>CM060957.1:130021297-130453797 GCA_030765055.1 Mantis religiosa | reverse complement strand
AATAAAAAATGTTAATATCTCAGGTTTCTCCAAAACTTTTCATTTTAATAAAAATAACTAAACAATAATAAATTAACCCTAACTTATTTGAAGATATTAACATTGTATTTAAATTACGAATATCTTGAAAATAATTTATAGACCCAATATTAAAGCCGAGAAAGTATGAATAAAATACTGGATATTAAAATCATTATACTCTGAAATATAAATTAAACCATGACAGCCTTCCTGGTTTTCAGTTCTTATATCGGGCAAATGCAAAGATGGTACCCTACTCCTAAAATATCCTTTGATAAATCCATCACAGTGTCCTTTTGATGTAAGTAGTAAGAATGGACGTTGAACACTATTAATATAATGACCTCAGGACATAGAAAATAGCTCTTAGTATTTGAAAAGTATTGAATATTAAAATATAATACACGTGGTGTAATATAAAATTAGAGATTCTCGAATGGAATTTAGTATTCCTTGACACCTTAAATATAATTTATAAGAATGACAAGGAAATAATTGCGATTGGAATATGCGATATACATAGCTTATTGGATATCTGTTTTAAATTTCCCTTAGTATGGACACTTTACCATCTGCTAAATCTGATGTCATCGTATATACAATCTTTTTCACTTAAAATAAATATGCATTCCCTGTGTATTACGTTATTCATATAATATGTATTTTTACACACTCATATATTTCAGAGTAAGTAATAAGCACTTTGTTGCGGACAACATTCAAAACAGATTCAAATTACTTTAGTTAATTGATGGAAATTAATCATTTCTCCACACTAGCCATATATAGGCTAAGATATTAGATGGATAGAGTCAACATGAAAAATTCAATGCCATGGCCGGGATTTGAACCACGGATCTCCTGGTTTCCGTCCAGTCGCTCTTAACCTTTGAGCTACCATGGCCAACGTCCGTCCTGACATTAAATTCTCCAGTTGACTCGTATATTTCCCCGGTAGACCACTAGGGGCTCTCGCATCCGAGATACACCGTTTGTGGCGACTTACTATTGTAAGTACTTAAGTCCCAGGCTTCATCATTTAACTCATAATTACTTTAGTTAATTGATGGAAATTAATCATTTCTCCACACTAGCCATATATAGGCTAAGATATTAGATGGATAGAGTCAACATGAAAAATTCAATGCCATGGCCGGGATTTGAACCACGGATCTCCTGGTTTCCGTCCAGTCGCTCTTAACCTTTGAGCTACCATGGCCAACGTCCGTCCTGACATTAAATTCTCCAGTTGACTCGTATATTTCCCCGGTAGACCACTAGGGGCTCTCGCATCCGAGATACACCGTTTGTGGCGACTTACTATTGTAAGTACTTAAGTCCCAGGCTTCATCATTTAACTCATAATTACTTTAGTTAATTGATGGAAATTAATCATTTCTCCACACTAGCCATATATAGGCTAAGATATTAGATGGATAGAGTCAACATGAAAAATTCAATGCCATGGCCGGGATTTGAACCACGGATCTCCTGGTTTCCGTCCAGTCGCTCTTAACCTTTGAGCTACCATGGCCAACGTCCGTCCTGACATTAAATTCTCCAGTTGACTCGTATATTTCCCCGGTAGACCACTAGGGGCTCTCGCATCCGAGATACACCGTTTGTGGCGACTTACTATTGTAAGTACTTAAGTCCCAGGCTTCATCATTTAACTCATAATTACTTTAGTTAATTGATGGAAATTAATCATTTCTCCACACTAGCCATATATAGGCTAAGATATTAGATGGATAGAGTCAACATGAAAAATTCAATGCCATGGCCGGGATTTGAACCACGGATCTCCTGGTTTCCGTCCAGTCGCTCTTAACCTTTGAGCTACCATGGCCAACGTCCGTCCTGACATTAAATTCTCCAGTTGACTCGTATATTTCCCCGGTAGACCACTAGGGGCTCTCGCATCCGAGATACACCGTTTGTGGCGACTTACTATTGTAAGTACTTAAGTCCCAGGCTTCATCATTTAACTCATAATTACTTTAGTTAATTGATGGAAATTAATCATTTCTCCACACTAGCCATATATAGGCTAAGATATTAGATGGATAGAGTCAACATGAAAAATTCAATGCCATGGCCGGGATTTGAACCACGGATCTCCTGGTTTCCGTCCAGTCGCTCTTAACCTTTGAGCTACCATGGCCAACGTCCGTCCTGACATTAAATTCTCCAGTTGACTCGTATATTTCCCCGGTAGACCACTAGGGGCTCTCGCATCCGAGATACACCGTTTGTGGCGACTTACTATTGTAAGTACTTAAGTCCCAGGCTTCATCATTTAACTCATAATTACTTTAGTTAATTGATGGAAATTAATCATTTCTCCACACTAGCCATATATAGGCTAAGATATTAGATGGATAGAGTCAACATGAAAAATTCAATGCCATGGCCGGGATTTGAACCACGGATCTCCTGGTTTCCGTCCAGTCGCTCTTAACCTTTGAGCTACCATGGCCAACGTCCGTCCTGACATTAAATTCTCCAGTTGACTCGTATATTTCCCCGGTAGACCACTAGGGGCTCTCGCATCCGAGATACACCGTTTGTGGCGACTTACTATTGTAAGTACTTAAGTCCCAGGCTTCATCATTTAACTCATAATTACTTTAGTTAATTGATGGAAATTAATCATTTCTCCACACTAGCCATATATAGGCTAAGATATTAGATGGATAGAGTCAACATGAAAAATTCAATGCCATGGCCGGGATTTGAACCACGGATCTCCTGGTTTCCGTCCAGTCGCTCTTAACCTTTGAGCTACCATGGCCAACGTCCGTCCTGACATTAAATTCTCCAGTTGACTCGTATATTTCCCCGGTAGACCACTAGGGGCTCTCGCATCCGAGATACACCGTTTGTGGCGACTTACTATTGTAAGTACTTAAGTCCCAGGCTTCATCATTTAACTCATAATTACTTTAGTTAATTGATGGAAATTAATCATTTCTCCACACTAGCCATATATAGGCTAAGATATTAGATGGATAGAGTCAACATGAAAAATTCAATGCCATGGCCGGGATTTGAACCACGGATCTCCTGGACGGACGTTGGCCATGGTAGCTCAAAGGTTAAGAGCGACTGGACGGAAACCAGGAGATCCGTGGTTCAAATCCCGGCCATGGCATTGAATTTTTCATGTTGACTCTATCCATCTAATATCTTAGCCTATATATGGCTAGTGTGGAGAAATGATTAATTTCCATCAATTAACTAAAGTAATTATGAGTTAAATGATGAAGCCTGGGACTTAAGTACTTACAATAGTAAGTCGCCACAAACGGTGTATCTCGGATGCGAGAGCCCCTAGTGGTCTACCGGGGAAATATACGAGTCAACTGGAGAATTTAATGTCAGGACGGACGTTGGCCATGGTAGCTCAAAGGTTAAGAGCGACTGGACGGAAACCAGGAGATCCGTGGTTCAAATCCCGGCCATGGCATTGAATTTTTCATGTTGACTCTATCCATCTAATATCTTAGCCTATATATGGCTAGTGTGGAGAAATGATTAATTTCCATCAATTAACTAAAGTAATTATGAGTTAAATGATGAAGCCTGGGACTTAAGTACTTACAATAGTAAGTCGCCACAAACGGTGTATCTCGGATGCGAGAGCCCCTAGTGGTCTACCGGGGAAATATACGAGTCAACTGGAGAATTTAATGTCAGGACGGACGTTGGCCATGGTAGCTCAAAGGTTAAGAGCGACTGGACGGAAACCAGGAGATCCGTGGTTCAAATCCCGGCCATGGCATTGAATTTTTCATGTTGACTCTATCCATCTAACAGATTCAAATGTTTAGGGTGAGGACAAGTTCTTGCGATATAAAGAACAGAGAAGAAGGGCAAACTTTATATCCCTCTTAAGGTGAGGAGAAGAAACACTTCCAAGCTTATCCGACATTGGAGCTACAGAGTTTACGCTGGGGAGAGCGCCACCTATCTCTCTTTATCTTTCCAACTACCAGACTCTGACTTCCCAAAACTTGTACCATAGCCGCTTGTACCATAGCCAGATAACCTGGTAGTGGTTCACAAAAAGTTTAACATATTAAATTTGTTCGAGATCTTCTTAGCAAACAAGTCAGGTGAAAAGACGATTATAAATTGACGTTTCCGGACCTACATCTCTCCCATCATCAGGATATTTTAAGAAATGTTATAACCACAAATTGTATAACTCAATAAAACATAAATATCAACGAAGACAAAACAAAACAAAAAAGTCTCTAACATATTCGTTGCCAGAAAAGCTTAAGGTCTTATATTCAGTTTATTAGCCCCGCAAGCAGTTTAAGCGTTATTTATTTATCTATTCATTAATTCTTAATTTTTTATCCTGTAAACCTCCAAGGCATTTTTCGGATGAAATTTCGATACCAAAGCTTTGGATAGAATAAAACGTTTCTTCATCTTAACATACTGGTGAAAAAATTATAGTGGATTTCTGATTAGATTTAACATAATGGAATTTTGAGTTCCCTTTATTATTTTTTAAAGCCATGAGGGAACAATATGGCTAATAATTATTTATTTTCCTTCTAGAAGCACGAACACTTCAATATTATGTTAATTGTGTACATCGAAACTACAAATACCATCCAGTTACCGACAGAGAAATTTGAGAGCCCAAGAAATTCAATAAGACAATATTATACCTATTAACCAAAACAATCAAATGAGACCTTTGAACATTATGTACTTCTTATTTGTCTTTTAAGCTACATCGGATTATCTATAAAAACATTTTTATGAAGTATAAGTATTTCATTTCACATTTCCTCCATTTTTCAAAAGATAAGAGTATGCAACAGCAAAAAAAGAAAAAAAACTTTTGCATTTATTTATTTTATAACACATTTAGATGTAATGTAAATAGGCTGACACAGTGGGCTCAGTAAATAATGGTCATCTTCTCTGAAAGTTGGTAACTTTATGGTGTCTTAGACAGTCCTTTCTCTTAGCATGATCAGTACATAATAAACGAATAAAACGTGTATTTTCCATGAATTAAATGTTTTGAAGGAATACACGTTTTTTCTTAAGTTAGATTTGATGCATCTCTTACGTTTATCAGATGTGCGAAAGTTAATCACATTAGAGGGTACTTTAGAGACTGTACCCATAAAATAAAAAACATCCATTTCATTTAGCTTGAAAAATATCCTATTATACAGAATCCAAATCATTAGATGAATTTTTGAGATAATGAATGCTAGAATATACTTTCATGTAAATGCATACAAAACCTACTTTATATGCATAAATGCAAACACGTGGCCATTTCTGTCATTTCGCTGGATGCGGAGGTTATTCATGCCAATTCAACTGGTTTTTAATACCCTACAGTCTTCATGCGTCTCCACAAAAAGAAATCAAGTGCAGTAAGGACAGTGGAGCGTACCGGCCAGGCATGGGTCCACCTTTTCCTATCCAATGTTTGACGTAAGATGACGTTCTTCAGCACCAAAGTGAACTGGTGCCCCATCATGTAGAAACCACATATCCTGTTTGATATGAAGGAGAACTGTTTTCACTAGATCAGGCGAAACTTGCTACAGAAATAATAAGTAATTTTAAGCCTTGAGTCGGACCGGCAAAATGTATGGTCCTATTAAGAAGTTATCCAAATTACTGGTCCACATTACCATAAATTCTCAGCTGATGTGACCTCTGAAATGTAGCATGGGGATTTTCAAAGGCCCAAATGTGAATTTGGACAGTTAAATAACGGCTCAAGTCTAAAAATGGTTTCATCTGTGAACATGAATTGGGATGCAAACAGCACATCGTTTTTTTTTTCTTTTCAATTTTGTCCAGATGCCACTGCCAAATTACTGCCTCACAGGATAGTCCTCAGGCCACATCGGCCCGCCTCGGTAGCGTAGATGGTAGCGTGTCTGCCTCACGTTCAAGACGTTCCGAGTTCGAATCTCGGTTAGGGTGAGTTAATTGGATAAGGTTTTTCCGAGGTTTTCCCTTATCCTTACAGACGAATGTCTGGTAACTGTAAGCTCCATGGACCCTGAACACATTTGAGCATCATTTCACCCATTTCATTCACCGGTCGATATAACTTAACGTTGGAGGACGAGATGTAGTTTTCAAGTGATAGCGCGAGTACTAGCTGCAGGGTTATTCTCAATGCACGGAAAACATCTTCCTCGTTCTTAGAAGTCTGTATTGAACAACTGAGTGTGCGGCAAAACATAGCACTCACTCTGGGCGTTCTTTCCAAATTTTTTTTGACAGTAACTCGTCTAGAGCTTAAACGAAGCACGGCAGAAAAAAATAAGAAAAACTGTACTAAAAGTAATTTAAATGTATATCAGTTCCCAAAGACACCCTGTATGTTTCCCATTCTGATTAATATCTTCGTTTCTTCTTTTAATATGGACATTAATATATATATAATTACTTCCATTACCTAACCTTACTTTTACATTACATCTGAAGATAAAGTTAAATTGTTATGGCTACCATCGATCTGAGTGCCTACAGCTATACTTGGTGTTTTTTTAAATTTATATCCTTTAAATTATTCTTAGTGTTAGTACTTTTGTTATGCAAATAAATTAAAGACTTGGTATTATTTCACTACCTTACTGCATGACACCAATATTATGAGGAATTGTTTATTAATGAAGTACGATTTGTTTGTAAACAGTGAGGGCATCCAGAAGGCTTTGATGTTTCCAAATACTACGTTAAATTACGTACCTAAATTTGATGTGTCATTGACACTGGATAAATGCATAGTAATAAGCAGTACTTCCTTTTACATATTTTCCTTTGGAAGAGAAAGTTTACAATATAAAATAGTGCAGCACTTTTGCAACACTAACGGATCAAATTACACATATAACACCACTTGCATTCACATTTTAAGTTCAAAGCTGAATAATTTATATAAGGTTTCTCTTTTCTTAGTCTGTTAAGTTTTAACAAACCATTATCTGTTTCATATTTTATGCTTCTGTAACATATTTTGTATAACCATTGTTGGCTTTAAAATACGAATGCGTTAAGGCTAAATATAAATGACTGAAATTCAAGCGTTCACTAACAGTATTGAAAAGATGCCTTTCAAAAGACAGTGAAAAACAATAAAGAATCTACAATCATCTCAAACTACATTCTGTTCCATTATTAGTGCTCTATTTTAATTACTTAACTGCAACGATTCCAAGGCGCAACTACGGGTATTTAGCATGCTGCTAAGGATTTGTTATGACTAGTTTTATGGTCGCAGACCTGTAGATACCAGTTCTGGCTTGAGCAACAGTCTTGAAATGTTAATTACATTATGGACGATGGTGAAATGTAAGGCGGTAGTTGGGCCGTAACACACCCAGACGCTAACTTCTGCTAATATTACCAGCACAATTCAAACTCGCAGCAGGCAGCTGGCTAAGCCGTAATGGAGCGATTCCGCTTCGTCAGCCTGAACCTACACAATTTGATCAGCAGCAGGACGCGGTTCCTCTCTTATACACTCGTTGAAGTCTCTTCTCCAGTAATGGTTTGTCATCCTAGTGGTAACTGTAGCAGCTTGCACTGGACTGAGTTATTCTGTTATCCCGTGTATGAGTAAACTTTTATGGGTTTAGGTACTCTAATATTAAATGAATAATCACTTACATTAAAGTAAGCTTCTCTCCTATACAGTCATTGTAATCTCCAGCTATAACTCTCCAACTATAACTATAATGCTCGCATTAAATGAATATCTTCAATAAATAATTTAGGTATCCAGGCTTTAGAGGACTAAATACCATATACTAGCCTGAGGTCACCTTTCATCCATTAAAGTGTACCATTCTTAGATGCCCTGATGCTTGTTGTATTACGAAGCTCGCGTCAGAGAACACTTTTGAGTCTGTCGATGTTTCCACTAATCAAGGTATAGAGACATACTGATGGCTTATGTTCAGTTGCTTGTACCTGATCAAGTTTTCTTTCTTATAAATTATTTCTGTGTGTAATGCCTTGTACTAAAGGGATACCCTTCTTATAACCACATTGAAGTTTCCATTTCATGAACACTTTCAACAATGTAACGTTTATATGTATAGTATGTGCTATATATTGCGGTACTTAGGTCAGTCTTACTAACACGTGGATCTCTAATAACCAATTTCGCTCTTATACACTCGTCGAAGTCTCCAATGTTTTCAAGTTTACAGTCATTCTACCATTCTTTACATAGACTTCCACTCTTATACTCTTTCCTTATATTCAATACCTTAATGGTTAGGACAACTTTATATTGTAGCATTTAGTGTACATCTTTCCTTTTTTAGCAATAATAAAAAAGTATTGGAAAATACATATAAGTTTAATGAATATGGACAGCTCGATAAAAACTTAGAAACTGTCATGACAAATACAATTATGATGATGATAAACAGCAATAATAATAGTAAACTTTCCTGTACCTATACATTTTTATGGAGTATTAATTTCCTTATTTAATAAAGAAAAGCATTTTACATTATGTATATTCTTTAATATGGACCTGCCTATTTTCTAAATATTTTAAACATTAATTTTGAAACTACCTCTTTATGGCTAGTTTTGAGGTAACGGTTCTCTGAAAGTTAACGCTAATATAAATTTTATACTGATAGCTCTAGGATTTAAAAAAGAATACTAGATAACAAACTCGCTACTTATTCAAAACTTAAGCACAAATGAAAGAGCAACAAGACACTATACTGGTGACTATGTGGAACAGAGACATTAGGTTAAAATATATTTATTACATTATTGTTTTTAGAGACATTATTCTAGAAAGCTTCCTCCGTTTTAACAAAAATGTTAAGCTGCTAAATTTTAGAGAGTGTGGGAAAGAAAGATATAGAAAAGGAAAGGTAAAGAGAAAAGTAGAATGCACTTAAGAAAATTGTTGGGCATAATCTCAGATCAAGCATTTATGCCTTTGCTCTAAAGTAAGATATTAAACAATTTCTAAGCTAAATATTAGGTATTTATAGAAATTATCATTTTATAATAGTTTATCAATTATATTTCAGTTTACGTTCTATCTCTTTTAAGTTTAATACGACATTTAATAAATAAGCACAGGTATTCTTCATCCGAGCGAGGAGATCACTATGCTGACTTCCCATACCCAAGATTACGTGTTCCCTTGAAGTAACAGAAGGAAAGCATTTAGCAGTACCTAGGCACAATATGAGGGCACATAGAGGATTTAGTGCCATGAAAAAGGAGATTGTATAAATACCGACATCTTTGTTTATATACATGGTGTATGTTATTTTCCTCGTATATAAACGAATTGATGTTCTACGAACTATACATGCTAAAGTATAGTGCCTTTTTCGTGTGCCTTCTTAAAAATACAATTATTAGGAGCAATTATTGAGTAAAATGTAAGTTAGGCTATAATTAAAGTTATATTTTTGAGTAACCTTTCTAAATGAAATCAACACATTGCACAGAAAATACATTAAAATAAATTTATTGCAGTATGTCATTCCTGCGCCAGCCAATAAATATTTTAAAAAGCAGGTTTCTGCAACTTAACCCTGTTAAGAAATCACATTTCTAGCCTTTGTTATTCTCAATGGTCCTGTCTTTAATTTTCGGAAACCACATAAGATTTCAATCCATTCCCAATGAATATTTTTTATAACTTTTAGAACTCATTCAATGTAGGTTATTTATTTTTAAATCATAACATTATATCTCTCTTTTAACATTGTATACGTGTATTTCATCTCAATGCTCGGCAAAACTATTTAAACGTGCTTCTCCAAGAAATAGCATTTTAATAAAAAAGGTTAAGCATATTTGAAGGGATATGTAAAACATATTTTCGAAATATAGTTATACTTTCTATCTTTCTTCCAAACATTTTGAGATTTCTACAGCTACTTCTTTAACGATGCAAAGCTTGTATAAGAAAACAGCGAGAAACAGATCCTTTCTTCACATACGTACATTCTGTTGAACGCTGTACTTCTTAGAAGGCAAGGCTTTAATCATTTTCTCCACGTAACCTCTGTTTAAACATCGACCCCCATTGCCACTCTGGTCTCTGTTACACTGTTTGCGCTTGTTGGTAGAAAAGTTACATTCACTGCGAACTTGTTATTATATGCAACGTTTACTTCTGTATGTTGCGACAGCGGCGTGCCAAAGAGTAAACAAAGCCGCTGTGCAATTCCTCTCCTCTTCGAAGACCTTCCTTCCTCTTGCATAAGCAGTTTAGACTGGCAAATGTGTTCCAGTAGCTCAGTTGATTGTCTACTTCATGTTGTGCCTGTAGGTAATGCAATGTTGTGTTTCAGACGAGGAGCGATTTAATCTTTCAAGTACCTCCTCATTTTATACAACCTAGGCCGTCTATAAGAATCTTAGCTTCCTGTTCTTCGAATTGTTGCTAGACTTGGCGTTATTGTAAACCTTAACTTTCAAAGCAAGTCTCAATTCAGTGTATTTGCATATCTATTGTCCCGTAGTCCTACGTAAACTCATCAGCTGCTTCTCGATGAACTTAGACAGTAAGGAACTCCGATTGAAGTCTTTAAAGGACATTGACCTTCGATCAAAATTAGAAAGAATATAATAGTACAATTCATAACACGTACCTCAAGAATGAGAAGCGTAAATCTTAAAATGTATGATGGCGTGTTTTCATATTTTATCAAAAGCTTTGTATAACTTCTGCAATGCAGGTTAATAATCTGAATTGTCATATTCCAAATGTATTGACATAATGATACCAAGGCCGCGTATTCAAATCTTGTCTACATCGATGATTGCTAAATTTGCTCACAATGGACAGCTCATGTCATTAGATTTAATGTATGTTAAAAATAGCTCATGCGAGACAAAATCCTGGCACACCGGCGGTGTTGACAGCGTAGATGTCAAATAAAATACTAATTTCTTACGAATCCACGGCACTATGTAGAAATTGGTATGTCTGAAGTGAAATATTCAGTTGCGTGGACAAAGATCTTTCTGAAGATTCTCTTTATCTTTAGAATAACAAATGCCTAACGCTTAGTTTTATAGAACCCAGACATCTCCCTTGGTGTTTTCAACTATTTTAATAAATCAAATGGGAATATCAAAGTTGCCTTAAGTATCCCGTTAGGGAAGCCCAGTGATAAAGTGGATATGAGAAGAAGAAATTGCTAGTTGAATCATAAGTATGCATAGCTAAACCAGAGAAAGCTTCCTTTTAAAGTGAGAGGGTAAATTTTGTAGTTAGTAATACGGAATCTTAGCCCGAAAATTCAATATTACTTTAGACTGGAATTCAGGAACGATAATACAAGGGGCGTCCAGAAAGTAAGTTCTGTTTCAATTTATCTCAGCTGCAGCGGTGCGATCGCAGTTCCGCTCATGCGCGGTATACGCTCCGTATCAAGGAGATTGTGAGATCGCTGTGAGCCACGTACGCTTTGTTGTGCTTGTTTACAATGTCGGTGTTAATTGAAAATCCCGCCGCTTGTGAAATCAGATCTGTGATTCGCTTTCTGAATGCTAGGAAAGTAAAACCAATTCAAATTTATCGGCAAAGTTGCGATGTTTACGTGCAAAGCGCGATGAGTGACACAATGGTGAGAAGATGGTTCCGACAATTCAATGAAGGACGTAGTGAAGTGCACGATGAAGAACGTAGTGGGCGTCCATCTTTGGTTACAGAAGAACTGGTTCACGCGATTGATGAAAAGATCCAGGAAAACTGCAAGTTTACAATTAGTGCTCTCGCTATGGAAGTTCCCTAAATCTCATGAACACTAGTTCATGAAATTGTTACCAAAAAACTGAAATTTCGCAGACTTTGCTCACGTTGGGTGCCAAAGATTCTTACCGAGCAGCTCAAACCAAAACGGATGGATAATGCACTTCAGTTTTTGACCCTACAGGGATTTGGCTGGGACGTGTTTAATTACCCCCTGCAGCCCTGACCTCACTCCTAGCGACTTTCATCTGTTTTTTGCATCTCAAATCTTTCCTTGATGGTCAAAACTTCAACAATAACGAAGAGCTGAAATATAATGTTTTCAACTGGTTGAAGACACAGGCGGCAAACTTCTATGAAGAAGGTATACAAAAACTTGTGCCACGCTATGACAAATGCCTGCAAAATTTCGGAAGTTATGTGGAAAAGTAGTTTAAGAGTTGTAGAAATTTGTGCAATAAATAATTTTTCTGTATCTGTACACAATTTAATTTTATTACCAAACAGAACTTACTTTCTGGACGTACCTCGTATAAGCTGTATTGCAAGAAAACAACGGCAGAACTTGCTACATTATTCCATCATTATTGTTGTTATACAACAATGAGAACAGCTACACTCTCATCACAAAGAGTTCCTGCAAGATTCATTAATCGTTGTCCTACCGACCCCGGGTTGCCAGGTGAATGCTGGGAAGGTTAATTACTCTCTCTCTATTTCCTCTCCACTATCATTTCATATCACCTTTCATTAGTCTGTTTCATCGCATAAGTGTTGGCGGGAGTCTCGGCGCTGCATGGCCGGATGGTACTCGTAAGCGCATCCTCCTCTGGTAGGACAATCTCTGGGTGACCTAATGGGCCATTCCAGAATCATAGAGGGTGGATTATCGGTTTTCCCAGGCTGATGGGAAGTTTCCCTATGTGTCTGATCAAACGCAGGGTTCCTGCCCTCTGCACTGTCACGACTCCTTGGGTCGACCGCTTTCTGTCTCCTTTCGCTTCAACCTTCCTGCCAGAGATGCCCCAATTGGAGGTAAAGGTACAATAGACAGTGTCGCTTCCCTTTTGTACGATTTTATCCCACCTTAACTTATCCTAGCTGGCCCAAAGTAAGAGAGGATTCAAAGAAGTCCACGAGTAAAAGGATTTTAGATATATCTAACGGAGCAGTAGTCACCTTGTTCAGGTTGAAGTGCTATATTAAGCTTATTAAAAAGGTGACCGGGAGGGACGTCTCCGATGGTTTCGTCTGTGGCCCGCATTTCAGAGGGCCGGGTTCTATTCCCGTGGCGGACCTACCTGACACACGTGTTTTTCGCGGGTTTACCCGGATCATTAGGCGAATTCTGGGTCAGTTAATTACACCCACCGAATTTCCTCCCTCCATTTCATCTCCAGTATCATTTCATATCATCTCTCATCTGGTGGTCTCTTTCAGGGGTGTCGGCGGGTATCTAGGTGGTGCATGACAGTTAAGTGCAGAGGTTCTACTCCCATTAGTCCTGGATCCGTAGCACCAAGCACCCGGGCCTCCTTCTACCCGGGAGCGATGGATCCTCCGGAGCGAGTCTAAAAGCTCCCCCCCCCCCGCTGAGCACAACGGGATGGAATTGGAAACGCCACTTAGGCGCGTCAACCCCACAGGAAAGACTACCGAAAACCTTGGTGGGTCCGTCTGGTGATCTAGCACAACTTCTACTAGCTCTGCACCCCTCTACCCCCTCCGGGCGGCCATACCCAATTTCCCGTGGGTGTCAGGAACACACTGCCCCTCGAGTCCAACCCAATCCCAACCACTCCCCGACGGAAGGGGCTCAGCAGTTCGCCCCGAGGTTCCTCTGGTAACGTCAGAGATACCACAAATCCGCAGCGCTCACACCTCGGCAGCTGAAGGTGACGGATCCCCTCCACTACGGGAGGTGCATGACAGGATAATATGCTCTGAAGAAAGCTACTTCCTCCTCCGGTAGGTCGGTTGCCGGTCTCCGCGCCTCTGCTGGAACTATTTCAGGACCGTCAGCCAGGAACCTTTGGGGCTCGGAACGTCTGCTTGGAACCTTCGGGGCTCAGCTACTGGGCTCGTTGCCATTCAGCAGTAGGGGAGTGTGTCCTTACCTTGGCCTGTCGGGGGAAGTCTCTATCCAAGTAAACTGTAGGAACCCTGCCCTCTCTACTGTCGTGGCTCCTTGTGTCAGCCGCCCTCTCTCTCGTTCGATTTAGGACTCTTTCTGATACCTAAAATGGCAACGCTTTCATTGCAAGAACAACGTGTAATCATTTTTTCCACAATTTTCGTTGTGAGACACCGATTGAAATCATCGCCGGTTGAGCGAGGCATGTGGTGATGGTACCATGTATGTGTCTAATGTGCGGTCCTAGGTAAGACAGTTCAATGAAAGCAGATATGTGTAACAAAAAATCAAAATAATAGTCACAGCCTCGCACCAGCCAGTCTGACGACATGACCCAGCGAGTGGAGAACGTTGTTTTGGAGGATCACCGATTGAGCATTTTCAGATCTTCATGCAGGATTGTGTGCACAGATACCGTAGGGGAGGGGATCCGTCCCCTTCAGCTGCCGCGGTGCGGGCGCTGCGGGCCCTTAGCACTCGTGGTACCTCTGACGTTACTAGAGGAACCTCGGGCCGAACATTTAAGACCATCCCTCTGGGAGTTGTTCGCATAGGGTTGGTCTCGAGGGACAGTGTGTTCCCGATACAAGTGGGAATCGGGTACGTCTCCGGACGGGGTTGAAGGAAGCCATTAATTCTCCCGGGTACTAGCCTGCAAAGCTAGTAGAAGTTGTGCTAGATCGTCAGGCGGCCCCACCGAGGTCGTATCGGTAGCCTTTATATTTGGTGTTGGTGCGCGTATGTGGCGTATCCACTTCCATCCCGTCTTGTGTCCTTGGACCAGATGGGGGGGGGGCTTGTTTGTCACCCAGGTCTTGCCCTATGAAAAGCCCCAGGGAGGACGCCGAGCATCCTTTGGGACAGCTCGGATAACTCCCTGGTTTTAAGAGGCCCGGGTCTTGGTCCTACGCGTCCAGGACTGATGGGAGTAGACCCTCTGGACTCAACTGTGCACAGGTACCACTAGAGGAAACTCGGGCTAAAATTCGAGTCCCTTACTAATAGGGATCTGTTCGGATTGGATTGGACTTGAGGGGGCAGTTGTTCCCGATACCCGTGGGAGATCGGGTACGACTCCGGACGGGGTTGAGGAAAGCCATTAATATTCCCGCGTACTAGTCAGCATAACTAGTAAAAGGTGTGCTAGACCAGCAGGCGGCCTCACCGAAGTCATATCGGTAACCTTCCAACTTTGGTGTTGGCGCGCGTAAGTGGCGTATCCACTTCCATCCCGTCTTGAGTACACAGGACCAAATGGGGGGGGGGCGCTTGTTAGTCTCTATGTCTTGCCTATGGAAAGCCCCACGGAGGTGCCGGGCGCCGTTTCGGGAAAGCTCGGTAAATCCCTGGTCGAAGGAAGCTCGGGTCCTTTGTCCTACGGGTCCAGGACTAATGGGACTAAAACCTCTGGCATAACTGTGCACAGATACCACAGAAATGGCAAATTTGGAGGCGTTGTCTGCAACGTCTTGGTTCATTGTCACACGATGTTCTGCTTTCAATGTAAACGTCGCTATTTTAAGTATCAAAAACAGTCCTAACTCTCGTCGCTGCCATTAGAGTTATATGCACTGTATAGTGCTAGCGTCTCTGTCATGGACTCATAAAGAGTCCACGTGTATTTAAAAAAAGACAGGAAGTTGCTAACTGTCCCAGTTCTGACACAAATAGATGTAACTTCAGCGCACCTCGTGTTAATTCAAATTGTTCACTTGAATGTATTTAGTGTAATCTTCCTTGAAGGATATGATTCTGGGTCATCCATTTATGGTTTGTGCTCATTATTAGATTTATAATTGGAATATGTATACTGGTATAGATCAGTAATTGAATGTCCCAAAATAAATTATACTATTTAGAGTAGAGCCCAAAAATATTAAAAAGACATAAAACTATTCAATACATATTTCAATAAAATCATTATTTAAAAGGTATTAGTTATGCTTACCCAGAATATATGCTTTGGTTCATCTAATAGGTATCTTCAACTGAGACAAGCAGTACGCAACTGGAAATGGCTGTGATCCCTGATATAGCAGTGACATATGAAATAAGACACTAAAGAAGGTATACAGTGCAGCAACTCCTGTTCATGCAGTGCATTATAGGATTGTTTTTTCAACTACCAACACAAGGAAACTGTGTTTGCCACTTCCAAACACGTATAAGTTTACCATTGTAGAACACGACGGAGAGATCTAACATATGAAACACATGTTCTTAAATGAAATACAAAAAGGAACGGACGGGAATAAAGAATTTTACTTAATACTTGTATCGTCTAACATGAGATATAACCAAGTGTTGTGCCTTAGGAAAGAAACGTGAGTAGAAGCCATCAACTAATGCTGAGAAAAACAGACGTAATTAAGTTGTACTTTATTAACCTTAAAGCACTTTATTGCCGACTTTCTTCGGGAATTCTGTTATTCTCGGTCATCCAACCTGCACGAAGTGTTGCCGCGTGCTTCTCTTTTATGATATGGAATTACAAAAAGTTAAAAAGCTCTTCAAAAAAAGCGGAAGGTTTTGCAGTAAATTCCAGAGAATGTGTACTACATCAAAATAATGCGAACAAAAGATGTAATTCTTTATATTCTGAGGGCATGGTTTTACCAAGTATCTGTGTGAGAAGCTCTGTAATAAAATAGATAAACGTATTTTGTAATTAAAACGTATGTTGTTGATATTACAATAATACAAAACATATGTAATCCAATAATATGGATTTCACTGGGGCCAGAATGTCAAAGTGTTCATTGTAATGCAGTATTGAAAATTCTAGTCAACAAACGCAGAGCTGGATAAATGTTCTTGATTAAGAATTAGGGTTGTAACAAACAGTTTATTTGTGTGGGGTCATAAGTGTCGTAGTTAAAATGCATTAACGGTTACGTGTAACAGTTACTTGTAACAGTGAAGTTTGTTTTCTTGGTTATTTTGTTCGCAGTTGTATTTTTTTAATGTGATACACTAGCTATAAATATCAACATGAGCGGAGTCAATACAGTCTGATTTTGTTATTTAGTCAATGTATGAATGTGTTTCTCTATATCTATTAACACCTTAATTATTGCTGCAGCACCTGCCGCGTTCGATTCCAGGGTCGGCATTAAGAATTTTTCCCTAGCCGACATTATTTCCTATCTTCTCTAGGGTCTTGAGATAATGACTGTGTGTATGTGTGTGTGTGCGTGTGTGTCTGTGTGTGTGAACTATTGTTCAAAAAACTCCAAGACCCAGAACTATCTATACACGAGTTCATTACCGTTCATTACCAGATGAGTGAGGCATGTGGTGTTCGTACCATGGATGTGTCTAATGTGCGTTCCTGGGTGCGACAGTTCAATGAATGCAGACCATCGTGTGACAACAGACCAAGATAGTAACGGCCTCGCATCAGCGGGTTTGACAACATGAGACAGTGAGTGGAGAACGTTGCTTTGGACGTTCAGCGATTGAGCGTTGCAGAGATCGCCTGCAAAACTGTCATTTCCGTAGGATCTGTGCACACATTCCTGCATGAAAATCTGAAAATGCGAAAATATTTCTGGCTCCATTGAACTGTCGCACCCGGGAACGCACATTAGACACATTAATGTTACCATCACCACAAGCCTCACTCAACTGGTGATGAATCTCAATAGGCGTCACACCACGAAAATGAATAAAACGAATGATTACACGCTGTTCTTTCAATGAAAATGTCTCCTTATTAAGTATCAAAAACCGTCCTAACTTTCGTCACTGCCACTATAGTTCTATGCAATGTACAGTGCTGACATCTCTGTCACGCATTCACAAAGATTCCACGTGTATTTTAAAATAAAACAGAAGCTGCTAATTGATCCCAGTCCTGAAAAAAAATATATCGGAGATTTAAAATTTGAGTACACTTGGTACGTATCAAAGGAAAAGGCACACGATATGGTCATTGAAGTCAAAGGCAGTATTAACAATTAAAACAAAAACAAAACCTTAATTATTAGAAATATTTTGTGAAATGAGCTCAATATCTACCTAAACGTAAACATTACTTGATGTAGATATAGCAAAGAGAAAGATACAACTATTACCAACTTTAACATGACTGAAGTTAAGCATATAGTAGCCTAAACATTTTCCTAGTAATTTAGATGAAAATGGTAATGACATTTTGAAAAGCGATGTTGTTATTGGTGGTGAGACAGGTCAGCAATCGCCCACTACATCAAAGACAAAAGGATTTTCCAGGAATGAAAAATGTGCATTCGTTATTTCAGTAATTCATAGGTTAAGATAGCGGTTAGAATATAACAGTTGGATTACTTTCTGCCCATCTCTAATATATATATTTTACGTGTATGGATGTAGCAGATGACTTTTTGATCGACTACACTTGTGGCTATACGATTGTGGCAAGTTAATGAGCAAATACAGAGTTGGTAAACTTCCGTGGTCACTAATCACGTATTTCGTGCTGAAGGCTTTCATAAGTAACACCGAGGCGACTACAGGAAGCAGATTCGATGTTTTGAAAGGTGAAGATAATAGTCGAGGTTCGTGATGATGAGGGTGATGAAACGCTGATCACCATGTATCAAGGTGAAGTTCGAGCGCGAACAGGCCGATATCTGTTATTGCGTTCCTTCAAATAACAATTCCTTGATGTAATTTGAGCTCGGGTCGACTCATCTCTCGTTATGCAAGTGGCAGAAGAGCCACCTTCCGAAGGACGTCCACTTAACAATTCAAACTTGACATTTCCCCATTGCACGGGTGAAGAGGGAGGTCAAGCGAAGAGAGAGTTTACGGTGTTTTACTGTGCTCACATAAATTGTATCATCTGAAGATGAACAGTCAAGCCAAGCCGGTAAGGTCTTCGTCTACCTATCCTTCGTAGCCAACAGGTCATCAAACAAATCGTTTATTAATCTATGTGAGTGAATGGATATTATTACAAAACGAGAAGGCTCGGTAGTAACGTGTGAGGTATGCACCCGACAGCTCCTGGTTTCGATTCTCGCCGTCGTCTGCTGTGACCTTGAGTTTTTCGTAAACTTCCCTGGTCGATAGGTGTGGTTGTTTCTCGACTTCTACGACTTTGTTTTCTAATTTGCCTACAATTTCGTTTCTTTCTCATCTTTCAGATGTACTTCTAGATTTAGGTACACTAGTATCGAGCACATGGGGTGTATCCTTGCTGAAAGGAAAGAGTTCCCTCTAGGTACTATACCGGTGCCGTGTTTACTTTATGTGGCGATGTAAACAAAGCGTGAACATATACTACTACTCCGGCTACTGTGATTATAAGAAATAGTCAAGCTGTTTCATCCAACACGTGGCTAACTTGTGCAATGTCAACGAATTTATATGCAAAGCTTTGCTTTGGCATTCTCAATGTTTGAATACCTTGTTTGACGTTTCCCTGTAGTGAAAAGCAACTTTGCTTTAAGCGGCATTATTACTTGGCGCTGACACACCGGTATATTCTGCTGATAAATTAACCTCTTCCATTGCAAGATTCGCCTATTTCTCTCACAACTTGCAAAACACGTTCAATGTAATTTGTTTATCGCCATTTTTTAAAGGTTTCCCTCTATCATGTTTACATATCGCATGGAAACAGCCATGTTGTAAACTGATTCTCCCATTTGTTCCTACTTGTAGCGCAGGAAGTACTGGTGTGCGAACCTCAAAAGTTGTTACTGGTACGCAGTGGTCACGAAAACAAAAGCTTTACTCCTTGTCCTTTATCAGTGACTTTATCTTCGCTTACAGGTAATGGGGTAAAGGGCAGTTGTTTGTGCAAAAGTCGACTTATAACTCGGACAGTTGCAAGGTTATTCTTCAGCGTAAAATTCACATTCCGTGCCCTCTCGGTAGCGTATATGGTAGCATGTGTGCCTAACGTTCAAGAGGTCTCGAGTTCGAATCTCGGTCAGGGTGAGTTACCTGAATAAGGTTTTTCCCTGGGTTTTCCCTTATCATTAAAGACGAATGTCGGGTAAATCTATGCTCTATGGACCCCGGGCTCATTTCAGTATCTTTTCACTCACTTCATACATCGTCCGATATGACGTGACGTTGGAGGTCAATTAAAAAAAAGACACATTCCGTCCTAACAGGGAGGATTTTGCGTGTAATAAATAACAAGCCTTTCATATGAGGAAAATACACACACACACACACACACACACACACACACACACACACACACACACACACACACATATATATATATATATATATATATATATCTTAAAATTAAAGAAATAAAAAGGAATGTCACAGCTCAATAAAAGAAATCGTAAGTTGTAGGCTACATTTTATAGCGTAAGATATCCACTATGGCTTATAGTTCACCAGTTACTCAAAACTCATATAGAATTAAAAGGACCTCAAGAGCTACGATTAATACAGAAAAATAAAAACATATATTTCATTTGTCACAAAAATATTTTGGTCATGTGGTATTCTATCATTCGAAGGAAATTTTGAGAAAATAAATATTCTTAAACACATTTACACTTTACAGTAGGCATTTTCATAAAAATCTGCATATCGAATCTATGTGAGATTACTGAATTTAAATAGAAACTTCATTATTTAGCTGATTTTGAACTTTTGAGTTACGCTGTTCAGTTATACGGATACATGAACCTTTGGTTAATGTCTTTGAAACTGTGTATCTTCCTTTTTTTATTTTATTTTATCCATCGATCAGCAATTATGCTTTACAGATGTTTGTTATTAGATACATTGGAACAGGACACATAACAATGGAGGTAGCCATGAACGACTCCTCAAACTAAATATGGAGGATAACTGTAACACAAATTGAGAACTTAAAGTCTGATGGTAGTAATCACGTGTCTGAGTCGTCTGTGCTGGAGACGTCACTCAGGAGACGATCTTGGGGCAGTCTGCGCTTCAGGCGAGTTGGCGAGTGCGACAGCCGAGACGGTAGGTAACAGCTCCAGGGACCTCCTGGAGATGGTAAAAGAATGGACGTGCCAGGCGTCGGATGTATTGGTGAACGGGTAGAAGACCAAACTCATGATGAAGCTGCTGTTTTCGGATGAACCATGGAGCGTTTGTGTGTATCTTCCTTGAAATGTAGGTACCGAATTTCGGGTAGAATTCAATACCTACCATGAATCTGGCA
The DNA here is from genome assembly GCA_030765055.1 of Mantis religiosa. NCBI lineage: Eukaryota > Metazoa > Arthropoda > Insecta > Mantodea > Mantidae > Mantis > Mantis religiosa. The sequence continues at coordinate 130,432,743 of CM060957.1, read as the reverse complement.
GAGGACATAAAAATGGATGTACTCTTCAAAAATGTAAATTATTTGTAAACGTAGTACTTCTAATACCTGTATTACCGTTTGTTGCTTCTGCTTGTGTATATTAGATCCGTATTCTGAGTTAATTTGTGTGATAAATCATGCACACTGAACGAAATAAACGCAAGGATACTTAACTGTTTTTCACTAATAGAACTTTTGTGGTGCGCATTTCTGGTTTCAGATCCACCGGACGGCCCATTTTAGCAGGTGTACTTCAAGGTATAGTACTTGCACCACTTCTCTTTAATATATACATTTATGATCATCCTGCTATGTCTCCAATTTGCAAGGCTTTATATGCTGATTATACTGCTATTTATTCTCACTCTGCTAGCCGTCATGCCATTCACGAACTGCAAACTTCCCTGGATGGACTAGCTCACTGGTTCTCTAACTAGCGCATTTCCCTCAACACTAACAACACAGAGGTTAATATTTTCTCTTTACGCCCTTATAGGGATCCTGCTGCAATACAGCTGCTCGGGGAACAGCTCTCATGGATAACTCCCAGGGCGCCAGAGAAATATCTTAGTGTGCTACTAGACCCACATTGGTCTGGCCTGTTACATCACCGTTTGCTCGGTTATCAAAACTGTACTCTTTACTCAACAATCGTACCTCAATAGGTTATTATTCCTCCCTTCTTCATTACACATTTCTAATCCGTCCCATTTTTACCTATGGAGCTCCAGTTTAGGATGGCACAAGTATGCCCAATCTCTGCCGACTGCAGGTACTACAAAATAGGGTGCTACGTACAGCTACAAATGCTCCATGGAACGTCAGAAACCAACAGTTTCACCATGAATTTGGTCTTCTACCCGTTCACCAGTGCATCCGACGGCTGGGACGACCTTTCTTTTAATATCTCCAGGAGGTCCCAAGAGCTGTTACCTACAATCCCGGCGCTCGCACTGGCCAACCAACTTGCCTCAAGCACAGACTACCACAAAGTCTTCTCCTGAGTGACCTCTCCAGTACAGACCACCCAGATGAGGATTACTATCTTCAGGTTATTTATTTACTTATTTACTCAGTTTGTGTTACAGTATCCTTTCATATTTAGTTAGAGGAGCCGTTCACGGCTACCTCAGTTACTATGTATTTTGTTACTATTTTTCTCTATAACAAACATTTGTAAATCATTCTTGCTGATCGATGGATTAATAATTTTTTTTAAAAGGGATGGTTGACCCTAAATACCTATATTGGTGGAAATATATCAAAACAGAGTAATAACTAAATAAACAATTGAAACTTTTGAAAAACGCTCGCATTTAAATACGGCCACGAGTATATAGCATTGAATTTAGCAGTAATGCTGAAAAATTAACAATAAGTCATAACGTTAAACAATATTTCTCAGAGCAAAATAAAGCTGAAATCGGCCTTCGATTCGTGTCGGCGTTCACTTTGATCTTCGTTTTATTTGTGGTTTTCTTGAGCTGGTAGGGGAATGCTCCACTTGTTACTCTTCTACCACTAACTTTCCGTCCATTTGCTGCTTTGTAAGGGGGGATCCATCCCCTTCAGCTGCCGTGGTGCGGACGCTGAGGACCCCTAGCACTCGTGGTACCTCTGACGTTACTAGAGGAACCTCGGGCCGAACATTCAAGCCCCCGCCTGAATGGGAGTTGTTCGAATTGGGTGGACTCCAGGGGGCAGTGGTTCCCGATACCCGTGGGAGATCGGGTAGGTCTCCAGACGGGGTTGAGGGAAGCCATATATTCCCACGTACTAGCCAGCATAGCTAGTAGAAGGTGTGCTAGATCACCAGGTGCCCCTACCGAGGTTGTTCGGTTGTCTTCCCCTTTTGAGTTTGGCGCACGTAAGTGACGTATACACTTCCACCCGTCTTGTGTTTTCGGACCAGATAGGGGGGGGGGTCTTATTAATATTTAGGTCTTGCCCTACTGGAAAGCCCCACGGTGGCGCCGCGTGCCCTTCGGGGACAGCTCGGGAACTCCCTGATACAAGAGGGAGGTCAGCGACGGCTGCCTGTGTAGATCTACTCGTAATGTTCATTTGCTGTGCTCCATATTTATGGATTGAAGGATCAGATGACGGTACTTGCTGAGTTGTGGCAGAAAGGATCTTCCTGGTATTTGGTAACTCTATTGGGGCCTTCTACTAGAGCTTATCCACTTTTCACATGGACCCTGGAGATACGGTGTTGCGCCTCGATGTGCTTAACCTGGGAACGGTAGGGACCCCAACCTTGTTAGCACTTATCATCATCCGAATCTCCTTGACCTTCCAATATCCACCCCGTTCCTTCCTTTTCATAGAAAATGTCTCGAATATTTCTTAATTTTTAAAATTAAGAACGAAAATAGGTACTAATTACTATGTTAATAGAATAAAAGTAGTTACCGTTTACTGGATCGTGTTAACTTTTAAGGATACCAATCTGTGAAAATCCTAAAGTGTACAATTTGCTTGGATTGACTTGAAACTTTTACACAATTATTGTGGTATTAACAACAGTTCACAGACCAATTTTCAGACCTTTGTCCAAAATACTTGTGATATTAATATATTTATAGTGTTTTATTATCATTTGATTAAGCTGTTCCACACGATGCAATGTTAGCTTCAGAATAATAATACTCGCGGTTATGCTCAGACATACATCATTAGTAAATTTATGAGATGAAATTTTAATCTGCCTCTTGGCTTAGGGGGGGAAAAAAATCAATACTCCTTTTATTAATCTTTAATATTTACTTGTGAAATATGTGCTTTGTTATTTAATTGCACAAACACTGCTGACGTTATAAAAAAATCAGCTCATCAATTTCCTTTGGAACTGTTTTTATCCAAGCACAAAAATATTCAAGATTCTAGTTTGAAAGCTGCACCGCGTGGAGCAATTTATATTCTGAAAAGGGATGAAAAATAGAAACACGAGAAAATCACCAAAACTGGTGATATAAAGCACTGCGTCCAATTAGAGTGACCCACTTAAACAGTCATATACCACAATTTTTAAAGGACTACATGACATAAAAAATAACAGGAAATTAAAGTACACGGATTACTCTGTTTAATTAGGCAAAAGCATTTTCTGTCTTTTCTCTACTTTTTGACCAATATTCACAGACGGGTTTCCTTAACAGAATGCAAAGATTATGCTTTATAGAAGGCAAGAGCTAAAACACGATTTCGAAAAGCATTATTTTGCTAACGTTTATATTATTAAAAATGTGTCCCTTATTTCTTACTACGAGGGCTGTTCAATAAAGAATGATCACAGTTTTTTTGACAACGTACCTTCACTCTTCTTTATAATTTTGATGGTCTTTCTCAAAACAGTCTCCCCTGAATGCGATGCACCTGTCCCAGCGTTTCTGCCAGTCTTCAAATACATGCTGGAAGCCATTTTTTGAGAGGCCTCCGCAGCCTTCACCACTACTTCTGATGATGGATAATGCCTCCCTCGAAGGCGTTTTTTCAAAATGTAACATGGGGCTAAATCCGGACTATAGGGAGGGTGAGGGATGCACTTCACGTTGCTTTTTCCAAGATATTCAGCAACAACATTGGCAATATGTGGCCGTGCTTTATCGTGGTACAGCATCCAGCCTGATTCACGGAAATGTGGCACCCAATGAAATTTTCCGTATTTCAGAAAGTGATCTTAAGGTAACTCGTCAATCGTCTCCCACAATGGCAGCAGCAGCGTTGATGTTTTCTTCCGTAATGGCAGTAATTGGAGCACCGGGTCCACCTTCCTTTGAAATTGATTGTCTTCCCTCTTTAAACATTTTAAATCACCTTCGAGCTGTTGCTGTAAGGAAGAACAGACTATCCATAGGCCACTTGTCACATTGTATGGGCCTCAACTGAAGATTTGTTGAGCTGAAAGCAGAATTTGATAGCCGCATATTGTTCCTCGCTTGTTACCTCCATTGCAGCGGTAGGCGATACCGAAAATGTCTGAGTTTATCTGGTTCTCACAGGTGGGAACCAGAAGCTCCAACAATGGAACTACTACGGCGTGTTTGTTTCACATTGAGCTAACAGAATATAAGTAATAAGATGAATTTTAGTGCGAAAAATTGTGATTGTAAAAAAAAATATGATCATTCTGTATTGAACAGAACTTGTATTACCTTTCTTTGTGTTTTTATTTGTGCTACTTGCTCAGTATTAATGATTTGAACTCACGTTATAGCTTTGGAAGTTAACTAACCTTCTTTAATATTTCAATTGCAGAACGCTTACAGATAAAGGTTATCTAAAATTGTAGCTGTAAGAAAAGTCATGATACCTGCTCGAAACCTTGTACTTTGCACGAAAAACATGCTTTCAACTACTTTTTTTCAGCCTACACAAAGGCTTGTCGCTAATGCCTACCCATTAAGTTCGGATTCTCAGGACGCAAGAAGATATAACCTTGATATTTGAAGGGCATGAAGTTAATCTACGATATTAAAGCACCTGACCGTGTTTTCTCTTACTTCATGCCCCAAGCGTTAAAGTATTCTAGTCTTTAAATGGCTTCCTGAAATTCTGCTAAGCGTAGCGCTAAAAAAGGGAAATATCAACGCTCCAGGTTTATAATTTTCTTCGGGAAAAAAGCGGCGACTTTCAATTTTACGAGACAGCTCTGTAAAAATCGAGTCTGATATATTAAAGGGAAAGATGGAGCCTGCAGCGCAAATCTTCTGCATCTAAATAAGAGTTAAACGCACCTTGAAGTCCAGTATTTTATAGGGATTCACAGTATATCTTGTAATTTTTTGTGTATATTATTTCAGCTTTTAGGCTAACATAAATTATGACTTTTGACATGCGATTAGTTTATGGTAAACATAAACAATAAACTCAAACTATTATCTCCCTGTGTAGACAAAAGGATGGCTAATTATGATTATGTGGCTCAGATTAAGATCTTAATGGCTATTTCATTTTCTCCCTCCTCAGACGCCGCAAACTTGTATTGGTAAGAAGGTAAGAGACTGATATAGTTCATTAGAAAAGGAAATGAAATATTTACAGTACAGCAGAATCTCGATTATCCGAACTAAACTGGCCCTGAACAAGGTCGGATAACCGAAAGTGTCGGAGAATACAAAATAATTTGGAAAATTAGCCAACTATTGTTGGTTTTGCGGTACTTACTGAATAATCAAACCAATTCTGCATGCAATATTGAACAAACATAAGCTCCAAATGTCTTAAGAAAAGAAGCTTATAAATGAAGTCTACTTGCTGCGAGATTTCGCCATTGACGAAACATTAATACCTCAGTTGCACTTGCCTCCGGCTGTTGCACCAGGTTTCCTAATGTCATCTCTAAAGCACTTAAAACTTCAGCATCATTACCATTCACGAAATTAACAATTTCAGTCTGTGAGTTCAAACGGTTGATCTTCTGCACACCAGCTACTCGCATCTTGAGCGGTAGAGTCCTCACAACCGGGAATACGGTTCAGTAATATCTCTTCTTAATTTTTATCATCTTCTAACAGTATGTTCCAAGACTTTGCCAATGTCGTCGTTTCGATTTCTTCCAAGTCCTGAGCCGCTAAGTATGTAAAGTCTTTCATGCTGATTTATCTTAACATTTGCATTATGTCCTTGCCATTGTCCATTTCCTCTATGAGGAACAAAAGGAGTTCTTGCCAGTATTTCCTTTTCGATGTTTGCTCCATGGAAACAAACACTTTCTTCCTTTTACTTCACATATTTTACTCACAGAAAATGAAAATTATGTCGTACGCAGCCAAGCTATACCTGAACACTCACTGAAGATTCGAGGGTGCACTTCTCGCTGACCAAGCACTGGTGAGACTATGCCGGATAATAGGGAATATCGGTTTACGAAGGTCGGTGTTGAAACTAGAAATAGAAGTGATGGTATCGAGTATCGAAGTATCGGGTATGGTAGAACATATTGTTTATCGGTATCGAGAATCGAATATCAAGAACAACTAGTATCGACCCTTCCGTGCCATTAGACTTATGAAGGGTCTTGTGACAAAAATTAACGATATTTCATGCCCAAAAATAACATAAGATGCTGAAAACATCGTAATATGAGTTAAAAGTGTTAATGAATAAATAGAAGGCTTTTAACTTTCAGTATAAGTAGAAAAATCTAAATAAGGTGGATTTGTAAACACAGAATTTATAGGAACTCCTGGCTTAGGTAGAATACTTCTGTGATGAAAATTATTTCTCCACTTCCTGTAAATCGAATTAAATGAAAGCGTAAATGTGTCATCATTTTAAAATCTAAAGTAATAAAATCCATAGGTCAAAACTACATGTCTGAAGGTTGACATTATTTCTGAAAGCGATGCTTCCGAACCAATGCGCTTATACGACCCTCCAAGTAAATGTCAAAGTGGCATACAAATAAAATATTCTTGTTTTATGCTGATTACTACGTAGTTTATTACAGTAATCTCAGGTTATGATGACTTACACTATAACTGCTTTCTATAATATCAAATAAAACAAAAGGATTCTATGAGCCACCGCATGCCTTCTCTACACTCAACATATTCAAACGTCCATTATGTAATGGCGTATATATTGATGAGAAGCTAATACAAACATAATTAAAGCTTTATTGCTATTTACTTATACTTTAATAACTTCTTTATTTTTCTATATCTTTTAAAATTTAGCAGATTCGGTGTGAGAAGGATTCTTACCTTCATTTTCTTGTTAGAGCCACAAACAAATGAGAGTGTATATTTTACTCGGTTTCATTGGAAAATGTGATTAAGGTGTTGTATAACTATTTCTATGTAGCATCTGAAGCACATAAATTACAAAGTATCACATCAATCATACATAAATATTTAAACACACTAATACATATACATACACAATAAAATGTAGTTATTTGTTTCATAATTTAATTATATGCCATAACGTCAAGGCCATCTGAAATTGATAGGAAATTTGATGGTTTAGATTGTATAATATCAGTAAGAAAAGTCCTTTTATTTCACTTATTGTATAGATTATCTTTGCTCATACTTCAGCCAAAAATTAGGCAAGAAGTTCTCATAAAAATACAGTTCCCTAAAAAAATTGTATTATCTCTAAGTGAAAACCGCAGCTTTTTGGAATCCAGAAAGCTATTCTAACGGTTAAGCTAACGGTTATACAGTTAACTTAACTGATACTAAAGTAATAGAGGCAGTAACTAGTAATTCAGCAATAATTAAAAAGTAACAAGCACAAAGTTGCCGTTCGCAAGGTAACCAAGAAAATTCCATTAATCAATGGGTTACATTACCTAGTAAGGGCATTGGTGTTGCTTATCAGAAACTAGTTGTCTTATCTACTTATGCACCTTTAAGAGTGATCTAGTGAGACTATGGATATATGAAGGGTCCAGGGACAGAACTAGGTAAGTCATTTTTTGTAAGAACGCCAGACAAAGAATGTTTAATTTTAAAACAGAATGGGTGATTCTCAAACAAAACACTTCTTCCAAACATAGTGAAATATTAATACGTCACACGTATCGAATCAAGTGAAGTGGTACTTCCTGTCCGTTAAGTCAATAAAATTGCACCAAACAAAAAAGTTCGTTCAATTTTTTTTTCTTCAGAGAAAAACAAGGTAAGTGATCTGAAACAAAAAGAAAACCAGGAAAGTCAGCCAACAGAGATTTTGTTTGCAATTGCAATACTTATATTACTATCATCTGAATAAGCCAATGAAGGCAGTTCATTTTTGTTCTGACTTCTTATTGTTCCACTTATACCTCTCCTTTGACTGCAATGGTCCCATTGGCGGCCATTCTCCTTTGAAACTTATCGCGATGGTGTCATATCCTTGATGTTGGGTTGCTGATACTTTGGATTTTCAAATTCTTTTGGCCTGTTTATTGAAGCATCTTTCCCAGGCTTTCTTATAATACTGCATACCAGTAGCTCTCCAGTTCAACTGACGTGCTTAGTTGAATGAGGCGGAAATTTCCTTAACGGGCTGGGTCTTAAATGGTCATTTCGTCACAAAGTTCTGATTAATTTTTTTTCCCCAGTCATACTCCATTTCCTGACAGACATTCACGACACTAAAAGGTAATCAAGCTTATGAACTCCCCTAGGTGTTTCCATTCCTTGTTTCAAGTTTCAAAGACAAACATTCCTATCACATTCCATGTAGCACTGGCAGTCTCTGAAGCACAACGAAGAGTTCATGGTTGAATACGTTGCTATCGAACTGTCTATTTTTCCTTTGTTTTGTAATTGACGTCCTCCAACGTTAAGTCATATCGGACGATGAATGGAATGGGTGAAATGATGCTCAAATGTGCCCAGGTTCCATAGAGTTTAGAGTTCCCCGACATTCGTTTTCGAGATAAGAGAAAACCCCGGGCAAAAAAACCTTATCCTGGTAACTCACCCTGACCGAGATTCGAACTCGGAACCTCTTGAACGTAAGGCAGACACGCTACCATATACGCTACCGAGTGCACTGTCTCTGTTAACAGAAAGATGACTTACCTGGTTTTTTTCCTGTATGCCAAAATTTAAACGCCCAAGAACCCCATGACTAACCAGTTTTTCCCCCTGTTTCATACCTCTAAAAGATGCTACTTCCCATGGAGTATGCAATGACATGCTAAACTCATTTTGAGAAAAAGAAGTGACCTACCAGGTTTTTCCATTGACCCTTCAATTACATTATCTGACGGGCAAAATGGCCACTGGCTATCAGCTTTGATAATTTAGTATTTACTGTCTGCCCACCACAAAAAGGCAGGCGGGGCATGAACTGGAATAGGGCCTTGAACGGTTTATCTGCTTTGGTAGTGGATCTGTTTACTACGAAATGAGTGTATGAGAGTGCCTATGAGGATCTAGGGCCAGATCTAATGCTCATTTCAGTAACTGTAGTGAAAGACATTATGCATGAGTGAGTTATGACAACAGTGTGTATTTTACATGAACCTAGCAGCCTTATCATATCCTGAAGGCGCGCATAAATATCATGCGAACAGCAGAAGATACACGTTCCTCTGTCTTGCCTTTTTGTGTTGGGCAGGCAGTAACGAAATAAGATTTTCTGCATTATTTCTTTGTGTATAAAAACATCTCTCTCATATCAGCAGATTTACTATAAAAGGAACTCCTCGGGAGGAAGCTTGGGCACTGGCGGTGCTAATATACTCAATCAATTGTCATTGTCATTAACAAGGAAAATATTTATTTATGTGCATCTTTTCTGGTGTAGGACAACAATATGTACTTGGGCGTTAATGTTTTCCTTCAGTATCACATTGCCCTAATGTCACTACCGTGCTTTATCTAACATCCTAGTGAGAGAAAGAGAGAGAGAACTTCATTTCAAATGCATTTTGTGATTATAAATTACGTGATAATAAAATTACCACAGCTAGAAAACCTTCTTTTAGTAGTACTAAATAACAAAATAAAGCTGTATTCAAAATTGAATAGTGAAACTTAGTTACAGCTAATAGTTGCTGGTAAAGATTTTTTAGTGTAAATGCGAAAAATCAATCGTTACTGGCAACCATTTGTCACATCGCTGGCACAAATCATAGTGATTATGTTGCACTAGAACCTCGATCAGGAGCAAAGAAAATTGTGTGAATGGAAATGTATATTTATTAGACCTTCTGTGAATTGCACTTTGGTCTTATGTATTCTTTATTTATATTACACACCTAGTTTCTGAAACCGTGTAAGTTCCAATCTTATAGCTGATGCTGATGGCCTTAACAGGTTTCTTCCCCTTTTGCAGACACTTACAAGGGGAAGATGAATGTCCTGTAAGGGCGTAAAGACATTCCAGAAGAGACTGTAGTCGTTGTAGTAGTTTGCAACTCTTGTTGTCTTCCCAGTTTGATACCTGATCCAATTAAACCGGGCGTTCTCATGTACCCATAGAAAACAAAGCGAAAAAAAAAAAAAAGACCTGGACGTGTACCTGCACATTGGGAGTTATGACTGCAATCCTGAAAGAGAAAACAGCAGTTTAAATTCCCGTTTCGTAATAGAACACCATTTGAATCCAATTAGGGATAAGGAGTATTCTTGGTCGGAGTGAACACCAAATGGGGCCATTAAACAGGCCGTTATCAAGAGCTACTATATCTAGCGATTATGTTGCCACTTCATTACGGCGTGACTGAAATTGAGTGCGAGCAGGCTTCGGAACGCGGTCTGCAGAAAGATTGTGCACGAGATAGGACAAGATGGCGCGATACGCAGGCGTACTTCCACATTTCACGCTTATCGGACACAAAAAGTAAACAAGACGCAACAGCGTAAAAATTATAAAATGGATACGGCAGAAAGGGATAGAAGATGTAACAAGTTAATCTATATTCGGTTGCAGTTTCTGCACTTAATTGACATGTGTGTAACAAGCTATACGCGGTTCAATGTATTCGCAACTGTTCTTCTTTTGTTTCGCCGTTGTAACATTCCTCGTCGGCAAACAAACCCGCAGAAAATGGAGTCCTTGTCAACATCGTAAAAATCACAGTTTAGATCTGTTGTCTGTTTTGGTGCTTAAGATAGTTTACTCAAACGCTCTTTTGGCAGTCCAAACATCCTGTTTTTAGAAGTATGCGGGTTAAGGCCATGCCCCAATTTTGACATATCTCTAAGACAACTCCATGCCAAGTCTTTCTGCGTATTTGTAATATAATCTTAGCTGTGTTTGGAAATATCAAAGTACAGCTTCTAACCTCGCCAGATTTGTTGCAAATACTTTTAGCTTCTTAGAAGTAGATTGAAAATTAAATAATCCTAAAGGGAATGAGACTGTTACTGAACATTATCTGACAAGTGGATTAGGAAGTAAAACTTTAGGATCTCCTAAAACATAGGTCTCCTTCGATGTCTTAAGGTCATGTTTACTTTTTTCTAGTTAGACAAGGATAGCATTTCACCCAAAATTTCATACCGTAATTTAACTCGAAGCTCACAGTCGCACAGTTAGAGGTATCCTAATTCCAGAATACGACTTACGGAAAGTTGCTGGTTATATATTTTCTAAAGTAGGAAGTCATTCGATTTTCATCTCTTTACTGTGTAAAGAGAAACGTACCTCAAAGCTATCCCATAGTGGCCAGCCCTTATATTCCATTACCATCCCTGCATCTATGAGCAAATATACACTAAGATAATTCCAAGAAATGTGTTGATTAACCTTATTAATATCAAGCTGTAGATAATACGCGGATCCCCAAGTCGGATAGAAGTATATCCTAACAAATATTTTTGTTTCAGTAACTCCAGCTGAAGTTTATTGAAGTGAACATATTAATACCAGAGTCTCTGTGAGGTCACCAAATCAGTATTTTTCCCCAAAAAATAGGACTAACACACTGTCACACTTCTGCTGTACCAAGTTCAGAAGCCACTACGGAAATTTGATTATTGTCATCATTATTGCCAAGCACAATATCCATTGTTTCCTATAAATCCTTTTTATTTTCAAAATTATAATTACGTTTTAGCATTTTTGCTTGCTAGCTCCCCACGATAAGGAATGACATTTCTGACTGTTTCCGCATTAGTACTAAACTAAGCTATGCAATCTGAATTGTAAAAACGTCATAAAAGTATTGTTGAAACAGAAATGCATATGATATTGTGACCGCCTGGATTACGTAGGTTCGGAAATCCGCTTGCTGAAATCTAAAACAACTTTTGCTGCGGTAAATAGACGTGAAATTGACAATCAACTGTTTTCAAAGTCGACCCGGTGCTCCGCCGGACGAAAACAAATGAAAAAAGTCACTGCGGTACACTTCAAACGTCGACTGTCGCAATAACCATCACACAACTGCCACTCCTAACACCTTGTGGGATATTTATACTCCCCAGCCATTGTTTCTAGAATGTCGCAAACTTTCCAAGAAATTTCTAGGCAACAATGGATCGAACTGGAGCCTCTCTCTGTCCCTTTCTCTCCTGCCTACGCGCCCGGCTCCGGCTTGTTGCGACAGCTGAACAATACCACATTATGACAATATTCGTGTTTCATTGTTAACATTGTAGACAAAACAAATAAATAATTATATATTAGGAATAAATAAATAAATACTTTTTTTCAAAATAGTGACACATTATCATACGGTAAAAACATATTCAACACGTTTCTCGGAAACTTAATTTTCATTTACGTTCTTTTTCTTCTGACTAGAACATGAATCCCAAGGAAGTCTTATTGACAATGTCATAGTAGCCCAAATATTTAGCATTCGTTAATTGCACAGATAAATTTAAAAAGATATGGACGCAGTGGTTAACATAATCTAGCAACAGAGCTTCATGGAGGACACTGGAAGAAGTAGCAAACCAGGTGCTATAAACTAAAAGTGTTGTACATTAGATAAATCTTTACAGTGGTGTATGTGTGTAAAGTAAACAGTGACAGTGCTAAGGGCACAAAAGTGCGCCGTTACTGGAACGCAGCAACAGCACAAGGCTCTTAAGAGTTACAACCTTAGTGAGCTTCTCAGTTGCTACACCCTGCGCAGCAGGAGGCATTTGCCCTCAAGGGATTTACAAGCTTTACGTTTCATTTCTTTTCATCTCAATTACAAATAATAACTTGAAGATAGAATTGTACCCAGCTTGGTATAAGGTAGTTAAGGATAAGTATTTATAAGAATTTGTACAAGATTGGAAATCGCCATACGTGAACAAGTCAACTAATCCTTTAAAATAAACTTGGATGTATGGAGAAACTTAACCACCTTTTAAGATTACGTAGTTGTAGAATTTCGTGCGGCTATTATTGTGGGTTTCGATGCCCCATAGTTGCGGCAACATACATAGCAAGATTCGTGCTGGTATCTCGTTTTCCGTCGTTGATCTTACTTCGTCGATCTTACCTTCGTTCAAAATATTATGACTTGATGAAGGAGATGTTCCCCGAAGTTATCAGGAAAATTCTTAATTTTGCCTTGGCTAGCTTTTAATATTCTTCTGTTATATCCTTACTTATGAGTAATGAAAACTCTAAGTTACCAGGGTGGTAACGAGCGAAGAAGTCATTAAGATTTTTAATTTGAATTTCTATAAGAAATCAACTTTTATTTCTCTTAACACCAAATCCATTACAATTCTTATCACAAAACTTTATACTGTGATCGGAATCAAACTAATACTTCAAATTGAACTAACACTTAAATGTTTTCGAGCAATTTAAAAAGCGGCCGATCTCTTCGGCGTTCCAGAAAAAAAGGCGAATTTTCTTTCGGTTTCTACACCAAGATTATTTAATCCTTCGTTACTATCGCTACCCATATACTACTTTTATATGATTGGCCAATTTACTACTACGTCACTACATTACGTAATACAATTATTACTACGGCCAATCACAAAATTACATACATTTTTACACATTTTTGCTTGTTTTTCTTTTATACATTTATAAATTTTTCAAACACTTTTTAAATATAAATCAAAACAACTGTTTCAATGTTAGGTAATATAAGTTATAAGTAGGTATACCGTAGTTATTATTTCACGCTATTTTAATTAAGGTTTAAGTGAACGAACCAAAGCTTATTCCACCACGGTATGGAGAGATTGCAATATATCAGCTATAATTCTGTACATTACTACACGATCATAAATTTGGGAAACTGATATTTTGGGTAAAAGTGAAATGTAACACTTAGCTAAAATAGTATCTCGATTTTAATGCCCATATGTATGGACGTACAACAGTCTTTGTGGCTGTTAATTAACTATAGTTAGGGAACATAAAAAGTGACAAAAATAAAAGAACTTTAGCTTCTGCTATCCAAAAAGGAGGCTGCATTAATGTTTTAGAATTGAACTAACATGGCTCCATTGATATAAAGCATGTAACAAATATGTTACTTAAACAAATTCCACATATATAAACAAAGGGCAGTCAAATCACAGAAAAACATAACAGCTTACTTCTTTTGTTTTACTGCATTTACAACACTGTATTTCCTGTGAGTTTTACAATATTATTCACATGGGTATTTCTTGAAATGCTACTGAGGGAAACTACCTAAGTTCTTTTTAAACTAAGGAAGTTGCAGTCACTTCCAGTTAAACCGGCAGTTACACAAAATTAGTTATCAATATATTTATTAATTTCTGTGTCAAATATAGCTACCCACGTACGAGGATCGTCTGAAAAGTTTCCGACCTCAACATGAAGACGGCAGCCCTCGTAAATAAAATCTAGTGAATTTCGTTGTTCATCTGTTGACAGTTCCTCACCAAAGTTTCAGCCATTTTGGACGCTCTGTTGTTATATAACAGTCGTTTGAGTGAATTGATGTGAATGTTTTTATGAAAACTGACAAAATCTAGTGTCGAGCTGTTATTAAATATTTGTTTTTGAAAGGCAATAGGCCTACGCCAGTTAAAGGTGAGTTGGATTCTATGTATGCGGACTCTGCGCCATCATTTACCGCAGTAAAATTTGGGCAGCTGAATTTAAACGTGGCCGTAAGAGCTTGGGAAACGATGAACTTTTGGGACGTCCAAAACTGCAACTTCCGACGAAAACATCGCCAAAGTTCACCAAATGGTGCTAGAAGACCGCTGAATTAAACAGAGAGAGATAGCAGAGGTCATGTACATGTCAAAATAACGTGTTTGTTACATATTAAATAAACATTTAGACATGACAAAGCTGTTCACCCGTTGGGTGCCGCGTTTGCTCAAATTAGGGCAAAAACGTGTTCGAATGAAAACTTCCAATGCTCTGTTGGTGCAGTTTAGGTGCAATAAATCAGAGTTTTGGCACCGATTAATTACTGTAGATGAAACTGGGATACACTATTATACGCCCGAAACAAAAATACAGTCCAAACAGTGGACGGTAAAGGGGGAACGAGCTCCATAAAAAGCAAAAGATGTTTTCTTTTCGGCTGAGAAAATGATGGCGGCTGTTTGATGGGTTAGTCATGGATTTATTTTAATCGATTATCTTCAAAAAGGAAAACCTATTACAGGAGAATGCTACGCATCATTACTTGACAAGCTGGAGGCAAAACTTGCGGAAAAACGGCCGCATTTGCAGAAAAAGAAAATCTTGTTTCACGGAGACAACGCACCGTCTCACAACTCGGTGGTTGCAGTGGCAAAACTCCACGAATTACGATTTGAACGGCTTGACCACCCGCCTTACTCGCCAGATCTAGCCCTAAACGACTTCTTTTTGTTCCCTCATCTGAAAATTGTGCTAGCAGGACAGAGATTTTAGTCAAATGAAGAGGCAATAACTTTCGTGAACAGTTATTATGCAGAGAAAAACGTCGAGTACTATTTGGACGGGTTACAGAGATGGGAGCATCGCTGGGAGAAGTGTATAGAGTTACAACGAGACGGCGTTGGACGATTAAAAAGAAATTTCTGAAATAAATGTCTTGTACCTTTATTAGTTTGGAAACTTTTCGGACCACCTATGTACTAAGAGTTTCACGTTGGTCAGTCGCATACCTAATCACTTAGGGTGTAGGACTTTAATTAGCTTATATAAGTGTGGATGTGTGCGTGGGATGAAGGGTTGTGTGTATGTATCGGTGTGGTTCAGTGTAATTTTCGTTTTATGTGTATGGATTATCAAATCAAGTATTTTTCTTGTGAGCATATTATGATCTTCAGAAACAAATGACCTTTCTTATTCAGTTTGTTCATCTTAGCATCAGTGATTCTGTATCATTACCATAATGTTTTAGAATGTTTGGGAGTTAAGTGGGAGTTGTTAATAACAGTGAAATTCGGTCCGTTACAAAATGGTTAATCAGTTACGAAACTGGAACTGCTTTAATCTGAATCAAGTTCCTTGAATGACCCAGAGAAACAGAGTCACTAAACAGGCTACATAAAGAAACGGCAATCTTATCGTTTACCTTATTTAGCAAGATTTATGTTCATAATTGATATGCGAGTCATAAGCAGCGGATTGTTAAAAATCTGCTCCTCTCTTCCTGGAATGCCACTTTATTGGTATCACGTCAGGGCATCCGGCGAAACTATGCTGAGTGTCTTGACCTCGCCATAAACTGCACTACTTTAAACACACATTGTCTTTCTCGTTTTAAAATATCGCGCCAGCTTCGCCATAACAACTATTGTTTGTTCTCCCTTCGACGCCGTAAACATTTCCAAACAGACAACTGCGGAGTGGCAGGGGTTTTGTTTCTGGCGGGGCTATTAAAATTTTGGAGTTCATAAATAATCGTACAAGTCGGGTATCTCGATCCGCAAGGTTCGTTCACCTTAATGGTTTTCTATATCTGAAGGTTTGTCCCAGTAGGACTCTTTTTGGAGCAACGCTTGGGGGCACACACACCTTAATTTCTAAGATGCTCTAAAGAATGTGTGGCCCCTTTCTTTACATACAAATTTCAAGAAGGCACAATCGAAAATAATTTGATGTGTTGCATTCACAGATATAATGCACTTATTCCTCTGCAAACATTTATTACAAAATGGTTACTAACCTTTCATTATGCACTTACATATTTTGTTGTGCAGGATCCAGGGGAAGAAATCAACACAGCTTTTCTGGCCAAGCTGTATTTCTTACCATTTCTAAGATACTTCAGATGTCATAACTACATTTTATTGCCTGTTGCTGTCATTTTGTAAGTCTAATAAACATACGTGAAAGCACATACTAATAAAACAAAGAAGATCTACCGTAGTTAATGTATTTATAATTCAGAAGGTATCCGAGAAAAAGAACACAATATAACTTACCAAGTCATATAGCTGTTGTTGAGTTCCAAAAACCTTTTCGAAATAGAAAGAAGTATGGAACATAATGTAAGAATATGGAAACTTCACATATGTAATTAAAGTCGTGGGAAACCTAATAACGATTCAAAAAAAAAAAAAAAAAAAAAAAACACAGGTGAAGGAAAACAGTAAGCCATAACAATAAAACATTCAAGGCCGTCTGCCACAGGTAAACAAACAAAAGAATTCACTTTCAAATCACTACACGATTATCAGTTCTCAACTTGAAACTCGGTACAGTTCAAATGTCCACACAATAAACAGCTCACTAACGACTGTGTTCACTCCTAACAGCTCCTTGCCGACAGAGTGACAACTCTCACTGCTGCATTTATACACAAGCCGCTGTTTCTCGAAAGTTGCCGAAGCCATACGATCTTTCGTGATGAGCGAGAATTCTATGGAACTGTCTCTGTCTCTTTCTCCCTCTGCTGCTCTCTCTCTCTCTCACGGCAAGTGCCAAGCGCTCACCACTTTGTGGGTGTGGCTTGGGTACTGTCTGTCTCTTTCACCCCCGCTTCTCTCTCTCTCTCTCTCTCTCTCTCTCTCTCTCTCTCTCTCTCTCTCTCTCTCTCTCTCTCTCTCTCTCTCTCTCTCTCCCACTCGGCAGCAGCCAAACCATGCCTCATGACAATATTAATGATAGTTTCCAAAAATGGAAGCGATTTTTAATAAGGAATTAGATTGAATAACCAAACAGAGAAAAAGGCTTTATTATATGCAGACGATGTTGAATTAATGCAGAAAAGTGAAGATCATTTACAACGTGTTACACATGAATTAAGCTTAATACATAAGAACTATTATTTTGATATGTCTAAAATAAAAACAAAAGTAAATGCTTTTTGGAGTAAGCAACAGATACGACCTAACAGGTCTCAAGTTTTAGATACCTTGAATGTTAAATAGACTCAGAGAAATAAGGAAATAAGAAGGAAACGTGATGCAAAAGTAAGCACCGTGCCTTTCCATAAGTGACAAGAGATAATGAAAGACTCAAGTCAAGAGTGTGTGATCGATGTGCTTCGAACCTGACCTTACGAATGCGAGTATTACACGTTACCGCAGCACGTCCTCACATGCCTATACAGGCGCTAACTCCACGTTCTACTAGGAATATTGAAAATCATAAATGTTTTAAGAAGTATTTAAACATTATCTGTTTAAAATCTCTTTTAACGAACGTTTCATAGTACATTATCTTCGCAACGCAGCAGTCATGCTTTCACGTCTCCTTCCTCTTCATCAGGTTCAGATCTAATAGAATCTAATGGTATACTTTCAAAATAAGTTAATTGCTTGTCAGAACACATTTTAAATAATTGTTTTTCTTAAAAAAAACTACATCAATTATGAGACAAAATCTATATATAGACAGTTGAACAGAAGTCTTTGTTTCACGTAGAAACATACGACTCCAATTTTAAGTATCGTATTTCCGTTTCTGAGAAGCTTCCAGGCAACCTAATGACAAGAAAGCGTGTAACATAATCTATAAGAAGCTCGGCAGATGAAGGCAACACTCTCTGTTTTTGCTATGATAGTAAATTCTTTGCTATTTGCCGAATGGCAAAGGCAATTTTCATCGCGAGCTTGTTAATGTTAACAGCTGCACATCGCTATTACTGCATTTGTTGTGCAGGATTGCCACATACCTATGGCAGCGACAAGCTCGCGTATATTGATTGTTCCTCCTATCAAACTAAATGGCAATACAATGTTAAAAAGTGAACTTCATGATATATCACCCAATCCTGAAAGAAAGATCTCTCTTAAAAATCTAAAACGTCAGGACCAGTTCGCCGTCATCAGGATTAGAGCTGGTCACAGCAAACTCACACACAGCTTCCTGCTCTCTAAAGAACTCCCTCCGAACTATGATAGATGCCAAACAAGATTAACAATCACCCAAGTCATCTCAAGCTGCCTTGTGTGCCACAGATGGAGACAGAAGAAGAAAATTCCGGGAGATCCTACAGCTCTCAACGAACCAGCATGGTGCCAAGGATACTACAGCTTTTAAAAGATACTTCTTTATACAAACTATTGTAATAATAAATTCTAATATTGTTAATATGAATCACAACTTATTACTCTTAGATATACGCCTAATGGCAATTTTGTTACTAATTCTGCTGTAAATATGTTTGTGATACTTAAATCTCATCTTGATTCATGATGTAATTATTGCTTTATTATTGTGTTTGTCATAGTTTGTGATTTTTATCTTATAATTATTATTAATTCTTCTGTAACTGTGATTCAGCTATCAAGTTTATTGTTCATACTGCGGCAAACCCGCATACCAGTGTTAAATTGGAGCAATGAGTTCTCTTATCCTCAGGTGAATGGTTGTAGGAAATGAATTTTAGTGGTTTTTGGTTACTCAGTTGTATTAATAATACTTTGTTTGTTGGAGAATTATTTGGTTTAATTTCCACTAAGTCTGCTTATCGACTTGGATCGGTGTCCATTCTTAGTAAAATTCCTAGCATAAATTCAATTTCACTTGAAACCCTGGTTTCCTTGTTTGAAGTTACTTCCGTGCGGTTTCTATCGCTTCTTTATACGGCGACTACTTTGCTCTAATAAACTTCTAATGCTGCTTCCACTTACGCTGGTTGCGCTATTCTTAACTTCCCTACATTTCGGACTTATAAATCTTCGCTTCTCTTCTTAATGCGCATGAACACGTCCTTCCTGTCGTAGTATCAACTTTTAAGTAAATTTTTCTTACTTCACGATTCAGTTCGAACCTTATTCTGACCCCCTCTCTAACTTTGTCACATGACCAAACTAGCTCACCCTTCTCAAATGTTACATTATTGTTGGTTTCTCATTTCTTTCGAATTTTCGCATTGGTTTGCAAAGCTCATCTAACTCATTGATGTTCAGCCCACCCTGAGTTGTATGTAACGGTATACATCGTTATCAAATCAGCAAAGTAAATCCCTTTAGCGTTCATGCTCAGTTGCATTTTGAAAGCCCTTTGTCCCGACGCATTCCTCGCTGGTTCTATAGTTCTCAGGCATTGAACTTTTCCTAGCACAAAGAAGGCAACGGTCCTTCCTTCCAGTCTCTCCTACGTGTACAGATTTTGACAAGAGTATTTATCTTTCTTACCTGGACGCCAGTATATATGTTATATTAAATGATATTCTTCCCTTCTTATTCTTTAAGTCAACCGCTATTTTAATCATTGCCCTATCCATTTTAATTTGATATTATTATAACAAGATTTTTATATCAGTTTAGCAAAGCATTTTATTAATTTATCTTCTTTTTTAATTATCTGATTTCGATTAATTCACCGCCTTCTAATCGCTGCCTGATACTGCGGTTACAATACCTTAAAATCTTAAGTTGGTTCATTCTTATAGTTAATTCTGCTGTAATTATTGTTGCAGTATTTCTTAAGTTTATTCTGTAAACTGTAATTGTAAAAGTCCTAAAAGATCTTGTAGTTAGGCGACCATAAGTAAAACCTTATTAATATATATATATAATCCTTGAATAAATATAAAAAGCCTATGTGGCATTTCGCCACATATACTCATGGCCACCTGAATCCTACACAATGATTCGTACCAACGTCTCCTGGGAAACATCGATAATAACAACACGAGATGCGAATGTAGAGAGCTGTGTTTATACTGAGCGCTCATTTCTAAAGAGGAGCCAAAATATATTTGAAAATTCCCAGGAAATGTCAATCCCAATCCGAAATATTGAGTTGGATCTGCTGCCAGCAAAAGCTAAGGAGGGTCATTTTGACTTCCGTTTTGCTAAATAAATATTTCAGTTTTGTAGAAAGTTGCTGATAAACAGTAGAGTGGTAGTGACTTATCGAACCTATCAGTTGATTACTCTGATAAAGCTTTTTTCGATGACGTTGGCAATGACAATGTCCATTCGATTTGGTTTATTACAATCTGTTATTTGTCGACGTGTTAACAGTCGAACATTCAACTGTTTTAGAGCGTCTGTACTAAACTACCTTCCTTGCTGAGATACCAGCTGACGTACTATCTCTTTATTGAATGGATTAAATATTTTCTCCACATATTATTTTAAAGGCTAGAAGAAACTAATGCGTTTGCCAAGAATTTCGCAGAAGCTTTTTCAAAATTGTAATAGGGAAAGGATACCATGTAGCTTATACAGATGGGGCTGTATAGAAGAAGAGCATTGCTTCGGAGGCAAGTTGCATACATTCAGTTGATGAGTCACTTAATGTTAAAGGTGCACGGTGAAAACACAGTGCATTGTAACAAATGAGGACACATTATGAGGCTGATGGCCTTTCCCCGCCCATGCAACAGTGGGAAAGTAAACAATCTGCAATGTTTCGGAAATTTGTGCAGTCACGCGTTATCGGTTATGTAAACTTGCTCAAGTTCGAGCATGCGCATAACTCAGTCAGGAATTAATTACTGAATAATACTCTGTTATTATTTCTTGACGTAGTAATTTGCGTGAGTGATTGGAAGGCATTCTTGGGCCGCAGTACTTATACATATTTACGAAAGAGCGTGCCAGGGAGTTCGCTCCGTTTACCTACAAATAAGGAACATGATTACTGTGATTCAGCTGCTCTGGTATTCGATTCCCAATACACATACTGTATGTACCTACTTCGGCATGGCAGGAGATCTTTTACTTTCTCTGCCACGAACCTTGAAGGAAAAACTAATATTACATTTCATTTTAAAAATTGGTATTTACACTACAATAAAAATATACTTCTTTAATTTTAAGTTCTGCGAAGTGCTCTTCACTCAAAACAAATCCATGTTTTTATGTATAGTTGGTTAACCGTAATAGGGAGAGGCAAAAGTGAATACATAAAATGCTTAAAACTCACATTTCTTTCACTTACTTTGTTATGGAAATTTCAATTTCGTATTCGAAACTTTAACTTTGACTTTAATTTCTCGATCCTAATTCTTAAAAGTGTTATTGCTATTCAGGTGTTTTTCGTTGTCATAAAAGGGTGTAGAATTTCACGTTAAAACATTTGCCGTATATAAGAAGAATATAATGCACTGAAGAATAGTCACATTGTCAAAAAGTCGATAACTATAGATATAAATAACTTTGAAATTCCATGTTCTTGTGACTGGTCATGAAGAAATATGTATAAGAGACTAATAATTTAACGAACGTATATGTTAAAAATGACAAAAATAATGTCTTTGAAATGGCTAAGCTCAGTATACGTAGATTTACATAAGCTGTAAATTTTAACGTAATCTACATTTCATTATTATAAATAAAAGACACTTGTACTTCACTTATAATATTTGGATAGGAAATTAATTGTTCTTTCACACTAGCCGTGTGTAGGAGGCAATGCCATAGCAGGGATTTAAACCACGGATCTTCTGGTCTCCGTCCAGCCGCTCTAACCATTGAGGTACTATGGCCAACGTGTCAACATGACTTTAAATTCTCCAACTGACTCGTTCAATATTTGGATTGCTTCCCTGTCGGTAGCTTCAGTTTTACTACTACTTCATTTCTGTGTTGTAAGATTTTGTCTACTTGTTACATACAATTTTACAATACATTTTATTGCCTGTATTATTATAACCTGAGCCCCTATACTACACTTTATTTTAATATCTATCAGTAAGAAATGACTATTTCATTCCTCTTGTAGCATATTGGTAAAGCACAACTTTGAACTTATATGTTCTTTTTTGTGTTTCTTTTTGCTTTCCAACACTATTTTCCAAATAGCGCCTTGGAACACAGCGTATAACTTACTGGTATTAAATTTTTAGTATAGCTTCAGAAATTACAGATTTGAAAGAGCAATATAGAGTAGTTCTGGTAAAATTACTTTGCATTTCTCAAATTGATACCCAATTTTCTTTTAAACTATTTAAACTTTAAAAATGTCGACACAAAACTTTCTTTAAATTTATACATCAAATTCATGGTAAACATTTGCGAATGATATGATAAAGTATAGTGTGCAAGGAATATTTGATATTACCATATAAAAACGTTATTGCAATTAAAAAGTAATATATTATTATCAACATTTGTCACTATGAGATTAAGCTGTTTACACTGTTTATATATATATATATATATATATATATATAAAGGAAAGAAATAACGCCACAACTTTACTACGAAGCAATGAATATGTGAAAAATTACAAAAGTTTCCTTCTGTCCACTCAATAATATATATATATTATTGAGTGGACAGAAGGAAACTTTTGTAATTTTTCACATATTCATTGCTTCGTAGTAAAGTTGTGGCGTTATTTCTTTCCTTTGTAGTTACTTTTCAGCTATTTCTGACTTTTTTATGACTTAACTGTTTCACATTAACCAAGATAAACAAGGTTTAATTTCTACAGTTCCTTTATTTTCAAGAAAATAATTATTTAGTATGATACACTAATGCTGTGTCTCTGTTAAGAACAGCGGCTGTATAAAATTAGGTTAATTCTTTAGAAACACATAGCACGGACTCAAAATATATTTTTAGTTACAAACTGATAATTTTTGAATATTTAGTATATAATCCTAAATGAAACGCCCAATATTGCCAAACTGTTATATGTAAAACTATAAACTTAAGGTCTCAATATAATTCTAGAAGTAGTTCCTGCCTTTTTGGTTACAACTGAACAATCCAATTTTAACAGGTACCATTTTTTAGTAAAGAAATTGCTGGGGGTTTTAAATAAGAAAAACAAATAGGCATCAGATTGCTAATACCCTGTAAAGACATCTCTAACCTTCAAAGTCAACAGATATACCGGCCTTTAAGTGGCCAAAATCGTGTGGAACATGTAAGAAAAAGGAATAACCGTAATAAGTCAAAAATACAAATTAGCTTTTTCATAGGTTTTTAGTAATGTTGATCAACGCATTGTCCTAGGTGGAGTAAAACTCTTGTAAGTGTTTCTTGTATTTTTCACAGCTGAGCACATCCTAACCAGTTAATATGGAAAACAACAAAACAGTAATATACAGAAGGTTAAAGGTTTCAGAAGAGGAAGGAAACAGTGCAGAAGATGTGCAAGCGGCGGCACTGCTTAGGGTTTTACCTTGAACCAGATTTAGTTAGGTCGTGCTCGTCGAGGGACGTTGCATCTTTTTCCACATCCGTGAGGAATGGCAAGTAAATCAATAGAGATCAGCGGCAGGCCACGATTATTCGAGATCACGTCGAGAATCAAGGCCGAGCTTTAATTGCGCATGCGTCCGGCTTTTCTGTAAATCTCTCAGATAAGGATGTCGCCCCGCATTCTAAACTTGCTCTCACAAGGCTGATGCAAACAAAACAACAAAGTCTCATCGACTTGCACTTCCAGCGGATCTGGGGTCAATTCCAGGAGGCTACAGGT
The DNA here is from genome assembly GCA_030765055.1 of Mantis religiosa. Classification (NCBI taxonomy): domain Eukaryota; kingdom Metazoa; phylum Arthropoda; class Insecta; order Mantodea; family Mantidae; genus Mantis; species Mantis religiosa. The sequence goes on along the minus strand of CM060957.1, from coordinate 130,408,575 downwards.
GCAGGGATAATTTAGACATTAGACAAAAAAGAGACAGAACAATATGTAGAATCATATCAAACACTCTACAGAATAAAAGGAGGGAAAATACCAAATTGAAGTTCTACAGGACTTGATGATCTTTGTGCTCAAGTATGATGGAACATCGCGGGTTCTTCTGTTCTAGAAGAAGCGGAAGATGCACTTTAGAAGTCGGAAATGAATTTTTCCGGGAGAACTGCAGAGAATTATGAAGCTTAACAACATTTTACAGTAACACAGTAGTAAGTTCAGAGATTGGAAATGATTTACAAATGTCTAAAGGTAAATCAAGAACTCAAGTAAAATCCATCAGTTATTTGTCTCCCATAATACATTGCGTTAGCAATACACATTTTATTTAATGAAGTTTCTGAGACATTTCTTGTTTTACCTAGAAATAATTTTTCCTCCTAGTTAAGGAAAGAGAAGAGAATTTAAAATTCCCATGGCACTTATAAAAATATATAAAAATGTATTTCTATAACTGTTCAAAAAACAAATTGTCTTTACCTATTTGTTGAAAAGATTGGAAGAATTCTCAGGCCACTTTGATAACAATCTAACTGCATCCATCAGTTAATCATCATCATCATCATCATCATCATCATCATCATCATCATCATCATCATCATCATCATCATCATCATCATCATCATCATCATCATCATCATCTTCATCTCCTTCATGCTTTAGGCATTACTGCCTGTTGCAGTGTACATAAGTTATTTTATCGGTTCCACCGTTTTTCTTGGTCTTCCAATGCTTCTCTTTCCTTCAGGTCTGTAGTTCATAAAATGGAGTGGTAATCTTCCTTTCTCTATTTTTTGTACATGGATTACCCATTCACTTCTATATCCTTGTACCCTGTCATTCAGGTCAAATATCACTAGCTCTTCACATATATCTTCATTTCATTTGTGATCGATTTTTCTATATCCCACAATGCTTCTTAGAAATTTCATTTCATTTGCCTAAAGTTTTCTTTTATGTTTTTCAGTAATGACTCATACTTCGCTGCCATATAGTATTTTAGGTGCTGACCTTACTGTACAGACAAACATTTTAGTTACTGACAGTTAATAATGGATTTCGGAATTCAGCATAGATTTACAAAGCTTGTGCTTGCCAATATGATTTTAGTTGGCTACTTTTTCCAGTATGTTTTAGTGTTTAAATTGAACATTTAATTTTTAGTATTTAGTAACCAACGCAATTTATGATACGGCGTTTACCCTTTCAGAATGAAAGCCAAAAGATTTATCACTCACTGACGAAAACCAGCTTTCAGACTAATGTAACCGATCATGATAGGGTGAGCACTAATGTAATATTTAAATTATTTTGCAACTAATGGCCACAAGAAATGTGTCAAAAGCTACCTTCACGAAAAAAATAGTTTTCCTCTTACAAGAGGTAAGTGCATAAATATTGCCACGAACCCATTATTGCGATAGCGCGGCAAGCGCGCACAAAGGGACAGATAGTGCAGCACGGAGATAAAAGTCTTGTGGAAACAGATAACGATAGATAACTGGAAGATTCTAGTGCCGTCTTGTTCATTATAGAAATAGATAGAATAGAGGTATAAAAAGGAAGCCGGGGTTAGTTGATGAGAGAGTCGAGAGTTGTAATTGCACTCGTGTGCGTACAGCTGTGTTCTTAAAGTGAACTCTTTTGTTTGTATATGGCGACTTTGGAAGATTGTGTTTGTGTATGTTATGTAATTCTGCTACTTCAAGAGGTGTACAAAGTGTACGTATACGGAAATAAACTGCATTTTGAATTTCTGCATATAGGACATTTATTTAACTCTAGGAACCCACAAAGTCACAATATATTGAAAAGCAACATTCACGATAATTTGTTAAATTAGTTATGTTATAATTAATCTATGTCTTTGTCAATCATTGCACAACATGTTTGAATATTATCTTGCATATTGTAATGTACAATACGTAATATGCAGGTGTAATATGCACGCTGCCAAGATGATATGGTAAGTTGTTACAACATGGTTTTTCAGCATATAAATATCTTGTCCTTAAATATCCAAGAAGGAGAACAGCATAAATCAGAACAATCTAGAGCTCACAGCATTCCCTTTAAAAGTATTCTGCCCAGTATAAATTATACATTAGTTTTCTCTTTGTAAAAAAGAAGTCAAAAATGAAATAATCCAAATAGCAAAAGCTGTTCGCTAGAAATGGCCACATGATTTTTGGAACTAACCTGCCAAGATTATTTAGTGAATAATTATACAGGCTAGGGTCCGAAGAACAATTGCCTTACATAGCTACTCCCACTTAATGTCACGATGTCAGATCAAGTTGTAGCAAAAGAAGATGTGGCAGCGCTCATATCGAACTTACAGCCCTCAATTACAAATTAGCACACATCTATTTTTTTTCAAATGTAAGCTCTGTGACTGTCTCTCTATTTGCTATTTATCATTCCAGTTAGCCGTTGTAAATTTACTGTAAGTTTCACTCATTTATACTCCTAAATTATAATTGTTCTATTAATTTATTGGTACACATTTAAGTACTCTTGTTTTTCATTCTTCAATGTGTTTAGAATGTACTAATACTTGATTCATATATGTATAATTCAGTCACATCTAATTAATTCACACATATATACTAGGAAAATTCCACTTCAGCAAATAATTTAAATATAATTACGACTACACCATGTCTAAAACTTATGAATCAGAAGAATATTACTGAAAATATGACAGAGAAAATTGGAGATATAAATTTGAAATAAAAGGCCCATATAACTATAAATAAAAACTAACCATTTATGTCAATGTAAGCCTAAGTTAGGTGATTCTTACAGTCCAGCTTTATAAAAGTTGATTATGGATGAGATACATCACTTTATACTTCATATATGTTATGTTGGGTACATGAGAACCACAATACAGTTGTTTATATGCAAATATTTGTGAAAATAATAGAATAGCGTGACATTAAACTTTCACCGAAAAAAACCTTATATGTTTTACAATCCAAGGTGTTTTACCATAAGTTGTAAAAAGAAATCAAAGACAATGTAAGTGAACATGTAATGGGATCTAAATGTTTGAGAATAGTGATGCCAGTTGTCAGAAGTAATTTAAGAAGTGAGACATGAGGTTCCGAGATAAGTAAAGTATAAATTTATTTATGACGTATTAATTGAAGCAATGAATATTTGCACACTGAAAGGAAATTAATAATTTATATAAATCTGATCAAACGTGTGTTAATGTCTGAACGATAAGATTTGAGTTATAAAATAATTCGGAACATAAATGAATGCATCAGAGGTAATTGTAGGCAACAATAGAACGGACAGAATAAATATAAAAATATAAGAAAAGGATGTGGAATAACGTATACACCTATTACGACTTTTAAAAGAAAGAGGAATTGAAGTCAACATTTGGGCAGAGCAAAGTATTCATTAAAAGAGCACGAGACCATCGACAAGCATGAAGTACAAGTGCCAGAAGGTCCGTAACAGATGATAAAACGTTTTTCATCCACATCGACTGTATGGGAAGAAAAACGGGCTTAGCCCAAAGAAAATAAGAAATATAGGCAGAAAGTGTTACAACTCTTGTATTGGAATGAGTTTCAATTGGTCATAAGTAGGCTAGGATGTTGATGACCTATAAATCGTCTAAAATGACCCAAAATGTTCAAAAAAGGACCTGAATATTGAAAAAGTAGATGTAAAGACGTTTTATTAGGCTATTTTTCGCATGTTTTTGGCCAGGATTTGTTTTACAAACTGTGAAATTACAATGAAATCAACCTACCCACTTCCACCCCATGATGGAGATCATTGTCACGATGCAGGGGATATTTAGAGAGGGTTTACTAGGTTTTCTGCTGGTGCTAATGACTTGAATACAATACAAAGGGTCTTCTCACTACCCTCAGACAGTCTTTAAAAGTAGATAATAAAAATGCTAATTTTGTGTGTGTGTGTGTGTGTGAGAGAGAGAGAGAGAGAGAGAGAGAGAGAGAGAGAGAGAGAGAGAGAGAGAGAGAGAGAGAGAGAGAGAGAGAGAGAGATTAACCTCCTCCAACATTTGGTTATATCGGACGATGAATGAAATGGGTGAAATGCTCAATGCGTCAGGGTTCATGGAGCTTAGAGTTACCGGACATTCGTCTTTCAGGATAAGGGAAAACCCCGGAAGAAACCTTATCCAGGTAACTCACCCTGACCGAGATTGGAACTCGATACCTCTTGAACGTGAGGCAGACATGCTACCATCTACGCTACCTAGGCGGGTGATGATGCTGATGATGATAATGATGGTGATGGTGATGGTCGTGATGATGATGATGATGATGATGATGATGATGATGATGATGATGATGATGATGATGATGATGATGATGATGATGATGATGATGATGATGATGATGATGATGATGATGATGATGATGATGATGATGATGATGATGATGATGATGATGATGATGATGATGATGATGATGATGATGATGATATGCAACTAAAATTGAGAATAGGAATAAAAATATAAGAAAGTTGCTAAATGAAACATTGGTTCTAGAAAAAGCACCTTTATACAAAAAATAGCTAAAAGAACATATAACAGGTCTAAGAAGAACCTTTAAATAAAATATAGCTGAAAATGCAAATCAGGACAAATAAAATCCTGCCTTTTTCTGGCCTATAGTGCCTATATACATAAGAGAATTCCTTTCGTGAACTACCTAGTCCTAGTTATAGTATTAGTTTCCAGGACAAGATGCACCTGTATAATTTGTGCGAATTGCATTCAGGAGATAGAGGGTACAATGGTCGTCGACGGAACACTCTGTCTTGATTTTTTTCAGATTGTCCCATGTCACCTACGCGAACGTTGGGGTTCCTACTTCCATACCACGATTTCTTGTTCATTAATTCCTTTCATTCTATTTTCTTTTCGTTTTCTGCTGTATTTTTGGTCTCGTGGTGGAATCAACTAAAATTTTGGATCAATAAAAGAGTGAACAAAATTAACTAAAGCAAAACAAGAGCCTCCCCGCCATTTTATTTGCCCAATTTTTAGATTATATCCTTTTTTCTTCAAAACATATGTTTTAACACAGTATTATTTGAACTACATGGATTCCATATATTTTGGCGGTGGTGGTTAGATGGCGCGGATATTTGCAATGAGTGCTGCCTGACGTTCAGTTACTGTCCTCAGGTGGGAGGTCGAAGTTTTTCGATATCAGATCCGGAGTAATGATAATTGCCTGGACATCTTTCAACACTTTATAGGGACATCTGTGCATCTTTGTGGCCTTGAGAACTTGCGGCCTCCTGCAGTTTCCTCACTTTATCCGTTCCTCCTAAGGACTCAGCCTCAATATATCTGGTTGGGTATTGCAGTGCTTTCCCGTCTGCCCCTCATCTTTTTCCACTCTCTTTTTATTCTCCTACTTCCAATATGCATTTTCTCATACCCACGTAGTTCAACATAAAATCTCTACGTTCCAAACATCTGTCACTTGTTTTCGTGCGAATCTCGCAGATGGCCGACCTGGGAAAACGCGAGGAATCGCGACGTTTTCTCGTGATGTTACGAAATATGGCGGTAGGGTTAACACGGCAGATCGTATCTCCGCCTTTTGCAAAGAACTGGGCAGTCTTTTACGATAATGGGCAATATCCACCTTAAGTCGAGACTTTAACTCCATACAAACCAAAACACAAATCAGGTCCTGCCGGAGAACAACGGAATTTGACGGGAAATGATTATCGTACAAGGAAAGTGATCCCAAACCGGTTCACATGATCTAGATTTGTGATGCAAGTGCTGATACTGACGAGGTCGATCTGTATCTTAGCCTTAACGATACTTGAAATGTCATCATAACCGTCGTAAAGATATATTAAGAAACCCATGGAAGTGTTTTCTTGTTGGGCAACAACCTTAATGTTTCTTATGACTCTAAAGGGTGTAGAACAAGCTTGCCAGAGAGCTACGTGTCATTCGTGTTCATTTATTATTGTATTTATAAGTGTATTTGCAATGACCTGTATGGGACCGAGACTTTGTTGGAATTTGTGTCATGGATTGAGTCCTAGTCATAAAGCATATTATGCAATTTACCTGACGGTAGAGCAAGAATACTGGCAGAAGTAAATAGCTTTCCACAAAGAAGAGAAAGCTTATGAATCATAGCAGTTATTACAGAGACCCAGATTTTGATTGAGCCATTTTTAATTTTTGCATCATTGATAATATTTACAGAATATCCTTACTATACAGGGTGCTCCACCTAACTCTGCGACCACAAATATCTCTGAAATGAAACAAAATATGAAAATTCCATTTCCAATTCCGAAAAATGATGTGCTACGGCCAGTTTATCTGTCATTTAACCAAGAAATAAACCCGGAAGTTAAATTATTAAGACAATTATATAGTCCGATAGATTTTATGGTTTAGGAAAATGTATTTATTTTAAAAAATAAACATCGCATAATGAATTTTGAAATACCGGCAGTCGATTCTGTTTTTAAATTTGTTTCCTTTTCAGATTTTGGTAGTACTGACAAAATCATAGTGACATCTAGATATTGTAACGTCGATGACGAGGTTGTTTAAGGTTCGGGCTGAGGATGTGAATACGTTTTTTTCACGAAATCGCGATCCTAATCAATTAATAATAAAGCTTTCATCATTTCTTATAAAATAAGTGAAGTGTTATGTTACAATACATTTGTTTGTTTCACTGTTAATAGCTTCATATTTTACGTATTCATCTGCCTAAGTTACAGTGTCTCAGGAACATTAGAGTTCTATTAGATGCTACAGTATTTTTATCAAGAGTTCCATACCGATAAGGTATATCTATTTACTTTCAGTGCTTCATATAGTCCAAGTAGGACTACCTTCTTCAGGAGAAGGCGCTAATCTGTCGACCAAGGAGTCGTTGTGCTTACAGAGATCACTCTTTCCTTTGTGTTGGCATCTGCACACTGCCGTATGTCTGGAACCTTTGGAGTACACCTGAAACATGAGAAGGTAAAGGTAAATAATGAAAACGAAATTATAGTAGATTAGAAAGTAACCCAGATTTCTCCTAACAATAAGGAAAACTTATAAAACCTAAGGTGAGCTTGAGCTGTCGACAAGCGAACTTTGCACTTCCCGACTACGAACTCTACCCATTACCCAAGTGCTATTTCGCTCCGCTTCTTTCATAACTGGTATAATTAGCAGTGTATATCGTAGACCATAAAATTAAACATTACTAAATTGCTAAAATATTATTTTTTATCAACACAGTTTCATTAATTTGTTATATGCAGAGGCTGAATATGGGTAGTTTCATTGTGTTCTCCCTCCTGGAATTGCCGCTGTAGATAGTTCAGTGAGTTAAGCACTGGCCTACTTAATACAAGATCGCGGGTTCAAACACTTCCCAAAATAAACAGGGCCAATCCTCTACAAGTAAATCTATTGGTAGGTAAAGGAATTCTTGCTGGACGAAGTTTCGGGATACCGGCGTACTCATTGAGGTCTGAGAAAATCAAAAGCACTAAAAGCGATGGATTAACTTGCTTAAATTCTTTTCTAAATCGTGCTGTTGCTTTCTTAATTAAGGTACTTTTAATAAGCATGAACATGCAGCTCTCATGGATGTACGCAGCTTTTAATGTCCATGTACACTAAATTTAATATGAAATTACTAAGTGCATGTAATTAAAAAGTTATAATAAAAATCAATATCGAAAATTTATTGTTAATCCATGGTTTGGAGGGACCCATGATGCAAAAAGGAAAACCAAGAACAGCATTTTAGAAAAAGATCTTATGTATGTGTTTCCAAGACCATAAATTAAAAACAGGAATTTGGTTATATACTAAACTTTATATTTAAGTTCACCATATTCCTAGAATATCATATGATGATTTTAAAGAAATTTCTCCACTCCAGACTACCCTATATGGAAATTTTTCGAAAATGAATATTAGGCAACTCAGAGATAACACGATTTTTATTAAAATATATTTTATTTTCACGATGTATCAAATAAATGTCTTGAAATTTCTGAATATATGCTTTGTATTCCTGTTTATTTTGTATGACGTTTGCATAAATAGTAACTCGCAAGAAATAGACGAAACCTTACTATTTAAAATGTAGATGTTAAACTAAACAATCTATGTAAGAATTGGAGAAAACGGTTTTCAGGATATTCATAATAGTTTGAATTTTCAAACACATATCTTTCGCTAAAACAGTTCGTCGTTTGTTTTTGATTCCTTTAAAATTTAAAGAGAGAGAGAGAGAGAGAGAGAGAGAGAGAGAGAGAGAGAGAGAGAGAGAGAGAGAGAGAGAGAGAGAGAGAGAGAGAGAGAGAGAGAGAGAGAGAGAGAGAGAGAGAGAGAGAGAGAAGGAATGTAAAGCAAATGCCTAACTACCAGTTTTATCACATTTCGACTGTCGTTTAGTACTGCTGTATTCTCCTATACTCAATGAACCTGTACAACAATAAGAAAGTCATTTTTAGAAATGCTTATCTCGATTATATGGGTGCATGCATTAGAATGTTTTGTTGTTGGCTTGTTGGCTAGTATAATTTTTGTTGTTTGTGGAATCACAAAACTGTTCTGGACCGACATATACATCTATAATTTCTTAACAAACACCTCTACTAGACAACAACTGATCAGAAGCCCTTCACACATTCAATTGGTTATATCCTGATTCCTCTTTCTTCGAAGATGGTCTCCTTTGTGGCCAAAGCTTTTTACTTCCATAGGAAGTAAAATAAAAAGCTTCCATCCATGATCTCTGCCTTCATTAATCATTTAAAATTATGAATAATTCGTAACCTATGATATATGTACGACGGCGTGTCAATAAAGAGCCAGAATGTTCGTTTTAATACATAAATGCATTAATCTTGGTTCAGATTGCTGTTTTTTTCCATTTTCTTTTAAGTATTCTCTGTTGAATTGAATGCATTTTGCCCAGCGCCTCAGCCAGTCCAAGAATACATGTTGGAAGCCATTTTTTACATCTTTATAACCGACTCATCTGTATTGATGGAATTCAGGTATGCATCCCCATGCACCTTAACAAGATGTTGCAGTTCCATACACAATTCTCCCCGCATCAACTTCTGTTCAGGAATCAAAATCTTGGCACCCCCTCACACAAACACGTCTAATGCTTAAGTGAATATGCAGAATTCAAAAGACACTGTTGTCATGGTAAATCTGTAGCATATCTGTAAGTATGTCAATTGTTATTCATTGTTATTCACAAACAATGATGCCATCGGATTAATCATGGCTTCATTTATTGCTGTTACTGGAGAATCTAGCCCAACTTGCTTTGTTATTGAAACACGGCCCTCTTTAAACTCCTTGAACCATCGAAGCGTTGTGGACTGCCCTAGAACGTAATCACCATATGTCGTTTGTAACATTCTGTAAGCTTCCATGCCATAATTATACAATTTAAACCAAAACTTAAATGCACAGTATTGTTCTTCGCGTAACGCCTCCATTGCTTCTGTAGGGGGCTAGCGAATTGACTACTTCTTTCGTCTCCTAAGAAAAGATGCATGTGCAAGCGAGCGTGTGCTTGTTGCACCAATCAGAGCTGATCCATTGGCATCATGCAAAATTGTTTCGACAGTTTGTCATTGTTGTGCGAGGTAGAAAAAAAGAACAATTTTTTCAGGCTTTATTGACTCGCTCTGCTATTTTAACAAAGCCCTCTATTATACAAGAGCTGATCAGAGCTGTCACAGCCCGCCTCGGTAACGTAGATGGTAGCGTGTCTGCCTCACGTTCAAGTTCGAATCTCGGTCAGGATGAGTTAACTGGATAAGGTTTTTCCAAGATTTTCCCTTATCCTTAAAGACGAATTTAGGGTAACTATGAGCTCCATGGACCCCGGATACTTTTGAGCATCATATCGCCCATTCCATTCACCGTCCGATATGGCAACGTTGGAGGACGTAAAATTACAACAGAGCCCTCATATATCCTAATGAATTACTTTCTTCGAAGATGAACTTCCTTAGGACTATGGAGTCTTACTGCCATTAGAAAAATAATTAAGAAGAACTTTACCCACAAGCTTCCATCCATGTCCTCAGGCTTTAATAGAAATTTAAGATCATAGATTATTTCTAATGAAAAATGTTATCAAAAATTGTATAACTTCTTCCGTTATTATGCTACAGTAGTAAATATTGTCTATGATCAAGGACTAAAACCTCTAAAAGTAATAAAATAGCCTAAAAAATTTACAGCTGACAGAGTGACAGTTAACATGTTACAGAATTAAAGAATGTAAGGTAGTGATTGACATTCAATTAAACACATATATCAATAAATGTAATAATTTGTTGGGCAAGACTATCATTTTTAAATGTAGATGAGCTTCTAGGAATCTGTGTCAATGCTTGAAAGTAATAAACAATTACAGATTCTTTGTGGCAACATCACTAGCCGTATTATATAGCAACTTATATGAGAACAGCAACAATTTCCAGTGTTACTTTGTGGTAAGGTTGCAAGTGTTTCTTAATTGAGTAGTAAATTAGTTAATAAGTAAACAATCATTTACTCATTTTCATTTCTGTGTACCTTGTTGTCTCCATACACACACATACACACACAAACACACACACACACATTTGCCCACCTCGGTAGCGTTGATGGTAGTGTGCCTGCCTCAGCTTCAAGAGGTCGCGAGTTCGAATCTCGGTCAAGGATTTTACCAGGGATTTCCCTGATCCTTAAAAAACAAATGTCGGGTAGCTCTGAGTTCCATGGACACTGGACTCATTTGAGCACCATTTCACGCATTTCATTCACCGTCCGATATGACTTAACATTGGAGGAAGTAAATTAGAAAAAAAAAAAAAGAGAACACACCACAAAACCTTATGTTACTCATCATAAGGTCTTCTTCTTCCTGGAATCCTGTTGCTGTATTCATTCAAATGCTTGTGTCATTAAGCAGCTTAAAGAAGAGAATTATGAAAATAATATGTTTTTGTAAAAAATGTCTGTATATATTCATACACCTCAATAGATTTGGAATACAAGCACACAACCCCTTCTTTCATATAAATGAAAAAACTAAAAGAAATGCAAACATAGGTTAGGAAATTTGATTTATGCAACCAATAAGAACTTTAAATTGTTTCCTAAGTCTAATACGTTTCTTCTTCTTTATTTTCAATCTTTTATTTCCTCTTACAGGGTTATAATGCTTGCTGCAATACTTATATACCAACTAAATAGCATAATGGTAGCATATGGTATCGTTTAAGGAGACCACGACTATTTATAATTACGTAAAAACTCAGGGTATGAATTTAAGTTAATTGATGGAAATAATTCCTTTCTTCACACCAGCCGTATATAGGCTAAGGGACTGGATTGATAGAATCGACAATAAAAATTCAGTGCCACGGCCGGGATTTGAACTACGGATCTACTAATTTTGCATCCAGTCGCTCTTGCCCATTGAGCTACCATGGCCAATTTTTTGTCATGATATTAAATCCTCCAATTGACTCATATATTGAAGCCTGGGACTCAAGTACTTAAAATTGATAAGTCGCCATAAACGGTGTATCTCTGAAAGTCATGACGGCAAATTGGCCATGGTAGCTCATGGGTAAGAGTGACTGGATGGAAAACTTGTAGATCCGTGGTTCAAATACCGGCCGTGGCATTGAATTTTTCAAGTCGACTCTATCTATCCAACAGCGTATAGAATTTGGTTTTCGTTTCTTAATTTATGTCCTTCAACGTAGTCATATCGGATCGTTATTTCGGATGCCGAATCATATCGTATGACGAATGAAATTCATAAAATGATGCTCAAATGAAGCCAGGGTCCTTTTTTTAGGGATTTCTTTAGTAACAATAACAAGGATTTTTAAGGAGGGATTTGAAGTTAGGATTTTTGGGATGGCAGTTATTCTTCTGCCTATTGTGGAGTTCCGCATTAGCACCTCCGTTGATATCGTCATCATATGCCATCACCTGTTGGGGATGGTTTCCTTGGCCATGACCATGACCGAAGTCCAGAGCATGGCACGAAGGGGATTGAGCGTACTTTATTTAATTAGAGTAGTGGACTTCTATTGTTGGGGAATATGGGCATAATGTCTTCTTGCGCGTTCGCGAAGAGAGACGGTAGGATGATCGGTGTTGGCCTGAAGTTGATGCTCAACCAGGCGGTGGAGCAGTTGTAGGAGCTGGTCTAGTTTGGCGTCGGTGTTGGTGTGACTCTCCTCCAGCCGTGAGAGCTTTCGCTTCACAGATGATGAATTGTCGTTGTTGTTGAGTTGCTGTAGATGTTGTTGTGCCAGATCTAGCCGGTTTTGAAGTTCCGATGTGGTGTCTGCAGAGCGTTGGGCGATTGCTGTTTAATTCCTAAGCTGGTCGGTCTGCTCGGAGTGGCGTTCTGTGATGCTTGCGGTGATTGTCTCTTCCAGTTGTCCAAGCCGTGGTGTAATGTTGAGCACCTCTGAGTGGAGGTCATGGATTTCTTCTCTGGAGGACTGTGTAGCTGTGATGGAGTTCTCCAGAGAGGTGAGCCGGGCTCCGATGTTCTCCACCTCCCTCCGAAGTACCTGTAGGGCTTCCCTCAAGCCATCTTGAGGAAGGGTGGTAGGTGCTGCTGCTGATGTCGGAGGTGAGCGAGGTACGTCTTCCCTGGTTGTCACTGTGTAGTCTTGTGTTGGGTGCCTTCTTAGAGTTACAAGACATTCATCTTTAAAAATAAGAGAAACCATCCTAGAAAACGTATCCAGATAACTCGCCCTCACCGAGATTCGAACTAGAGACCTCTTGAACGTGAGGCAGACACGTTACCATTTACGCTACCATGGAGAGCATGGAATTTGTAGGTGCTAAATAGCAAATTAATCTTGCATTTTATTTAAGGTTCATTTAAAGAAAGTAATTTTAAATAGCATAAACATTTAGATCATATCATCACTTAGTGTATCTTTGTTATGTAATTCTCCACATATACATTTCGTGCTAACCTCTTCAGGTGTATATCTGTATGCAAAAAGAGATTTATTTTGAGTGGTACGATTTGTTTTGACTTCTTAGCCTGGGAACCCAGGTTACTCTTTAAAAACTTAAAACTCCAGAGGTTAATTCCTACATCTTTATGATTAATTCCCTGAAGCCATCATGGTTTATTGGAAAATAACTATAATCAAGCAACTCAAGGTTTAATTTTTACTATTATTTTAGGATTATATTTTTCACCTTTACAAATATATGAATATTATGAATCACCTTAACTAATTATTTTAAATACTTTCTAGGTAGTAATAAACAAATAAATACATATACAGAGAGAGGGAGAGGAAGAGAAGAGTAAGAGCCCTTATACCTAATGTATACTATTTTTTTCCTTATATTCTGAGACGTAAGTTGATAATGTTCTATATTTTCCTTTCATTACAAAATTAGGTTCAATATTTAATGAATGATGGAAGTGATAATTCCCTCACATTAAATTCTGGAGCTATTGAAGATATCTGCTATTTCTGATACGACTAGAAGTCAACTAAGAGCACATGCGGTTTTGATATCGTAAACGGGATGCAGTGTAACATCAGGAGTCGCCCATACATACAGACAAAAGTACTTAGCGGAAAATATACCAACATGAGTGCACACATAAATTGATATGAAAGTCAGAATTAGAATACATGGCATCCTTTGAAAACCTGTTCTATGCAATGGAAGGGAGAATCGAACACATACAGCTTTAAGGAAAGGAACGTAGGACATTAGTGTTGTAAGCTATATCGATGAGTGTAATACCGAAAAATAAAAACAGTAGTTAAAGCATATGAACGGAGCCATATTTGCTGTAATAGCTGTTGCAATTTAAGATAAGAGAACTAATGGATTCAACATGTCTTTAATACCTTGCAACTGCGCATGGTGGCGTGTAACAAGCAAAATGCGTTGGTCTGGAGCAGATTTTTCAAAGCGTTTCCTGAAGCACTTACCCAAGAATAACGGGAGAGATCCGCAGAGACAGAAGCGTTAGGTTTCTTTACAGTTACCGTATTTCTTTTTTCCTCATTTAACCGCGTTTATTGTTTCCGGTTATTTTACTGTCCGTTTTCTCTAGTTTCACACATGTACACTATACACATATGCACCCATGAACAAATCGGGACTCAAACCCACACCCTCTACGCGGTGGAACGCCAGAGACATACGCTCTGACGACCATGGCTACGAGGGCCGGTTTCAATCCTTACTCATTCCAACCCAAGAAAGGCTTCTGCATAAACAACCATACATCCTTCCGCGAATATAACTTGAATTAGCTTCTGTATTAGATTAATTACTTGCATTATTTTGTACTTCAAATAATAATGAGGTTAAATAAGCATGACATTTTAATAATAGTTTCCCTTACACAAAAGCTAAATAAGTAGCTTATACTTATTAATAGAGCCCGGATTTCTAAGCAAAATGCTTATAAATGCCTTTTTGTTTTATTGAAATAAGTCTTTGATTGCTTATTTTATGCTTTTTAACTAAAATAACTTACTTTATCCAAATCATATTAATTTAAAAGTACATTTTCACTCCTAGTCATCATTTTATCTTTAGTAAGTTTACGTCTCGCTGAAAGAGTTAGGAGCCGATATAAAAACGTGGATCTTGTTGTCTGTAGCCTAAAGAAAGTGTTGGTACCCTCGCCGATTAAAATAATAAATAAACCCTGGCGCGACAGCCCTAAGAGGGCCAAGGCCTACCAACGTGACTGCCGGCCTCACGCCCACATACGCAAGGTACAGGTGAGCAATCATCCAACCGATACGGGGAGGAGATGTGATCAGCATCTCGGCATCCCCCAGCCGGAATATTGGTTTTCATGACCAGGGCCGCTTACCTAGCGTAAGCTGCTCACTTTCCTCACGATACTGAGTGGGCACCGGCCCTACACCCGGCACTTAAAATCCACACCCCTTGGGTGGGATCTAACCCGGGCCGCATTACTGTCACCGAGTAAACTTCAAAAATTACATGAAGTCCTTCCAATTTGTCTTTACCTCCTCAGCCAGTTTTAACTCGATCTGGTTCTTGGCGGAATGTTGTCATTCTACGCAGAACATTTCAATGAAGTAAAAACATTGCTATCCTCCTTAGTTGCAGAAGATGGAAGCACCATAGCAACAGTACAAGAATATTTTGCTAATATTGGCATCCAGGATAAGATAGAGTACATCCGTAATTGCTTCTCTAAAATACCTGCTATTATAACACAGTTGAACGCTCGAAATAATATCTTGGAGCATTCAGTTTCCTTGATAGATGAAATTTCAGTAACGTTGTCTTCAGAGACTCACGGTATTGTCAAAACTGCCTTTGAGAATTTCAGGTATTAACGAAAAATCCTGGTTACGAAACACTGTGTAAAATGTCTTCAAAACTTTCTGATACAGAAATATATATATATATTTATATATATATTTATATATATATACACATATATATATAAATACCGAAGAGAAATTGTTTCATAAAGAACTGTGGTACTTTTCACATGTTCCAGTAACGTCATGCAACATTGAGAGTTGCTTTCCACAGTATAACAATTCTTCATTAAAAACCATAGGAACATCCCTCAAGAGAATCTCAAGATAACTCTCTCTCTCTCTCTCTCTCTCTCTCTCTCTCTCTCTCTCTCTCTCTCTCTCTCTCTCTCTCTCTCTCTCTCTCTCTCTCTCTCTCTCTTTAAATATATATATATTTCTCTTTATCTTATTTAACCGATTTTTCATTATTTCCGTTTATTTTCTTATCAGTTTTCCTAGTTTCACAAATATTCACTATACAGATAAACATCCATGCCCAAGGCGGAACTTGAACCCGCGACCCTCTACGCGGCGGAACACTAGAGACATGTGCTTTAGCTACCATTGCAACGAGGGCCGGCATCTCGTGTACTGTAACATAATTTAGTAAGGTAGAAGTTCTACCAAACAAATACGTTTATGATTAAACTTTTTTATTTGATTATTTTTGGAGCTTATTTGTTTCATTTTTCGTGCTTATTTGGTTCCTTATTTCACCATTTGATTGTGCTTACAAATTCGGGGTCTCTTATTACACTGTGACGAAGCTACGGTCGTGCTACCGGTATGGTTTGTGGCAACATCAGTAGAGTGCGCAGCATTAATTAAACATAGAAATGGTAATCTCTATAAAATGCAATAAGAACTAGCTTTGAATATATTCAAGTATTCAATTGAAGCTAATCCTGGTTGCTAAGGGAAAAACGTCATACACTACCAGTTGTATAAGCTTCTCTTATACAGGGTGTCCCACCTAACTCTGTGACCTCAAATATCTCCGAAATGAAACAAAATATGAAAATTCTAATTGGCCAGGAGTGCACCTATGTCAGGGACTCACACAGTACAAAGTTGCGTTTTTGAAATGGAACATGTATGCTTATTGTTTAAAAATGAAAACTATAGCTACAGTTAGTGATAACATACTTGGTTTCACTTTTCTAAACCTCATACGTTCTGAAATACCTGGCTGCTAGGGGGTTGCAATGGCGCCACCATTTCAACGCATGTACTTCTGTGCTCGAAGCAGGGTTTGCTTGCACTGTCCTGTAGCCTGCTGTAAACAAACCGATATCAGCTCAGCACGTTCCAATTTCAGTGTACTAGTGTCCCCTGATCTTGTCTGCTGTCATACTGTAACGTAATTCACATATAGTCCGATGCACGGAAATGTTCTTATGCTGCTGTTATCTTTTGGTGTGTTACTTTATAATGTTGGCATAACGGTTTCAGCATTCGTGTTTAACACCAGTCCTGGCTGTAGAAATCTCTTATTGGTTTATATCGAAGTCCAATAACACAAGCAGTGACAGATGAACAAGGCGTGTAGCCATGGTGCGTAGTGCAAGGTGAGGGGTAAGGAGGAATTTAACCTTAGTGGAACGATTGCCAACAACACCTCCTTGTGTGTCCGTCGCTCATTGGTTTGATGTCACAACTCGGGAACCGGGAGAAGGACAAGGGGTGGGTTATGAGAACTGGGAATTAGTGGATTCATTACTAGAATATTACCGTCTTTGTATTTTCCCATTATGTTTGTCTATGTGACGAAAATATGCTCTAGTATACACGGTGTATTTTGTGTAGACAGAACTTAAGTTACAACTTTAAATTATTTGTTAATAAAATGAGATAATTCGAAATAAATATGTGCAAAGTGGAGTTCAGGTTGTTACACCTAATAAAACAAAAATCTGTCCCAACCCTCATTCCTTTTCCAAGAAAACTGCACAAACCTGAAAAAGTTCATTATTCGAAAAAGATGGGCAATCTGCTCCGGTCCTCAGTAACCACTGATAAAATAAAGTCCAATAAGACTCATTCTGAATTATATGTTTCAATGTAGCTTATAATATCTGGGATTCTGGTTCACCTCCGCCATCGCAAAACAAAAGGCAGGTGCACGCCTTCCTATCGCTGACAAGGGTTTGAACTGGGAGCGTGGTGCTATTCGCCCACCAACCTAAGCAACTGTTCCATAAATCGGAAAGATTCCCTGCACCGGACTGTACATTTCGAATATAGCTTTCCATACTGACACATTAAAAGATCTTTTCGTGTAGCGTGTAACAGTTGCCGTCATCTAGTCGATATGCCGGGGTTCATTAATGAAAAAAGAAGCAACAACTGAATATTATTTTAATTTACGGTGAATGTCGCAGAAATTCAGCCCGGCTGTGGCACTGTACGCTGAACACTACCCAGATCGACTCGTACGTTGCTAACATCTGCACGAAACTCAGCGAAACAGGAAGCTGGGCTCCCTTAAAGCGACAACGTAAAAAGACAGCGACTAGCACATTGCTGTTCTGGCTGCTGTAGCGCAAAAACCTCAGTAGAGACTCCGACAGATTGCACAAGATTCTGGAATAAGCTGTACGAATGTGAGTAGAATTTAGCAAAGGCCTCGGTTTCATCCCTTCCCTATCTCATGCACCAGGAATTGTACGGGGATGACTGAATCTCACATTGTGTTCCGTCTCTTTCCATTTCAACAGTTGCAAGATAATCCAACACTCCTAAGAATACGTTGGTTATGGACGAAGTTTCACTTACAAATCATTGTCATGTGAATCTGCAGAACATGTACTATTGGTCCGTGCAAAATCCCCACTGGATTGGCTAAGTTGCTTATCAACGACAGTGGAGTGTCAATGTTTGGTGCGGAACCATTGGTAACCGTATTTTAGGTCTCTATTTTTATCAGGGAGCTTCAAACGGATAGCAATAGTGTCACCGATCGCATTATTTTGTTGAAGCCACGCAAAGCCGGAGCTATGCGTAGGCGAGTGTTGAACGCTTGCCGAGAGAAACAAAGAGATAGTGTTGCGCGGACTGGACGCTTGACGAGAGAGAGAAAGAAAGAGACAGAGCGATATCTGCATAGTTCCCTCTCCTCTTGCCATAAGTAAAGGGCGTTAACGCTTCGGAAACTTTCGAGAAATCGTGGCTCGGGTATAAATAAGCGGCAAGGGACGAGTCAGACAGTTGCAGTTGCGCAATGTGTGAATTGTTAATAGGGTTGCGAGTTGAGAACTGTTAATTGTGTGTGCGGCTGTTTTAAGTGTACCCGCAAATGAATTCTTTTGTTTGTTTACGTGTGGTAAAGCAACGAGAGACTACGTTGGTGTATGTTCCGTCATTTTAGAGCCTGTAAGGGGTGTACAAATTGCCTTTTTACTGAAATAAAGAGCATTTTAAATTTATAAAAACTAGATTTATAATTATACGAACCCACAAAGTGGGATTGGAAACGAGTCTAACACTGTGGTTCCAGCATGATGGAAGTCCTGCTCGTCATGCACAAGTTTCCAGAGCGTTGTGGATACAAATGTCTATTTTAATATGCATATAAATCTATCCAATGTAGTCTCAGACTGATGACCTCAAATGAAAATCTCTGACTACTGACATAAATGAGTTTCCGTATCAATATCCCGGAACTATATAATACAATGAAAACAAATATGATAAAACTTATGGTTTCAAAGTCTGAGAGTGAACGTAATGGCATGGAAAATGTGATAAGTGCAAGATATGCAGTGAAGGTTTCATTTAGGCATAAACGAATTAGAAAGCAGTGAAATATTAGACGTTCCAATAATACCCTCTGTTTATAAGTTTAAGTGTACAAACAAATGGATAGAATCATTACTATAATTTTCGCTTCAAGGACAGACCCTTTGTTGAAAATTCAGGCTGTTCATTCTTAGTTTTTGCCTCTAATATTTTCTGCATTCAACTAACTGAAGAATAGGGTTTCATTGTCGTTTTGTAATTGAAATTTTTTCTGTTGGCGCGTTAAGCACTACGGTCTGAATCTATGGCGGCCTCGTCGAGACAGGATGCCTCAGTTCTAAACTTTAGTACTCAATTATTATTTATGTAATAATTAAATATCATTTATTTTGTCTATCATCTAGTATCTTCATGTACTAAACCTTGTGTAGGCTGGGGGCACGGTGCTTGCCTCGAGAGGTCTGTAGTTCTAATCTCGGTCAGGGTGAGTTACCAGGATATATTTTTCTTAGGATTTTTCCTATATCCTGAAATATATATCGGCTAACTCTAAACTTTATGGACACCTGACTCATTTGAACATCATTTCTCTCATTTCATTCATCGTCCGATATGACCTATTTGGAAGACATAATAAAGACATAAACTCATAAACTCTTTCTTTAAGTGCATCTCCTAGTAAATTTTGTTTCGTCTTCCTGATTCCTCTATAGAGGATATGGAAGAGAAAGTTCCAGCCCTCACTGCCAGAATGTTAGTGTAAAATGGCAGGATAAACCTCCTAAGAAGATTGTTAGCCCAACACCGAAAGCAGTGTCGATTTTTCTCCAACCAAGATGATTCCCCATCTTCCCCAAGGTCTGGAAGTATGAATGAGACAGTGTGAATGTGTGCGTGATTTAACATAAGTACAAGGAGCCCAACGTATACGAGTTAACACCGTGTATATGTTCCAAAGGAGAACGGTCGTCGATATGACCATTACAGTTAAAGGCGGGTGGGAAAGAGAGAGAGAGAGAGAGAGAGAGAGAGAGAGAGAGAGAGAGAGAGAGAGAGAGAGAGAGAGAGAGAGAGAGAGAGAGAGAGAGAGAGAGAGAGAGAGAGAGAGAGAGAGAGATTCTAACCACCGCTGGATTTTAAATTGTTTTTTCATGCTAAGTTAAGGAATTTAATAAATAAAGTGCTATTTATGGCATTTAGCGTCTTATTATATTTATTTATAGTTTTTTTCATTTTTTCATAATTTAACATGTATATTTTATTTGCCATTTTAAATTTACTCTGGCTATTGCCATGATTTACTATTTTAAAAGGCACTGTTGCCCTCGCATATATTTTTTTAATTAAGGGCTTTCTACAATGTTGTAGGTTACCTCAACCAAACCAATAACCAACTAGAAAATTTTGTCACAATATAAAATTTACAGAGCGATCCTTTTTCTTCATTTCTCCCTATCTAATGCATCTATATCAAGTAGTCCTTTCTGTTTCATACACTTGTTCACTTTGTCCACCATTAGGTCTTCCCTTCCTGTTTCTTCCTTCTGGCGTCCATCTGAGCGCTTCCTTTGGTAATCTGCCATCATCCATCCTTAATAGGTGTCCATACCACATAGTCGTTTCTCATTTAAGACCTCTATAACATCTCTTTCCATATTCAACAGCTCTCTTATTATTTCATTCTTTAATCTATGCCTTCTTGTCTTCCTTGCAGACCTTCTCCAGAAGTTCACTTCATTGCTCTTAATTTATCCTTTTGTATTCTGCTGATTGTCCAACTTTCTGCTCCATAGAGCATTACACTTTCCACCAATGCTTTATAAATTATTTTTTTTTTCGTTTTGGTAGAGCGGCTGGACGGAAACCAGAAGATCCATGGTTCAAACCCCGGCTATAGCATTGAATTTTTCAGTCTGACTCTACGTTTCCACAATTTAGCCTACACACGGCCAGTGTGAAAGAACAATTAATTTCCAAGATATTACTACTTCATAAGATTGAGCCCCCGTATTTGATTGCCCTTATACACATCATCATCATCATCATCATCATCATCATCATCATCATCATCATCATCATCATCATCATCATCATCATAATCATCATCATCATAATCATCATCCTCTCTTCCTGTAGTTTCAACACTAATCATCCTTCGTCTATACATTCTAAATCGGTTTTCACTTTATCACAACTTTAAAGTTTAATTCTATAAAATGTACGATTTCACTCACAAATCAGTAAGCTGGTCTTTTTCATCGTGTGTTGAAACATGCTAATTACTTGTTATTTACTAACCAAATTTTGTGTTTATACTAATCATATATTTCAATATCACAAGGCTCATTGTATTCCATATGCTATTGTCATTTCAATACATGTATTTGAAGTATTTTAGAAATTACTGTTTCATTTCACTTCACAGAATGTCCATTTATATTAATAAAGCTGGAATTGCAAACTTATTTTAGTATATCCGGGTTATTCTTTTATTTAGAATTTTATAAATCTTTTGCTAATGATTCCAAAATCATCGGACAGTCCTTGTAAAACCTTGTAATTTAATATCACCAAATTGCAAAATACCGATCAAAAGCAGTAGGAGTTTCAATCTACTGCAGTTTTTGTTACAGTGGTATTAATATGTAATATAAATAAATAATAGCAGACATCAGTTTAATAAGCCTATTGCAAAGCGGGTGTTCTAAAACCTTTTACATAGCATCACCTCGAATAGAATTCACTGAAGTTTCCGTTTGTTAATGTAGTCCTGAATGCATCACGTCTTTCAGATGTCACTGCAGAAGTGCAATGAAATTTAAATCACAGAATATATTGGTAAGGTAGCGTTCACGTTAGATCAATGCCGAAATCCTCATTCAAAGCAAATTAGACTCTCAAGAAGTGACCTTACAGCACGAGGTTGCTTATATAAACGAGTTCCGAAGTTGAAGATCCTTATTAGATATTCACAGGGCTGCCGAACATTCTATAGGAGCTGTTTCTTTGACACTGAAAAATATATGACTGTCCTTTTCGAAAGTAGTGCGGTATTTTAATAGTGCATGCAGCTTACTTTTGTCGGTAAAATAACTGGGTGCATCGTCCTTCTAGTTAATGAGGAACAACGTGTCCGTATGCATGTTCTACATCTAATACACATATTACAGCTCTCTTAAAAAAACTGATGCACCTAATTGTCTTTGTAACGTTATGATCAGGACGAGTATAACACAGGGTGACACAAAAAGCGAGAATATATAAACACTCCATTAAAACTATGAGTGATGGAAAAAAGACATTTTTATCCCCCCCACAAAAACACAATCATTATGCGATACTTTTGCTACTGAAAAGTAGGCATTTTTCTGTTAGAAATGAAAAATCTACAAAAAGACGAACTACTTCTACCAGAGTCAATATAGCAGCTCAAGAACAACAATAAAGTTGAAATATGCAAGACAAAAACACATTATTCTTCAGGAACGCCTACTCTAATATTGTGTGAAAGGAATTATAATCTCTTTACCATCAATTACCTCTAGATGGCTTAGTCCGATGTTCAATTTTTCTTTACTTATCTGAAAAACAGATACAAACATACATCTACAATGCACACCAGAGTGCGAAAGTTTTCCGATGAACCAGGGGTTTGGAGAGACAAGGGGAACAAAATTATATGATCGTTTAGTTTAGCCTGGTGAGAAGAAAGGTCAGATTTACCTGCTAACGTTTCCCTCCACCAACCACAGGAGGCGAGAGACGAAGAACGATCAATCCTATCTTTAAGCAGTCTATGCAGCAATAGTAATAACGATAACGTCAAAGATAATGATGTTGATGGTAGTGATGATCATAGTAGTAATAATGATGATGATGATGATGATGATGATGATGATGATGATGATGATGATAGCAGTAGCAGTATCAGTAGCAAAGAAAACCTGAAATATTAAGTAAGAGTGTCAAAATAAGAATGGGTAAAATTACGTATGGTACTAGTGAGCTTTAATGTTCATCATGCTCTTGAAATTTAAACCCTCACTATTAACTTTTTCACTCACTAATAAACTTTAGCTTACCTTGCAATTTCCATAAATAAAGTTGCGAACCCGTTATCTATGATACCACGGCTTGTGTACACAAAGAGCCGGCAAATAAAGACATACGTACACAGATAAGTGAGGTAAATGGAAATTTCTGCTGAGTTCTTGATATAGATTATTCGGATTCTTATTGTTTTAGAAAAGTCTAGAAATTATCAATGGAGGCATATATAAGAGATGGTGACACGCTAGAGGGGGAACAGGAGAGTGAGTTGCAAACAGAGTAGTAGTAGTAAAGAGCTGTGAAGTGTTGTAACGAGAGCTTATGTAAAATGGTGAATTCATAACGCTGTTGTAAATTGTGGTGTAATTCTGCTGCTACGTAGTGTATTTCTGCGCAAATAAAGAACATTTAGAATTTCGACAGTTGAACTTCTAATTCTACGAACCCATAAAGTCACAATAATTATTTCAGACATAATGGAACTTTAAGAAAAAAAAGTTGGGAATATGTCATTTCTTAAATAATTCACTGCCAGATCCTTATGGCTGCTACTAAATACTTAATTCATTTTTCTTTTTTTTCATCTGTACAACTAGATGCCTTGCTCCCAACTCCTAACAATCGCAGATTATGACTATAATGTTTAATGAATCCCGATGTAATGAAATCATTTGGTACACCTCTGTCTAAAATTTAGAACTACGGTGTTTATTTTGGTGTTCAGAAGCAGGAGTGCCTTATGAAGCTTCAAAGCCTGGATGTCTAGGTATTAAATCTCCTTAAATATTCCTTACATGGGGGTCTTGTAAATGATGTACTTGTTTTAAAAATATTGTCTGAGTAATTTAGATCTGTTCTCTTTTAGGCATACAGAGAGGAAGTAGCTAACGGTATGGTTCTTGTTTATTTATTTTAAATATCTGTTATTAAGAAAGAGGACACATGCTTTAAAATACGTTCGTATGGCACAGAAGATTTAATAAGCGCTTTGTCTCAGTTCTGAGGTTCACATACTCATAATCCAGTGAATAGCATACATCTTACGATACTTATTAAGTCAATTCATTCTTGAGTTAAATGACAAACCGTTATCAACATACAGAACTAATTATTGAAGTACTGTCACCATGAGGTATTGTTGTGCGGCTGCCACAAGCCGGAGCTGGGCGTGTGGGCAGGAGAGAAAGCGACGAAAGAGGCTCCAGTGCGTTCGGTCCATTGTTGCCGAGAAATTTCCCGAAGGTCTGCGACATTCTAGAAACAGTGGCTGGAGGTTATAAATACCCCACATGATGTTAGAAGCAGCAGTTGTTTGTTGTTTATTGCGACAGTCGACGATTGAAGTGTACGGCATTGATTTCCTTCATTTGTTTTCGTCCGACAGAACGCTGAGTCGGCCTTGAAGACAGCTGATTGTCAATTTCACGTCTTTTTACTGCTGCAAAAGTTGTTTTAAATTTCTACAAACCGGATTTCTGATTCTACGTAACCCTTGCAGTCACAGTATGCTATTTTCCCCTCGGTTTTACGAGGCATGTGAACATAAATTATTTACCGCACCGGATTTAGTAACAAGGTTAGGATGCTGAGGACCTATAAATTGTCTAAAGGGGACTTTTAAAGCGAATTAAAACTATCCCATAAAGGACCTAAAGATTGTAAAACAGGACGTAATGTGATGCCTACAAATTAATAAATTAATTTTCGGTTAGATATTTAATGAATAAGTTTGAAATTACAACATAAAAGTGATATTAAACACATAGAGCAAGAAAAGATACACATAGGAATGCTTCTTCTGATTCAGTAACAATAATGGACGTTCTGGGGAAAGAAAGAAATCTTAACTCAGTTGGCGTTTAAATCATAACAGTCATCTCTAAATTCTTATGTGTAAAATATGTCTGTTCTCTGACAGAAAGTTATAAAAGCATTGAAAAACTTCCCTCCACGTTAACGGATGTTATTAGTGCATACCTAAACGACTGAAATCTTGTGGAGAAAAATTTGGGGGATATTTATAGACGGTTTACTAGGTTCGCTGGTGGTACTTATGACTAAAACACAATAGAAAGGTCCAATCAAATGTTACACAATGTATTCCGTCTTAGAAGTGCATATTAGTTAAAATAAATTAGAATTTACGTTAGACTCTGTTGAACAAGATAACAAAGCGAAAAGAAATTACAATAGAAAAAAAATTAAAACGTTAAATGTAATAAAATTGCTATAAAATGGCCTCAAAATAAAAGAGGTTCAAAAGTCAATAAAGGACAAATAAAACCCTCCATTTTCTGGCCTATAGTGTCCCATAATTAACATAAATTACTTAAGAAAAAAACAATTTTTTTCTCAATTTCCTGGCCCTGGTAATAACTTTGCCACTAATGTATATTTTAATATTCACATATCCTAATATCTGCAGTTTGCAGCTTTGTTTCTATACTAACACATGCAAGAGACAAAGTTTATCACACCACATGCGCTCGCTGTTCCCGAAGAACTGGTGTGGAATCTCAAATGTATTGGGCACACGTATAGCTTTCTTTTCTCGAGCTGTTTTGTGCAATTACCAGTGGAAACGACCGAGTACAAGCTTTGTAATTAATAAAATATAGAGCTTAGCATTCCACTCGAGACAGTTATTTGTTTTATCGCAGACCATATGACATGTCGAGAGTTTCTGCTATTTCACTTGATGGATTGGTTAACATCGACAAGTCGATCTCTCTTTGACTTCATTCCTTCTCATCAACCACCCTCCTCTTCTACCTCCACTCCTGTTCTTCAAGCATTAAAAAGGAATTAAGAATTATTTTCTAGGCGCATCCAAATATGGAAGCCTAACCTTTTCAGTGACAACACCATTGCTGTCTTGTCTAACTCTGTGGTATGTAACGACACCAGCGGCAGAAAGCAAGTTAGAAATTTCACACAGATATTTTTATTTCTAATTCACCTTTACTGGCAGCAGATCAGGCGGTCGCAACACACAAACGCTCATTTCCATTTCTTACAAGGCGACCTACGGATGACATCGACCAGTTTTCTCGTGAAAATGTTTTGACGTGTGTCTGCATGTTCTTCTCCCTAAGACGACATCGCAGTAAATTCGAGTCAAGAGAGAGCAACGCACCCACAGCTTGCCGGAAATTCTCAACATACGGCCGTGCGATGTCCCAGTAACGCACCAAATGTGGTACAAGATATATATCCTCATGTCTTGTGATATTCAAAAGAAAGTTGCAGGAGCGGGTTGGCATTATGTGTGGTTCCATTCACAACAACTTCCACGATATCTTTATTGCTTTTCATTCGAGTTGTTAACAGATGTTCGTACAGTATATATTAAATGTTTTCATTTATTACATTAAAATATAGAATTTTTTCATATGATTATTAACGCTTTCTCTTCTAAGATTCGTCTTCAAATTCTTCCTCTGAAAGCGCTAGAAGTGATTTAGCTAATTACGAATTTCTTCCATTATTCTCATATCAAACATGCACCTTTAAGGGGCATACAGAACTTTACTTTTTCCTTTGCCTACCACATACTTTGAAGGTAGGGAAAATATTAAATTCCACCCAAAGATATCAGAATTTCATAGTGCATAAACATAAAACGGAAGGATAAAGAAGTCAGAAACATTTATTAGATGGAAAGCTATAGGATTGAGCAGGGCTATTCCGCTCATTTCAAATGTATGGTGTTATAAAACTAATAAAATAATTTTTATGTTAAACATAGATAAGAACAGACTTTATTAATCCCTTAAAGAGTAAAGATGTTCTAAACACACATATTTTACTTGCTATAGCTGTGATCAAATAAAACAGCGACTGTTGCACAGAAAGGAAATCTCAGTATTAGCGGAGCTATTCCGGCCGGCGCTGGGGCTATTAGCGCTCACAGTACTTTTGTATTCTAATTAAATGCATTTGCCACAAATGATGTTTTTCTAATCAGCTGCACCAACGCAAATTTAGTGAAACCCATAGTCCACATTTCTGGCATTTGATCCAGTCTCCTTTGGTTACTGATTTCGGAGAATAAAACTTTAACCCACAAAATCCACATGGTGCATGTTCCTCATCACTGTATTCTATTTGGACTGGAATCAAGTCATCACTTGACTCACTATTCCCACAATTTAGTTTTACAATAGTTCTATGCTTTTCCTTTTGTTTGCTCCGGTGTACATTCAAAGCCTCTTGCTGCCATGTATTTTAACCTGGTAATTAAATCTTTCTCCTCCTCCAAACTGAACACTATAGGATGACCAACTGATTTGTACACTTCTCCTCCTAATGTTTCTTACCGTTGATGTGCACGAACACGATCCTTGAGTGTAAAGCCCCGCTGCTCTTCTCATACTTAACATCGCCGTTTAATATGCTCGTAACAGTATGAGCAATGTCGTCCTCGTCCAGTTTCGTTCCAGCTTCCTTTGTTTATATGTGTGTACCATCTAAAACGATAAAATAAAATTCAGTAATAGTTGTATAAGAACTAATTAGGTTAAAAGAGTACAAAAAACCTATATTCTAACTGGGCGAGAATAACCCCTCTTGCCCCAAATGTTGAACTTTTGAAATTGTGCACCATGTGAGAGCTATGATAAAAGAAACGCGCCTTCTGCTATGCATGGACGTAACCCAAACTATATCCTACAGTGAAACTGATTTTCAATCAAATATCTCTTTATCTTCAGATACTAGACCCTAAGTTACAAACGGTATTTCTTATTCAAGGAAAAAAAGCAAAATAAGTTACTTAACTTGTAATCTTCTTCTGTTAATACTATTAAAATAGCAATCTACTACCTCAAGTAAATTCATAGAGACGTCGCACAAACACCAAGCTTGACAATGAACTGGCAGACAAGTCGTCGCTGAACATGATTGTTGGGCAGCACACCAATTTGCTTATTTCGGGCGGAAAAGCCCCGTGAGCGGAATAGCCCCGCCCTACCCTATCTGAAGCTACAAGTATTAAAGGAGCTAGTAAATTACCAAAACCTCCAGTTATAATTTATATTACTATAAAGAAAATAACGAAGGCATTATTTCAGGATTGTAATTGTTGGGAGGGATCTCAGCCTTGCATGGCCGGAAACCGGAATGCTCTCCATCGGTTTTCGTTTCTCGGATAGGGGATGGTCTTTAGTCCCGAAATTTCCTGGGATATGAAAACCCTCAGGGGTGAGTGGAGGAGGATTTAAAGGTTATATCATGGAGTTTAAAAGAGATACTGTAACGACCCTACCCTCTGCTGTCCTGTCTCTTAGTTTCAACAGCCCTCTTCCTCCTCTCGTCTCATCTCTCCCTACCTCCCTCCCTCAGCCACAAAATATCCTCTGTAAATCAAGGGTAAAAGACAGGAAAATAGTAATTCTGTAGTATGCCCTTCTTTATAAACTTCCTTTTTATGCAGTTTCTAGTGTAGTTTATATTTGCAACGCGCTTTGCTAAGCCTTCCAAGCATAGAATGCCAACTTTCTATGGGAGCTTCTTATAAGCTTCTTCACGACGCTTGGATATTGAAAGGTGTACAAAGGCGATTTGCTAAGTATAACGAGTGTTAGAGTCAACCTCAGATACACTGTATTTTCCTTTTCAGATAACACCATTGACAGAATTCAGCACTGAGGATGAATTATGGATAAAAGGGAGAGCCTCTCCTAACATATAGCTCCTGCCTGTTCTTCAAGAATCTCATCCACGTCTGCCCTAAATAGAAGAAAGTAGTATGTTGCGAAACACATGCAATTCTCAATTGAGTTTTATACAAAGAGTTGTTATACGCACTTATTATTTTATTTACTTTAAGATAATCAAGATAATCATTTACAGAAATGGTTTACTTAGATATTTTGCTGTAGTAACGAGAATAAGAAGAATATACATGGGTTATTCAAAAATTAGTGGCAACACTGCCTGCATTTGGCGCTATAAGCGGTAAATCATATAAGTTGATAACAATGAACAATAAGAGCATCTAATGTTTGTTAGGTGTGAGCTTGAAGGCAATAATTGTATTTAATAAGATATTTTAGTAAGTTTAATTGTAGGCTGTTATCTTTAGTGCTCTATATATGTTAAGTACGAACAAGTATGCTGCATTAAATTCAGGTTACAAGAGGTATCAATGCTCGACAATGT
Source organism: Mantis religiosa (assembly GCA_030765055.1). Lineage (NCBI taxonomy): Eukaryota > Metazoa > Arthropoda > Insecta > Mantodea > Mantidae > Mantis > Mantis religiosa. The sequence goes on along the minus strand of CM060957.1, from coordinate 130,379,199 downwards.
CATACAAAATTAATGAAAGCTTGTGGTAGACAGACTTTACCGTATCGTACCGTGGCTAAGTGGGCGAATATATTTCGTAGAGGAAGGGAAGACGTTCATCATAAACGTGTAGCTGAGAGACCGCAATCAGCAAGTGATGATGTACATGTGAACGCTGTTAGAGCACTGCTGGAAGAACATCGTTTTTGGACATGTATTGAACTAACAAGGGAAACTGAAATTACCACTTATAGTAGTTTGCTTTAGAACCAGACAGGCAATTATAGAAGCAGTAAAGTAGTCTTTTCGAATATTAGAACGACAAGACGCTGTGGATGGCATCTGTCGGCTCCCTCATGTGTGCAGACAAGCTATTCATGTTGGAGGAAATTACTTTTAAGTACTGCAATAATGTGACTGCTCCAAAAAGGTTTTATTTGTTATTAATTTAAATGTTGCCACTAATTATTGAATGACCTATACAGTAGGTTAAGTGTTAGTCATATCTTATATAATTTGGTTGCTAAATTATGGCTTTGAATTCTTTTATAACAAGGAAAGGAAGGGAATGAGAAAGTTAACGTATTTGCTGAAAAATTCAACAACCAATAACAAGAAAATTCTCAGAAGAGCCAACTTTATATAAATTGTATGATTTAATAAGATTCACAGATTTTATTTGCTAACAGTTATTAAATATCTCTTTAATTTACTAATTATGCAAAGGTAATTTAGAATGAAGACCATCTTGGAGTATATTACAGAATATTTAAGACATATCTACATTACACTTGCCATTAAAATGCCTTTAAAATGTGATAATATAGTTAAAATCGTCTGGTGGTTTTTAAAATAATGAAAAATATTTAATTAATGAAAGCTAGTTTTCATTTTTAAATGGTTAGACACATAGACCCACCCGCACATACACCCACATGCACACAAAATCACTTTTCTAAACCGTTTTGAGAATTTAGATGCCTTAAAATATATTTTCGGTGAAATTACGGTATCAAAATTTTCGGTGGAATACAATTCTTCCTCTAACTACTCTAAGTATTTATTACGGAAAGTCAAATCGCTTGTGTATTGTATACAGCACTGCATTAAAGTCCAAGAAGCAAAGGGTAGCTGTTCCTCACTACAATCTCTTCAATTATCCGGCAAATAATTTAGATGGGAACGGAAAAAAATGTACTCTGACTTTGTAGTTTTGTAGAATTAAAAGTCCAAATTGGACAAATTCCAAATGTTCTTTTTTCCGTCGAAATACACTTACTGTAGCAGCATTACGTCACATACACAATTACAATCGACCAAGGTCGTTGACCACAACAAAGAGCTCAATTTCCAAACATACCAGTTTCAGTTACAACTCTCGTTACAACTCTGTTTACATCTGTCCTTACAACTACTCCTCTGGGGTATCGCAATCTCTTATATACATCTACTCATTTTACTAGATATTTCTGGACTATTCTGCAACAAACAAGAAATCGAATGTCCTCTATAAATCAAGACGTCGCTAGAATGTTCCATTTATCTCTTTATTTGCTTCCGCAGGCCTTTAACTCCGTGCTGCATTTATCTGTTCCGGTATACTTTCTATCTCCGTGCTGTCTACCAGTCTGTTATTGCTGCGCGGCGAGCCTTTCCTACGCGTACGCTGCCAGTCGTAATAATGGATTCGCAACAATACTCATTATGCAAGCAATCTGTTTGAAAATTTTAACATCACTTTCACTATCTTAACATAATCTGGATGTTTTTATTTCCAAGGAAATTAAAAACAGCATTTCTTAAAGCATTCCAGGTGTCCTTCATTTTAATATTCACAATATTCTCGAACTAACTGTCACGCATCAATTTTGATTTCTAGGCCAACTAATACACCAGCTTTAATTTTTCATAGGAAAATGAAGGAAATATATAACACAAAGGTATTTAAAGCACTCGCTGATTTCGCAAATGTTTCATTAAATGGAGAGGTGGCAACAATACTCTTGAGGGAAAAATAAGTGTTTCTTTCGCCCGTTGTTAAATTGGTCCTACGTAACCACTGTTCCCTATTCCAGTGTTCTGACCTAGCTCTGCTATCCCATTCACATAAGAAACAAGAATATTTTGTAAAACCAGCCTACTATACAAGTAAGAGTCCAAAAATCTTGAAATCTCCACAAATTAGGCATAGATAGTCTTTGTATCGTAGTTTTTCTAACAAAAATTGGACATTTTCATATGCCTCCTTAAAAAAAACCGAATAGTCTACAGGAAGATGAGGTCGAATGTTTCCATAATGAAACAAAACACATTCATAACTTTTTAAGAACAATTTATGAAGAAACTCCGCTTTTTGAAATTATTAATTATTAGAGGACGATATATTTTCGTAAATACCCTAGGGGGATGTAGTTAGCAGGTTTTAATAAATATTAAAAATATAAAATGTAAAAATCTGAAGTATAAATATAATAATATTTATATTGTTTCACATTGTAAGTAATAAATTTGAAGTTATAAGCTGTTGAGTCTTTCTAACAAAAGATAAAAGCACAGTAATATTGTTACATTAGGTATGAAAAATATTTAAAGCATGAAATTTTGAATTACAAGAAATTATGACTTGGTACGCGAAAACGTATTTCTGTTTTTCAATACATGTGAAAATGTATTTCAGAGACACTCATTTATTTTAAAAAATCCATGCAGAAAGGTGAAATTAATAACCAGTAAAACTGAACTGAGGTCGAAACTATTCCTGGAAATGTCGGTGCTTTTCACAATAATATGGTTAACCCGCCTCGCAGTTTCATTGTCATTTATTCATGTGACATAAAATAAAAACCAGAATTCTGAGTACATCTAGCTTACCGAAAAATATTGTTATTTCCATGTTGCAAGGTATAAACTTGAGTTGCAAATTCAAGTTTGTAGCAGTCATATCTTCAGCATAAATGTTACCTCTCCGCACAATATTTTCAACAGCGGTGTCTATACTGACAATAAAAGCTGTCCTTCTGTGGTTCGAATAGTTCCAGTGAAAACAACTGACATTCGCAAACTGCGCAGCAAGAACTGGGAAGCCGTTCCAGATTGGCTTTTAGGCTTGGCATGACACGTGTTTTATCAGGTTTACACCACGTGTCGCTGTGTCACTATGTTGACCGACCTATCGACATTAAAATGCAATCTTTAAAGTGAAAGAAGGCTCCTTTCTACAGGTTTCTAGCCCATATTTTACTTAACGCGAGTTAAACTGAACCCAAAGAAGGCAGACCCTCCCACCTTGTGAGCTGACCTTTGTGTCTGGGTCACTGCACTTGTAAAACAGCTTTCTTTATTTTGGTGTATACTGTAGTGAAATTAGCAATGTAAATCATCTTAGTTTTTAACCTTTATTTTTTTCCCCTTTCGTCACTGTAAGTAATGCTCGATTTCCCAATTACACAATTCAGCAGAATTCTTTTAACCATTTTACATTTTAAAAGAAAATGATATAAGACATATAAAATTTATACTTTATATTCAATAAAAGTGCTGTATGTCTCTGGTGTTCTAGAAAAGTCTTAAATGTTATGTTTGCACATTTGAGATATTTAATAAAGGCATATTCTTAGCTTATGTCATGAGACGTTAAATATGAAATAGCCTATAAAAGGGAAACGCTGGTTAGAATTTAGATTGGAAATTAATTGTTCTTTCACACTATCCGTGTGTAAGACACACTATGAAAGTGTAGAGCCAGACTGAAAAATTTAATGCCATAGCCGGGATTTGAACCACGGATCTTCTGGATTCCGTCCAGGCGCTCTAACCATTTGAGCTACTATGGCCAACATGCCGACGTGACATTAAATTTTACAACTGACTCGTGTTTCTCCCGGTAAACCACTTAGGAGTTCTCATAAACACATGAGACAACTATCTTAATGGCGACTTACTATGCAGTAAGCACTTTAAGGCCCGGGCTTTATAGTTCGGACCACTATTAGGTACAATTAATGGAAATTAGTTGTTCATTCACACTAGCCGTGTGTAGGACGCACTATGAAAGTTTAGAGCCAGACTGAAAAATTCAGTTGGAGAATTTAATGTCATGTCGGCATGTTGGCCATAGTAGTTCAAATGGTTAGAGTGCCTGGACGGGAACCAGAAGATCCGTGGTTCAAATCCCGGCTATGGCATTGAATTTTTCAATCTGGCTCTACACTTTCATATAATTTATATTGTGCCTGTAACAGTGATATATTGCTCTTATTTATTGATCGTATTTATATTGTTCTATTTACCTTAAATGTATATATTCATATAGGTATTGTACTTTTCTAAAATGTAATTCTTTCTTTCTTGGTTTGCCGTTTTTAAAGTTTAAACCAAGTAAATTTTGGTTACAAACGTAAACTTATACTTCCATCCTATTAGCTGCGGGATGATTTTCACTTTTTTTTTTTTTTTTTTTGAAATTTATTGTCGTTATAACAAGCGGTTCCCGAGTTCGGACGTAAAAATTCTAAGCATAGCTTTATTCGGAAGGGAAGTAACCCCAATATTCCATTGGTGTGAATTTACGTAAAAGAGCCTCATTACTGATAAAGAGTCTTTGAGGGACCAGCAGAGAATGGAAGGCTTATCAGTTAAGAGGAACGTAAGTACAAACTAATTTTCACTCCTTTCATTTACTTCGAACAACTGTGAAGCCTCAAGGGTTTATTAACCCTGAAAGTACGAGATTCTAGTTCAAGTACCATCCTCTCTGAATAATGTGTTTTCCAGACTTTCCTAAGTTCTCAAATTGGTGAATTTCCATTTCCATTTCTTTTTACATATTGTGATTTCACGGGTTGGTAGAATCAAAAGTCTTGTTTGCAGAAATTTACTTACTTTTTATTGCAGTAAACTGAAGCTTTGTACAACCCTTGTAGCAGCAAAAAGACGAGACGTTGGCAAACAGCAGTCTTCAAGGTCATCTCGTTACTCCGCCACATATATATATATATATATATATATATATATATATATATATATATATATATATATATATATATATTTCACTGCGGTAAATCACACAACTCAAATCCACTACACAACTGCACAGATAACTTCTCGCACTTTACCGCTATTTATATCTCCCAGTCATTGTTCTAGAATGCTAGACCACTCGATAACAATCGTGACGGCAGCAGGAAAGCGGAAAATTTCATACTACTCTCCATCTCTTTGTCTCTCTTTCTTTCTCTCCCAGCTCTGCGCACCACTATCTGTCTCTTTCTTTCCTGCCCACTGGCTTGTCGCAGCTCCAACACAACAATGAGATCGGTGACATTATTATGTCCCCCGAATGTAGCTTTTTTGTAATAAACGTCCTCCAAGTCATATCGAATGATGAATTGAAGGAATGAAATTATGCTCAAATGAGTCCAGGGTCCATAGAGCTTAGAGTTACCCAACATTCATCTTTCAGGATAAGGGAAAACCCCGGGAAATACCTATCCAGGCAACTCACCCTGACCGAGATTCGAACTCGGGACCTCTTGAACGTGAGGCAGACACGCTACCATCACGCTACGAGGCGGGCTACCGAATATAGTGCTATATAGTGTGAAAACATACTTAAGGTATTCTTAAAGTAATTAATGTCTATAATGTACATACATACACAGAAATGCACACATGGACACATACATACATATATACGTAAACTGACTTCAGTTAAATATCATGAGCAACTGCGTACTATTACATCATCTGCTGCCACCAAGGGTGATCCCGGGCGACTGGAAAGTGAGATTTTGGAGGGCGACACGGCGCTGGGGTGGGTTTTCTCCGGGATCTCCCGTTTCCCCCGCCATCTCATTCCACGGATGCTCCATCTTCATCTCATGTATTATCAGTGGCATCGCCAACGGTACTCCACATATAGTAAAAGCGGGCATAAAATACTGCACACACTTCATCTCCTGCTAGAGATTATGCTTCCGAAAGAACTATATTAAGAGTTTGCTTGTCACTGGTTTAGGTGCACTAACATTTAAAGTCTGCTTGTTTCCCCCTAAAGTTTGATACTGTATTCTTTTATTCAGAAGTGTATAATTGTTTATATATTTGATGATCGCGGTATCGCACATCCTTTATTCCTAACATATTTATTGTTCTTGTTAATATGGACAGTTAAATAATGTTTAAGGCTTTATCAAACAGCTATTTACAATTGGAATTGGATTACTTTACGGAGGGGATATGACACTGCAATCTATTGTACGTATGCCCAACTTACGCATCTCCGGGAGGAAGGATGAGGCGAGAGGAGACAGAGGGCAGGGAGCCACGATAGTGTAGAGGGAAGGGTCCATACACTTTCCTAGTTGGAAACTTCCTGGTAGGGCAGTACAAATGGCCGCTCACCCGGTTACGGTCCGGAAATGGCACCACCAGAACGGATCGGAGACCGTCCTAGCGGTGAAGGAAGTTGCACTCAGTCTATATCACCCTGCCATGCAGCACCGAGACATTCGCTGACACTTTTACTCCGAAATAAACCACCAGATGAAAGATGATGTGAAATGATAATGGAGATAAAATTGAGAGACAGGAAACGCGGTGGATGTAACTAACCTACCCAGCATTGACCTGGGAAAACACCTGAAAACCCCATCGGTCAGATAGGTCGGCCACCGGAAACGAACCCGGGCGTTTTGAATGCGGGCTACAGATGAAATCGCCTGAGCCATCCCACTCGGTCACACACACACACACACGCGCGCGCGCGCGCGCACGCACAAGGTGAGCGATAGAATCTGCCAAAGTAAATTTGGAAGGTTAACATTGGTTATAACACTGAAAGAAAGAATGCAGATCCAAAGAGGAAGATGAAAGGAAGCCGCGACCGCAAGAAATTGCCTAAAATGAGATCGGCTGGACAGGTTATGGGACAGCACCCTAATAGATCGACACTCATACAGATGTTTTGGGATCTCAGGATCATCGGTAGGCGAGATCCTACTGACCAGAGGAAATGAGGTGGATTTTTGGCAGCTGGTAAACCACAATAAAGAGAGAGACAACTAGAAAAATTAAGCATAAGCTAGTATGAAGTTAAACTGGGTTAATATTCCCCTGGATAGCTAATTGGGAATACAAGTTCAACTACCTAACAGCTTAAAGAGTTAATTGTCCAAAAGAGGTGTATACATCTAGATATACATTTCGTAGCATCAACCTGCATATTCTGATTTTAAAAAACGAATTCCTGCTTTACTGAATCCAAATTTTTTAATAGAGACAGAATTTTTATATCCTATTTGATTACTCTGTACCTCGCTTATTAAACTCATATATATCACTAGGATTGACACTTAGGTAACGTGGGTATTTTACCAAGTTAATCCCGTCCCAAAGAAGTTTTCGTTTGTAATTTTTTATTTTCTAAACATAGTTTAAGTCCACCTCCCAAAATTTGCCAATTTGTGAAATAAAATTACTTGTTATGTGGTCTTACCGTACGGAATTAAAGAACGGACTTAAACTTGTTTTTTATACTTTTCTTTCAACAAGTGTTTGTTGTTTCGATGGACGATCCCAGATAACCTTAATACCCATTGATTACTTTGCACTTACCTATGCACCTTCTACCAACACTTTTTAAGACCTGCAGTATTACTGTATCCTTACGTCTGTCATCCACTTCTTTGTGATTCGACATATTTGCAGTAGAATAGTTTAGTGATGCTATAATTTGATCGCCTGTTTAAATGTATTTGTTTTTCCACTCCGATATTTGTAAATGGAAATACTTTCGTTTTTGTACCACGTAATAGTAGGTTGATATGGTATTGCATTCCACTAAAGACAAGTTAATGATTCTTCAAAGTAAACATATGTATTGAGATGCTCTGAATAAAAAATGGCTTTAAATAGTCGGTAAATCTTACTAGCTAGTATTAATACAAAATAGGAATTAATCTCTTTAAAGCTTGCAATATATGTTAATGCTGTCTTTTGGAGCCAACCATTTACAGGTACTTAACACAGCGGGTTTGAATTTTACATTTCTTGATAGTTTCTCATTTGGTAAGTCGTATTTTCTTTTCTATTACTGGTCATATTAAGAGAATGTCAAAGCCCTAACATCCGATCCGATCTGACCTTCGCTTAAACTTGTACTAATCTATTCCCATTGTATCTGCAAGAAGTATAAAGACACATTTAAATTAACATGAAGTACAACAGAAAAAATGTATAGTATTTCAGAGAATGGCTAGATATTATGTGCTCTTATAGGTAAAATCGGCTTTCTTTTATGTTGGTGTCTTGAAAAAATTGTGTTTCTTTGGTTTGGCAATGCTATTCACAGGATGTCATGACTAGTGTTGCGTAGATTGCGAGCATTTATCGGTGATAAGTTGTTAATAAACAATCGCAAAATGGAGATAACGAAGTTTGAAGTTAGAGTTCTTCTAAAACACTGTTGAAAACAAGATTATAAAGCCGCTGTCGCAGCTCAAAGAATACGTGAAGTGGAAGGAGAAGGTGTCAGTGAGCGTGTGGCACAACGATGGTTCCAACGTTGCAACAGTGGAGACGAAAACACTAAAGATTTACCACATTATGGAAGACCTATTGTGTATATACGCCAAGTTTTGCTAGAAAATCCGTGTAAATGTACCTATAGGCTGGCAGAAATACTTCCTGCATCAAAAGGTAGCATATACCGCCACATTAAGACACTTGGAAAATCATACAGAAGCGTAGATGTGTACCTCATGAACTGACACCTCAAAGGCTGAACGTAAAGTGGATATCTGTCGTCAGCTTATTCGTAACCCCACGGAATGTAGATTTGTCAGGAGAATTGTCACTTGTGATAAAAAATTAAAATATTATCCAAACCGTGATGCCTCGAATAAGTGGCTTGATCCCTGCCAAACTGCCAAAGCTGTCCCTAAAATATCTGTTTGGTCCCAAAGTAATTTTGTGGAAATTTGAAAGTGTGATTAACAAGGAATTTGTACCAAACGAGTGGGCGATTGATGCGGATCTTTATTCTCAACAACTTTAACCAGTTCATGAAATTTTGAGTGGAGACACCCACTATTAGTCAAACGAAATGGAGTTCTACTGTAACAGGACAATGCAACACTCCATACTGCACGAACAACCATGGACATTTTTTAGGAATTGGAAGGAATAGAACTGCTGCCACACCCAGCATGCAGCCCTGAACTGACTCCATCAGATTATAATCTTTTTGGATCGATGACCCATTTTCTACAAGGAAGAAATAATTTTCACAACAATGAATCAGTGCAAGTGGGTTTAGCCAAATTCTTTGCATAAAAACAACCGTGGGATAATAAACCTCATTGAAGGATGACTCAAGACCATACAATTTAATGGTCTTTACTTTGAAAATTGGCTAATTGTTTTTCAGAAGATATTTCAAATAATTGTTTTCTTAAGGACTAGGCAGTGATTTTGGGTAGAAATATGGAATGTTAGCTTTTTGCTTAATATGAATCTACATACCTTGGAAAACATGCCCATTATAAGGTTTTGTGTGTTTGTGGCAATTAAGTGTATATAAATGGGGTTTAAATATGGTGGCCAGGCTATCACGCCTTCAGTTTACTCTGGATTTTCTCTTCTGCTTATAACAAGTAGGGTTATTTAGGGGATGGGGACTAAGGGTGCAAAAACCAATGTATATGGACAAGGGGTGCAAGTTAAAAAGCTAGAGTGTGTTGGACACGTACGAAAAAGAAAGGAGAAAAGAGAAATAATATGAAAGGGTACATGGTCGTATGCAAAACCCAAACGAGAGCTTCAATCACATGGGAAAGAGTTCCAACATCAGTGTATGTTGACACTGAAACTATTAAATTTGGTGTGATGGATACTAAAAGGGAGATGTATTTACAAAATTTGGACTGGAACCAGTTTTTAACTTTGACTGTGCCTTTGAAAACATTGATGCATCAACAGCACAAGAAGCAGAAAACAAGTGCAAGAAGTGTCTAATGAAGCAAGAATTACGATGAGAAGGAAAAGAGGAGGAGAGATGATGCTGAGATAACTGGAGTGAGCATTGTTTTGAATTTTGTGTATGTTACATGAAAACACAACATTATCTTCTTCTACCATTTACCGTAACTTGCTTTTTTAAACTTTATGTACACTTTTTTAGAAAACTATAATAGATAGAGCTTTGAATTTTTATTTATTTATTTTTTTTTTTATTTTTTTTTTTTTTTTTTTTTTTTTTTGCATATGCAGAATACACTGCTCTAAATATCTGGTGAAAGCTTCATATGTTGCACTTTCATGAAATTCCTCAAGAATATTTTCATATATAAAATTATAAAGAGTACATTATTATTTATTTTTCAAATTGCTATTATTGATTAAAATGTCTTAATGGTGCACCAGCTATATTTAATATCATGTTCGTAAAGTGATTACAAAGTTATGAGTGTGTTACTTTAGCTGTTTGAACCAATTAATATTCAATTAGATTTAGAGCAAATAGTTACAAAATCTGAAACTTCCAAACCTGTACTAAAAGCACTAGAATTGGAAACTGTGAACAATAGATACCCACCTGAAGAATGGTTACATATCTACACAGATGGATCTAACTTGGACAACAACTCAGGAGCAGGAATTAAGTGTGCACTGTTCTCATTCTATCAACCAGCAGGATACCACACAACAAATTTTGATGCAGAAGTAACGGCTACTCATATTTCACTCCAACAACTGCTATACAGAATAGACAAATTCAAAAATGCTGTCATACTTTCTGATTCTAAAGCAGCATTATGTGCAATAAGTTCATATAAAATGAGGTAAATCCAAATTAAAGAAAGTCACAAAATGATCCAATAACTTCAAAAACTACAGAAAATAATTATATTACAGTGGATACATACACATTGTGGAATTGCTGGAAATGAATCAGCTGATTTTCTTGCCAAAAAGGTGCAAATTTAATTCAGAACAAAAGTAAAAACTTACCCTTTACATCCATAAAAAGATTAATCAAAAGCAAGTATATAAAAACAAAACCAATCATTATCTAACAAATCCAAAGAAAAAAATGGAACGTTTTAATTAAAAATCCAGAAGTTAATCCAGAAATCCCTCGTAAAGCTGCAGTAGCAATTTTTAGATTACCTACGGAACATGATTATTTGGCCAAACACTTACACAGAATAGGAATTTATACAAGTCCAAATTGTCCTGTGTGCAACAAAGAAGAGGAAATGACTGAAGAACATTTTTTAACCTGTGAAGCTCTACCTGCCGGACCCACTACATAGAAACATTGGAGAGCAAGAGAGCTAATGGCTACATTGCCGAAGCCTAGCATTTGAAAACAACAACAAATACAACTTCAGCTGTTTAGGAGAAAGGGGAATCTAAAGAAGAAAATCCGTGAAAATTGTTGAAAACTTTGTCTCTATTGGAGTATCAATAAAGCAAAAATTATTAAATTTATTTATAATAAGATTATAGTTTCTGAATTAGAAGAGGCTGATATATAAGTAGTAAAAGTTTCATTATGATATATTGTATAGCTTTCAAAAGCACACTAACACACAGTGCATTCAAATTCTACATGGAAATTGCTGCGCTGACACTAACAGGTGTCCTTAAATAATAATATTACTTATGAGGCAGTATCTCTAACATCTCGTGAATGAATCATCAGATTGTGTTTGTGCATTTATAGAAGTGTCCTTAAATAACAGTATTGGTGTCCCTCAGTTTCTTCTTTTTAACTCTAATCACATTTATTACTGCAGTCCAAAATCATTACACAGTATTTCTAAGTTACTCAGTATAATTGAAAGACAAATGAGAACTACACCTTAAGATCGATAGGCGGTTGGTCGCGACGTATCGATTAGTAAACAGAAGCGAGAGTCATGACAAGTGGAGAAGCACTTGATCAATAAGTGAACGCCGTCAGCAAAGTTAAAGTATTAAGTTTATTGGTAAGAACCAATATAGCGGTATGCGTTCGCCATATTTCCATGTAAATATATCTGCGTTGTGAAAGGTGATCGTGCATTTGCCATTTACAGACAAGTCCTCCGAGCGCCGTTTTGAATTTAAATGCTTTCCACTGCTCTCGGCGCTTTTTGCATTTGTCGTATGCGTTTTATTAGCATCATAAAGCAGCGTTTCGCTAATTTAAATTATGGGATCTTTATTATGTTGGCATGAGGATGGATGGCAGCTCGTGTACATTTCCAGCTTGTGGCCGCAATTGTCCTTGTGCTATCCTCACAATAAATATATCTTCTCTTTCATCCTATTCTAATCATTCTCCTTACTTGCAGGGCGTTGGTGAGAACCATAGTTTATATGAAACGAAAGCTGAGTTTCTATTCCTTTAAAGCATGCCGATACTTACAAGGAGCTATTGTCAACTAGGTATTAGTGATCAAGTTGAATTCCTTTAGGTGAAAGTAGTTCAAGAAAAAAACTCCCTCTTTTCGGCTTTCTCTCCCTAGAACCAAATTGAGAATGTAATAGTATTATACACTAATTATAACAATCCACTAATAACATGTAATTCTTTAAATATATAGGTGTTTAGAAGGTTTCATGCGAGGAAACTTACAAAAATATGCCATTTTATCTCCTCAGTTTTGCCCCTTGGAGGCACCCATCACTGTGTAGCAGGATTTCTATGTTGGAAATGGGATGCACGTTGACTGTTTCGCATACCCAAGTCGAGAAGCCAGATATAATAGGGTTAATTAGTTGTATTTTGAGTTGTTTCTTGATGATTGTGTTTGATTAAATAAGAGTCATGTGACATCTAGTTTTCAGGCGTGGATCGGAATAAAGTTTCGGAGAAGACAGATTTTGTATTAATTTAATTATATTATCTGGATTACATTTTACTTGAACTTCCTTTCCTAGTCAATTGCAGGTTACCTCCTGTCTATCGATAAATTCTTACTCACTTGATAAATAACTTCTGTTAATTACATAAACTTCTTGATCCTGCACAACTATTCATCGCTGTTCAGATCACAAAACATCTCTACCAAGATTATTGATTTTCCGTATCTATCGTTACTCCTCTATCAATTTTGTGATTGGCCGATTTAATGCTACGTCACCACATTGCGTCATACAATTATTACCACGTCCAATACAATATTACATATATTTTTACTTATTTAAATTACTAAATAGATTTATATTATCATTTAAATCGTTTCAACTGGAAGAAACAATGAAATAAAACTACAGCTGATTTTTTCTTCACTACATGCAATTTTGTTTGTAAGTTATTTAAGTGCGGTCTCTACATGCAGATATCTGCAATCTCAGTGTGCAGTATAGTTATTTTTTTCCAAAACTAGAAACCTCTGCCTCACTCCTCTGTCAATAGTGCTGGTACTTTGAGGTTTTGGTTTACAAGCAATGTGTCTGCAGGAAATAAAGGAACCAGAACTCTGGCTACAATGCCTCTCATCCTGTTTGTGAGGGTCACATTTTGTTGGCTTATGCGACATAAGAGATCGGTTAGCTTTGAAATGAAATGTGTAGTGTTTAACGCCCGCTTTTACTACATACGGCACCGCAGGCGGTGACACTGATGATACATGAGATGAAGATGGAGCACCGGTGGAATGTGATGGCGGGAGAAACCGGAGGTCCACGAGAAAACCCGCCCCAGCACCGTGTTGTCCACCACAAATCTCACTTTGCGGTCGCCTGGGATCGAACCCGGGCCGCCTTGGTGAGAGCCAAGCGGTCTAACCACTGAGCCACGGCGCGGCCTAGTTAGCTTTGAAAATTGTAATTTTTGGCAAAATGTATAAAGTAAATTATCCCTTCCTGTACAGCTGATCATTGAGGGAAAACAGTTCTAGGTCTCCCACTACAACTTTAAAACTTTGTAATCTTTCCCATAAGTCCCGTATGGAGAATAAAGAAGACATACCCTAATTTTGCTTTGGATTTATGTTTGATTTATTTCAAATATACCGCAGTTCAATCTAAAATACAAATGACCCTTGTTTGAGTGCATGCCTCCTGCAGAAATTACCTCATGAGACTACACAAAAATAGTATTTTCTAATATGAAATGAAGCGGTCAGAAGCAGAAGTTGCGAAGTCGCTGTTTCAAAATTGTGTAGGAGAGCTTCTCAAAATTTTCAAAAGTAATAAATACCAAAATAGTAATAAAAATAAAAAAATTATGTGATTAGTCCGTTTGGAGGTACACAGTACTGTGTTGAAGTATTTCTCACAGTTTGACATAAGTAGCATGTGTGACAGGATATTTCATTATTAGGAATTTTAATTTCAAATGGATGAAAAGTTGGTAAGTCACTTGACTTAAAACCTTCTGATTCTTAATGTTAGAACTTTTCCATTATACAATATTATAATATAAAGCCATGGATAAACTGTTATTTTATTCTACCAATACTTCTCTACTATGGACTAATCCAGTATGCACTTCATGGTTTGACATACAACATTGTCATCAAACCATCACTCCATCTCTACTACATCATCTTCTATATGACTTTGTGTCATAAAATGTGGTACCTTCTATGTTCCAGTAGGCAACGAACATTATATTTTGCCTTCTTAATATTCCGAAGCCTATCTGATGTGTTTTTCGCACTATTACATGCCTTGTGTAAGGCTTTTAACCTCACTGCTCTCCTCAAAAGAGACTGGGGACGACAAAGTGAAGAAAACATTTTGTGACGAACTTGAATCCCGGGCTTCATCATTTAACTCTTATTATTTTAGTTAATTGGTGGAAATTAATCAAGTACTTACGATAGTAAGTCGCCACAAACGGTGTATCTCGAATGCGAGAGCCCCTAGTGGTTTACCGGGGAAATATACGAGTTAAATGGAGAATTTATTGTCAGGACGGTACATTGGCCATGGTAGCTCAAGGGTTAGAGCGACTGGATGGAAACCAGGACATCCGTGGATAAAACCCCGACCATGGCATTGAATTTTTCATGTTGACTCTATCTATTATGAGTTATCCTATTTATTAGTTAATTTCCCTTCCGTTGCTTCCATTTAGACCTATATAAAACAGTTCCTGGCCAGATATTTTTATACTCATGCTTGAAAAGTCATTCCGCCTAATTGTACGATGTTTTCTGCTTTAATTTCTTACTGTGGGATCCCATGCGGTTGTCGTACATGCCCAGTTCTCTTCTTGCAATTTATGCCCCAATTCATATATCCCCTATTTTCGTTTTAGTTGCTATGTAGGGGCTGTTGCATCTGCTGCTTAACTCCTGCATATTTCTTGGTTGTTACTCCATCTGTCAATTTAATGGCAATGAAATGCCTTTGCCGTAAATATTTTTTAAGTCTAGGACACCATGTTTCCTCTCCATATTAAGACGGAGAATATGTATCCAACTAACAAGTGGACTTTAAAATTTCTCTTAATTATTGGTTTTGGAAAGCACAATTGTTTTGGAAGATGAAGTTATGAGACCAGAATTTTTTCCACGTCAGGCTATCCTCCCTCACACTTCAAAATTTGAATATACGAGACATATCTGAAATGAGATACTTCAAGTTAATTACTTCTAGAATAAATTAACCATATACAAAAGTTATTGTTATTTGTTGCAGTTTTTAAAAATATATATAATATATGCTTATACTTTTCTGAAAGTCGCTAATTTCGCCCCTCCTAATCCACCGATCATGCAGCCATAAAAATGCCTCTGTGGTCTTTAGTTAGCATGCAAACTTAAAAATCCAGAAGTTTCGGGTTCGATACCCAGCTTCTTGATAATAATAAATGAACTATTACAGCAGCTGCAACAATAAAAGTTAAAAGGAAATGAAAAGTGGAAAAAACGATTTAAAGTTGCATTATCAACTGCAAATCCATCATCTTCCGTCTCTCTAAAATATAGAAGTGCGAATGAGGGTGCAAATGTATGTGTGCAAATTTAATATAAATATAACATCCTTCTGGGGCTCTTCCAACTAAAACCTACCACCAAAACCATCACACAGCAACAGCTCTTAAAAGAGCTGGCAATCGCATAAGCCTTCTGTGTTTTCCTATTGCTATTGTACTTACAAGACCGTGTGTTCTGAAACTCTTGGCTATAAAAGTTTAATGAATTACTTGGATAGACACATAGACTTTGTTTAGGAATAGTGTTTTGAAAAATGAAATGAATACAATTGCACAACCCAATTCTTGTTCATTTCAAGTACTTTCATGATACACAAAGCTGTGCCCCTTTTAAAACTTCAATATCTGCATGGAACCAAATGCCTAGCTCTAAGTCCCATGTTGCACGGCAAACGCAGACAATTGAATGGTTATTGCTCAAGATGGCGGCGCCTTTTGACGGCAAGTGGACAGGCGTGTGCGGTAGCTACTCAAGGATGTTGCGATTTACTACTTGGCATTTCAACTCACCCACCTAGATTACTTTTACTCCAACCTGCTTGGCATTCCGTCCGTCCTGAGAGACGATCCTGTGTCTCTGAAGCTAATTTCTGTTGCTGCCTTCAGGGAGTAGGTGTTTTAATGGGTATTCTATGTTCACTGGTGCAATTGTTGCGAGACGTAAAGAACATTCCTATGCACCTTATTACCTTAACTGTATGTAATAAACCTAAGAACTGCTAATATATGAACGCTAGTCCAGAAGAGGAGGACAAAAAGGAATTATATGATGGTAATTAGATCTGCACAAAAGATCGTATATTTATTGTATTACTCCATTCATAAAAATGTTGTTCTGATTTTACCGATTCTAATGACTTAAGGAAGAATAATTCATTTCCATATTATATTGCGGTCAGGTAAATCCCAGTTATTACGTTTGGAAAGTGAAGATATATCATTTCTAGACTACCAGTTCTACATTTATTATCTTTATGTTTATGGAAGCATCTTATTTATACCACAGGTAAGAAAGTAGGTAGGCGTTGTTCCCGTGAGAAGAGAAACTTCTACGGCTTCGATCCAACATATTCACAACCGGAATCCACTAATACTTCTGAAATCTCTTTAAAATATGTGTACAATAATAGCATACATAATTGTGAATAATAGTTAAATTTACAAATACAGTTACTCCAAAAAGTATTCACCTAATGCATGATTTTATGTTTAAGGATGTATGGATGGTGGAAAATGATCAGAATAAGGTACAGCAGGGATATTGTCTTATTTATTGATTGGTGAAAAAGATAATACAATAAATAACACATTTTTTTGAAATTAACGTAATCCAACATCAAGGACAGTGGGACGTGTGAATGCCTAAAAAAATCGAATTTTTGTTTTATGTCTTATACAAACCTACAAGATTTTACGAATCCAATGACATATTGCATTATAGGTATTCTTAATATTTAAGCCCTTTAAATGGTGATTTAAATATGGCGTCACCATTTCCACGCCCCCTTTTAAATACATACATAACCATTGAAATTAAAATTGTTATAACTTTGTGATTTGTAGCAGCAGAGCTATGCGGTAACTTTTATGCTTGTTGGTATCTCTGCTGCAGATGTGGCTGTATGTTTATTTGCAGAAGGCTCTCACAACAATGCGAATTGTTTACATTTGCAGTACATGTGGATTATAGTTGCAGTTTTGTTTACTGTTCAAATTATCGATTTGAGTGTTATTTATTCAAGGTGATTTGAAGCTTTGCTATAAATATGTGTAGAGTAAAGCGTTTTGGTTGGAGAAAGGCAGTGTTTTTTTGTAAAAGCACAAAGAATAGTGACGTTGCAATTGTATCTTACCTTCCTATTTGCAGTAAATTTTCAGTTTCTAGAAAAAGAATGTCTCTCATTCAACCAGATGATGACAACAGCTTTTGCGTAGATAACAGTGGAGCTCAGAAGAGTTTTTTAACTGTAGAGCTATCATTGTTATCCAAACTGGTGCAGAAAAGTGCAGGATTATGGTGCAGGAATGTTGTAACTTTTGGTGAGTTAGCTGAAAACCTGTTGTTTTAGTTTTTTGCATTTTCCCACAAGTTGCAATTTTACATGTTTGGGTACACATTTCTCAGGAACCACTTATGTTAGAGGTCTGAAACTTGTTGTAGTGGCACCAGCCATTATGTTTAATAAAATGACAGTAAATATATTTTCAGATAAAACATTTGAATTTTTAAAAATTTAAAATCTGTGCATTTTAAGGGAAAGAATAATGGTATCAAATTAAACATTTTTTGTCTATATAATTCACAATATAAGAATTCTAACGCGGTCATTTTATGCATAACTGAGTACTTTATTTCTACTAAAAATTGGATTCTTGGTGAAAACAATTATGGCGGTTATGTGTAACTAAATAATAACATGTGTTTAGAAAAGTTCGTTTGTTGACGTCCTCTTAGAAAGCATCTGAAAAAAGTTATGAATTTATATTACATGTTTTGCTTTATCAACATATTAAGAAATATCTACTTGTTAGATGGTATAAATTCCATTGCCCTGTGACGAAGCAAACCCATGAATTTTGATTTTTCAAAAGTATGTAGTTAAACGCAAGCATCGTGCTTTCCACACGTCCCTCTGTCCTTAAGTCATATGGGGCGATGAATGGAATTGGCGAAATGATGCTCAAACGAGCCCAGAGTCCATAGAGCTTAGAGTTACCCGACATTCGTCTCTCAGGACAAGGGAAAACCCCAGAAAAACCTTATTCAGGTAACTCAACCTGACCGAGATTCGAACTCGGAACCAGTTGAACGCGAGGCAGACATGCTACCACCACGCTACCGAGGCGGGCAACCAAAAAAAAAAAAAAAAACACATCTAGTATCTATTCACATAAACAAAGTTAAACATTCAAAAGTAAAGATATGCAATACAGGATGCAAAATAAGTGTTCGTCTGCATACTGAAAATGATGTAGAAAGTTACGGTTAGTGCTTAGTAGGCCCTCCAGTCCTCTTTATAATCTCCTGCATCCTCCTTGGCAGGGATTTCACCAAAGATTTTGTTGTTTCCACTTTAATTTTACGCCATTCCTCTAGTGTAGCGTTCATTAGATCGTTTATATTAGATATCTGATGATTCCTAATATTTTTGTCCAGTATACTCCACTAATTCTCTATTGGATTGATGTCTGGGAATTGCGATGGTGTGGCAATCCATCGTGGAGTACTATTCAACAACCATAGACTTGTATCTGGAGCTGTGTGTTTTGGATTATTATCTTGTGTGAAAATATAATCCACATAAAGACCCATATTATTCACATTTCTGGACAGATGTCTTTTAAGGATACTTATATAAAACTTATGGTTCATAATTCCATCAATAAAACAAAAATTCCCTGTACCATTTGCACTCATGCAACCCCAGACAGTCTCGGTCAGGGTGAGTTACCTGGATAAGGTTTTTCCCGGGGTTTTCCATTGTCTTTCAAGACTAATGTCGGGTAGCTCTAAGCTCTATGGACCCTGGGCTCATTTAAGCCTCATTTCACCTATTCCATTCATCGTCCGATATGACAACGTTGGAGGATGTGACACTTAAAAAAAAATCAACCCCAGAAAAGTACTGAACCGCACCCATGTTTAACTAAAGTTGTTATATTTTTCTCCTCAAGCTCATAATTCTTTTATCTCCACACCATTCTCCCTTTTTGACTTAGAGAGCTCAAATTGACTCTCTTCAGTAAATACAACCTTCTTCCAGTAATCAAGCCCATCGTATTTATGTTCTTTTGCAAATGTAACTCGCTTCTTTCTGTTGATTTTACTGATATATGGTTTTCGACGGGCTGTTCGGCCTCCATACTCAACTATATAAAGCACGTTTCTTATTGTTTGTGCTGCAACGGACTTTCCTGTGTGTGTTTGAACTGAAATAGCAAGTTTTAAGCACTTACTTTAGGATTGTTCTTGACTTTGCTTCTCCATCTCGGACGACCGCCTCTTGATTGATGTTCGTAAGTTTTGTTCTGAACAAACCTGTATATAATAGTATTCAATGTGCTGGTAGGTCTTCCAATAATTTCTCCAATTTTTTAAAAACGTTTTCTCCTTTTAAATAACTTGATGAAAATTTCTCCTTCTTTTTTCATAGTTTCGCAACGTTTTCGACCAATGTTACTTAAAATAGCAGCCAATGGCTTTGAAAACAGATATGGAACTATCAAAGACAGTGGATGAAACATAGCTGCAGTTGCTGTCTGACAGCGGAGCAGGTAACATCGCAACACCGTGACGACTTGTTTATCTTTCCGGCGCGAGAGGCGGCTTTAGTAGAACGGGGCAAATTGCCGGCCTAATTCTACATCAAATTTCTTTGTGTTTTCACGTGCGTACTTTCTATTCGTGAAGTGTTAATATTTAGTGTACTATGGCTGACCCCCCTGATACGGGGCAGCTAATCTACTCCGCAATGCAGACATGTTACCAGCAAGAAGAACAACTTTCTGCTTCCACTTCTCTGCAGCAATCTCTACCGACTCTTCACTGTGAACCAGTCCAGACTTCACTCCGTCCTACAACTTCTGCTACTAGTGAAAATGACGAACGTGCTTCTAAGCGGCAGCGGACTTCAGGAGAATCCGTTGCGCCATTAGACTCCAACATGGATTTTGACTCGAATGATTGTGTACCAAATGGGAACTTGCCAGCAGACACCTCGGACGTCGGCCCTCTTCAGTCTTCGACGACGAGACCTTCTACACTATCTCCTCCTTCCCCGTCACGTCCTACAACAACACCCTCTACACCTGGCGTCTCTACACCACGTAGCCATTCCAATCGTTATAACAGCGCAGATCCCGGACCTTTTTATGTGTTTATTGAAAGTTTGGATAAGAATGTGGGTAAGCTACACCCCATGAGTGTGGGTAAACTGCTATTTCGTCACAACCCGACAATCCGACGTGCAATTCTGCATATTACCTCAGCAGGAAAAAACCGACTGAAAATTGAGGCAGCATCGGCAGAGGCCGCTAACACTATAGTAGAATCACCGGCATTTACTGGAACATCTTTGGAAGTTTACATTCCCAATTTTCTGATACACAAACAGGGTGTTATTCGCAACGTGGACACCAGTCTCTCAGAAGAAGAAATTGCTGAGTTTCTAGAGAGTGCCTACCCTGTTATTTCTGTCCAGCGTTTTTCTCGACCCACTAGCGACCCTGCAGTACGGGTCCCCATTCCTGTGTGTAAGATTACCTTCCGCTCTCAAGTGTTGCCGACTCATGTAGTCATCTTTGGAACGCGATGCCCGGTGGAACCTCGTGATCCTCCAGTCTACATCTGCACTAAGTGTTTACGCCTCGGCCATCGCTCGCATCAGTGTCGGAGTGCGGCTAGATGCGGTAAATGTGCTGGACCCCATTTCTTAGAAGACTGCACCTCTACCTCAGGTCCTTGCTGCATTCACTGTCAGGGAGCTCACCTGGCAACAGACAGAAAATGCCCAGCATACCATCAATACCGGGAGGCACGGGTGGCAGCTGCTCGAGCAGATGCCCCTTGCTCGCCTCAGCCATCTCGTCCAACTTACTCACAGGCCATTAATGGAGCCCTCTCGATGACTGATACACGGTCTTTCCCTCCTCTCCCTGGAGCAATATCTCCTACAAAGTCAGCCAGTACTCTTCCGCCGCCTTCCTACACTCCTCGACCAGCACCTTCACCAGGAATCCAACCGGCCGTTGCCCTCGCCACTCCGACTTCACCTGCTGTTTCGGTGCCTCGTGTGTCAACACGACCTCCCCCGGACCGAGTTCCGCATTTTCCCCCAGTTCATTCCACTCTGTATATTCCACAACGAGTACCTGTATCTCCAATAACTCATAATCCTTATCCGCCATCTTGGGCGGGTCCTTCATCGCCGTCTGCTCCCACTAGTTTGCAGCTTGTGGAGCAACTACTACAGCTCATAGTTCCTGTATTATCTGCTTTTTCTCCTTCCTCAACGGCCCCTGTTCAACTTGAACTTCTCCGCGACTTCCTTATCAGCTTATTACAAAGCTCATAGACCAATGATGACAACCCAACATTGCAGCATGGCTTCAACCCTGTTGCAATGGAATTGTCGTTCTCTTCGAGCTAATTATGACTCTCTTGTGCAAGAACTCTTTGTACGCCACGTCTGCATCGCCCTGCTGTCTGAAACTTGGTTGACTCCGAATACGTCTCTTCGCATACCTTCTTTCTGCCTCTACTCCAAGGATAGGACGGACGGATGGGGAGGAGTTGCAATTCTGGTGCACTCTGCTATTCCACATTACACCATTCAGATAGACCACAGCCAAATACATTCTTTTGAAGCCGTGGCGGTGAGGACTCTGCTTTGTCAACGAGAGGTCACAGTTGTCTCATTGTACTGTTCCCCTAGAATGATCATCACCAGTCGAGAATGGTATCATTTCCTGCGCCAGTTACCAACCCCCATTTTACTCGGCGGAGATTTTAATGCTCATAATACCATATGGGGTTGTGACCTGACCGACGCTGCTGGCAGAACGCTTTTGGACTTCATCGAGGACTCTGGTTTGGTTCTTCTCAACGATGGGTCTTCCACCCTGCTCACTCGGCCCGGACACCGACCGTCAGCGATTGACTTGACGCTCTGCTCCCCTTCCCTATCTTCTGAACTCCAATGGAGGGTTCTTCCCTTTACAATGGGCTCCGATCATTTCCCGCTGGAGATTTCGACTATTCTTCCGCACGTTTCTGTGGCCCACCGGCCTTCGACCAGATGGAACTTACGGCGTGCCAATTGGGTCAAGTACGAACGTATTCTCGAAGCCACCGTTTCTGAGATTCCCAATGATCGTCCTCCGTTGGTGCGTTACGACACCTTTCTACAGTGTATCAATAGTGCGGCTTTGCTTTCCATCCCAGAGAAACGGCCAGTTCTTACGTCCCGTGGTGTACCATCTCCTTGGTGGAATGCAGAATGCAGTCGTTATGTTGCGAAGAGGAAATTGGCGCTCACTACCTACCGGCACAACTCTACATGGGACAATTTTCTGGCCTATAAACGGGCCGCAGCTGAGGCCAAACGTTTTTTACGACAGTGCAAAAAGGAGTGCTGGAAGACCTTTTGTGCCAAACTCTCTAACACCACCCCACTTTCTCAGATTTGGGGGTTTATTAACAAATTGAGGAAGAAGCCAGTTCCTACCCGCCCCCTGAGGGATTGGATCGCTGAGCTTGCAGATCACATTGCTCCGCCATCCGTGACATCACCACCAGCACCTACTGGTCTCTCTTCTTCCGGGGACTCACACCACACTTTGATGTCAGCATTTTCCATGTCTGAACTCCAAAGTGTACTGAAGTCGTCGTCGAATTCAGCTCCGGGTTATGATCAAATATCCTATAGCATGCTCACCCACCTTCCTCCTCGTGCGAAGATGATCCTTTTGGAACTATTCAACGACCTTTGGGCCTCCGGCGTCTTCCCCGAGAGTTGGACAACACAGATCATTGTACCTATCTTGAAGCCGGGGAAGGACCCTAGCTTTGGTACCTCTTATCGCCCGATCGCTTTGTCTTCCTGTATCGCCAAGACCTTTGAACGCTTGCTTAAACAACGACTTGAATGGTGGCTGGAATCCCGGAGATTATTACCCATGTCCCAATATGGTTTCCGCAAAACCCGGAGTACTTTGGATAGTCTCAGCATCCTGACTACTGACATCGAGCGTACCTATTTGGAACAAGGATATCTGACAGCCATCTTTTTGGACATTTCCGGCGCCTACGACAGTGTTTTACTGCCAGTTTTGCTTGGGAAGCTGCAAGCACTAGGTCTTCCTCCTCGGTACTGCTCTGGCATTTATAATCTTCTCCGACATCGCCTCATCTATATCCGTTCTCCTGATAACTCCTTCTTCGGCCCTAGAATAGTAGTTCGAGGATTGCCCCAGGGAGCGATTTTGAGTCCTCTTCTTTATGCACTTTATACGTCGGATTTAGACTCTCTATTTAGTCCTCACATTCGAGTTCTCCAGTACGCTGATGATATCTGTTTGTACGCTCGGTCCTCTAGTTTTTGGATTACTCGTCTGTGGTTTAGTGATGCAGCCACCGATTTATCAACCTGGGCCTCTGAACACGGATTACATCTTTCACCTTCCAAGTCTACAGTCGTAGTGTTTACTAGGAAACGACGGACATTTCCTGATGGCGTTATCCGCTTGGGACCTTTTACTTTTACCCTTGCATCTTCCGCAAAATTTTTGGGTATCTATTTGGATAGTCGCCTTTCATGGAGTCGTCACATACAGCATCTCATCTCCAAGATTGGTGCAACTCTTAATGTTCTACGCAGTATCGCTCATTCATGTTGGGGTGGGGACGCTTCCATATTACTTCTGCTATATCGTTCCCTAATTCGGTCGGTGCTGGACTATGGCTGTATCTTCTTTGGCTCTGCTTCCACATCGGTCTTGCGCAAGTTGGATATCGCTCAGTACCGTGCTCTTAGATTTTGCCTGGGTGCTATGCTTTCTACACCGACGAATGCACTTTTGGTTGAGGCCTCAGAACCACCATTGGAGATACGACGACAGCTCTTAACACAGCGCTTTCTATTGCGAGTTTTCTCCGTGGATGCCCACCCAGTATTGCGGACGTTGCAGTATCTTGCTGCTAATTATCTCAACGTGGATTTTCCAGCTGTACGACGATTGCCCTTACTCTTACTGGGTTTTCGGTCTCTATACCACGCTTTTCCCTTAATTTTGAAAAGTCCCTCTCTTCCGGGGTTTCAATATCCATATGACTTACACTTCTTGAATGTTTCGGTACATTATCTTCCTGATCACATCATTCGGACCCCAGACGTGAACGTCACCCTCTCTCATTTCTTGCAGATTACATGGCCAGATTTCACCACGATTTACACCGACGGTTCTAAATCTGCTGATGGAGTAGGTTACGCATACGTCTGTCCTTCTACTAATGCCCTGGCTCGATACCGCCTACCTATGGAGGCTTCCAGCTACACTGCAGAGGTTTTGGCCATTCGTGACGCTTTGCAATATGGGATTTCTCAGGGCTTCCCCAAACTGCTGATCTTAACCGATGCGCAGAGTGTGCTGCAGAGACTCTCATCTCCCCGCTGGACGAGAGATATCTTTACGAGATACTGACGTTGGTGAACAACGCTACCATAGCTGGACATCAAATTCCCTTCCTTTGGATCAGAGGGCATGTCGGAATTCGATACAATGAAGTCGCCGATCGCCTGGCAAAAGAGGGACTCACCCAAGGCACCTTCCAAGGCATCCAACTGCCCTACACGGATTTCTTCCCGGTCCTTCATCGTGACGCCTATTGTCGCTGGAATGACGCCTGGATTCGTTCGCAGTCCATCAAAGGCAAACACCACGCCGCCGTTCAGACGCATCTATCCACGACCCCTTGGTTCTCCAGCTTCAGGATTGCACGTCGACATCTCACCTCCATCATTAGAATGCGACTTGGACATGGATGTTACCCTGCGCATCTACACCGACTACGTCTCATCGATTCCCCTGTATGTCCTGATGACCCAGGCGAAACCGCTGACCTCAATCATCTCCTGTTCAGTTGCTCTCGCTACCGAGCCCACCGTTCTTCCTTCCTCCGCCGCCTACTTCATCAGTCTGTTCCTTTTCCCGCTAGCGTCAACACCATATTACAGTTATGCAACAAACCTGTATACCAAGCTCTTCTACAATTTCTTAAAGAAAGTGATCTACAGATCTAGTCTCCTCCCATCCTCTTAAACTTCCTTACATTATTTTTCTTATTTTTCCCTACGATGGCCATATGGGATTTTACCGAAGGCCAAAATAAAAATAAAAATAAAAATAAAAAAAAAAACATAGCTGCATAAGAAAAGGGAAGGGTTGTGTGTCAGTGACGCACCATACCTGGGATCTTGTTTACTAGACGAATAGCTGTTTGACATCAAATAGGACATGATTTTAAATAACGTAGAACTGTTCCATATTTACGCAGCATATAAACCCAAATTGTGTTTTATTTTTAGATCTAGCTATCAGCCGATGTAAGAAATAGTTATTGTTTGGTTCTTATCTAAATTTTTCTTTTTGTGCTTGTTATATTCTATGTGCTATGATTAGAGCAGCAATTTTTGGAGTATCTGTATTTCTTTAGAAGACATCGCAACTTTCTTGATATCGCAATTCAAATACTGAGTGACAATTAAAACCCGTATTGAAGTATACCTCCAAAGTATCATTTAATCTACAATTTTGATGTCTGTTTTTTCTTCCGCAAGCTTCCCGCTTAGTAGCAGTTCAGTAACCTTGTTTTAATAAATCCCAACTAACGCTAGGCCTAAGATCCTGCAATAACAGTCTGAAGGAAGGGCTGACCTCGAACTTGCCTTTATCAACTGCGGAATTATGAACAGTATTGCTAATGGAAATTAATTGTTCTTTCACACTGGCCGTGTGTAGGCTAAAGTATGGAAAGGTAGAGTCAGACTGAAAAATTTAATGCCATAACGGGATTTGAACCACGGATCTTCTGGTCTCCGTGCAGCCTCTCTAAAAATTGAGCTACTATGGCCAACGTGCCAATATGACATTAAATTCTCCAACTGACTCGTATTTTTTTCCGGTAAACCACTTAGGAGTTCTCATAAACACATGAGACAACTATCTTAATAGGCACTTACAACGTGTAAGTACTTTAAGGCTCAGGCTTTATAGTTAACAACTATTAGGTCAACTAATGGAAATTAATTGTTCTTTCACACTGGCCGTGTGTAGGCTAAAGTATGGAAAGGTAGAGTCAGACTGAACAATTTAATGCCATAACCGGGATTTGAACCATGGATCTTTTGGTTTCCGTCCAGCCGCTCTAACCATTGAGCTACTATGGCCAACGTGCCGATATGACATAATGCCCGGGCCTTACATGTTGTAAGTCGCCATTAAGGTATTTGCCCATGTGTTTATGAGAACTCCTGAGTGGTTTTTTGGGAAAAATACGAATCAGTTGGAGAATTTAATGTTATATCGCCACGTTGGCCATAGTAGCTCAATGGTTAGAGCGGCTGGACGGAAACCAGAAGGTCCGTGGTTCAAATCCCGGCTATGGCATTCAATGTTTCAGTCTGACTCTACCTTCCCAGTATTGCCAATTCTTTCAGTATCTTAGGCTTCCTTTATTATATGCCTAACAGAAAAAGACCAGGTTTCAGATATATAAAGACATTATGAAAAATGAAGTAAACTTCAAAAGTTTTGCCATGAAATGAGTGCGAAGATTTTCTTGAGAATTACTTTGCAATCTTTGGCAGCTTTCATATCTAGTTAGGGCGCGTCTGCGAGGTGAATGAACAATCAAAAATATCAGAAAATACTAAACAACAGCAATGAGAAATAGTTAATCCTTAAGTAAGAACACTATGTTTCTCTTTTAAGAATATAAGTTATGTTAATTTGACCTGACTTTAATGTGCATTGTACAAAAACGTAATTGTACCGGGTGAGTAAAAAGTATGGAACAATACCTGTAACCTGCTGTTGCAACTTTATGAAGCGGTATTTTTATTATAAAAGCTGTAAGATATCAACATGTCCTCACATTACTACGATTAGAAATGATAGATATGAGTTTTTGTGATGGCAAAGTTTCTTTTTTGTACCGTACTCCAGTCCTCAAGCCTCAGAACGTGCAAACAAATACCCTCTCAAATGCAATTTAAATTTATTAGGACCTTACTGCATGTGTACTGA
Source organism: Mantis religiosa (assembly GCA_030765055.1). Classification (NCBI taxonomy): domain Eukaryota; kingdom Metazoa; phylum Arthropoda; class Insecta; order Mantodea; family Mantidae; genus Mantis; species Mantis religiosa. The sequence continues at coordinate 130,351,475 of CM060957.1, read as the reverse complement.
GCAAAGGAAAACAGATCATTACCTTAAACTGAGTAGGTTTTGAGTTAAACAATAGAGTAAACTACATCAACATGTGGCTTTGGTTTGAAAAAATACAGACAAAAGCTAAGCTAATAAGGACAGTATGATGTCGCACTTAAATATTTTGTGGTACTTAGAATAAATTAAAGGCTCGATGGCTCAACAAAAGTAACAGATTGCTGCATGACTTATACGACTCAACCTTGAAACATAGACTGCATAAACTTTAATCCTGGACCTTTTTACCAAGAAAGTACATCTCCCTCAACAGATATCCAACAACTCAAATTTAAACCTCACAAGAAATTAAGGAACTTCTGCCTGACAACACCACCGAGAGTATCCAGCCATGTCCAACAAGATCATCCTTTCTGCCGAGGTTGGTATACACTTTCCAGTTCCAAAGGTTGGTATTCAACATCAGAAGACTGCCGATGGACGGGGCCACAAGCTTCCTGGGAGGAACAAAGATGACACACATTCAGTAGGTGCAGTAATGGCAGCTGAAGATGACTTTGACTACATAGTCGAAAACGTTTCGGAGGTTTTCAACAACAAAACCTGAATGAGTACTCTCAAAAGAGTTATCTACTCATATACAACTAAAAAGGACAAAAATGCTTACTTCATTGCAAAATCTTCTTGAAACTAATTAGTGATGGCGCAACCTACAGAGCCCGCCTCGGTAGCGCTTCTGCCTCACGTTTAAGAGGTCTCGATTTCGAATCTCTGGATAAGGTTTTTTCCAGGGTTTTCCTTATCCAAACGAATGTAGGGTAGCTCTAAGCACCATGGACCCCGGACTTTGAACATCATTTCACCCATTTCATAAAAAAAAACCTTTAAGGAAGAGAACGAATTGAAATATTCATGATGACCGGATATGGTGATAGTAGCCCACCTCGGTAACGTGGCTGGTAGCATATCCGCCTCGCGTTCAAGAGGTCGTGAGTTCGAATCTCGGTCAGGGTGAGTTACCTCTATAAGGTTTTTCCGGGGTTTTCCCTTATCCTGAAAGACGAATGTCGGGTGACTCTAAGCTCCATGGACCCTGGACGCATGGAGCATCTTTCCCACGATTTCATTCATCGTCCGATATGACTAAATGTTGGAGGGCGTTAATTAAAAAAAAGTGATAGGAGGGGGATCCATGAAAAGATTTGTGTCTTGTTTGGTGAAATACATCGAAAACGAAGGATTATTCATTCTTGTGATCAGTAAAATTTTTAAAAAGTTCAATGAAACTGGAAGTGTTAAAAATAAGGCAGTTTGGAAGAACAGAACGAGTTACAGATGCTGATAGGGCGCTTGGTGTTTTATTATCAGTGGGAGAAAACACACATTTATCTGATCGCTAACGCATTATGGAAGGCAGGTGGTGAATTACCTAAATAAGAAATTTCGCAAATGAAGATGAATTCGCAAAATAAAAAGCATTGAATGGCCACCAGGATTTCCTGACCTGAACCCCTTAGACTTTGTGAGGATATTTGAAGTGGAGGGTTTACAAAGACTGACCAAGAGATCTTGAAAAGTTAAAGCGAAGAATTGAGCAAGAAATGCAGCTGATCAGACGAACAGTATTGCTTGAAACATTAACTAATGTTAAAGACAGTAAATTGAGGCCATTTTGAGCACTTTTTAAGTAAATTCATCATGAGTTACAGCACACCATGTCTAATTTTGTTATGAGTGTTTCTTCTTGGTTTAAATTCCATGTGCTGTAATACGCCATAGTAAATTTAAAATACAGTTCAACAAAGCATCTATCTGTAAGTTCCGAGATCTCAGGAAAAAAAAATGAAAATGAAAAGAAAGTAATGCCCTATTCACAATAATAGTAATATTAAATATGTTGATATCTTACAGATTTTCTAAAAACTATCACTTCACAAAACTATAACAACAAGGTTTCAAGCATTGTTCCATAACTTTTACTCAGCCCGTTATGAGATTGCTAATCACTGCATATCGATGCTATTACAATTAATTAACGAGCTTATAATCTAAACGACCGTCATTGATAGATAGTCATTTAATTGACAAACGTCTTCTTCTTACTCCCCCAAGGATGGGCCTGTTGCAGTCTCATATTTCTTCAAACCATCATTTCTAAGGACGTCCTGTAGGGCTATAATGAAGAGCTTGTTCTGGTACTTTTTTCTTTGGTCATTCTATGAGGTTTAATTCATTTGTTTCAATATATATTTGTATTTACAAACCATTAGGTTTCACTCACAATTCTCCTCGCCTCGGCAGCGTGGATGGTAGCGTGTCCGCCTCACGTTCAACAGGTCCCGAGTTCAAATCTCGGTCAGAGTGAGCTACCGAGATAAGGTTTTCCGGGGTTTTCGCTTATCCTGAAATACGAATATCGGGTAACTTTAAGCTCTATGAACCCTGGGCTCCTTTGAGAATCATTTCATTCATTCATCGTCCAATGAAACTGAACGTTGGAGGACGTAAATGACACACACAAAGAAAAAACCTCTAAATTTTTACTAGCACTGGCCTGGAAATTATTCTTTTTATATTTAGGTTCCGAATCTCATTTCCCCCTAATTTTGGGGCACTGATTCCAAATATGTCATCCATTTTCTTGTATCACTGCTAAGTTTTTCAAAAAAGTGAAAACAAAAGTATTATGTTCACTAATTAACGCTACACATTTATACACGTCTACAGGATCGCTGTTATGCTCAAGAACATGGTGTGTATAAAGAAGTATGTAATTATGTAATTTGAAACACAATGTATGCAAATTTTGCAAGTATAATCAACTTTCAATAGAAAAAAAACAGAGACCTAACTTGGAAGAAAGTTTCTTCTTTTTGCACATCTTCCATGCATATCAAGATTACGTTCCTTTTTCTGAGACCATAAATAGTCTGCCATAATGTTAACACACCATGCACCATGGTACCTTCTTTCTAAGTCTTTCAAGTCCTGGTGGAAACGTTCACCATGTTCTTCACTGTAAAATCCAAGACTGCAATCTGGAAAATAGTCCTTGTGAGCATGAAGTATTTGCAACTACAAATTCAAGTTACAACCAAATTTTTTTTCAAGTTTTCCAACACGGTGTTCACTTAAGTTTTGTAATATTGATTTTTTGCTTCCTAAGAGGTTGTTTACAACATCTTTGTAGCTCTGCCAGGCACGCTCTTCTGTTTAGGTTCATTTTATTTTAAAAATTGAGGTCACATATTAATGTTCTGAACTTTGGTGCTATAAAAACAGTTTCATTCAGCTTAGCTAGGGTTATTCTATTAAAAATACTACATACAATGGTGTTATACTTTAGCAATAGAAACTTTCCATGCCCTATTATGAGATTTTATGAAATACGAATTCTATATTTTCTAATTACTTCATTTTAATATGGTTTCTTCTGGTACATCCCTTAACTGATCTTAAGCATCTCATCTCGGCTGCTTGTATCCTACTGTTTTCCTTTTCCTTACGGTCCATGCCTAACTTCCATGAGTCAGCACTGGTACTGCGTTATAGTCGCGCAGCTGGAATGCTTATAGTCGCGCTGCTGCTATGGTTACCATGGATTTATCTTTGTTAACAGAAACCTCTCAGATAGCACACTGATTATTCTTGTAAGAGTGAGATGGGTACTAACGCGCCTCCCATTCGTGTACTAATCACCAATAAACGCATCAGTTCAGCCAATGGAATTTGCTGGAATCACAAATTACAGATATATGTTCACTCCACGTGGAGTAATCAGTGCGTTATCTGAGAGGTATCTTTTACCAAAGATAAATCCATGGTAACCGTTCGAACAGCGGGACTATAACCTATGAGAGTAATATAAAGAGTAACTATAAAGTCTTATTTGTGTTTCTTTTCTTGCTTTATTTTTAAGAGATCTCTTAATTGTTCTATTTATTGCTTCAAAATTGTGTACATTATTTCTTATGCCTTCATCCAATTCGTAGGTACATCGCGGCCAAGATATTGCAAATGCGATACATGCTCTATTATATTATCTTCTATTACGGATTTCGTCACTGGAATGCCATTACTTTTGTCTTTGGTATCACCATATCATATTTCTTATAAAATAGGTTTAATTGGCATATTGCCTTCTGTAATCATCTTCCTTGTCTAAAATTAAAACTAAATCATCAGCAAACAGAAGGGCACTTAATGGTCTTCCTTGTCCTAACCTAATCCCCTCATGTACCATACTCTTACAGTCTATTAGAATTTCGTCTATATAGCATCGTTGGTCAAATCAACAACACGATGTAGAACGGAGTAGTTTTATGTCGTCTGTTTCCCTTTGACTTTATTGAAATTGGATTATATACATAGCTAAACCCCTTTATTTAAATGCCGTGAAAACTGAATAGTTAATTTATCTGCAGAAGTTGTAAAAACTGACCACAAATGACGTAATGCCGTTGAAGACATCTACATGCAGTGCCCTCTGCCAAGCTCCTAAACGTCCATAGTTTCAAATTTCATCACTGCAGCAGCAGGAGCAGGTTTTTGCCAGCAGTTACAAGAGTTTTATAGACTATGTATTTTATCTGTGTCCATGGAAATAAACTATCGTGGTGAGGTCGACCAATCGAGGTTACTAAAGTTTAGAAAGGTCCTGGCATGGAATTTAGCTCTAGCGTGATGTCAGAACCATAATAATGTACTACTTGTGCTATATGCTGTTTGCGGTGTCAAAAATGTCGAGCTAATAAGGAACAAAATATAACAAATTACTTCAGAAAATACTTCGTGTTTTATGAATATAAGTATGACTTACTTTAAACAAAGGAAATTAGAGGAAAAATTTTTCGACTAAATGCTGGTTATCACAAAGTAGAGTATTTCAGCATTAAACTACAGTGCGATCCGTATAAACCTGAGCCATTTCAATAGGCCATAAATTTTGAGCCCATAATAAGACACACGTGCAACTTTAGGAGAGAATAATACACAATTGGGAGATTACATTACACTATTTAAATCTCAGAGAAAACGTTGAAAGAGTTCTCCACCGGCATCTATACATGTTTGCACTCATCTCACCATATCCTCTTAACTTTTACGGAGAGTATCCTTGCCAATGCTACGTATTTCGGTTCAAATGGATTCCTTGAGAACATCAATTGACCGTGGCTTATTCTCATATACCCTATTTTTAGATACCCCCACAAGGAAAACTCCGGAGAAGTTAGGTCCGTGGATCTGGGGGGCCACAGACCTTTTGAGACTATTAATTATCAGAGAAACTAGTTATAAGTTCCATGGTGACACTAGATGTATGGCAAGTTGCTCCAACTCGCTGAAAATAACCTTCTCTCAATTCGATATCATTCAGCTGCTCCACAAATGTATTGAAGATACCCATATAAACTTCAATGTCTACAGTCGTATCAAAGAAAATGGGACCAACGATCCTGGAAGCTGACACCGCGCACCATACTCCAACCTTTTCATCATCCAGTGGGGTTTCGTGGATAACTTGGGGGTTTACAGCAGCCCAAAATCTGGTATTTGTGTTTTTATGTAGCCTGAAAGATGAAACTATGCCTCATCTGTAAACCACGTTATGGAGAGAATGTCTAGACGTGGAATAAAAGTACCCTGAAACCATCGACAGTAACTGATTCGTTTACAATAATCTGATTCTTTCAGTTGTTGCACCATATATACTCTGTTAGGTCGTAATCCCGATTTCTTCGCAGCTCTTAGACATGTTCCATATGAATACCCTGATTCCTGGTTTAATGGACGCAACGATTTGTTTGGAGAATTCAGTAGCCTTCTGCGAACTTCTGTAACGCTTTTTGCATTCAATGGCGGACTTTGTTTACCACTGTCACTAATGAGTATACCAGTTGTCTCCAGCTTTCTTACGAGCGATAAAATTGTTGCCCTTGTCGGGGCATCACGTACTTTAAATTCTCTTCGAAATTCCGGTTGTGTTGTTATCAACGAATTTGTCTTCCAATATGTTTTCGAAATGTAAACACGCTCCCATAGTGAGGACTATATAAATGTTGCTGTTATAACTGCACATTAAAGCTGTCAACCATATCAGTGTTGTCATTCTCCCAGAGCCACTGACATCATTAAACCTAATTTCTACATTCTACAAGCTTTCAAATGGAAATTATGGCCTAATGAAATGGTTCAGGTTTATATTTATTTCATAAATGAAAGTAATGGCGACATTTGTTAAAGGGATGTTCAAGCTAATCATGATGGTATTTTAAATATATACATATATGCTACTATGACTATCAGTAGTTTTGAAAGCAGGTTCCCTTAAAGAATATCTGTCTAAAAGACTCTTTGTGCACTTCTAATTTCCCTTTCTAAGGATCAGTATCTATATCTTCAATTGAGCATGGTATCTCTGTATCTAACCCAATAATCTGGTACCTATTCCGATTTGTTTACTGTATTCCGATAAAGTATATTTGCCGTTTTCTCGTTTCGTAAACACTGACAGTATAGTTCCATTGGATTTAACCCCATAGCTTTGAGACGTGGTTTTAATTTCTCATATCCAATTATAAAACTAATAACTAAGTGCAGTCATGTTCAGCCTATGCGTTGCTTAGCTTTTCACAGTTCTCATTTGTGACTTACCTGTAGAACTTATTGATGGAAATTGTCCTCCACTTCTTTGTGGTCATTTAGAAACTAAACTTTAACTGTGCCTTTTGCTGCGCTAACAAAAAGCCTTCTCCTTCCTATTCTAGGACATGAAATATTTCATTACTCAGTATATCCCGGTACCCATTAGGTTCTATATTATTACTAGAATGGCAGTGAATACATGTTTGTAACTTTTCCACAAATATTTTCAAAAAAAATTTAAAATAATAGGAATGAGCTTTAGAAGAAACATTGCTGCTCTAGTTTAAGCCAAGCAGGTCATGACATCGTGAAACAGTGGAACTTGGAAGTTTTTCTGTGGCCTAGCTGTCAGAGTTCAGTAAGAAAGATTTCCCTCGATTACAACTTTGCCGCAATTTCAAACATAGCAACTATCTCTGGCTATATGCTACCACATTTTCTGGTTTCCCTCTGGTGGTCATACAAAGATTGTATTTCAAAGCCATTGCGAAGGTATGTGCTGTTTAAACATTTGATTATCAGTAGTATAACTATTTATGGACATCAGTCAAACTGTACCTCCTGAAATTTAGATGTTAGAAGAGTTCTGCATATAAAGGTCTTCAAATGGTGTAACTGTCCGGTAGGTACGTCCCGGTCCGATGTAAACCGAGCCCAAGCCCGAGAATGATTGTACAGATTAACTGAAGACCCAATATGCAAAATATGGGCTTTTGAGGTCTTTAAGTCCTCATGTAGCAAAATGCATTATTATGGCATATCATCTTAGTGATCACATGCCACCGTACGTCACTCTACGAGGTTTGCTAACAACAGTTGTTTCAACTATTATTCTCAACTGACCTAAGCGTCATTGGCCCATTGGGAGATGATGAGGATAAGATGGTGAAATTAAAGGCTATGCAGCAATTATCGTGAACTCCGAATAAGATTAGAGAATCCATAGATGAGGGCTTAGATAGATTCGACCTAGAATAATCACCCTAGGACTCAGTTTCAAACCATAGACTCTCAGCAATTTTACGTTGAAACTCCAGTTCCTGCAGATGTCTGCAGTATGGCCCCTCCTTTAATTTAAAAATTGTTTTAGAGGTCTATCTTTTCCCATTGCCAGTTTAATTATCTAATGGCAATGATCACCCTGGGCAAGGAACAGCGGGTATGGCGCATATGGAGGTTCCGAAGGAACAGCCTTTGCCTCCGCGTTGTAGATATTTGCAAAGGTTAAGTCCATAATGTGAAGTAACATGTTTAAATTTGTGACTATTTCATTCAACACCACAGGACGGCTTTACAATGCAATAGACCCTTTCTTTTTCTTTCTTTCTTTCCTTCTTTCTTTCTTTCTTTCTTTCTTTCTTTCTTTCTTTCTTTCTTTCTTTCTTTCTTTCTTTCCTTCTTTCTTTCCTTCTTTCTTTCTTTCTTTCTTTCTTTCTTTCTTTCTTTCTTTCTTTCTTTCTTTCTTTCTTTCTTTCTTTCTTTCTTTCTTTCTTTCTTTCTTTCTTTCTTTCTTTCTTTCTTTCTTTCTTTCTTTCTTTCTTTCTTTCTTTCTTTCTTTCTTTCTTTCTTTCTTTCTTTCTTTCTTTCTTTCTTTCTGTCTTTCTTTCTTTCTTTCTTTCTTTCTTTCTTTCTTTCTTTCTTTCTTTCTTTCTTTCTTTCTTTCTTTCTTTCTTTCTTTCTTTCTTTCTTTCTTTCTTTCTTTCTTTCTTTCTTTCTTTCTTTCTGTCTTTCTTTCTTTCTCTCTTTCTCTCTTTCTCACTTTCTCTTCCTCTCTTTCATTCTCCCTTTCTTTCTTTCTCTTTTTCTTTCTTTCTTTCTTTCTTTCTTTCTTTCTCTCTTTCTTTCTTTCTCTCTCTCTTTCTTTCTCTCTCTTTCTCTCTCTCTTTCTCTCTCTTTCTCTCTTTCTCTCTCTTTCTCTCTTTCTCTCTTTCTCTCTTTCTTTCTCTCTTTCTTTCTTTCTCTCTTTCTTTCTGTCTTTCTTTCCTTCCTTCTTTCTTTCCTTCCTTCTTTCTTTCCTTCCTTCTTTCTTTCTTTCTTTCTCTCTTTCTCTCTTTCTCTCTTTCTCTCTTTTTTCTCTCTTTCTCTCTTTTTTCTCTATTTATTTCTTTCTTTATTTCTTTCTCTCTTTCTTCCTTCCTTCATTTCTTTCTCTCTTTATATCTTTATTTTCCTCCTTTCAACTTTTCTTCTTTCTTTCTCTCTTTCTTTCCTTCTTTCCCTCCTTCCAACTTTGCTTCTTTCTTTCTTTCCTTCTTTCCATTATTATTTCTTTCTTTCCTTGTTTCTTTCTTTCCTTCTTTCCTTCATTTTTCTTCTATATTTCTTCTTTTTGTCTTTTGTTTATTACTTTTAGTTATGTATTTAAATTTACGTCATCCAACGTTAGACTATATCCGATGATGAATGAAATCGATTAAATAGTGGTCAGATGGGGCTTAGAGTTATCCGTAATTTATTTCTTAGGATAAGGGCAAACCTCGGAACTGAGCCTTATCCTAAGAACTTTGTTTTCCTTAGGTGTAAGTCACAAGAGGGCCAGCCAATTAAACTGGTAATATGGCAGCTTTTCGTTGTTGGTAGTAAGCTGTCAATTTTGAGCTTTGTTTAAATCTTCCATAGAACACTGCCAACATCACGATTCGAATTTTTATTATATTTATATGTACTAACTTGACTCCACCTAGATGTTAACATTCCTAAAATTTTCCGCACATTTGGGAATGCTAATTCTAATAATAATTGTAATGTTGAAGATATGACTGTAATTAATCTGATAAGTAGGCTTTAAATGAGATGGAGAACTGACCACATAACAAACCACATCTCAAAGCGCGTCTAAGACATCGACCTTAACTTTGATGTAAGTAGAAGGAAGGAGAGCAAAACATTGCAGCGGCAAGAAAAAAGCGGCAAAATTATAGTTAACTGCAGGTCCAATTCTGTTACTCCATGTTTACATTCCCCCTTAATTCTGGCAGCGTCATTCGATTACAGTTACATTTTCATCTCCGTTACATCAGAGATGAGATATAGTGCTTTCCCACAGTGCACATATGTGCTACAGGCTCTAGAAAAAAAGAATGTTTGGGATCTGCGAGGCGGAAGACGTGTATCGGTGTTTACAAGGCCGTGACTCACCGCAGCGCCGCGCGGTGTATTTCTTAGATAATCGGGATTCTACAGTAAAAGTAGTTCTATAAAATCCACTCTCCCTTGTCAGGACATACATCATGAGCAGTAAAAAACGCTACTGTCCGCAAGTAACATAATTTAATGCTAGAGAGAATTTAGCGCATCGCAAGAGGTAATGCGGCTTTGTTTGTGAGAGTCTAACAGCTGTTTCATATTAAATGTTTATTAAATTAGAAGTCTGAGGTATAACTGCCTGCTACGCTTTCGTTTTTATTATTATTACTGTGACAGGTTTCTTAGTCAACGTCAGTGGAGAGAGCAATATGGAACACTTAAGTATCAACACACTTGACAGTAGAATGTTGCTACGAAGTTTAGCAACAATGATCATAGTTTGTTGATTTACATTTATATGTTACTAGGACCCATATTTTTAGGTAGTATATTCCTTTATTATAGGTTTCTTATATATAAAATAGGTTTTATCAGATTTTTCTTGATTAAAATAGGCATGATAAAGATTTGCTTATCAGTACATGCACTTATAATTCTGTTTTACTGCTACTTATTTGCAAGATTTATTCAAGATATTACACAAAAATAATATTATCTAAGATATTGATCAAAGAACGCGCATAATAGAATTTACTGGTTGTTTTATAGATTATTTATTGGCATTGCAGGAGCTTGTTGGGATTGGGAATACATTACGGAAGGGATTTGGTACGTAGGCCTCCATGCTTGGCTCATTGTTCGTATGGCCCTAAATGGGGCACTCCCGGAAGGAAGAATTTGGCGAAGGAGAGAGTGGGTGGCCGACCCAAGGAGCCACGGCAGTACAGAGGGCAGTGTCCCTACAGTATACTTGGATAGAGACTTCCCCCGACAGGCCTGGACAACGTACTCGCTCCCCTACAGCGGGACGGCAACGAGCCCAGCAGCCGAGCCCTAATGGTACCAAGGCAGGCGATCCGAGCCCAAAAAGGCACCTGGCTGACGACCCCGAAATGGTCCCAGCAGAGATTAAATGCGAGGATGTACTCCCATTAGTCCTGGCCCCGTAGGACCTGAACCCGGGCCTCTCCGGTATATTTACCATAGGACAGCAACTATTTTATAAGCTGTCCCCCCGCCTGCACACGGCAGACAGGACGGAAGTGGATACGCCACTTACGCGCCGGTCCTTGATGAACCAGCTATCAAAAACCTTGGTAGGGCCGCCAGTGTCTAGTTCACCAGCTACTAGCTCTGCAGGCTAGTTGTTATGACTGTTGCCACTGTTGTTATGAGGCAACCCTCTACCCCCTCCGGGCGGCCGGTAGCCAGACCAGAGGTACCCAATTGCCCGTGGGTGACGGGAACACACTGCCCCCTCGAGTCCAACCCAATCCGAACAGCTCCCAGAGGGAGGGGCCCGGCATGTTCGGCCTGAGGTCCCTCTAGTAACGTCAGAGGTACCACGAGTGCTAGGGGTCCGCAGCGCCCGCACTTTGGCAGCTGAAAGGGACGCATCCCTTCCCCTACGGGGGGTCCCAGCAGAGAGGCGGAGGCTGGCAACCGACCCACCGGAGGAGGAAGTAATTTTACTCAGAGCAGTATCATCCCGTCTGCACCGCCGAGACACCCGCCGACACTTCTACCCTGAAAGAGACCACCAGATGAGAGATGATATGAAATGATAATGGAGATGAAATGGAGAGACAGAAAATTCGGGGGATGTAATTAACTTACTGGGCACTCGCCAAGCAACCCGGGAAAACCCCGAAAAAACCCGTGGGTCAAGTAGGTCGGCCACGGGAATCGACCCCGGGCCTCCCGAATGCGGGTCATAGACGTAACCGCCTGAGCCATCAGTTCCGTGCAGTAGATAGCTACATAAATGCCTACATTTACAGTGGTAAACGATTTCTCTTTTCACGCAACACGTTTTTGTATGACGAAAACGTTCTTTGAACAGAACATGATGTCACTGGAGTATAGACCATTGATACCAGTGCAAAAGGTTCTAAGGGTAGCTTCCCTCTATACTTTTCTCACTAAGTTTATGATTTTCATGTCCTCAAAACCAAGACTTGGTTGAATAATCTTCTGCAACTTGGAATAACATGACCTCCAGTGGTCCAGGTACTTGTTTTCTTGACACGTTGTCTATTATGTCTTTCAGTGGCAAAGTTATACCTTCAAACCGGAGATCAACTTTTGGTATAAAGCCAAAATGCGTGTTAATGTAAGCAAGGAAAGCTGCAAGAGTGGGGCTTTCCATTGATCACTTAGCCTTAACAATGGAGGAAGCTTCTCTTTCATTGAAACGTCTAATTCATTGAAAATGTTTTCAGTGCCCTTGAAGTACTCAACGGAGGCATAGGACAGAATTCCGGAGGAACAGAATTCGAAACTCGGTTGGACTAATTTACCTGTACATCATTTCCTTATTGAGATGAATGTCTTTTAAGGGTAAATTTCACTTGTTTTGTTTACCCTCGATTATGACCTTGCAAATTAACATTCTCCATTTCATAAAGGGAAAGCAGCTATTTAACTTATTTTAGTTGTGAAACCTTCATTTAGGTTTCTTTTGGTGAAATATGGTTGAAAACTAAAAGTCAAGACCATACTAAGTACTGAAAAAAATGGAGAAATTAATTTTATGGCTGAGTATATAAGACCTGATTCTTTCCTGGCGACAAATATACTCAAGTTATTCTCGGGAAGCAAGCCAGGTGACAAGACGATTAGAAATTGACGTTTCGGGAGTGTACATCTCTCCCATCATCAGGATATTTATTAAATGTTATAATCACAAATGAGTCACTGGATATAACACAAAACATGGAAATTAATTGTTCTGGCCGTGTGTAGGCTTAAGTATGGAAAGATAGTGTCAGACTGAAAAATTCAATGCCATAGCCGGGATTTGAACCATGGATCTTCTGGTTGCCGTCCAGCTGCTCTAACCCTTGAGCTACTATGGCCAACGTGCCGACATGACATTAAATTCTGATATGAATATCTGACCTAATAGTGGTTAACTATAAAGCCCGGGTCTTAAAGTACTTACACGTTTTAAGTCGCCATTGAGGTAGTTGTCCCATGTGTTAATGAGAACTCCTAAGTGGTTTACCCGGAGAAGTACGATTAAGTTGGAGAATTTAATGTCATGTCGGCATGTTGGGCATAGTAGCTCAAGGGTTAGAGCAGCTTGACGGCATCCAGAAGATTCGTGGTTCAAACCCCGGCTTTGGTATTGAATTTCTCAGTCTGACTCCTCTTTCCAAAGACAAAACACTATCAAAATTCGCATTACTGAACAAAAGACTATTTTCAGCAAATTAAATGCCAGGTCTGGAGATGGGGTGAATATAGAACATTAATTGGGTCAAAGAAACGTAACTACTTAACTTGATTATCAAGCTATATTGATATGTGCTTCTTAAGTCGACGGAATTCTATTTTAAGGCCGATCTCCAAAAAAGAGTTCAACTGAAATCCAGCATCATGATTAAGTGTGCTACTCTCGGAGGAAATGGCCAAAGCTTCCTTAGTTCTCCGCTCCCAGTAACTGTTGCATTTTGCCAAGATGGTCGTCTCAAAACCTCAGATGAAGAAAAAAGTGTCCTAATGGCACCTAGGAAAACATACTTGATTATTGCGCCCGTTATGTCCCCTCGAAACCCATGTAATTATCATGTACCTTAACTGTTTTGAATGAAAGAATAGATGTACGAGTAAGTATTTTGGGATGAGGTTAAAATTGCATTTGTTGGTGTCTGCCAACTGAACATGGTTTATCTTCTCGTCATTCCTTATGGTAGCAACCAGCACGTTGCATCTTCGGTAACTGAGATATGCTAATGTTTAGTGAAATAAGTTAGCATTATTGTGTGAATTATCAATTATAATGCTGAGCTAACACCAAATTTAGTTCCTTAGGAACTATTCCAACATTCTGAATATGTTAATTCTAATAAAATATTCCTGTGCATTTTATCCTAATTACTTGTTTACTTGTCTACAGGACACACTGTGGCCCTTTTATTAAATGTTCTTCTCTTCCCTTCAGTGGAGTTAATCTCGCAAATCATCAAAGCATCTCCTTCGCTCTTTGAATATGCTTTGCCAAAACCCCTAACCACAACAGTATGCTTAATAATTCAGTCACTAAGGTGGTAGGTAAGACCATTTCAACACGGGGCACGCAAGAAATGGGAACATTTGAGACTGATTTGTCAAACAATGTTTGTTCCATTGTGTCCAGAAATAGCTCCTCGAATAAGAAAACCGGTTAGCTACTTGATTAACACTGTAAACGGTAAGGAATTAAGGCCATGTAACTTCACAATGTTGACTCCAGCTACCAGTCCAGCTGCTAGAAGCAATCCGTCACATGTCGCACCGTGTTCCTGACAAGCAAGTGACACACATAGCGGCCTACCCCAGCTATCCTTCAAGACTTCCTAATGTCCACATATTATATCTGGACCTCAGAAGCAGAAGGGCTGATGTCCTGTTCAGTCATTTTCATGGACCAAATTTTATTAAATATTTGAACATGATATATAAAATTAATATGATTTATAAAAATATGTATTTAAACATATGATACCTTGCACCACATTACTTTCTCTGCTGGTACACTACGAACTCTTCTTAAAACTGCATTACTCCTTTCATTACCTTTCCTTTTCATTTCCTTTTCATTACCTTAAACTTTCAATTCATATTATGTATATTCATATATCAGTATGATCAAAATACGACAAAAGTTATGTTCAACATAAGGAAATATTTTAGAAACTGCTATCGGCAAATTTTCACCTAAAACACACAAACCACATATACGAAATAGCATATTTATTTGCATTGTACACAATATACACTACAAAATTAGTCGTTAGTAAAAAACCTAGAGAGCTCCTGCTGTTTCAGTTTAGTGTATCCTTACGGGCAGCGTGATCTCGCAGCTGCTTTATCATTAGAGGTTCATTTTTCATTGTTTCGTCTTGACCCTTGAAATAAAGCATCAATTTCTCTATGTTTGCTACTGCTTGTGCGTGGGTCATAACCACAGCTGGATAATAAATACTTTCTGACTCTGAATACTCTTCAATTTCATTTTCAATAACCTGCATGATGTAATAATAGCTTCTTCTGTAATCGGTTTCATAACCTGCGCAATTGTCAATGTCTTTCTCATCAATATCAGAATAGCCATTGGTATTTTTAAGCATGTTCATAAATCTTCTTACACACTTTCTTCTTCTTCTTCTTCTTCTTCTTCTTCTTCTTCTTCTTCTTCTTCTTCTTCTTCTTCTTCTTCTTCTTCTTCTTCTTCTTCTTCTTCTTCTTCTTCTTCTTCTTCTTCTTCAATCTTGTATTCTGGAAAGTCACGCAACTCAGGTCAGAACTTTTTCCATGACTATCAAAGCTTCTGTTCCAGCCTGGTTCGAAGCAGCTAGGGTGAGTGTAATGAGTTCATCAACTGGCAAGAGAATTCCAGTACTGTACCTAATGATAATAACAACTTATGGTCTGTAAAACAATACTTCGTTTGCTACACTAAACAGTAGATTTTTTTCAAAACTGATACGAGTTAAAGAGATGTCAGCGTTAGAGGTCCGGGTTAACGAAGTTTTACTGTATTTAAAATTTTAAACTGATAACAAGAAAACCCCAGAAATAATTAACCATACAAGAAAGTATTTCGCATGGGTTCTGTGTCTTAGTGAAGTGTACCTTTTTACGTGGAAAAACAATTTTCGTCATTTAAATAAACAACAGGAATGATGATGATGATGACGATGACGATGACGACGACGACGACGACGACGATGATGATGATGATGATGATGATGATGATGATGATGATGATGATGATGATGATGATGATGATATAAGGGCGCTCAACTACGGCGGTCATCAGCGCCCTTTAAAAAACTAGTCATGGCAAAAGCCAGATATAAAACTTTCTAAAAGCTATACAAGTGTAACAAAACCTATTAAAAATACACGTTGTAACGGGATTATATTTTCGTTCATCTTCAACTAATAAGAAGCAAGCCAACTTTTTGTAACATCCAAGTCGAGTTTTAATCTACTGAGAGTTGTGAGATCTTTTCTCAGGTGTGGATGCGGATTTTTGGTGAAAATAAAATTTAGATGAGTCCAATTTTGTAATATATTATTTAATTATATAATATGAACTATGATTCACTCTTATCTATTATAAATATTGAATAACACTTTTTGAATCTTATTAATTTTCCTTTACAATTACAATCATCGTAACATCTTTTCTCCTTCTCCAGCAAGACACAAGATTCTCACTTTTTCTAGATTATTGATTTTCTTGTCCCCATAGTAATTCCCACTTTATTTTGTGATTGGCCGATTCACTGACACGTCATCACACCACGTCATACCACTACTACTTCGGCCAATCACACAACTACATACATTTTTATATATTTATTATTCCTTCGAACATTACTAAACAAAAATACTGTTACAAATGCCCCTCTTCGAAATATATGGAAAATAACCAAACAAAGGAATTAACAATCTGTTTCCATATATTTCGAAGAACAGCCCCAATTAACAATTTCGTTTACACCAATATTACACAACATCAATACAACATACATAAAATATAATAATATACATACATTGAATGAAATATAATAAATGAACATTTAACAACAATAAATTAACATTAATTAAAATACAACAATATATTGATGTTTAACAATGTTTTATTTTTATTATTATTTAACACACACATAGTATATATTCAATATTGTTTCAATTACTGTCAAGGCTTTTATGTGTATAGGGATCAATATCATTCACTTTAAATGTGTGTGTGTATTTGTTACACAGTCCAGGTTTTGAACTAAAGGCTTTTCTATTCTTTAATATACACAATTTCAACTGTTCTTTTCTCGCTTGGTCTAAATTGTATGTGTTTTCTAACTTTACTTGTAATATTCTCTGGAATTCTATTTCTTCCTCCACTTGGCTTCCGCCGTTCTTATCTTGTATTGTATATAATTGGCAACAATGCTTTTCAAGGTCAGTTACATTATTTTGCAATCCATCATTAATTAAATTCTTCCCACAATTTTCATTTTCATCGTATTCAATATTACCATTTTCTTGCAAAAGTATATCTTCCACAAAAAACCTTTCATTATTTATATTATCCCTGTTCTCTTCTTTTCTTCCATCTTCTTCCAATAATTTTATTACTAATAAATCATTTTCTGTCTTAACCTTCATTTCATGCATTTCGAAATTCAATACACTTTGCCATTCATATAATAAATCATTACCCACAATTACATCTCTTGCCAAATGTGGAATTACCAACGCAATGAAATTGAAATTCCATTCACCTATTCGCCCTTAATTAATACTTTCATTGTTGGTTAGGTTGGTGCTATCGTTTATATTCGCATCATTCTCTGTGCTTTGTGTATTTTCGACTATTTCATTTTGATTACTTCTTTCAAATCTCACACCCCTAAAATCTCTTTGATTTGCACTAAATAAACTAGTACCTCTACCCCTATTAAAATTACTTATTCGCTGATTATTTCCTCGATAAAATCTTACATGGTTTATTTGATCATTTCTTCCAATTCTCGTCGACTGATTGTTATAATAATTCCTTTGCACATTATTTTGAACTCCACTTCCTGTTCCGGGAATTACAGATTCATAAGTTCGTCTAGGATCATAACCTCTTCCTTCAAATCTTTGATTTCTCACGGGTGCCCCGCCCCAATTTAAACTCGTCCTATTATTCCTATTATTTGTAGGTTGTGATTCCTGTCGATTTCTTCCTCGCTCAATATGGACGTTATTATAGTTACCATCACAGGATGTAGTATCATTAATGAGGTTATGTGCTTCAAATTCGGATAATAATTCAATCATATCAGAGAAATCGATAGGCTTAGCCACAATTAAATGATTTCTGATATGTGGTGGATAATGACGTATTAGCATGTTGACAATTTCTGTCTCAGAAATTTCGGGATTGATCAACTTACTTTTGTTTGCTAATTTTAAGAAATATTCAGTCATAGAAATCCCTTTTTTAAACTCAAACCTACCCGTTGCTAACTCAACTTTTATTCTTCTTTGTCTCTCAGGTCCCCAAAATCTATTTATAAACAGATTTCTGAAAGTACTGTATGTTTCATGTGAAGCCAAAGTTAACCTTAACCACTCAAGAGCATTTTTCTTCAAACAGCGTTTTACTATTACCATCCGAAATTCATTGGGAATTCTCTTAATACGGAAATATTCTTCCAATTCCCTAAGAAATACTTTTGGATTATCACCTGATTCCTCATCAAAACTTGGTGGACTAATATCATTTAGTGAATAATGTACACATTCATTTTGACCTAGACTGTGGAGTTGTGTGTGTGAGGACATGTTCTGTGTGTTTCTGTGATAATTAATATCATTATCTGGACTCACAAAATCACTACATTCACTTACTACATCACTAGACTTCTGATGATTGCTTAATTCACCTGGTAAGTCACAATCGTTTATATTTGTAATTCTAGACATTTCTTTCCCGTTATTTACTTTTCTAGCCTGTAATGCAATTACAACTTGTGTCAATTTTCCTAAGTTATCCTTTTCTTTTTCAAAATGTTCTTTTACCTCTTTAATTTGCAAAATTACTTCTTCTTTTACTTTACTTATCCCATCAATTTGTAACTTTATTTCCTCTTGGTGTATCTTACTTTCATCATGTTGTAATTGCATTTCAGAACAAATTACATTGATTCTTTGTTCTACTTTATCTCCTAATTCTTCTTTTTGTTTTTGTGTTATTTCTGCCTGTTGTATCCTAAATGTTTCTAACTCTTTGTTTAATTCCATTCTTATTTCTTGTTTCACAATGTCCTGACCTAACCTAGTTTCCTGAATTATCTCTCTCAACTCATTGACTTCCTTTCTATTCTCATCCTTATTAATCTCTATGATCTGCATGAGCCTTTCCATATTATCCCTACACTCTTTTCTCCCTTCTTTAATCTCCTGTGAAATTTCAGATTTTAATTCCTGTTTTAGCTTCTGTAATAAATTAATTTCTAAGTTACTCACATTTTGTGCTAGTTCCTGTCTTACTCCTACATCTAAATCATTCATTTTCTTAGTTAAATCGTTTACATTTTGTTCTATTTTAGAATCTAAATTACTCATTTCTGATTTTACATCTTTCATTCTAGAATCTAAATTACTTATTTCTGATTTTACATCTTTCATTCTAGAATCTAAATTACTCATTTCAGATTTAACATCTCCTATTTCTGATTTTACATCTCTCATTCTAGAATCTAAATTACTCATTTCAGATTTAACATCTCTCATTCTAAAATCTAAATTCTTTGCATTTTGTTCTATTTTAGAATCTAAATTACTTAACATTCTTGGTATTCTTTCCAACATTGACTCATTATCTATGCTTAATCTTGCATCCTCCCTATTCATTCCTACACTATCAGTAACTTCTCCTTCCCCTATTATTTCTTTTCTACTCGCCATCTTTTTAACTATTTTCTGATTTCTTAACAACATAAATCTACTACTACTACTATTATTTTTTTTTTTTAATTTCACTCACTTAAACCAGTTCTCGTTTTCTTCTTTCTTCTCTCTTCTTTCTTCTTTCCTTTTAAATTCCCACGGAGCTGCACGATGCTTTAATCTCCTCTTCTTTATCCTATTCGAGCCCCACGTTGGGCGCCATTTGTAACGGGATTATATTTTCGTTCATCTTCAACTAATAAGAAGCAAGCCAACTTTTTGTAACATCCAAGTCGAGTTTTAATCTACTGAGAGTCGTGAGATCTTTTCTCAGGTGTGGATGCGGATTTTTGGTGAAAATAAAATTTAGATGAGTCCAATTTTGTAATATATTATTTAATTATATAATATGAACTATGATTCACTCTTATCTATTATAAATATTGAATAACACTTTTTGAATCTTATTAATTTTCCTTTACAATTACAATCATCGTAACATCTTTTCTCCTTCTCCAGCAAGACACAAGATTCTCACTTTTTCTAGATTATTGATTTTCTTGTCCCCATAGTAATTCCCACTTTATTTTGTGATTGGCCGATTCACTGACACGTCATCACACCACGTCATACCACTACTACTTCGGCCAATCACACAACTACATACATTTTTATATATTTATTATTCCTTCGAACATTACTAAACAAAAATACTGTTACAACGTACATAAAAAAACATCAATCAAAACCTACTAAAAATTTCGTTCACTAAATCCTAAACTCTAAACTAGACAAGAATCTAAAACTTTCTCCACGGGTCTTCACGCACGGCCTACACGTGGGTGGGCCTGTTGACCGTCTCCCTCAACCACGAAGAGGAGCCCACACGAGGGAGGCTGTTGGCTCGGGACCCCGGGTGCGCCAAACCCGTACCTACCGAAGTAGGTCCCTGGGGGAAAACAACATGAAGTGAGACTACAGCAGAAAAAATTAAAACAGTCTATCTTTTGCGATTTTAAATGACGCAAAATAAATTCACAATGAAGAGAATTTCAGCGCCTATTTGTGTAAAATGTACAATACCGCCATATCTATTCCTACATTCAGGAAGAAAATATAATGTAGAGAGAACTGAGAACTGCCAATGAAATAAATAGTTGCATACTTTTAATGAGACAACACTTAAAACAGGTTGGCCCCGTAGCTTAGTCAGTAGAGCACCTGCCTGCCGTGCTAGGGTTCCCAGGTTCGATTGCCGGCGGTGGGGCTGCGGATGTTTCTCCAGTACCAAGATAATTCCTCATCTTCCCCAGAGTCTGGAAGTATGAATGCGAGTGTGAATGTGTACGTGATCTAATGATTAAACCCCAACGAATAAGAGTTAACACCTTCGATATGTTCCAAAGGAGAACGGCTGCCGATAGGACTATTGCAGTTAAAGGCGGAATATAAATGGCACAGAAAAACCTTAAAACTATCAGTGTTCTTATTTTTAAACTACACATTAGACATTTAGAAGAAAAAAACAGTCCCATTTTATAAGTTTTTGTTAAAAGATACTAGTAATGGAATTTAATTGCTCTTTCGCAGTGGCCGTGTGTATGCTAAATTGTAGAAACGTAGAGCGAGACTGTCAAACTCATTGCCATAGCCGGGATTTGAACCACGGATCTTCTGGTTTCAGTCGGCTCTACGTTTCCACAATTTAGCCTACACACGGCCAGAGTGAAAGAACAATTAATTTACATTAATTGACCTAATAGTGGTTAACTATAAAGCCCGGGCCTCAAAGTACTTACAGCATAGTAAGTCGCCATTAAGGTAGCTGTCTCATGTGTTTATGAGAACTCCTAAGTGGTTTACCGGGAAAATACGAGTCAGTTGGAGAATTTAATGTCATATCGGCACGTTGGCCATAGTAGCACAATGGTAGTGCGGCTGGACGGAAACCAGAAGGTCCGTGGTTCAAATCCCGGCTATGGCATTGAATTTTTCAGTCTGGCTCTAAGTTTGTACAATACTAGCATTTTCACACTTTCGTTTAAGTCCACTTCTTTTTCTGTCACATATGAGTCCTGTTGTGCTAAATAGTCTTTCAGAGAAAAGTTGCAGGTAGAATTATCAAATATTTTTTAACTAATATTTCTTCTCATTTAGTTCTGGAAATGTTCAAGTTGCTTTCCAGTTAAACAGGGATCGTCGTTGAGATACCAGTGATTACTTCTTTGGAACTGTTAACTTGTCGTGAATTTGCATAATTTTACTGTGCCATCGTCACATTACTGGAAATTTCTCAGGCTTTGCAGTGTCCTATTTAAGGGAATATTTTTTATAGGTATAAAACAAAATGTACTGATTGGAAACATAATTTTAAATACAGTATTGCTGATGATCAAGTGATAATATCCCACTCAGAAGATGACATGCAAAGAGCAGTATATAGTTTAAACAACATAGCGGAAGCATATAACCTTTCAATCTCGGAACACAAAACTAAAGTAATGTCTTTTAGAGGAAAGAACAACATAAGAGCAAAAATAGTTATAAAAATAAAATAATAGAACAGGTTAATATGTTTAACTATCTGGGCTACACTGTAGCAGTAGCAAACAACAAGGATATGGGAGTGAAATTAAACAGATTCAATCAAATGTGTGGGACTATAATAAGAACGCTGAAGAGGAAAACACGAAAGGAAACACAGATGAAATTTTATAAGATAATGGCAGTCCCAACGTTAACATACGGTTCCGAAATATGGACACTGGCAAAGAACCAACGCAAACAACTAGAATCGGCAGAGATGAGATTTTTGAGAAGCGTGGCAGGTTATAAAAGAATACATCACGTAAGAAACGAAAAAATAAGAGAAGAGCTTGGGACTTTTAATTTAAATAGTAAAATCATAAAGAACAAAAATGAATGGAAAAATCATATTTTAAGAATGGACGCGGAACGACTTTCCAGAAGAGTTTTAGATTATATGTCGAAGGGAAAGAGAGATGTGGGACGTCCAGCTCTACGCTGTAAGGATCATTAGGCTCTTGAAGAGAACGGAATGGGCCCAATCCTTGATGATGATGATGATGATGATGATGATGATGATGAATATTTTGTGATTTTAAAATAAAATAAAAATTGCAGACACACCACCAAAGTACCGAAAAAATTATCGTGTCGATACCATGCAACCATCGAGGTATTGCAAGTATCGATGACTCATCCCTAATTGGAACCATTCTCAGAAAATAAAGTTTCGAAATATTTTTATAGGTGAAGAGTATTTTGAGGTGGGTTGTTTTGTGAAAGTCTTTTTGCCGAATCTTTATAAAACATCTTCTTCTTCGTCATCAAGCATTAACACTTGTCTGAGGCGTGTTATTTGCTCCAAATTATTAATCAATAGATTTATCCATTGTCTTTAAGTCTTCCGATGTTTTGCTTTGCTTTGGGTATGTAATTAGTATTTTCTTGGGTTAACGTTCCGTGTTCATTCTTTATATATATGCCAGCCACATTTGTCTGTCATGCCCTATTTATTCATTAGTCTAAAAATCCTTAATTGACATCTTTTATCACCATTCTTAATTCTATCTCATCTAGTGACTCCCAAAACTGTTCTTAAAAATCTCATTTCTGCTGCCTGTTATCTGCTTTTATCTCTTTATGTCATTTTCCAAGTTTCGTTACTCTATAGGAGCTTTCGGGGCTGCGATGGTTTTGTAACATTTAATAATAGTATTTTTTTATTTAGCTATTAATGTTCTTTTAAAACATCTGTAATATTCAAATCTGGTTCCAATATCTAGTTCTTTAATGCATGACACTAAAACCCTAAAAGTTTGTCCACCACGAATCTGACATGTGGTCACCTGGTATTGAACCCACGTGAGAGTCAAGTATTCTAACCACTCTGCCACGGCGCGGCCACCAGAGTGACGGTATTGCACGGAATTAGGTAAATAGGATTCTGTTAGCTGGTTAGGCGGTGGCCACTGTTTTCTTCTATTTTGGTGGGGGGTTACACAAGGAATAAGCCATATATATTATTTGAAAAGTTTGTTGAATCGCTTGGAACTTGCTTTGTCTGAGAATGACCAACGTTAGGATTCAAAAGTGCTCTTTAACCAGGAGATGCCCCGTTATACCGTTGCTTATAATGGCGAACGTACGTTGATTTCTGAATGGGTTTCTAATCCACCAATTTCACCAGACTTAACCCTAGGTGATTTCTTGCAGTTTCTTAACTTGAAACATTGACTTGGTGGGAACAAATGTTCTTCACATGAGGAGGAGATCATCGCTGTTAACGAGTATTTTGCAGAGTTTGACAGAACCTGTTTTACTGAGGATATGTAAAAAGGGCGGGATTGCTGGTTAAAATGTACAGCCATTAAAGGAGACTATGTCCAGAAATAAGATGAGTTGTTTATGAAAAAATAACTTTTCTTGCTTTTACCGTCGTAAATATCATAATTAATGGGATGGGTGCAGGTCGTGTGGAGTTTAATGGTAATGCAAAAACGGAAACAACGTGGGAAACCAGGCTGAAAATAGTGTAAAATGTTGCTTTTTACTTATATAAATGTCATATTAAAATGCCAGAACGGCATAAATAGACTTGGAGGTATGAATAGCCAACATTGTAAAGTTAAGTGCTTCGTCAACAACTAGAGTTAGATGTTTACAACAGCTGAGAAGTTGCATACTGCAAGGGAGTCAAAACTAGATGAAAAAGACTAATGAAACAAAACAGACTCTCCCTTGTGTAACAAAGTATCAATATGTAACTGCATTGACTTCATTCCAGCGTGTGCTGAACAAAAGTCTTGACCTTTGTGCTTGACAAAAAGAAATATACTTCTTGTATATACAGAATTACCATTTTACGTTATATCTAGGATATGATTTATTTAAACCTGAAATATACACTTACATTTTGTAGCAAGTCGTCATAATGTAGTCATTATTTTTAACACATTTGCATTGAACCAGGTAGAAAATTTTCGTGGATCCCAAATTAAGTTTGCTGCATCTTTCAACAATGTTTTCATTACCAACTTAATTGTTTTTCTTGCATTCTGTAAAACCCCAAAACTTTACGCCTTCGCTACCGTGTGTTTCAAGATAGGCAACGGTTTCTGCCAAATTGTTGGAGTTATTTGCAATCCTGCATTTGAGGCTAAATTTAATTTGAATTCATCTATTGGTACAGGACACAGTTCTCTTCATTTATGGTCCTCTAACCTGTATGTCATATTGGGCATCGAGTGAGGGAGCTACAATTATGGATCTGATTAACTTAGTTAACATAAAATAATCGTGTTCAAAGCCGGCGGAGGGCAATGAATATTTTTGCCTATTTTGCCCTACTTCATTGAATGCAGAAGTTGGCTCATTACAATTTCTTGTATTACAATAAATCCGAATTTATAATTATATAAAAAGTTTAACATTCCCTCTGTAGTGTTCCTATTTGTGTTTAGTTTTGTGTATAAATAATTATGTAGTATAGAAGACTTATACTGCTAATTAAATGTTTATTTTCCATAAATTAGAAAAATGAAATAAGGTTAAGGCGGTAGAATAATGTAAAATCCGCATACTCATTCATGTGAATATCAAGGGAGTTTAATTGAACGTTGTGATGTTAGCGTAAGCACGAACGGGGCGGGTATAACACAAAAGTATTTTAGATCACTGTGGAACGTTTTCTGGCATGTTAAGAGTATAAAATGAAATTATTGGAAATGTCAATACGGATTTAAAGGTCAATTCATGCAGCACAATAAGTCAGTGCTATTGTATGAAACAATAATTCTAACATACTGCAAAGAAATTAATTGCAAACTCTAACACCTAGAGCAACAGGGGAAACTTCAAACTTAGGTGTGGTGGATAAAGTAGCATTTGACTGGTCTTCTCAAAATTTTTCGGTTTTTCTCGCTATTCAGTTAAAAATTGCTCTATCAATACCTTTCCTTTGACACATTTTGCCTCAGTTAATAACTGCTCCTTCCTCACTCCCATACCAGAGAGTGAATATGTTCCGATCACTCAACCTCGTTTTACTCTCTCTCTCTATCTCTCTCTCTCTCTCTCTCTCTCTCTCTCTCTCTCTCTCTCTCTCTCTCTCTCTCTCTCTGATCCAGTGTTTGGTCCTCAACAGGGACTTCACCTCAAGCGCCTTCCATACGAGGAAGTTAAACAGAGAAATGAAAACTAGAAGTATTTACACCATCCGAAAGATATACAAATTAAATACAGGTGAATTACAAACTAGGAAAGGAAGATCCTGCGCGGATAATACCTTCAAGGTTAGACAGTTAATTGAGAAAAGGAAGGAAGATAATCTACCTACATTATGGCATCTACAGTTCTGGGGAAATCCTTTGACAGAGTGAACAGACAAAAGTTACGGGAAATAATGAAAAATCAGAGATACCCCATGAATAAAATAAGTTGTTTAAACGGTTTATTTCACGACACGGGCTTCAGATAAGTTTGTCGTGTAATATGGGAGAATATATACCAACTAACCTATGTGGAAGACATTGGTGTGTATTACGCCCGCAATTTTTATATTTCCATAGACATAATTAAAAGATGGAAACAACATATACAAATGGAATAAAGATAACGAACATTAATTTAAAACTGTTAGCATATACAGATGATTTACTTATTATTTAAAACTCTGCAAATAATCTCCATAGGGCAATTTACATGTTATATCAGCTGTGTAAAGAATACAATTTTAAAATTTCTGTACCTAAATTGAAGTTCATTTCGTTCCAAGGTAAATACCCGGTAAGAGTGAAAATAATTATAGATAAGGGTATTTTAGAACAAGTTTCTTATTTCAATTATCCATTATGTAATATTTCCTTGGACTATGATACATATATAGAAAATAAAATAAATAAGTATCATTATATGTGCGATACTGTAAGAATAATATTAAAAATAACTTGGGCGATACACAATTGAAATATTAAAAAAACATGGCAATGCCAGTTCTGTTATACTGCAGTAAATCCTGTATAATAACGCAAAAAGATTTTAATCATACTCAAGCTACAGAAATGAAACTGTTCAGAGCAATATTGGGACATACAAGAAAAGATCAAATAAGACACATGTATATAAGGGGAGAGCTAAACATTTTGGCACACATGATCAAATTAAAGAACAGAGAGAAGGAGAAGGAACAGCTACGAAGTGTGTCCAAATTATAATACTTTCTTTTTTCTTTTCTTCAGGACTGGGACCACATGAGAGCTTCTGGATGTTTTAAAATGCACGCGGGCTCTTTGTGAATGCGTAATAGAGATGGCAGTACTGTACAGTATATAGAACTCTAGCCCGCCTCGGTAGCGTAGATGGCAGCATGTCTACCTCACGTTCAAGAGGTCCCGAGATCGAATCTCAGTCAGGGTGAGTTACCTGGATAAGCTTTTCCGGGGTTCTCCCTTATCCTTAGAGACGAATGTCGGGTAACTCTAAGCTCCATGGCGTCCGATATGACTAAATGTTGGAGGAGGTAAATTAAAAAAAAAAAAAAAGGCTCTGGTGGCAGTGACAAGACTTAGGGCTGTTTTTTATACTTAAAAATGGTGACGTTTTAATTGCAAGAACTGCGTGTGATCATTCGATTTCTCCATTTTCGTGGTGTGAGACCTACTGTAATTCATCACCAGTTGATTGAAGCATGTGGTGATGGTACCATGAATGTGTCTAATCTGCGTTTCTGGGTGCGACAGTTCAATGAAGGCGGCACATCTTTTGACAACAAACGAAGACAGTTTTTCGCACCAGCCGGCCTGACGACATGATCCAGCGTGTGGAGAACATTGTTTTGGAGGATCGCCGATTGAGCGTTGTAGACATCGCCTCCAAAATTGGCATGGTACCATCACCACATGTCTCGCTCAACTGGCGATGAATTACAATAGGTGCCACACCAAAAATTGAGAAAACGAATGATTACACGCTGTTCTTGCAATGATGTCACCATTTTAAGCATCAAAAACAGTCCTAAATCTCGTCGCTACCACTAGATTTCTGTGCCCCGTACAGTGCTGCCATCTCTGTCACGCATTTACAAAGAGTCCACGTGTATTTAAAAAAATAGAAGGTCCGATCTGGTCCCAGCCCTGAAAATGAATAGGAGGTGTTATAACTCGCACCTCGTACAAAGGATGGACTGCACTGAAGTACCAAGTAAGTTTTGAAAGTAAAAGCCAACAGAATGAAGAGAACCGGGAAGGTCCAGGTCAAGATGAATTAAGACCGGAACAGGCCGAATGGCATAATCTTTGTTAGGCAGAAGAAGAAAATGAAGAATTACAAACGCTATGGTCTCTTCGATTAACGTCTTCAGCGTACAGAAAATAAATTCTCCAAGTTAGCTAATATATACGTGAGTTATCATTACTATCAAAACTCCAAAGCTTTGTTATGATCTATCGGTATCCATTGAAAATTATTGGCTTAAGCTCTTAAGCTACCGAAAATATATTTGTGATGTAATAAGAACATCATTCACGACAGTTGACACCAAACAGGTTTTGAGTCTATATTCACCATCGAGTTAGTTGCTTAAACCTTACGCCATAACAATTTGTATCAGAAAGTGACAAATACCTATTCAAAAGAGATTTAGCCTTTATTGTCGTGCAACTCAGGCAAAGGACTCTTTTGGAAGCTTCGTTAATCCTTAGGTAATATGCTGAAACTCTTTGTGAGAACCAACATAATACACCATTATTAACTTGATGTATTATCACTATGTTCCGATTACTTTTTGTCTTCATAACATAAGCTTTCCTATACTATTTCTTGGTAGATTTTATGCCTCTGCCTTAAATTTATGGTCCTGCATGATTCCACGGTAGCGACGATTCCTGCAAATACATCGTAATTGAAACTTAGGGATTTTTGTCCTACTGAAATCCATTGAGCTACTTCAGGTTTCTGACTATCAATTGAAACAATATTTGTTTAACAAGTATGACCCCCCAGGACTGAGAGGCATGCTTTCCGTTTGCTGCCTATGTGATTTAGTTGGAAGATGGAATGCAAGAGTTATGCTTTAGCACTCAAACCTCAATAACTACAGTTTTACAATTATCGTTTATGTCTTTTGTAGTCACACGATGATGATGACATATATATATATATATATATATATATATATATATATATATATATATATATATATATATATATATATATATATAAGGGCGCTCAACTACGGCAGTCATCAGCGCCCCTTAAAAAACTAGTCATGGCAAAAGCCGGATATAAAACTTTCTAAAAACTATACAAGTGTAACAAAACCTATTAAAAATACACCTACATAAAAAACATCAATCAAAACCTAATAAAAATTTCGTTCACTAAATCCTAAACTCTAAACTAGACAAGAATTTAAAAACCTTCTCCACGGATCTCCACGCACTGCCTACACGTGGGTGGGCCTGTTGACCGTCTCCCTCAACCACGAAGAGGAGCCCACACGAGGGAGACTGTTGGCTTGGGACCCCGGGTGCGCCAAACCCGTACCTACCGAAGTAGGCCCCTGGGGGGTTCGTAGTAACACCAGAAACAATTTTGCAACATATATCTAAATTGCAGTAAACGTTCGGCGAATTTAAATAGAAGAAAATGGAAAAAATAAACATAATGTGGCGGTCCGGGCCGTATCGAACCACGTCGAGCTCCCCTTGTGCTCAACGCCCCACAATTAAGGATTGGTGGCGTGTGGAGGTTAAGGAAAGGGAGATTGTAACCGGTTCAAGGTGACTTGTAGCTCTCGCATGAGCACTCTCATCTGTACTTCAGGCAGTGGGTGCGTCCTGACTGGCTGTGGGTTGAATGATGACACCTCGAATCTGGTAGACAGAAGTATATTGTTATCCTTAGGCTCCTACGCTCGCCACCATATAGTCGTCGTCCGTGTGATTGTTGTGTTTAGTGTCACTATGAATATTGTGATGTGAAGTACGGAGGCAGTAGCACTGCGTAGTCGAATTGGATATATTTATCGTCTTCTCTATATATTACTCTTTGTGCTGGAGATATTGTTAGATATTGCACTTTGTCCCTGTGCATGGCCGGAAGTGTACTTCTTAGGCGGCGCCGAATACACGTCCGTCTCACGTGGAACTCAGGACCAAAGTGCTCTTACTAGCAAAACCTACTTTCCGCTATCATTTTGAATTACCCCCACTCTAGGTATATCTCGGAGTTTGCAAAAATCACATGAACGAATACCAATTTTCTATTGGCGGCTAACTATCCCCACTTGAGATCAGTGTTCAGAATTTCCAGTTTCAGACCTAACATCAGAGACGCTTTCTCTAACGGTCCGCATGCAAAAATGTATGCGAAAGCATGCGGTCTGCGTGTCAATCAAAATCTTATAGCCTGTTGTCAGAAGTACTCGTGGGATTTTAACAATGGGTTGGTTCCCGACTGGATGGCACCAAATTTGTCTTTAGGGCAAAACAGACAATAGAGTAGGGTTGTTTGTTTACAGGGATTGCAAAGGGAGTTAACTGACCTTCGCAGAATGGCCTTGTCACTGTGACGGTCTCCGGAGTATATGCTAGCATAATGGGATATATCTTTTCTGGTATTTATTTATATTTATTCGTTTGTGTCAATGTCTTTCTGGTATCAGGTTATATCTCGTCTCAGGGTTCCTAGGTGTCAGGGGCTGCGTCAATAACTAAATGCTCTTACGGTATTGAACATATACTGAAGTGTCTGTTGAATAACATAACTTAGAATACTATTACTATTATGATAATTTTAATATAACTATTTGATTCATTGAGGCAACAACTAGATTTTCTATTTTGCTGTATATGAATCACATTTTCAGCTGAAATTGTTGTATACTGTATACAGTTTTAAACTATACTAGGTGAGAAAACAAGAAGAAAAAGAAAAAACCAAGAAAAGGAAAAAAAACAATAACAATGACAACGCTTAGTATGTTGCGCATGGCAGCACACCGATCACTTTTTAAGAAGGACCACTTACACGGAATGGATTGAATGCTGTAGAACGCCAAGTTAAAGAACTAGTATCCTACGTGCATATTTGAGCAGATGAAAATCTAGGTGTGCACATTGTTCGAAGTCACCGGCACACCTTTAATATCAACCTATACGTTGGAATAATTGCTGGCCATATAATTGGTCCGTATCTACTCCTATACAGACTAACAGCACAGGACCAACCCACATGTCTTAACATCTGACTTTTAAAAGAAGAAACGTGAAGGTCATCTGTTTCTCCACGTGGAGTGCTGCAAAGTTGTCAGCAGCAGACAGGAAGTAATGCAGATCCCTTTTCTTTATCCTCTTAACACTCGAAACATAAGCAAAAGTTCGAGCTATCTGAGTAAGTGATTCATCAGTGTAACCAATCTGGCAACATTTGTTTACGTTTCCATAGCAACGACCTTCTCCTCTTACCCTTCGCGTCCCTTGGTTGATGACCTTCACGTTTCTTCTTTTAAAAATCAAACTCTAGAGATAGTTTCCCTACCTTATTGGAGGACTTCCCACTGCATATTCGGCAGGTGATGTTGCTGCAAAACTACGTTGCTCCAGACCATTTTGAGAGAAATATGCGGAATCACCTCAAAGTTACATATTTCAATAAATGGATTGGTAGAGGGAAACCAGTTCCATGGCCAGCAAGATCCCCAGATTTGACACTATTGAAATATTTTCTGTGAGGTAGTGTGAAAACCATGGTGTACGCTACTCCAGTAACGTCAGAGCAAGACTTCATTGCGCGAGTACACAGATAGCCATTCCTTCAGGTTAAATTTGAGCATGTACGTGAAGCTCAGAGCCGCATTACGGTCTGCATTGATGTTGGAGGTACCCCGTTTTAATGTTAAACTGCTTTTTACTGTATCCTTGCATTTCCGGACATGGATTCTGCATGGAAAATGATCCGTTTGCTGCCCTGCACAGCATACATTATTGTGTTGTTATTTTTTAGACTCATCCTGTATATGATCTTCCCTTGTTGCTTAGTGAATGTTGCGTACTATTTCCTTCAGTTGTGCTTTTAGGCACGCGGTTTTGATTCTGCTGTAATTATCATCCACTAAGTCATATCGGATGATGCTCAAATGAGTCGAGACTCCATAGAGTTTAGAGTTTAGAGTTACTCGTCATTCATATTTCAGGATAAGGGAAACACCCAGTAAAGAATCTCTCATTCTTGTTTTAGGCACTTCTGTATTGTCTCTAAACCATATCTCCCATGTGTCTATCTACGATCATCTCACCTTATTCCTTCCTCTATGAATGAGACAATAAATTTTCATGGAGGTCATATTACGCGACTTCTTAGTGCCCTTCATCCTTTGTATGAAATCATAATCACAATTATTAATAACTTTCTAAGCCGTGTTGCTGGCTTATGTTCAATTGCCTTGGTACATCCATTGTTCTCACTCATTCAGTCTTCATTCTTATGGTAAACTTATTTTAATTGATTTAATAATAAACGCTGAAAAAGTGCATGTTATTACAATCTAAGTCACTTAATACATCATTGACTTTGAATCATACATTCTTGTCACTATTTAAACGATGCAATAAGCAGCATTATTTAGTCATTTTTGAGAGATTTTAAGATTTGTGAAATATGCAGATTTATGTTTTACTTGGGTAGTTTATTCAACTCATGCTAAATATTATTATCAGTTACCTTGTGTTGGAACCTTCGCTGCCTTCTTCAGTTGTTCTGAGATTCTAGAAGTTAAACGTTTGTGAGGCATGACAGAATATGCAATAATACATTTTTTTTATTCTGGGATACTTTCCCTTACATTTAAGTAATTGTATAAGATGTGTCATACTTTTCTCAAACACAAGGGTGGTCTGAAAAGTTCCCGACCTCAACATGAAGATGGCAGCATTCGTAAATAAAAGCTAGTGAATTTCGTTAACTAATCTGCTGCCAGTTACTCACCAAAGTTTCAGCCATTTTGTACGGTCAGTTGTTATGTACCAGTCGTTTGAGTGAGTGTTTTTACGAAAACGGAAAAATAGAGTATCAAGCTGTCATTAACTATTGGCCTTTTAATGGCAATATGGCTACGCAAATCAAAGATGAGTTGCATTCTGCGTATGGGGACTCTGCACCATCATTCACCACACGTGGCTGTAAGAATTTGGGAAACGATGAACGTTCCGGACGTCCAAAATCTGCACTTATCACGAAAACATCGCCACAATTCACCAAATTGTGCTAGAAGACCGCCAAATTAAAGTGAAATAGATAGCAGAGGCTATGAATATGTCAAAGGAACGTGTTTGTCACCTATTAAATCAGAATTTACACATAAGAATTATGTCCGCACGTTAGGTGCTGCGTTTGCTTACTTTAGACCAAAACCGTGTTCGAATGAACATTTCCAGCGCTCTGTTGGCGCAGTTTAGGCGCAATAAATCCGAGTTTTGGCGCCGATTAACTACTGTAGATGATTATTGGATACACTATTATACGCCCGAAACAAAAATACAGTGCAAACATTGGACTGCAAAGGGGCAACCGGCTCCAAGAAAAGCAAAAACTGTTTTTGTATTTCGTCTGGAAAAGAGATGGTGACTGTTTTTGGGGCAGTCATGGAGTTTTTTCAATCGATTTTATTCAAAAAAGAAAAAGTATTACAGGAGCATACTACGCATCATTACTTAACAAGCTGAAGGCAGAACTTGTGGAAAAACGGCCACATTTGCAGAAAAACAAAATATTGTTTCACCAAGACAACGCACAGTCTCACAGCTCAGCAGTTGCAATGGCCAAAATCCATGAATTACGGTTTGAACTGCTTGACCAACCGCCTTACTCACCAGATCTAGCTCCAAGCGACTTATTTTTGTTCTGTCATCTGAAAATTGCGCTCGGAGGACAGAGATTTTCGTCAAATAAGCAGGCAATCACATTCTTGATCAATTATTTTGCAGAGAAAAAATGCCGGGTACTATTTGTATTGGTAACAGACATGGGAACATCGCTGGGGAAAATTTGTAGAGTTAAAAGGAGACTACGCTAAAAAATAACAAATGAAAGTTCTGAAAAAATGTCTTGTATCTTTATTGGATCGGAAAATTTTCAGACCACATATGTAATTATGACAACAGTATCTCACGGCGAATATACTATACAGGCATGTGAGAAAAATGCCAAAACAAAATAAAATTCTCAGTAATTCACAACACATATACATAACGCAGAACACAACAAAACACAGAATAAAATAAAACAGCAATTGGTCAAGCTCAGTTAGTTCCCTCAGAAGCACTTAACATAGGACGATAGTGATAAAGTAATCCTCCTCATAGGAATCATTCTAGGATGAAATAATCTTCCAAGGTAAACAGTTTCTAATTCTGCGGGGGAGAGGAAACTACTGCCCAGGGAAGGAGCCCAACTCCAGGAACTTTGTACATGTTGCGAAAGAAATTCGTAGCCCGGGAGGTTTAAACTTCTCAGTGATACAACCTGCTCTCCTCTTCCCATAGGGTGCTTAAAACTCCGATTTCTCCGATTATTTGTAAGACAGGTATTTAAACAGAAGGAATTTTCTACCATTAACATGTTCAGCAAGTTGCCGAAAGTGCAAGAACCACGAAATAACTACCCCGAGAGATCGGCAAGTGACTGAAATTTAGTGTTGGGAAATTCAATAAACATTAGAGTTCGGTCGACACCAGTTTTTCTCGATACTCGATTCTCGATACCCACACACGATATTTCGATTCTTGATACTGTCATTTCAACTTCTAGTTTCAATATAAAATGTAATGTGAGGAGAACAGTGTAATGTCAAAAAATTAAATAGGTGGACATATTTAACAAAGAAAAACTTAAAAATCATCAGTGTTCTTATGTTTAAACTCTACATTAGACATTAATAAGTACAACAATCCACTTTTAAAAGTTTTTGTTTAAAAATTCTAGCCTTGTCACTCTTTCGGGGTCAAGTTTACTTCTTTTACTGTCACATGGTAGTCCTGCTATGATAAATATTGTATCAAAGAAAACTTTTGCAGGTGGAATACACAAATATTTAGCAGCAAATTATATTTTAGTTCTGGAAAATTTGAATGATATTTTTTCAGTATTTCAGTGCACTAGAAAGAGGAAGTAACAAAGTGCAGTGATTTCTCCTTTGGAACTGTTAACTGGTGTAGGGAAACCGACATCTAGTGAGAACTTGGGAGAATGATTCTGCACTGTAACGCCATCTGATGTGATATTATTGTAACCAGGGGAGAGAGATTTAAAGTGAGTAAATGTGTGTGTGTA
This sequence comes from Mantis religiosa, assembly GCA_030765055.1. NCBI lineage: Eukaryota > Metazoa > Arthropoda > Insecta > Mantodea > Mantidae > Mantis > Mantis religiosa. Next base: position 130,316,819 of record CM060957.1, on the reverse strand, counting down.
TGTGTGTGTGTGTTTTTGTGTGTGTGTGTGTGTGTGTGTGTGTGTGTGTGTGTGTGTGTGTGTGTGTTTGTGTTTGTGTATGTTATACGCTCCTGAGACAAGTACCACTTTCCACGTTCTCTCCAACATCTGGGAGAATGGTGAGAACGAATGGTAGGTTTGGTGAAACGCTGTCTACCTCAAACTCTGGGAAAGTTGAAGACAGACGAAGAGCAGATGAACACCCTTCTATTGAGGTTCGAAGCCACTCTCAAATCTAGACCGTCAACCACGGGGGACGGAGATGAAGTTCTAACTCCAGCTCATTTTCTCACCGGTGGGAAATCGACGACAATCCCCAGTTAGGCACTGGCAGCGATTAGTCTCACTGAGCTGTACCGCTAGAAGCAGAAAATTGCTGACGACTTCTGGAGGAGAAGGACTACCTCTTGGAGCTGAGAGCATTTCACATGGTACGGTGCCCACGCACAAGAAGAGCTGAAATCCAAATAGGTGATGTGGTGCTGTTGCAGGAAGATCATGTTCCACGTCAGATGTGAAAATTAGCATGGGTGATAAACCTTCACCTGTGCTGAGAAGGCATAGCAAGAATAGCTATTCTAAGGACAACAAACGGCACGGAGATCGCGCGACCCATTCAGCTGGTCATTGCTTTTGAAATCGGCACTGACCAGGGTGGGGGGATGTGTTTTCTTTTAATAAAGTTACTCTAAACGGGAATTGGGATTGAAGCGAACGGCTGTTAGAGTGAGAAGTTAGGAGGGTTATTGGGATTCCGCTGAGCACTCCCGTTAGTACGTTAATTGACTTTCCCCACTGGTTGGAAAGCTTGCGTGGTACTATTCGGCCTGCTGCCATGACGAAGGAGCCCTGAGAGCAGCCCGGAGTTAGCGGGGTTTTAACCAAGGAGTTGGAGTGGATGTATATCTCTTTACTTGTTGTTTGAGGGACTGCCTGTGCGTATCAGGCTTAAGTATTCCTTGCCAGTAAGGCAAGCATTGGGGTTTTGGGTGAATTTCTGAGTAGTTCTGGCTGCACGGAGGTCGGCTCTGGCATCCATGGCTTGGCTGGGGTGCGTGGAGTACGTGGTGCTGCTTGGCTGCGTAGGAGTCAGTCCGGTTGGCCGTGAGATGTGCTGTAAACGGGCGTTGGTTGATAGAAGTAGTGTTGGGATGTCCTCAGTTGCAGAGTGTATTTTGAGCTGTACGTGGCTCTCTTCCGTTCGAGCCAGTTTCCTTGTGATGGAGGCGAGGGATTCGTTTTGTTGTAGTTGCTGAATGAGCTGTTCAAGCTGATCCAGGTGGTCTGTGAGGGATGAAGTGCCGGTGGTGTGAAGTTCTGTGTTCTTCTGGAGCTGGTCTATTGTGCTGCGTTGGTGTGTGGCGACTGACGTGGTTGTGTTTTCCAATGCAGAAAGCCTGGGTGCGATGCTCGAGACTTCAGCGTGCAGGGTATGCAGTTTGCTCTTGGTGTCGGAGTTGGCGGCAGGGAAGGTCGTCTCCATGGCAATCAGCTGGGTTCTAGTGCCGCGGTGATGGCTGGCAACTGACGCGGATGAGTCTTCCAGCGCTGCTAGCCTGGGTCCAATGCTCACGACGTCGGCGTGTAGGGTGCGGAGGTCATTTCGGATGTCTGCGTTGCCTGTGAAGAGGGTTGCCTCAACAGCAGTCAGTCTATTTACGATTGTTCTGCGTTTCCCGCTGGAGGACGCTCAGGGTGTCCCTCAGGTCCTTTCCAGGGGTGTCGGCATCAGAAGCAGGAGCGGTCTGGTTGTGCGGTTGCTGCTGGAGGCGTAGTACTCGTGTTCGGGCGATGTTCCTGCGGGTAGAGTGGATACTGCGTTTGGCCTGTGTAGTGGCCGTGACCGATACTGATTCAGCACTGTAACACAATCTGATGTTATATTATTGTAACCAGGGAGAGAGATTAAAGTGAGTTAAGATACATTGTGTGTTATTGACACTCCTGAGATAACAACCACTTTCCACGTCCTTTTCAACAACTGGCAATGAATTTGACACACGATTATTTTCTTGTATAATATTACTGTACATTAGTGTTTTTACTTTTAGGGTGAGGTATAAGGAGTGCCGTGTTGTAGTGTAGTAATGCTTATTGAGGATTATGTATCCGTAAGCAGGAGTTCACTTTCTCAGTGTCCAGCAGTTCTCGTTAGTCAATGAAAATTCCTGTTTCAATTTCTTAACTTATTTATTCCCAGATATATTACTTGCCGGATTTATCTGTTTTCCTCACTTGCTGTCACTCTCGTTGCGTCGCCTTGCCTCTTCGATAATACCTAATCACACCACGTTTGAAATATACGAGGGCTGCTCAATAAAGAATGATCACAATTTTTACGGTCATAATTTTTCGCACTAAAATTCAGGCGTATTATATTTTGTTAGCTTAATGTGAAACAAACACCCCGTGGTAGTTTCATTGTTGGTACTCTCCCGCCTGTGAGAACCAGGCAAGTTCAGACATGTTCAGTATCGCCTACCGCTGCAATGGAAGTGACATGCAGTTAAAGTTGATATTAGAGGAAGATCCGGAGTTTCTTTCATGCGTAATCACTGCTGATGAAACTTGGCTACATCATTTTGATCCTGAGAGCAAACAGCAAAGCTCAGTGTGGAAATGTCCTTCATCACCAACACCCCAAAAAAGCAAAAGTGGTTGCTTCTGCTGGGAAAGTTATGGTCATTTCATTCTTTGAAATTCATGGAATGGTTTATCAGCATGTGGTACCTGCACACACAACAGTAACTGGACAATACTACAGGGATGTTCTGAAAGCATTGCAAGCCCATATCAGGCGCAAAAGACTACATTTCCATGAAGCAGGCTGGATGCTGCACCACGATAATGGGCCTTCAATGTTGGCTTTGACAATGTTCTTGCTGAATATCTTGCAAAAATCAACGTGAAGTGCAAAATCAACCCTATAGTCCGGATTTAGCCTCTTGTGACTTTTCTCTATTCCCTAACTTGAAGAAACGCCTTCGCGGGAGGCATTATCCATCATCAGAAGCAGTGGTGAAGGCTATGGAGGCGATTTTGAAGGATCCCTCAAAAATTGTTTCCAGCATGCCTTTGAAGACTAGCAGAAACGCTAGTCATCGAATTCAGGGGAGACTATTTTGAGGAGGACCATCAAAATTATGAGGATGAGTAAAGGCACGTTGTCAAACCAAATTGTGGTCATTCTTTATTGAACAACCCTCGTAATTCTGCTACTACCTCTACTGCAGATTCTAACATAACGCGTCATTTCCCTTTCGCTGTGGCCAACAGAGTGTTGCTTTCCACTTCGCCCTACTCTCGGCTCCTCTCCTAGGTTTGTTTGTCTATCTCCACCCCTTTTCTATTTGTTCTCTATTTCACGCCTATCACGTAATTTATGCTGATTTTATTTGGAGAGTTTATTTCTACGATTTTACCTTATAGGACATTTCCATTAATTTTCATCTATGCAGCACTCATGGGTCCACCCTCTAGGGCTGTATGACCCTTTGGCACTATAACGGTACAGCATCCTGTATCTAAATATTTTCCTTAAAACTCGGCATTGTTTCTGGCTCCGAGCTGTCGGAGGAATTTTAGTCTGTATTGCCCTATTGTTTATGTATCCGGCCCCATCTGAGCGTTCCATATTAAGGCAACTTTTCCCTATATTTATTTCGTTTACAAGTAATTCCTATTATAATATTCATTTTGACTTTATTTCTTATATCATATATTCCCAATCGGCTACTAATAATTTCTATAGCCTTATCATCGCTTTCATAAATTCTAATATCGAAAACCTGTGGTTTCTGCTTCAACAGGTACCACATTCCTGTCAATTTCTTGGGCTTTGCTATATTATACTTGAAACAATAACATTTTGTGACCTTAAAATAAAATCAAAATTGCGGATTCACCAATGAAGTATCGAAAATTTATGGGGCTAATTTTCTGAGTATAACTCGATATCGATACCATACAATTATCGTAAGTATCGAGGTATCGCAATTATCGAAGACCCATCGGTTGTTATTATCCTTAACAGACTCGCCTAGTACTCGCTTTTTAAATATTTCATAATCACCTCAGTGCTATTTGTACGTCTGGTACCTATACGAAATAAGTAATGACGCCTGTAGCCATTCCAAATACTCACATTGATTATTATTAGAGAAATAGAAAAATAAATGTTTGCAGAATGAGTTTGTAAGAGGTATAAAATAACATTTTCTTAAAAAACATAGTTTTTTCAAAATGCCTTGTTTCTCATAACTCCATTTTATATTACGATCCATATAAACCTGAACCATTTCAATAGGCCAATAATATTACACACGTGCAACTTTGGATGAATATAATGCACAATTGGGAGATTACATTACACTATTTACATCTAGAGAAAATGTTGGAAGTGTCATCCACCAGCATCTATACATATTTGAACTCGTCTTACCATATTCTCTGAAGTTTTACGGAGAGTATCCTCGCCAATGTTACTTATTTCGTTTCAAATGGATTCCTTGAGAACATCAGTTGTCCATGGTCTATTCTTGTACACTATATTTTTTAGATACCCCCACAAGAAAAAAATCCGGTGAGATTAAGTTAGGGGATCTAGGAGTCCACAGACTTTTGAGATTATTCGATTATCAAAGAAACTGGTTACATGGTCCATGGTGTCATTAGATGTATGTCACTCTGCTCTATCTTGCTGGAAGTAAACTTCTGTTAATTCGACATCATCCAGCTGCTCCACAAATGTCTTGGAGATACCATATAAACTTCAGTGTCTACAGTCGTATCAAAGAAAATGGGACCAACGATCCATAGATGCTGGTGGAGGACAGTTCCAACATTTTCTCTGTGATATAAATAGTGTAATGTAATCTCCCAATTGTGTATTATATTCTCCCAAAGTTGCACGTGTTCCCTATTATTGGTTCAAAAGTTATGGCTTATTGACGTGGTTCGGGTTCATATGGAACGGAAAATAGAAAAAAGAAAAGAGATGTAAACAACTGCCATTACAAATGAAGACTCTTTTTTTTTCTTTTATAATTTACGTCCTCCAGCTTTAAGTCATATCGGACAATGAATGGAATGGATGAAATGATGCTCAAATGAACCCAGGGTCCATAGAGCTTAGAGTCATCCGACATTCTTCCTTCAGGATAAGGGAAAACCCTGGAAAAACTGTATCCAGGTAACTCACCCTGACCGAGTAGGTAACCTGGATAACTTTTTACCTATTTATAAATGCTTTGATCCCAGGTATTTGGTTTTAATCAAAGGGTTGAGTTGCTTTAAATATCTGCCTTAATAATATTCAGCAATATTGTTAAGAAAGAGCCAGTTATGATCTTTTATGTAATAGGGTTATTATGAATTACTCCCTATTCACCCCACCAAGTCCGGGTTCGAGCTACGACTGAAGAAGGCCAGAATGTATGAATGGAGTAGGAGAGCAATATGAGTCGTTTTTGCACGCTACGGGGCATGAAGCTCTGCAACATGACAGATGTGCCACAGCATTCAGAGATGCAACCTGTTTCAACATGCCGATATACCGCTACCGTCTTTTTGTTTGCTAATTCTTTCTCCGTTCGGCTTCGCTTGCACCAGGATAATGGCGCCGCGGCGGCTTCAGCTTCCTTTGCCGTCTATTGCCCTTTTCCTTACTAACCTGCACTGCCACCACAACGTGAGGAAAATATCACTCAGTGTGAAGTTCGAAATCGCGAAGAGAATTTCTTATTGCACGTTTCTAGGTAAAACTATTAACTCGAGTGTCAAAGTCACCAACAGAATTATAAACTACAAGGAAGTATACCCTTTTCAGTTCTGAAGAAGATAGCTGAATCATCATGTTAGTATACCCTGGATATTCGACAAGCTTAACCTTTTCTTTATTGCGACTTGAAACTGAGAAAGCGGAAATTAAGAGACTATTGGAATCTTGCTACAGCTAAATATAAATTATAAAACACCTATGGCCATTTCATTAACATATGTTAAGACTTAACACGAGCTTAGCAATAGTTAAAACAAAAATTGCACTTCACCAACAAGTGCTTGCTTAACACTAGTGGTCGTGAACGCAGCTGTTGATGTCGATTTGCTATATTTAAGACCATCTAAATGACATTCGTAATAGAGTACGGCCTATGAGGGGAAATGATTTTCAGGAGTTATCAGAAGAAAATTTTCTACTGAGGTATAGACTGTCGAAACAAGTTCCTATGAAAGTTATTGCGGAAGTTCAAGAGAGGTAAGGATATGCACCGAAACGAATACGCCGACCTCACCATTCGTTCAAGAATTAATAACATTGCTATTTTATATATCACTGAATTATGTGGATAATACACTGACCACCTCCCGTCTTGTTACGCTCAAGTCACTGGTCACTTCTGATCTTCACATCCCGTTTTAAATTTACATAATGCTGAAATCAGAACATGCGTCGAAAGGAATATGCCGATCTCGCCATTGCTTCAAGTATCAATAACTTTGCGATCTTATAATTCAGTGAATTATGTAGATAATACACTGTCCACCTCCCGTCTTGAAACCTTCAGTCACTTGTGCTTCTTTGCTACTCGTTTTGAGTTTACGTAATACTGAATTAGAACATGCGTCGAAAGGAATATGCCGATCTCGCCTTTGCTTCAACTATTAAGAACTTTGCGATTTTATAATTCACTAAATTATGTGGATGATACACTGTCCACCTCCCGTCTTGAAACGTTCAAGTCACTTGTTCTACTTCACAACTCATTTTAAATTTACGTAATACTGACGAAGTTGTTTCATGCTTGTAGTAGTGACATATGGATTTGAATTAAATTCGTTTCTAATTTTTTCCCACGTGCCATCTTTCTCACTGTCTCATGGCTTTTGTTTACGATTTCGTTTGCCTGCCATTTTTCAGCTGTGTGCAGACGAAAATAAAAACAAAAGCACATCGCAGTACGTTCAGAAACTAATACGACTTATCCATAACCTTCTATAGCTGTAATATTTACATGTCTCTTGGCGTTAACACGTGTTTGTTAACATTTTCATAAACAGGTTGGTGAAATTTAAGAAAGTTAACAGCCTTATAAGAGCTGTGACAATTGTTACGTTATATTTGTTACCGTCGATTTTAACATCTGTTGGTGAAATCGGGCAATAATAAAATTTGGTTGAGTAACTTGGTTAATGAGTACAAGAATTGCTAATTATAGTTGAATATTTTCGCCTAATATAATAAACAGCATTGTGGCCACCCGTACTTATGAAATTAAGATTCAAGATTGAAAAATGCCTAAATGATGAAATGTGAACAATTTAATATTAATAACTACTTTATATTACAGAACTTTCACGTAAAAACTATCATGAACGTGAAGAGCTTTCATTCTTGATGGTTGCCGCTGGAAATCCCAAATTATCTCTAATTCAAGCAGGAGCCACCTCTTTTCCAAGATTCAATGCAAAGGGCTGTAGGAGATAATTTGATCCCATGATGAGGAGAAATCAAAGGATGGTTATAAGAGGAAAGCTCATACAAGAATGAAGTCCATGAAGGACTACAAGTAAGTGTTGGAAAATAGGGTGATAGAGTTCTCTTGCTCACTGGATGTATCACTGTGACATTTTTGACTGAAGAAAGGAATTTTCCAAACCGTAACACAGTTGAGGAACTAGCTACAAGGTATTGTAGAGTGGTGTGGAAAATTTTCTTGGTGTTGCCTTTTGGTGTGGTATGGCAGGATGGTTAAGGATAATCTGTCGGTGAGCAAGAGTACTCTCTCAGGGTCCAGCAGTTATCACCAGCCAATGAAACGTACTACTTAAGTTTCATGTGAATTGTTTATTCCCACAGGTCTTACTTGTCTGGTTGCTCGGCTTTTCTCACTTGCTCTCACTCTCTTTGCCTCGCCTTGTCTGTTTGAGAATATTTAATCCCACCACGTTTGAAATCTAACTCCACTATTACCTCGCCATCAGATATTAAACTAACGTGTCTTCTCCCCTTCGTTGTAACCAAACGAGTGACGCTTCTCACCTCGCCCTACTCTCCGCTTCCTCCTAGATTTGTTTGTCTATCTCCACCCTTTTTCTCTTTGTTCTCTATTTCACGCCTATTACGTAGTTTATGCTACATTTTATTTGGGAAGTATATTTCTACGATTTTACCTTATTGGTCATTCCCGTTCACCGTCAACTGTGCAGCAGTCACGGACCCACCCCCTAAAGTGGTATGATCCTTTGGCGTCATAACAGTACTGCATCCTGCCTCTACATATTTTCCTTAAACCTCGCTATTGTCTGAGGCTCCGTGCAGGCGAAGGAATTTTGTTCCTCTATTGTCCTATTGTTTACGTATGCGGCCTCGTCTGCCCGTTCTAGCTTAAAGCAACTTCTTCCTTATATTTATTTCATTTGCACGTTATTCCTATTACAATATTTCTTTTTGACTATATTCCATATATAATTTATTTCCAATTGCTTATTAATAATTAATATAGTTTTATCAGCCTTTTCTTGCATTCTTCTATCGGAAACCGCTTCAAGTGTGGCATAGCCAAAGGTATAAATCTGGATGCCCTTGTACGATAAAATTCCTTCGTAGGCAAAGGGGACGATGCTTCCAACGTCTTCTGTGAATTCAGATTTTATAAACAATATTAGAGCGAAGTAAAGGACGTCTATAGCAGCCCAGTAGCCAAGATTTAAAGCAAGCGCATCGGCATAGCTTTTATATTAATGTTCTTTATTTCTTAAATATAATTCTTACCTTTTATGATTATATTTTGTATTTCGTAACTAAAATTTACAAAAAGATACATAATTAGGAATCGATATCATTTTAATCACACATTAACCCCTGCATTAGGCACACGGTTTTCATCCAGGTGTTTAGGCGCGTAGAGAGTACCTGTCATCTAGGTATTGTATTTCATTTTTAGATGTGGTTTTAATAGTAACAGGTAGGTAAACTTAAATGTTATTTTATTATTTACATCTAGAGTGAAGTGTATACAGTAGTTTTTACATTATATTGTATAATTTTATTGTACATGGTCAGTCAATAATTAGTGGCAACACTCGAGTTAAAAACAAATAAAAAAATTTTTTGGAGCAGTCATATTACTGCAGTGCTTAGAGGTAATCTCTTCCAACATGAAAAACTTGCCTCCACACATCGAACAGACTACTCTACTGCTGCTATAATTGCCTGCCTAGTTCCAAAGCGAACTCCTCTAACTGGTAATTTAATTTTCCAAAAAGGTCAAAATCACATGAGTTCATGTCTGGGGAGCATGGAGGGTGCTCCAGAATTTCCCATTTGCATCTGCGAAGTAAATTAACAACAGGGAAAGATTGCTGTCTGCCAATTCTACGTTTTTGATTAACGTCACCCCTCACTCTACGAAATGCATTCGCTTACCTAGTCACGGTACGATATGGTAAAGTCTGTCTACCACAAGCTTCCAATAATTCTGTATGGCATTGTCGAGCATTGTTAACTCTTACAACCAGAATTTTAATTAAGCATTTTTATTCGTATTTACTAAACATATTTAAAGTACTAAGGTTAACAGCCTATAGTTAAACTTACTAAAAATGTCTTATTAAATAAAATTATTGTCTTTAAACTCACAGCTAACACGCATTTTATGGTCTTAATTTTCATTATCAGCTTACATAATTTACCGCTGATAGCGCCAAATGCAGGCAGTATTGCCATTAGTTTTTGAGTGACCCATGTATATTAACTCAGTTTTACATGCCCAGCCACTGAAACTAACAATTTCTTGAAATAGTATGTACTAACTTTTTCGGCCAACGTTCGAAAGAGCATAAGCAAATATCTTTCAGATGATCTTGACAGTTCCGTTTTTTACTTTGAGAAGTCATCTCCTTGTTGTCTTGTTCCGGCTTCCCCCGAATAGATAACAGCCTCCTCTCTTACCCTGGCGTTCCCTTGGCGATGCCTGAGTTGTAGTGCTTCCAAGCAAAATAGTTGCAGTACTTCTAATCTCAGATATTTGGTCCATTGTTGCCCTTCTTGTCATTTGAGGCATCACCATTTTCGAGACAATGCTTTGTAATGAATCCGTTCTGTTTAATTGTTTTTCTAGATGGTGAGATTTGTAGATGCAAAGTGCGTTTATTGAAGTTATGTTTAGGAGATCGTAAAAAATGTTTAATACCATGTTCACTCTAACTGTAGTCATATATTTCACCATTTTCGTTTTGCTTTTACAGCACTTATCTTTATCTGTTTCTCTGTTATGTTGCATAGTTGACAAAATTATAATCCTTTTGCGCAATATAAGAGTCGTGTCTTTTTGAAACTAAATGGAGATGAGTTTTTCTTCTCTTTGTTTATTCGGTAAGAGGTTTGCTCGGATTTCTCTCTTGCTCTTCCTGGTGTTCCGAGGATAGGTGAGTTTCTTTTCACTGAAAAACAAGAAAGATGTGCACTCGAAAACCAACTATCACCAGTGATGATCTTTCTATTTATCCTACTGATAGGTTTAAATAATCGCAAAACAATTTCTTGAGAAATATTGCTTTGCCGGTAGAGACATGCAGATTGTATGTCTACCTACTTCGAAACGGAAACATTCTGATAATCAAATAGCTACATGCAAATAGAACGCTGTTAGTTCAGCACAAACACAACATTCGAGAGCAACTGCTCTAACTAGACTGAATTGTAGCTAAACATTCCTCTGAATGGTACGCGAGGCCGCGCATGCGCCGTGCTATTAAACTTTGTAAACTTTGTTTTGGAGAATAGCACTGCATGACAGCTGTCATCCACGCGGCTAGCGTAGGGTCAACGCTTTAAATAAAAGAATTACTCATTCGAGAGAAAGCTTCTTATGTTTCTTCATCCAAAGAAACAACACTAGAAATATGAAATAAGCCGAACAAAGTTCCAGCATCTGCAAAATGTAACAACACGAGAAAACAAATTATTACATTTTCCCATGGTATTTTCTGGCATTAACTATTAAGTTATTAAGTCACCTGTTTTCCAGATTGAGTTCATATCAATTTGAGTTCATTTGAGGCCATTTGAACCCATTTTAGTCTTGCAGCCATAAGGATTTATACATTAAGAAAATAACAATATTAGTATAATATTATCTAGCAGATATTTCTTTTGGATAATACTATCGATGAGATGCCCGTAATCACCACAAACTGTCATTAAAGCTTTTACAGGCTAAGTGTAAAGTGCTAAGTGTATTTAGGAATGGGTTGATTCCAGTTTTCCATTATTGATACCGATATACGATATTCTACACGAAACCCCATACATGAATACTGGATACCGTAATTTCTGCTTCTAGTTTCAATACAAAATAGAATGCTGGGAGCACACTGTCATGCCTATGAAACCAATTAGGTGCACATATTTAATTAGACAAAGTTAAAAACCGTCAGTGATCTTGCTTTTAAACTCTACATTAAACATTTACACGCAGAATGCGTTTTGGAAACAGGAACACAAAGTCATGCAGTATCGGCTGGCATACAGTACCGGCCACTACTGTGATTTCCCTTTTCGCCTCCACGTGGCTTCAGCAGTTTCCAGTAAGCAGTAGCAAACTTGTGCATCCACTTGCGCTATAGTTGGATATCTTCTTCCTCTCTTCAGTTGTTTGTCTGCTCTGAGTGCTTGATGGCGGTTAGTGTAGCTCTTAGCGCACGGAAGATATTCTGAGGCCTATAGCAGCTCTATATTTGTGATCTCTGTAAAACAGTGAGCAAAACATTTATGAACTGAGAAGAAATAGTTACAATAAGTTCCCATTCTTTTGTATTCTACCATTGTTCTATTTGTGGCAGTGCAATATATCACTGACAATCTATGTTGTAACAGAAAAGACAGTGGCCGATAGCGCAAGACACTTTCTACAAGTCATATAATTCTAGCTTTTTTACTTTCAATGTAAGAAAGTAATATAAATAAAAAATATAAATAAATACATTATACTATCTATAGAACATGTCTTGAGATAAGACAATAATATAGTAAGATTCCGATTAACCATCACAGTTACTGAGTAAAGTCAAAAAACTTAACCAGGCCGATACTGCACGACCTTTCCCTACACATTTATAAGTTTTTGTCCAAGGTATTAGCATTCTCACTCTTTTGGGGTCAAGTGTACTTCGTTTTCTTCACATATGAGTCTTGCAGTGTTAAATAGTCTTTCGGAGAAATTTGTAGGTGGAATACCCAAATCTTTATTGGTAATATTTTCAATTTTGGAAATTTTAAACTTGTTTTCCAGTAATCCAGTACACTAGCAAGAGGAGGTGACAAATTGTCGTTGAGATATGCAGTGATTTCTTCTTGAGAACTGAATCTGAAACCAATTCAGATTCACCTTCAGCAAAATCAAATGGACTACGATTAGTTTCAGCTAAACAAGAAACAAATCAAACATTACTTAAAGGTAAACATAAAAATAAAAATCAAATTCCCATTTGATAATAATAAAAAAATTAAAGCAAATCCTCCACTTCCATACTCAACATTAAAACCTGAAACCAGTGAATTTGACACACGAATATTTTCTTCCATAATGTTACATTCCTGGTAATTTCTCGGGCTCTACAGTAAGTAACATCTAAAATAGAATAAAGAACATTTGTGAATGGATCGATTTTTACGAGTATGTGGGAGAGAAGAACAGAAAGTTGGAACCAGTACATATGGTTGTGGTAACTACCGGCAGCTGTCTGAACACTTTCGAGGAGAGAGTGCCGTACATTTGTCGCCTTCTGATTGGTTAACATTTAGCTCTGTTTGGGTACATGTTATTTAAAATGTTCTACTTTCTTGTGATTTTAAAATAAAATAAAAAGTGCAGAATCATCACCCAAGTATGGAAAAAGTATCGAGGGTATTTTTTGAAGTACCATTGATGTGATACATGCGAGAATAGTGAGTATCGAGGTATCGCAAGCATCTAGGATTCATCCCTAATTTTTATAGCTATTTTACAAGGGTAAAATAGCATAGACAATTAAATCATTGCCTGTTACGCTTTTGCAAAACTTTGGACGTTGTAGTTTGAAAATCACTTGGAGAGGGCACACCCTTCTTTCCTAAGTGGGTAATTTTTGTGTACCCTCTTTAGTTTTTACACAGAGATGTGTATGGTTCTGTAACGGGATTTTAATTTATGATCTTCTTCTTCCAATAAGAATCACGCCAACTTCTTTGTAATATCCAAGTCAAGTTTTAATCTAATAAGAGTCATGAGATCTTTCTAAGGTGTGGACGCGGATTTTTGGTGAAAATAAAGTTTAGATGAGTCCAATTTTGTTATATATTATTTAATTATATAATATAAACTACGATTCACTCTTTTATATTATAAATATTGAATAACACTTTTCGAATCTTATTAATTTTTCTTTATGAAAATTATAATGATCGTAACATCTTAAGTCAACTTCCTCGTTCTCCAGCAAGACACAAGATTCTAACACTTTTCTAGATTATTGATTTTCTTGTCCCCATAGTGATTCCCACTTTATTTTGTGATTGGCCGATTCACTGACACGTCATCACACCACGTGATACCACTACTACTTCGGCCAATCACACAACTACATACATTTTTATATATTTATTATTCCTTCGAACATTACTAAAAAAATACTGTTACAAATGCCCTTCTTCGAAATATATGGAAAATAACCAAATAAAGGAATTAACAATTAACAATCTGTTTCCATATATTTCGAAGAACAGCCCCAATTAACAATTTTGTTTACACTAATATTACACAACATCAATACAACATACATAAAATATAATAATATACCTACATTGGATAAAATATAATAAATGAACATTTAACAACAATTTCACATTACACAAACATAAAACACAACAATAAATTAACATTAATTAAAATACAACAATATATTGACATTTAACAATAATATACATGTTTTATTATTTAACTATTTTAACAATAAGTACTCCGTTGATTACAAATCTCTTGTATCCACACTTGCTTCTAGAAATGCTTGTCTTATAGCTATGGGTAAAGGTCGGCTTTTATGTGTATAGGGAGCAGTATCATTCACTTTAAATGTGTGAGTATATTTGTTACACAGTCCAGGTTTTGAACTAAAGGCTTTTCTGTTCTTTAATATACATAATTTCAGCTGTTCTTTTCTCGCTTGATCTAGATTGTATGTGTTTTCTAACTTTACTTGTAATATTCTCTGGAATTCTATTTCTTCCTCCACTTGGCTTCCGCCATTCTTATCTTGTATTGTATATAATTGGCAACAATGCTTTTCAAGGTCAGTTACATTATTTTGCAATCCATCAATAATTAAACTCTTCCCACAATTTTCATTTTCCTCGTATTCAATATTACCATTTTCTTGCAAAAGTATATCTTCCACAAAAAAAAAACCTTTCATTATTTATATTATCCACATTCTCTTCTTTTCTTCCATCTTCTTCCAATAATTTTATTACTAATAAATCATTTTCTGTCTTAACCTTCATTTCATGCATTTCGAAATTCAATACACTTTGCCATTCATATAATAAATCATTACCCACAATTACATCTCTTGCCAAATGTGGAATTACCAACGCAATGAAATTGAAATTCCATTCACCTATTCGCCCCTTAATTAATACTTGATATTTAATCCTATCCTTTTTCTTCCCAATTGCAGTACTGCAGTAAACGTTACACACATTTAAATATTCCACTTTATAGTTAGCTAACAGATTTTTAAACAATTCCTCACTTATCACAGTAGAACTGGCTCCAGTATCAATTAAGGCTGTATATTCTTTATCCCATAGGTAAATAATTATCTGAGGTGGGTTAACTAATTCCTTATTTTTCTGCAAGAGAGTGAGCTTATTTGCGTTATCTTCAACTTTCAATTCGCCCTGTGTCATCCTCACCGAACCACTTTCCAGAGCACAAAATGATTTGGTTTTTAGTTTTCCGTCTCCCTCTGATTATTACTTTCATTGTTGGTTAGGTTGGTACTATCGTTTATATTCACATCATTCTCTGTGCTTTGTGTATTTTCGACTCTTTCATTTTGATTACTTCTTTCAAATCTCACACCCCTAAAATCTCTTTGATTTGCACTAAATAAACTAGTACCTCTACCCCTATTAAAGTTACTTATTCGCTGATTATTTCCTCGATAAAATCTTACATGGTTTATGTGATCATTTCTTCCAATTCTCGTCGACTGATTGTTATGATAATTCCTTTGCACATTATTTTGAACTCCCTTTCCTGTTCCGGGAATTACAGATTCATAAGTTCGTCTAGGATCATAACCTCTTCCTTCAAATCTTTGATTTCTCACGGCTGCCCCGCCCCAATTTAAACTCGTCCTATTATTCCTATTATTTGTAGGTTGTGATTCCTGTCGATTTCTTCCTCGCTCAATATGGACGTTATTATAGTTACCATCACAGGATGTAGTATCATTAATGAGGTTATGTGCTTCAAATTCGGATAATAATTCAATCATATCAGAGAAATCGATAGGCTTAGCCACAATTAAATGATTTCTGATATGTGGTGGATAATGACGTATTAGCATGTTGACAATTTCTGTCTCAGAAATTTCGGGATTGATCAACTTACTTTTGTTTGCTAATTTTAAGAAATATTCAGTCATAGAAATCCCTTTTTTAAACTCAAACCTACCCGTTGCTAACTCAACTTTTATTCTTCTTTGTCTCTCAGGTCCCCAAAATCTATTTATAAACAGATTTCTGAAAGTACTGTATGTTTCATGTGAAGCCAAAGTTAACCTTAACCACTCAAGAGCATTTTTCTTCAAACAGCGTTTTACTATTACCATCCGAAATTCATTGGGAATTCTCTTAATACGGAAATATTCTTCCAATTCCCTAAGAAATACTTTTGGATTATCACCTGATTCCTCATCAAAACTTGGTGGACTAATATCATTTAGTGAATAATGTACACATTCATTTTGACCTAGACTGTGGAGTTGTGTGTGTGAGGACATGTTTTGTGTGTTTCTGTGATAGTTAATATCATTATCTGGACTCACAAAATCACTACATTCACTTACTACATCACTAGACTTCTGATGATTGCTTAATTCACCTGGTAAGTCACAATCGTTTATATTTGTAATTCTAGACATTTCTTTCCCGTTATTTACTTTTCTAGCCTGTAATGCAATTACAACTTGTGTCAGTTTTCCTAAGTTATCCTTTTCTTTTTCAAAATGTTCTTTTACCTCTTTAATTTGCAAAATTACTTCTTCTTTTGCTTTACTTATCTCATCAATTTGTAACTTTATTTCCTCTTGGTGTATCTTACTTTCATCATGTTGTAATTGCATTTCAGAACAAATTACATGGATTCTTTGTTCTACTTTATCTCCTAATTCTTCTCTTTGTTTTTGTGTTATTTCTGCCTGTTGTATCCTAAATGTTTCTAACTCTTTGTTTAATTCCATTCTTATTTCTTGTTTCACAATGTCCTGACCTAACCTAGTTTCCTGAATTATCTCTCTCAACTCATTGACTTCCTTTCTATTCTCATCCTTATTAATCTCTATGATCTGCATGAGCCTTTCCATATTATCCCTACACTCTTTTCTCCCTTCTCTAATCTCCTGTGAAATTTCAGATTTTAATTCCTGTTTTAGCTTCTGTAATAAATTAATTTCTAAGTTACTCACATTTTGTGCTAGTTCCTGTCTTACTCCTACATCTAAATCATTCATTTTCTTAGTTAAATCATTTACATTTTGTTCTATTTTAGAATCTAAATTACTCATTTCTGATTTTACATCTTTCATTCTAGAATCTAAATTACTCATTTCAGATTTAACATCTCCTATTTCTGATTTTACATCTCTCATTCTAAAATCTAAATTCTTTGCATTTTGTTCTATTTTAGAATCTAAATTACTCATTTCTGATTTTAAATCATTTGCATTTTGTTCTATTTTAGAATCTAAATTACTTATTTCTGATTTTACATCATTTGCATTTTGTTCTATTTTAGAATCTAAATTACTCATTTCTGATTTTAAATCATTTGCATTTTGTTCTATTTTAGAATCTAAATTACTTATTTCTGATTTTACATCATTTGCATTTTGTTCTATTTTAGAATCTAAATTACTCATTTCTGATTTTAAATCATTTGCATTTTGTTCTATTTTAGAATCTAAATTACTTAACATTCTTGTTATTCTTTCCAACATTGACTCATTATCTATGCTTAATCTTGCATCCTCCCTATTCATTCCTACACTATCAGTAACTTCTCCTTCCACTATTATTTCTTTTCTACTCGCCATCTTTTTAACTATTTTCTGATTTCTTAACAACATAAATCTACTACTACTATTATTATTATTTTTTTTTATTTTTTTTTTTTTTAAATTTCACTCACTTAAACCAGTTCTCGTTTTCTTCTTTCTTCTCTCTTCTTTCTTCTTTCCTTTTAAATTCCCACGGAGCTGCACGATGCACGATCTCCTCTTCTTTATCCTATTCGAGCCCCACACGTTGCTGCGCCATTTGTAACGGGATTTTATTTTCGTTCATCTTCAACTAATAAGAATCACGCCAACTTCTTTGTAATATCCAAGTCAAGTTTTAATCTAATAAGAGTCATGAGATCTTTCTAAGGTGTGGACGCGGATTTTTGGTGAAAATAAAGTTTAGATGAGTCCAATTTTGTTATATATTATTTAATTATATAATATAAACTACGATTCACTCTTTTATATTATAAATATTGAATAACACTTTTCGAATCTTATTAATTTTTCTTTATGAAAATTATAATGATCGTAACATCTTAAGTCAACTTCCTCGTTCTCCAGCAAGACACAAGATTCTAACACTTTTCTAGATTATTGATTTTCTTGTCCCCATAGTGATTCCCACTTTATTTTGTGATTGGCCGATTCACTGACACGTCATCACACCACGTGATACCACTACTACTTCGGCCAATCACACAACTACATACATTTTTATATATTTATTATTCCTTCGAACATTACTAAAAAAATACTGTTACAGTTCTCACAGAAATTAAAATAGCTTCTTGAATGATAGATAGGCCTAATAAGGAACACTGAGCTTTTTATTTTTGTTATGCAACTGTTTTAAAAATCTGTAATAAAAATATATGTAGGATTTCTGCCTTGGGCCGCATTATACCTAGTCCTCTTAGGAAAATAACCGAGGTGCTATATTTTCTCAAGAGTGACATAGTGTATGTTATAGACAAAGTTTCGTAACAGTGCATTGAGCCAGTACCGGACGTAAAGGAAACATACTGATTCTTAAATATTTTACTCATGCGCATTTTAGTTCACGATAACATGAAGGCGAATAAAGCAAATTTGATATCTTATTGTTCAGTAAATTAAACGCTTATAGAGTAGATTAGTTACTACTGTTAATGAGAAAATGGAGGTAATATTGACGGTATAGATGGATATTTTGATGTATTAATTATTATGAAAATAAATATGAATTGATCTTCTAAAGTACAACGCTATTAAGCAATTTTGCATATATGTTACAAACCCTGGGAAGATGGTAAGAGGCTTGGCACTCAACGTTTTTATGATTGACAGAAGTTGAAAAACGTGGAGATAAGCAGTCTATAATAGATGCAGGTGGAATGTGACGCACCCACTTAAACTCTTGATACCGTAACTAAACAAATGAGTGTCGGCCAAAGAGTAATTAAAGACAATGGCTACTGCACTTTAGTTTTTTGCATTATGAGCGTGAGGAATGTTGCTCTTAATGACTTTTCTTGCACTGCTCATTCTAAGAGCTTTGTTAGAAACAACAAACAATTGCAAGGATAAGTATTATACTAAACTTTAAACATCTGATGTGTTGCAAACACGTGGCGTTTTGCTTTATTTTCACGTATTTTCTGCAATATGACACTGAAAGCCTACTTCGCACGTTTTGGTGAAGTGATCACTTAAAATGAACAAGAAGTTGATAAGTGGCACTCAAGGAAATGTGACAAATACTTCTATGTTTTTACCAATATCCGAGTAAAATTTTACTCCAGTCAGTTCTAACTTAGATTTTCCACTGATTGTCGGAAAATATTTACTTTAAAATCAAGCTTTCAATATTTTCTAATTATTAAAAATGAATTACATTGTTAAGAACATATTAATTTAATTAGAAGAAATTATGCAGTACTATACAATGTTGACAACTTGCAAATGTTGTGGGTCTCAAGCTAAAATATTTCAATATTTCCAATGTATTAAGGATCCTACGAACACCATACATGATGAAATATTTTTCAAAAAAATAACATTTATTAATAATTAACAAAACTTCGAGGTATACTACATTATTCTGCTCAATAGGTTTATTTATACAAAAGGATAAAGCATTTGAAGCAATGAAATTAAAACTCATTTTTCTTAAATTGCACATAATTAGGCATTGAAGAAAGCTGTTATATTTACTGTTGTTTCCAGTAACTTCATAAGTTTGTTTCCATGATTCGAGTTTAAGGTTGTCGTACGGAGTATGTTCATTAAAGGCCCTTTTTAGCCTTTCTATTTGTTCTTTTTGCCTTTTAGCTATTTTTATCTATAGTTCCTTTTTATAGAACTTTTGCTTCCTTTAACTCTTTTTGTCCAAAACATCTTTTTCGGTGTAACGGAGTCCAAGGTAAATTCTAATTTATTTTAACTAATGCACTCCTAGGACTGACTACAGCAAGTAACAGGTGAGAGGACACTTCTTATTACGTTTAGTTAATTTGTACCACCAGACAACCTAGTAGGTAAAACCTCTCTAAATATCACATAATTTTTTTTCCATAAGATATCACTCGTTTCAAGTATGCACTACTTGATGTGGAGAGAAGCTTTTTCAATGTTTTTCCAGCGCGCTGTCAGAAAAAAGACCATCCTTTACATCTAAGAACTTGGAGATGGCTGTTGTGATATAGTACAGTACCAACTGAGGTAAGCCTTCTTAAGTTTAATTTCTGTAATTCCAAGGCCAAGTATTATTATATCTTTTTGAATTTCTTTCCACAGAATGTCCACTGCTGAATCAGAAGAAGTATTTCTTACATGTAGCTCTATATTTGCATATCACTTGCAATTTTATTCCTTCAGACTTGTTGATTAAATATATAATTGAAAATTAATTTATTCATTTGTACATATCACTTCTTTACATCCTTTTTTCCAATCTTTAGGTAATTTTAGGATATTTAGATCCTTTTATACCTCCTTTTTTGAGAATGTGTGGGCCTTTAACTTCTTAGCCCTAGTTATGAAGGTATGTGATGCAGACATTCCCAACGTTTAAGAGTACAACGGAGAAGAAAAGACATAGTTGTTCGCGTGTTCTGGAGACAAGAAGCAATGATCAGAAGGAATATATGCAAGAAAAATATGGGTAATAGAAGAAAGCGAAATTTAAGAACTGAAAAATTGTGACAACCTTAATAAACTTCATCATATATATTGTATATCACACACACATATATGTCTTATATGTTCTAAAAGTGTGAGAACACGAAAGTGCTACAATAGTAACTGATGGTGATAATGATCAGAGTATTCTTCTTCCTCTATCACATTTTAGAACACGCCCGTTTTTTGCACAAGTGATTTTCCTGGTGTTAAGAATTCCTGCGAAAGCACTGGAACAGCCTTAATAGCCGCTAACCATAAGACAACTGCGCACGCAACTTCATCAGGATTCCATCGCTGAAGACATCCATCCGCTTGCTTCTCGCTTTTGTTCCGTCAATAGATACAAGAAGAACTGATATACAGCCTGTTATGGCACGAATATCCCATCTCCACCCTCTTTAAGATGTCGGGTGCCTTTGACTTACGAAGGATATTGAGTGTTATGGCTCGTAAAGCCAGATGTAACGTCAGTCCCAGTCTTGGCGGATGAACACATAATGTTCCTGAAGCTGAAATAATGTTTCGCTTGCAAGGAGATGGACCTTTTGTCATGAGTCATAAATAACGCTGATGGTAATGACATAGGACATGAAAGTGGCGCGGTTAATGGTCAGATGCGTGGGTGTAAATGGAGCCGCAGCAGTAGCTCTTTTATTATTTCTATATCAGTTTGATTTTACATCAATGTTTTTCTGTTACTTTTCATTCGGTCCACAAGGAAGCAGAAATTGGTAACTATGTAGTTCATGGATTCAAAATAATAAATAAATCTAGCGGTTAACAAAACTAGAAGTTTCACCAAATGCTGTAACTACACCTTAAGTTAACACGTAGGTCAAAAGTTATAAAAGGTTTCGATCACACGATCTTGTAGTTGGAGTCACAAGTCCTCGCAACCGTTCCATCATGAAGGGGAAAGTAGGGTAATAGCACTCACTTAAGAAAAATTGTTCAGCAACCTTAAGTATAATTACAGAACTCATTTAAAACAATAAATTGTAAGCTACAAGGCTCTAGAAACGAATACAAATCAAGACATTTATTTAAAAAGGAAGTCATGAAATAAACAAATATGAAAGCTTGGATTGGGTGGTATTGCCCGCCATGTGCGGTTAATTGCACTCTTGAGCTGAATAACCCAATTTAATACTTCCTTACGGAATAATCGCATTTATAATAATCAGGTGTGATAGCTTCACTGCATTCCTCATGTGCCTATTCAGAGTAGAGACACAACGGAATCACAGTTGGTTATTTTGTCTAAATTCTCAAAAATAAAACAGATATCTTTTGACACAGGTTCCAAATCGTCACGTTAGTCATCGTCAGATATATTTAATTAGTCACTGGAGCTATCAGGAAAATTGATTTTCCTTCCTGTTCTTCGATTCTTGGGATTCTTCTTTTCGGCCGTGTTGATAGTTGTTATTGCTTTTGCTTCCAATGTCTTCGTGGAAACATTTAGGGATCATCATCTCTCTGCTTCCTGCAGTATTTCTTTCATTGGAGAGGCTGTTAGAATCTGAGACCTAATTTTATTTGACTTTCGTCGAGTGGTCATCTTGGAAACATTTGAGGGACCTGGAATGGGGGAAATATCTGCGACGGAAATTTTGAAAGAGCTTCTGGGCGTTTCTGGGTCTCTGGAGACAGAAGTGATTGGTGAGGAAGGGACAGGTCTAATTCTGCTAACTGTAACAAGGAATTGGCTGAACACTCTAATATTGTCGGTTCAGTGGCGGTAAGACTGGTTGCTGTTGAGGTCGTGTCCAATACAAGCATTTCTTGATGAGTAGGTCCACCAGGCGATGTTTCATGATCTTTATCCGCAACAGAAAGTGCCTGTTATTCTCTGATATTTGGCCTACCAATATTTGAAAGTTTTCTCCGACCATAAAATCATCATCACTGAACTGATCTGTGTTGCGGAGCCAAACACCAGCACACTTAAACCCATGAGCTGCTATTTATTTGTATTTTTGTATAAGATTAATGGAAGGTAACAAATCCCATTTTACTTTAAGTGATGAGTTGGGTAAAATAATTCTAACATTCAAATATGTTTCGGATAATCGCAGTGGTCTGGTGGGTAACAGTGCTCAGGATTGAGCGCCATTACCCGCAGACGACATATTGGATTTATCATGAGAAACACGCTCCAAACACAAGCAGCACAGGATCGACTAAAGTATAAATTGTTATCCATAAATTGGGACTCTCAACTTATGTACTTCATAAAAAATGTTTGTAAATCTATTCAGTGCTACCCTACAATGATTTTGGTGTCTCTGCACTAAGGATTTCAGACAAAACACGCTTCTTCTCAACAAATCTGCGTACACTGCTCCACAGCCACGTTACTTCTGAGCGTTATCCCAACTATCTGCTATATGTTAGTGGTATGCAGTATCTGCCAGAATCATTGTGCCTCAAGAATATTACATGAGTGCCATTGTCCGCTGAGCGCCATTGTACTAATCCCCCCTACCACATCAGCGTGACAGATATCGTTTCACAAAACTAGGAAAATGTGCCGTAGGTATACCATCCGTGTGGCACATATCTCGTCTACCTATTGAGTTTTCTTGGAATAAAACATGATGCAATGAGACAATCACATCGAAACTTACCACACATTTAATGAAAAATGTCGTCTCAATTGTGATGCTTGATGAAGAGTATGTGCATTTTCGTTCACAAAATATCAATAATATTAATACAAATATTATCTGAAATACTTGTGGGTGTCATTTTTTATTTTTGTTCTCTTCTTTTGCCAAAAGAGCATTTTTCAACTTGTTGTAAACTCAAATGGCTTGCACATCTACTGCATTTTATCTTTTATTTATTTCGCACGATTTCTAACATATATACACTTTATTGCAAGTAAGTCAACTCTTAATGCGTGCTGTGTGTCTAGAATTTTATTAGTATATCCTTTTTGACATGAACAAGTGACATCTGAGGAGTGGTATCTCAGCCAATGTTTTATGGTGTTGATGTACACCATATATATCTTTATTATCGTGTACAGCAGCCGTAAAGCTTCTCAAAACTTATTCTTGAAGAGTGTGTTTTAACTCATTACTACATAAAATATTACTAAACAACTTTATGCTTATGAACAATATCATTGAGTTTAAGATCCAAATTAACTTCATTTGCTAAATGATTCATATTGCAGTAACTGGATTGTTCTGTTGATTTGAAATGTCAAAGTCCAATATTGTGAACACCGCTAAAAAAAGAACGTATCCGCCCTGTCAGCGTCTGTTTACATCACTCTGCTGAAACTGGTTCCAAAGCATGCTGTGCCATTAGTTCCAGACGTTTGGGCAGCTCATAAACCTAAAATCGATACCTCTCACTTCCTCATCGATAAAACAAAGGAAACACTATAGCTACTTTTTTTTTTCGATTAGAGGACCAGGTCTGTAAACGAAGACAGACTAACCGGGCGTGGAATATAGGGCAACAAGTGCCTACCCGGGGGCTGCCAGTCTCATTGCCCATCCCCATGATCTCTCTTCAACTATTTACGGCCGTAAAAGTCTTCGTTGCAATGGTCCAAGTCTGTGCATAACTTTTTTTCCTCGGGACGAAATTTTTTAAACAAACGAGCAGTTATTTTTATCACAGTGCATTTGTACACTTTAAAAGCCCTTTTCCTACCTAGTATTCTTGTTAGAAGAGCGAAATATTGGCTCTTAACTCATAACGGAGTTGTATTTCAAGAGTGGTTGTGTGGCAACTGATTTGAAGTAACAAAAACGTATGATGTATAAATATTAACGTAAACTTCTCTTCCAGTTACCAATACATAGAAGAGAGCAAGGTTTTGTGAAATGCCACTTACATTTATAAATATAACTTAACTGGTTTTTAAATACTATAACTAATTGTGATGGACTATCACATGTAGAGAAAGTACTATTCATTTTGCTTTTATAAAACAATATATTAAGAAAAATGTTACAAATAGAGGATAATACGAAATAACGGGTATTTTGGAATAGACGGTTTAAATATTAAAAAATCGACTTAATTTCATAAAACGTGAAACATTATTGGTTTAAAATAGACAAAACATCTACGAACAAATGCTTATTGGCCTAGACCATAGACCTAGTTTAGAATAACATAAAAAATAGGTTTTATTTGCGTTTCAATGAATTTAACCTTTTAAAAATATACTTAGGATTTAAATTAGGCTATGTTTCTATTTGTATAACTAATGAGAATATGTAGCTACTAATATTATACAGAAAACGAATTTTTAACCTTATTTCCATTCGGAATATTTTGTACGATTATGTGGAACATTATACTTTTATGTCGGGTATTACGAAATGCCTGGTATTCCATAATACGCGAAGCCCGCCTCGGTAGTGTAGATGGTAGTGTGTCTGCCTCACTTTCAAGAGGTCCTGAGTTCGAATCTCGGTCAGGGTGAGTTATCTGGATAAGGTTTTTCCGGGGTTTTCCCTTATCCTGAAAGGCGAATATCGGGTAACTCTAAACCCTATGGACCGCGGATGCATTGAGAATCATTTCACCCATTTCATTCATCGTCCGATATGACTAATTGTTGGAGGACGTAAACTACAAAAAAAAAAAAAAAAAAAAAAAAAAAAAAAAAATTAATACGCGACACGCCATTTTGGACAATGAAACTTTAAAGTAATTTACAAAACATTACCAGTTAAAAAACGACCATAATATAACAAATAACAATTCTTTTAGTGTACCCTGCGCTTTAAATCAGTGTTGGAGTCACATGCATACTAGTGGGTATAAATCGTTGAAAATTTTCCTGCAAAAACTTTTGAATATTATAAAACAGACTTTATTCTCTAGGAGTTAAATGACAAGAAGCTGTCAATTCTCACTGCAGTGCATCATGGGAGTCTTTCTTGACTACTTCATGGGACTCCCATGTCATAGCAGCAGCAAACAGAGCCGAAATCTCGGTATTCCATATTTCCCGACTATTCCATAATACCTTTCTCTCCTTTATTGTTCTGTTACGTATTATAAAATATAGAGTCATGTAAAGTGTCTAGTTTATTAACTTAATTTTAATTACTATAGCATTTTACTATAATTGATTTCAATTAAGTACTATGAGCATAAGAAGGACACAGATTTACACCTAAATGTTTATATCACTATTCATTTACGCTGGCGTAAAAGCAGTAAAACAAATTATTATATATTAAACTCAGAAAAACTTCTCTGCTTGTTCACGTACAAAGAAATTTCATAAAGATATTCATTCATTTTTATATATATTCTGATACATCTGAACATTCATTTGAAGAAGTGGTCCTATTATGTATTTCCTTGTTGGTACAATGGCAATAGGGGGAAACACAGTAGGCTGCGTTTGTTATATTTGCTTAAGACAAACATTTTAATGCCTGTTTGCTATACAATCATTTCAAAATGCATTCTATTCTCATTATCGAAAAGAAAGGAAAATCAAGAACGGAAAATAACTTAGAAATTACTAATTCTACAGAAAATAACTTAATTTGAGATAAATCATATGTCCTAACGAGCTCTGCATTTTAGTATTAATGTTAGTCTACCTCTTACAATTTATCAGTTAATCAGAAATCATTAAGAATAAATATATAGAAAAAGAGAAAAGAAAAAGAAAATTTGCATAAATAATAGCCCGGTTTTTTAAATCTATAACAGGCCTTAGTATGCAGACTTTGTTTTAACCTTTACTCAATTTACAATTCATATTCCACAAATAGTTTATTAATTGTGTAGATATAACCTACAAACTACCTTCAGTAATTTGTTAACTAAGCCTACAGAATACTGGAGTCCAGTAACTTTAGAAATCTACCATCTAATTAATCTAATCGTTCTTCTACTTTACTTCTATTCCAACAATATAATTCAAGTCTACGGTTCTACTACAACTTTAATTACTATAACAAACTACGAAAGTTTGTGTCCTACAATTTTAAATTTCTTCTTCTTCACATTTCTGACTTTAGTAGATGCAGCTGGTTCGTTACTTCCAGATATCCAGGTTGTCACCTTTACTCTTCTACATAATCATTTGTATCTCTCCGCTGTTATAATCTGCTTATATCTTTTATAGTTCTCCTTGGGTTTTCCTTCTTTCGGTGGTTTCTGCTTTTCCTTCCGATATCCATAACTGGCGTCTTCTATTCATCAGTCGTGTGTACTAAATAAGGTCTTCTCAAGTCTGGCAGTCGGTCTCTTAATTTTCTCTTGGTCTTAATACTTCCCTCCGACAATCTCTTGAGTAACATTCCTTTCTCGTATATTCCAATATTCCGATACTTCGTTCTCGGACTCTTTTATCGCGGTCATACACTCCTCAAACGCCTTAGCAGATTCATTTTATTTTTGTTTTGTGTAGTTGATAATTAGATGCACATACACATACATGCAGATGTTTCCTAAAAATACCTTTATTGATTCAGGTACTCCCAAAATACATATTAACGGCTGAATATAGCTATCAGGGGTTAAAATGAAGCACAAGGTTTTGTCTACTCCACAATAAGTAGGTAGAGGAATAAAAGAAAAAAATCGAATATATTCAAACGTGTTGGAATGCGGCTTACTAATATAATTTTCAGATTGGAAGAAATACATACATTCACTGGCGCAGGTTTCGAAAGTGATAAATATTAAGAGTAGCATTCGGCTCCAAACGTTTCCTAAAATCATGTTCTCCAGATTTGAAACCTATGACCTAGCTATATACACACTGAGGCAAGGGAAGGAACCTATTCATTAATACACTTGATTTAGTATAAATTACTGTTTCCATATCAATACACATACAGTTATTTCTTAATGAACTTTCGTGTCCATTAATATCGAAAATTAATTTATATATTACAAAATATTCACATTTTCGATACTTTTTTCTGGATAATTTCTGAAAATAAAGAATGGAAATGTTCAATACAGTTTAAGGAATGGGATTGGGATTTCATTACGGAGGGGATTTGGTACGTAGGCCACAATACTGGACCCACTGTTCCTATGCCCCCAAGTGCAGCACCCCCGGGAGGAAGGATGAGGTGAGAGAAGACCAAGAGCGACCGACCCAAGGAGCCACGACAATATAGAGGGCAGAGTCTCTACAGATAGATAAAGACTTCCCCCGACAGGCCAGGACAACGGACACGCTCTCCTACTGCGGGACGGCAACGAGCCCAACAGCTGAGCCCCAAAGATCCCAGGTAGGCGATCCGAGCCCCAAAGGTCCCAGGCAGGCAGTCCCGAAATGTTCTCAGCAGAGGAGCGGAGACCGGTGACCGCCCTACCGAAGAAGGAAGTAGTTTTCCTCAGAGCACGTCATCCTGCCATGCACCGCCGAGACACCCACCGACACTTTTACCCTGAAAGAGACCCCCAGAGGAGAAATGATATGAAATGATAATGGAGATGAAATGGAAGGACAGGAAGTTTGGGGGATGCAATTAACCTACCCAGCATTCGCCTAACGACCCTGAAAAAAAAACGAAAAAGCCCACGGTTCAGGTAGGTGAGCCACCGGAATCGAACCCAGGCCTACCGAATGCGGGCCACAGAAGAAACTGCCTGAGCCATCCCGCTCGGTCAGCTTAAGGAATACTATTAAATATCACTCAACTAGAATAATTCATATAATTACGTTATTTCATTTAAAAAGAAAAATGTTTTCCTGTGTAAAGAGAAATAAATGACGTCTTTTTCTAAAATGTTATGCCATGTTATCCATACTTAAATACCACTACACGAAGAATTATTACACTAATTTATGCAGGTTTTTACTCACGTCTTTTTCTAAAATATTATGGCCATGTTATCCATACTTAAATCCCACTACACGAAGAATTATTACACTAACTTATGCAGGTTTTTACATCCCATAGATTTCATAAGTTAAGAAAATTTGCTGTGATTAGGGACGGGCCCTCTATACTTGCATGGCATCTACCTCGAATCATACTTCAGAAAATGCACTCGGTACATTTTCCATATTTCGGTGGTATTTCTGCAATTTTTACCGAATTTTAAAATAACAAAATATTATTGGCGCAAGTTGAACATCGCAAAGCTCTAGAAATTGCCTGTACAGTGACATTATGCAAGAAAATAATCGTTTGTTAAATTCATATCCAGTTGACAGTTCCCAAGAACAAATCACCTCCTCCTTCTAGTGCACTAGATTCCCGGAAAAAGAAATTCAAAATTTCCAAACTAAGAAAATTAGCCGCTAAATATTTCTGTACTTCAACAACATAAGTATTCCCTAAAAGACCATTTAGCGCAGCAAGACTCATATGTGACAGGAAAAGAAGTAGTCTTAAACTTGAAAGAGTGAAAATGCAAGTACTTTTGAACAAATTTTACAACAGTGGACTGTGTTGCGTTTAAATGTCTAATGCAGAGTTTAAGAATAAGAAGGTGTACTGACGGTTTTCAATTTTCTTTCTTTAAATATGTACATCTAATTAATTTAATGCGCATTGCACAGTTCTCCAAAGATTCTATTTTGTATTGAAACTAGAATTAGAAATCATGATATCGAAGTATCGGATATCATATCGTGGAAAGTGTCATGTATCGGTATCGAGTATCATGTATCGAGAAATACTGGCATCGACTCATCACTAATTTTGAGGTAATCTTCATTAAACCTAACTTGAAGGCATAACCCGAATTTATGAACTTTCACAAGGTAATCATAGTTGTATTCTCTAATTTCATCTTGTAGTTTAATGCGTATCCTTAATTTTGAAGTCATAAAGATTGGTTAAACTTACCTCCATTGCTATTCATTGAATATTTTCAAATCCATTACATAAGAATTGTCAAACCACTTTTAACTTTCCGATTAAATTACACTTTTAAAAATTGTACGATCTATACATAAACACTCTGTGTATATACAGTGTGTGTCTGTAACTATCGTAACTTTTATTTACTTTATTTTAATCGTAAAATAGGCAATTCAACCACTCTCAAGTTCTGATTTTCTCTGGTAAATAAAACACTGCATTCAGATTAAAATACATCTATGAAAACCAATGGGACAGAACAAAGCTAACACGTAAGATTTGCAATGAAACGTTCCTGAACTTAAAGATGTTCATGAAAGTTCTCCTACACTAAAGTTAAGACGTGCCCTAGCTTTGGTTTAATTGTTCTATTGTAATGGTTTCTTATAGGGTACAAGAAAACACCTCTCGCATTTATTGCACTTTGGATAGCTCACTCATGCAACAACAGGTAGAGCTTTCTCCGTTTAATTTCTTTGACTATAACGAACTGACCTGGAGTTCAACTGATGTTGTCCATTTGGATGTCTAATGAAGAGAAATGCTCTATTGTGCCGCTGATATGTTGGAAACTGTGCTGCAAACCACAGGGTGTATCACAGTAAATTGTAGGATTTTGTACCAAAGGTGAAATGAATATTCTTTGCACTTTAATTCTCTTGGTTGTGGCCTAATTTACTGAGCCTGTCAGTCAATAATGGCTATTGAAAATACCCTTTGTCCGATTTGCATGCCGCTATTAACAACTGTGCCACTGTGGGCGGCTTTGCCTTCGCAATTATTGCTCATCGGCTGTGTCACTCCCTCATGTTCTTACTTTTGTTCTTGTTCTTATTCTTCTTTCTAGAATTGTTATATCACTTGTTCCGGTTACTATCTGCCACATCTTAGGAAGTATACACAGATTTCTCTTCGCAATCTTCATTCTATTCTTTGGTACTCTATAGGATGTTTCAGAATGACACCGAACGAACATAAAGAAGTAGTTGCTCAGCTTCTATGTGACATATATAGATAGTTTTTAACCGTCAATAGATCCGCATAAAAGTACTCCAGAATGATTGTGGATTAGGCAGTGATAGGAACAACGACGTATGCTTTAGCGCTGTTGGAGTTTGCAGGCATATGTCACACGCGGTGCCGCGTGCTGTAGTTGTTTGTAAACATACCGGCATACTCCGCAGTAGCTTGCTACTATTAAGAATTTCTTTGATTTATGAAACCGCAATAAAGAATCTATTGCTTAATTATTGCTTATGAGTGTTTAACGTGTTCCGAAATTCCGTTATAGAAGTGCATGATGGCAAATAAGCTGGTGAACATTGTAACAGGAATTTGCGTCTATTCATCGTTATAATTTATCTTCATCTTCATCAGCCATTCGGGTGCAATTTCGGACAGGATTTCTATGTTGGACGCACAATCCTTTCTCTTCTCGTGTGAGTTTTTGCGGCTATCTATTTCCTCTGGTCACCAATAGTATCATCTTATTCTAAATAAGAGTCATGAGACATCTGTGTTTCAAGGCGTGGTTCGGAATAAAGAAGTCAAAGTCTGTAATTGGTTATATTTATACAGATTCAAATTATAATTTAAAATGTTCCTGATCTAGTACCAGTATTCATCACACTCCACCATTACAACAAAAATCTCTTTCTCTTTAAAACAAGATTATTGATTTATCGTCACTATTCAAGACTGAAGAACATATCTTCCTCCTAAAGATTATTGACTTATCGTAACTTAACAAGACTGAAGAAGATATCTTCCTCCTAAAGATTGACTTATTGTAACTATCGTTACTTCTCTTAATTTTGTGATTGGCCGATCCAATGGCACGTCACCACATTACGTCATATTACGTCATAAGATTACTACTTCGGTCAATCACACAACTACATATATTTTATAAATTCATATTTCCTCCGAACATAACCCAAAACTACTGTTACAAATGCCCCTCTTTGAAATATATGGAAAATAACCAAATAAAGGAATTAACAATCTGTTTCCAAATATTTCGAAGAACGACCCCAATTAACAATTTCGTTTACAACAATTAACTGTAACATAAATATAACATACATAAAATATAACAATAAACACACATTAAATGAAATATAATAATAAATGAACATTTAAAAACCACTTAGCATTATTATAACACATTTTCTTTAAATATATATCTTTGATTTCATGTGGGGGTGTGCCCCGTACCAAATTTGCATTAAAGCATTTTTATATATAACAGTTTTAAATTATTGACTGTAAACAAACGTGCTATAACAATATAAAAAGATTTTAACTACTATTTGTGAACTGAGTTTTGACCAATTTATATACAAAAGAATTCTCTGTTTAGTCATTTATGTTGGGTGATTTGCCCACATAATTAATTTTTCTAGCTGTCCTGTATTATTCATAACTTTTGAACACTTAGTGTGATACATATTTCTCAGTTGGCTAACCTGATTTTTGCAAGCATCCAGAACTTGGGAAATCCATCTTTTGTTTTTATGTACATCATAACGTTGTTTGGAGGTTAGGTTAGTTGTGTGTTCAAATCTTAAAGAAAACATTAACATTATTTTGTGTGGTGTATCATACATGTGACCACTCTGACCTTCATTGTGTATTTGTGTTTGTGTGAACATTTCGTGTACATATACATTTTGACCCAGACTGTGAAACTCTGTGTGAGAGGACATGTTTTGTGTGTTTCTATCATAATTAATATCATTATCTGGACTCGCAAACTCACTAAATTCACTTACTACATCACCAGACTTCTGATGATTGCTTAATTCACCTGGTAAGTCACAGTCATTTATATTTCTAATTCTGGGCATTTATTTCACATTATTTACTTTACTAGCTTGTAATGCAATTACAACTTGTGTCAATCTTCCTAAGTTGTCCTTCTCTATTTCAAAATTTTCTTTTACCTCTTTAATTTGCAAAATTCCTTCTTCTTTCGCTTTACCTATCTCATCAATTTGTAACTTTCTCTTGGTGTGTCTTACTTTCCTCTTAGTGTGTCTTACTTTCATCATGTTGTAATTGCATTTCAGAACAAATTACATTAATTCTTTGTTCTACTTTATCTCCTAATTCTTCTCTTTTTTGGGTTATTTCTGCCTGTTGTATCTTAAATGTTTCTAACTATTTGTTTAATTCCATTCTTATTTCTTGTTTCACAATGTTCTAACCTAACCTAGTTTCCTGAATCATTTCTCTTAATTCCATAATTTCCTGTCTATTTTCATTCTTATTCTGTTCTATTGTTTGCAATAACCTTTCCACATTCTCTTTACATTCTTTTCTTCCCTCTCTAATTTCTTGTGCTATCTCACCTTTCAATTCCTGTTTTAACTTTTGTGACAAAGTAACCTCTAAATTACTTACACCTTCTGCCAATTCCTGTCTTAGGTTAACATCTAAATTGCACATACTTTGTTTCAAATCTTTAATACTATCTTTATTCTGAGCTAATTCTTGCCTCAATTCATTAATATTTTGTTCAAGATCTTGTTTCAATTCTGATTTTACATCACTCAACTCTGATTTCACATCTCCTATTTTAGCATCTAAATTACTCAACATTTCTGATTTTACATCTATCATTTTCGTTATCTTTTCTAACATTAACTCGTTATCTTTGCTTCATCCTGCATCCTCCCTACTCATTCCTACACCATTACTAACTTCTCCTTGCACTATTATTTCTTTTCTACTCGGCATCTTTTTAACTATTTTATGATTTCTTAGCAACATAAATCTTCTACTACTACTATTATTTTAATTTAATTTCTTTCTTCTTTCTTCTCTATTCTTTATCCTTTCGTTTTATATTCCCACGGAGCTGTACGATGTTTTAATCTCCTCTTCTTCATCTTATTCGGCCACACGTTGCGGCGCCATTTGTAACGGGAATTCGCGTCTGAAAATGTTAATTCTGATTTCTTCCTTGGATACTCCTGTACAAGGCATCCACGCCAACATCGGCTCCAAAATAATGTTCATATGTTCACTTTCATGATTATTTTGAAGTATCAATCGAATTCCACGAGAAAATTTGTGTGATATATTCCTTCATTAGTTTGTTGTATTTAAACGGATTCAAAATAGTAACTTAAAACGTCCTTATTCTTGCAGCAGTATCCATCACACTCCACCATCACAACAAAAATCTCTCTCTTTAAAACGAGATTATTGATTTATCGTCACTATTCAAGACTGAAGAACATATCTTCCTCCTAAAGATTATTGACTTATTGTAACTATCGTTACTTCTCTTAATTTTGTGATTGGCCGATCCAATGGCACGTCACCACATTACGTCATATTACGTCATACCATTACTACTTCGGCCAATCACACAACAATTATAAATTCATAATTCCTCCGAACATAAACAAAAAATACTGTAACAACATATGCAACTAATACCTTTTAGAGGGAAGTTAATGTAACTGAAAATGAGGATGGAAGCATTAATTAAAAAAAAGAACAGAGAAAAATATCAAAGAATTGTAGATAAATTTAACTAAAACTAAATGCCTAATGCAATGACACGAGCATTTTATTTCACTGTATTTAATAATATTAATAAAGCATTTGTAACTGAAAAGGAAGCTGTTGATATTTACAGTAACTAGCTGAAAGTACTGCACAATTAAGATCATGGCAAAATGAGCAACGTTAGAACTGTCCGAGACATTATTCGAAGTTTTCAAAATTAACAGCCCTTTGCCTCATTACCTGAAAGCGAGGCTACGGTCACTGATAAAAGAGCAATGCTTTTGTTTCCTTGGCCAGTGCATACCAGTGACAAATTTTCAGGTTCACACACCTGTGATTCATGCGCTGCCTCATCAGAAAATCATGTAATATTTAATGCTGCATAAAATTATACCTAGCAGAATTTCGAAGCTGCGACACCGAAATTCGGTCCAGTTAAGTCATAAACTACGCAACGTTTATAATCGTCCGGTGTCGTTTTGAAACAACCTGTATAATGTGCCATTATATCTTTACCATCCTTCCAATTCAATGTATTTTATTTTCTCATAATTAATTTTAACATGTTAAGATTTTGCATTATTGTTTACTTTCATATGTTACCAAAGTTAATACATCCAGTCAACTTTATATCCGCCATGATTTTTTGTCACTGTCAAATTTTTTAATGTACGTCCTCCAAGTTAATGAATGAAATGGATTAGCTAGGGTTCCATACAGCTTAGAGTCACCCAACATTCATCTTTCAGGGGGGGGGGGGAGGACGGAAAGAAAACTTGCCTAGGTAACTAAACCTGACTCGGGACCTCAAGAACGTGAGGTAGACATGCTACCGTATACACTACCGAGGCTGGCATCGATGTCCACGATTCAAAATTGCATATAATTAACTCAGTCTTGACATTGCACCACTTCGTTTATGCGCCTTCTAATTTTTTCCTTAAGATATTCTAATTTTTGTAAAACTTTATTTTCAACTAGGTATTTGAAAAGAGGATACTTGTTCTAAGTTTCTCCATTATACTAGAGAAGATATGCGAGCCAGAGATGCAAAGCTATTGTACTTTTCACGCTTCGGTTTGATTATGAATAATACAAAATATTCAGTCTATTTTACTTTCCTTGAATTTAAAGCATTTGTTTAAAGTTTGCTGTAAACAGTAATAGAACAAACACTAAAAAGGGGCAGCAGTTTCACGTACCATAATTACGCTGCGATCCAAAATTCATTTTAGTGAGCTCAAGCAGAAATGTCCTCCCGACTTACAGGCATATTACCGAGCGGGATAGCTCAGGCGATGTCTTCTGTGGTCCGCATTCGGGAGGCCCGGGTTCGATTCCTGTGGCCGACCGAGCTGAACCATGATTTTTTCGGAGGTTTTTCCTGGTCGCTAGCCGAATGCTGGGTAGGTTAATTACATCTCCCGAATTTCCTGTCCTTCCATTTCATCTCCATTATCATGTCACATCATCTCTCATCTGGTGATCTCTTTCAGGGTAGAAGTGTCGGCGGGTGTCTCGGCGGTGCATGGCAGGATGATATGCTCTGAGGAAAACTACTTCATCCTCCGGTAGGTCGGTTGCCGGTCTCCGCTCCTCTATTGCGACCATTTCAGGACCGCCAGCCTGGGACCTTCGGGGCTCGGCTGCTGGGCTCCTTGCTGTCCCGCTGTGGGGGAGCGTGTCCGTTGTCCTGGCCTGTCGGCAGAAGTGTCTATCCCAGTAAACTGTAGGGACCCTGCCCTCTGTACTGTCGTGGCTCCTTGGGTCGGTCACCCTCTGTCTTCTTCGTCTCATCCTTCCTCCCGGGGGTGTCCCACTTGGGGGCATAGAAACAATGGGCCCAGCATAGTGGCCTACGTACCGAATTGCCCTACGTAATGAAGTCCTAATCCTAATCCTACAGGCATATTAGACTTCATTATCTAACGTCCCTTGAGCTCAACGATTTTTAATTATTTTTTTCTACAAATATATAAGAAGTAGAACAAAATGTTGATATATTTTTCTTTGCCATCTAGATCTTCCTCCTGCATAAGAATGAATGACACGCCTTTCTTTCTATACCAGGTCGCCCAACTGCCCTGTGTTTGGCGTAAGCGGATACCCTTCGTGCGTCAAAACAGTTGTAGAACTGCAGAACCGGAAACTTGGACAAAGTGCACGGCATTGCTCCTCTTGATTTTCAGCGAAGCGATGGAATGAAAGACAGTTCCCAGGACTAACTAGCGAGTGTACTTCATGATAAGAAAGTAAACCAAAAACAGTACGAACAAGATGGTTCTGAAAGGTGAAACTGCTACTCGGGATATCCAGAAAGATTCGATTCCTGACCGCCGATTATTCTGTCCTGGGAAGTTTTGGTTTCCGCGGGTCGACAATAGTTGCTCTTTTACCACGGACTTATTATCTGTTATTTCCTTTAAATTTTTTCAACGTTGAAGGGTAACAAAGGCATTGGATATGTTGCGGCAGGTAGGCCGAAATTCTCTACGAAGCTTTCTACCTGTTGTTTGGAGTGACTTCCACGAGCCCCTTCCTCTGAGTAACTTGTACCCCTGAGATTTTCGCGCAAAACTGGCGACTATTTAGTATCCCGATATGCTATATCTGGGAACGTTACGGATCCCGTCCTTAATAGCACACACGGTCGTCCGAATGTGACTGCCTTTCGAGCCTCCGCTCATCCCAATTATAAAATGAGTTAGTTTACATGCCAGTAAGTCTACTGACATGAGACTGTTGCTTTTAAGCACTTTAAGTAACCGTCGGTGTGGGACGCCTTTGAACAAGTGACCTCGGGATCAATCCGCCAGTGTCTGGTCCTGGGGTGCTCAATCAAAGCACCAAATGGGAAGTTGAAATCACCTTATTCCATCCGCTATGATAGAATAGTGCGTTTACCTGTGGTTACCAAAATCCAGTGTCGGAACATCGTTGTTATTCTGACATATAGGAAATCAAAAGTGTTCGCACGGTCTCAAAAGTTAAGTAAGGTGATCGTCTCTGATCTTTTTGCGATAT
Organism: Mantis religiosa; assembly: GCA_030765055.1. NCBI lineage: Eukaryota > Metazoa > Arthropoda > Insecta > Mantodea > Mantidae > Mantis > Mantis religiosa. The sequence continues at coordinate 130,279,938 of CM060957.1, read as the reverse complement.
TCACTTTTAATATAATGCATATATGAAAATGTTTCTTCGCAGATATATGCAGAGTCAAAGGATGCCATTAAATTAGATGCATATAAACTCAATCTCTGATAGTCACTATAGGGCAAAGAATTAAGTAATTCTCATCCTTCCTTCTCAGAATATTTTACTGTCGTGGAATGTTGCAGTAAAAGTAGTTCCATTTGTAGCTCGTGTGCGGCCCGACTACTTGGAAACTTCAAAGGAGTTGCAAAATAATTGAATATCTGCCTCAAATTTTGTATATCTTCAAATTACGAAGGGAATGTGTCATGTAGTTGATTTAGAACTTCTACATAAGTTTACAGAGGTATGGCATTTATTGTGCACACGGAACGCAAGCAAGGGAAATGGTATAAATGTGCAACTACCAGTTGTCCTACCGATAGTCGCAATTTTGCTATAAATAAGATATTTAATTCATTATCAACTCCCCTCAGAAATACAATTGACCGCACCTCGTCAGATCTGTCCACCGATTCGTCCAGGGCTAGAGGAAAACATATTAATGATCTTATTTTGTCCTTTAATTGTTTTTGCAAATCACAACCCAATTGTTCTATGCGTCTCTTTGCTGTACCTCCAGAGAGACTGACTGATGCAAATAAATCGACTAAATCGGGGCAAATTCCTTCGCAGCAAGTAGCAAGCTTTGCCTGATACATTCGCCTTCAGTAAATAGTTATATATTTTCCAATAAGTTCCGCCAGTTTATAAGAAAGCTGTACCACATTTCAACATTAGAGTCATATTTAACATGTGCTTTCATTTCTTCCAGTTCTTGTGTTCTGGCTTCACCTAGAAGAAGGATACCCTAAACGTTATTAGCAACGCCACTGACTGCTACTTCTGTCTCTCGCTGCCCGGCTCACTGATGTGGGGAAAACAACATGTGTAGGGGAAGGAAGAGTGTGCTGTACAATTGAGCACTCCTGGTCTATTCACGCAGCCCGACCCGTTTCTTCCTGGGATCAGCTTAGGAGGAAATAGATATCGTTATGGTCTGTTCAGTTTTCTCATGGAAACTCTATATATGTATTCATAAACCTAAATCAAAAGTACTGCAATATTTATTTAAGAATTAGATGGCATTCATGTACAGCTACAGCGATTTTATCTCAATTTCACAATTGTCAATTCTTTCTAACGGTTTCAGTTCTGCGACTTTTATCTAGTTTTCGTCCGAAGTTAAAATATCTTGAGACAGTAAGCCTCGTTACTCCGCTATCCTTTGAAGTGGCCGCTACTGTTTGTCTTACTTCATTGAAATACCGTAGGAGTAAACCCACCATTTCTTAACACTAACCTGCTTGAAGCAGTGCCGAAAGAGCAGCATTTAATTGCACAAGAGTTACACTGAATATTTCGTAAGAAGCTGTGGTTGATTTATCTTCAGGTCGCAAATTCGCAGCGTCTGCTAAATAGACAACGATTTATTACTGCGACATTTCTAACCATAAAATTTCTTCTCTGGTTCGCGGGTTCACCAAGTTTTATGAGGCAAGTAAAATTTCCCACACAACTGTTGCTTTAAACATGTCATCTAAACCCAACATCCGCGGTTGCAAACAGCACCGAGTCATAACATTTCCATAAGAGAACCTCGTGTGAATGTAGGTGGCCATGCTTACCTATAGCATGACGTATTTAGAAATAAGATACAACTTTCCATTGTGAGTGAAATTACTATGACATTTAAGTGAAAGTTTCATATCAAATATGCGATATAATTAAAATTGTTCACTCGATGAATTCCCATTCACCTTTAAACAAATAAATCTTAAAATGCATATTGTTTATTTCGGGATAACCCAGATAACGTTTTGTACAAATTGCTTTATTATATATTGTAAGTATAGGAACTAAGGGTTTACAGTAGGCTTTAAGCAATAGTTTAGTCCTTTAAGAGCTAGTCCCTATGGAAGGATCTTGAAATTTGGTTCTCTCTGAAATATCAAGAGAAATGTAAGCTATTTCTTTCCATTAACCAAAATATTTTTGAAACATTTGCCAATGACAGGAAGATTTCGGTCAACTTTGTACTCATACACACAAACGTGTGAAACATAGAATGTCCTTGTTTTAACGAGATGGAAGCCTCCTTATGCAAAAGTAATTTAGAGTAAAGAAGATTTCAGAGTCTGTTTGCCTATACACATTTCATTTGAAATGAAAATGCCTTAATCGTTCACTATTTTAATCAAAATACAATATCAATTCGCTATGAAGGATGATGGGAATTTCCCCTACTTAAAAGGAAATACTATAGGAAAGCAGAAAAATAGGTGTATTGTATTGCACTCGACTGTATATAAAATTGAAATCTAACTTCGTAGAAAATATACTGAGTAATGTCCGGTAACTCTAAGCTCTATGGACCCTGGGATCATTTGAGCATCATTTCACCCATTCCATTCATCGTCCGATATGACTTAACGTTGGAGGACGTAAAATTACCAGAAAAAGAAATTGGAAGACCAGGAACGAGATGGACGTACAGCCTTAGAATTCAAGTGGGGATCACAGTGGTCCTATGCTACCACACAGGTCGTTTGATAAGTTTGGTAAAAAACAAAGTATATATATATATATATATATATATATATATATATATATATATATATATATATATATTTGCATGATCATCTCGCCTTATTTCTCGACATATGTAGTTACCATTGATGACCTTTTTTCGCGACACCCATCTTGCAAACAGCTTTCTTATTGTCAATTTTCCATACAGGATATTGTGCATTCGCTCAGTTGAGATGCCTAAGGCCTCACCAATCTAACGAATATTAACTCAGCGTTCTTGCATAACCAGATCGTGGATTTTTTCAATGGTGTGCTCTGAAGTAAACCTCAATTGGGCGACCAGAGCGTGATTCATCTTTGGTGCTTCTACGACCACGTTAAAATTCATTTATCCTAAACTAAATGGTCTTCAGTGCTTGTGCAGACTATGCGTGACTCCAAATCAGTTTTGACTTGTGCGGCAATCCAGCCGCTCAAATGAAAATGCTTAATATTAGCAGGAAACTCTCACTTTCTTCTCGGGCAGCCAGTGAATTTTGATAGTGTTTTGTCTTTGTTTATAGTTGTGTTATATCCAGTATTTCATTTGTGTTTATAACATTTTATAAATATCCTGATGATGGGAGAGATGCACACTCCCAAAACGTTGATATCTAATCATCTTTTCACCTGGCTTCCTCTCCAAGAAGAAAGTGAGCGTATTTCTCGGCAGGAAAGCTTCGGGTCTTATTTTAGCACGAAACTCTCGTTTTTCAATTTTCAATCGCAGCTATCACAATGGCCATTTCAGATGTCTATCAACAATGAACTTCCGAATTTTCTGCACGATCTTTTGAATAATCAAGCTTACCACCTACAAAGTTGACACAAAGTATTTTCATCCCTTCATGGAAATTTACCAGACTTATCAAACGGCCCTCTTAGATGTATAACTGGAAATAGTACTGAAAATAATATACTATGAAAACAAATATCAAATCTAAAATAAGTCAGTTTTTAGATTCATTATTATATGTTTAAGTTAAATTCCATATATTCAAGGGCTCATACACCGACTGATAAATAGCTCACCACTTGAAATTGCCTCTCGCTTTAAAGTGGAATTACTGGGAGCTCTATAATTCATCTAGAGCATTAGCCTAAGTTTAAAAGTAAGCTAACTTCGTCATATTATACAGAGATGCTTAATAATTGCTTTGCTTCGATTTATTATTATATAAAATAAAATATGTGATTATTTAATTGCATTATCCTTACATTTTGCAATATATTGACGTAGCTTTTGGTAATAAAAGTTTACGAAAACTGATAGAAGTATTTCTGTGGGTCGATTTTAAATCTCACTACTGTAGAGGAAGCACAAACACAGCTGGTAGCCTAGACAGAAACATTATTGTGAAAGCGTGATATCTCAGTTACGAAGCTCTTTGTGGAGACTGTACCGAGACTGATATTGCTGTTTGTACTGCCTCTGTGCCATTCAGTCCAAGCAACACATTCTGTGCTAACCATGACACGAACTCAAAACAAATTGGAGCAACAGAAAACAGAGCACGGCTAGAGTATAGGGTGGTCCGTAAGTTCGTGTTAACCATATGGGTAGAGAAATGCACTAGTCAGAGAAGGTGACGTTGGTCGTGTCCATTCATTAGGAACAAAGCAGTTCTTAGTTGAACCGTTAATGGACCGTTTGTATTACAACAAACGGGTGAGATATCTTGTTCTGAAAAAATAATATTGATCTATTTTACTTTAAAATGTGATAAAATCTTCGTTTAGTACTTATAATCAGCATTAACAAATTTATCTGCCGTTACACGGTGCTTTTAAATCTTCAATGAGGAATTAATTCATTTACTTCTATTCATAACTCATGAAAAAGTAATTGGAAGGCAAATCAGGCAAACGTACATGAAAGTTCGGCGGGGAGTTTTACTTCCCTAATCTCTCTTCCACATCCTTCCAAGTTCTAGAAGTGCCGCATAGTCTTTGACACCGTAAGAATCTTCGATTTTAATGAGATAGTAATATTTTAGAAAATTAGGGGTTTACCTTTATGCCTTTGTATCTTTTCTTTAGTTTTCAATAAAACATGTAGCCTTATGAAGTGAGTATGAAGTCCACATTCTATAGCCACAAGTTAACCTCCTTGAAAAATCTACTAAGCTCTAAATATCATATTTTTATTTACCAATTTCTGATGTTATAAATTTGCACTCTCTTTAAAAAAAAATATTTAGTATGGCTTGAATGTGAAATTGACTCCAAAAAGTTCAGAAAAAATAGCACAAATCTTCTGAAAACAATTGTATTTTTACAACAGATCTAGTTGTCAGTGTGTTTGTGGGTTTGTACTGTATAAGTTAAATATAAAATGTCAGATAAATGCTTATCAACTTGGGCTTTCAGCTAAATATCTTTCAAAGATGGACCATGAAGAATTTCAGGACAATTGTTGCATGCAAACTACCTTTTACAGCGAATACCTTTCACATTTCTGGTTTCCTGAAAATAGTTTATAAAGAAGTTGATTATAATATTGTATATTAAGAATGATTAAAGATATTAAGATTTAAAGGTTAAAGAAATTATCGTATACTAAAGACGAAATGTACAAAAATAAAAATGTGGTAATGTTTAAAATACACAATTATTTTCAAATATAATTCTTTTTCAGTTGAACATTCCGCAGATATCCGTTATTAACAGTTGAAATTCTTCAAAACATTGTTATTGTTTTAAGGTTCTATCCATTTTCAGTTGTTTCTCGCCCTGTCATAGGTAGGGATTTAGTATCTTAAAGCCATTGTAAAGCTTCTTGTTCGAAATCTGTCTTTTCCTTTGATAAGTTGAGAAATTTTAAGAAATATTTGTTTCAGTTGAAATGAAGTACTTAGGCAAATAAACATTTGTGATAATTGTGCACCCACTAATAAGCAATAAAGTAAATAAGTCATGCAAATGTAACAGATTATATTCTGTTTTTGAAAGAAAGAAAATAAGAATGAAATAAATATATTACTGTTTTATAAACCATTAAGAGCATTATTGTACTTATTTCCATTGAATATATTACAGAAGCAAATGAAAACAAAATGTTGAGCAATATTAATATGCCCAACAACTTTTAAATCCTGTGAATTATTTATCATTGTTTATCATTGATATGTAGCTTCAATTAATATTACATAATGTATTCATGTATCTATTGCAACATTACACAAATATTAAGATTATTATTGATTGTTTGCTTTTTCTCTTCTGAGAGCATTATATGTCCATAGACAAACAGCTATAGTAGCTAAATAGCAATGGCTGTCTTTTCGTTACACTTTGAGGTAAAATGAGAACACAATATATGATTTCCATATCATGATTTATTTATATATGGCATGACTCTTCGATAGTTGTGATAGGTCGATCCTCACGATACTTGTATGGTATCGACATCAAATGATACTTCAAAAAATTCGCTTGTTACTTATTCGTTATTTCATTGTGATTCTGAAATTTTTATTTAATTTTAAAATTAAAAAATATTGTTGCTACAAGCAGAATATTGTAAAGCCAGAGAAATTGCCAGGAATGTGGTACCTGCAGAGTAACAATGCAAGGATATAATTGTCTGTCAGATTCACTACCAGGTACCAGTTTTCAAGAAGAAATCACTATATATCTCAACGATGATTTGTCAGCTCCTCTTTGTAGTGCACTGAATTACTGGTAAAGAAATTATTAAAAGTTTACCCCACCAAAATAATTAGCCGTTAAATGTTTGAGTATTCCACCTGCAATAGCTTTCTCTAAAGTACTATTTAATACAGCAGGCCTCATATGTGGTATAAAAAGAAATAGAGTTGATCCCGAAAGAGTGAAAATAAGCAAAAACTTATAAAATTGAACTGTTTTGCTTTTAAATGTCTAATGCAGAGTTTATAAATAAGAACACTGATAATTTTCAGTTTTGCTTTCATTAAATATGTACATATAATTAAGTTTATGGATATTACAGTGTTCTCCAACATTCTATTTCCTATTTAAACTATATATAGAAATGATGTTATCGAGTATCAAAATATCGGAGGATATTGTTGAAAATATCGAGTATCAGTATGGAGAACCGAGTATCGAGAAAGACTGGTATCTACCCATCCATAATAGATATGGCTTTATTACATATTTTCTTGTATGTACATTGTGACATACAAATCTTTAAAGTGTTGGTCGCGTGTTATGGCTTTGTTATTCATTCTCTTTGAATGACTAAGATGGATAAAATGAGAAACGTATTCCTATAATTATTTTAAAAGTAAAATCAATAAAAGTAAATATCTCGAAATCAATTGACATAAATTGCATGTCTTAATAAAATGTACATTAAAGTGTAGCAGGATTTTCTATTTCTTAGAGTTTACCACAAATCAGCAGTTCACGCACAGTTACTCTGAATGACGAACCATTATTAAAAGGTTCAAGGTAATGGTATAATTAATTTGCCACGAATAATTTAAATGTATGGTTTCTAACCAACATAGATCCATATTTTAAATCACCAGAAATTCTGAAAACTTTTATTATTTAAAGGGTAGATTAGGATGAGTCGTTTTCGAAATATGCTTTCTAAATTCGAGAACGTCAAATTTGTTGTGGACTGCTGTTAGTTTCTTTACAATTCACAGACACAATAAATGATAACCTGCATTTTCTTTAACAATTAATTGATCGGAGTTCTTTAATTTTAATGTTATTTAGTTTGCAGAAGCAGCCGAAAAGAATTCTGAATTAGTTCATAAAGAGTGCTAACTTTGTTTTTAGACACCCTATGGTAGCACCTGGGTACGCAGCCTTATGTTATATATACTCTACTTCACGTACATATCTACCTTCTTGACTAACTAAATGACGTAGAGAAGAAGACGTTAGGGCCAATCCAAGCTCCGGGTAATTGGACGGAATACGCTTCTGAAAATTTACGTGGTGCTCAAGCCCAGGTAACAAGGAGACAATGATCGCAGCTTCTTCTTCCTGGTCCAGATTCCGCTCTTGTTACACAAACATCTGGCTGCCTCCACTTAGCATTCACACAACTACTTACATATGGAGCAGAAATTGTCTGCATCTCACGATATCTGCCGCAGTAACATCTTTGTACTTCTTCGTACACTTTATTGCTCTAGCTATGTCACGAACAAGGGCGGAATTTATAGGCACGTTCGGAACAGCAAGCTTTACCACCAATTGATTGTTACAGAACAGTCTCGAAAATTGAATGTCAGATTCAGGATTTTTATCTCCTTCTATAGAAAGCTCCAGGGAGTGAAACTTACAAAATATTTATTTGAAGAAGTTTAATCTAAGATAATAATGCCTCTCTCAGTGTACGGCCCTATTCACACAGCGTTCAATATTTTCATCTTTGATGAAAGCTGGCATCTTTACTGGCAGCTACAGTGGTAACCCAGAAGATCGTCTTCTCGTGGTGTATGTGAGTGAGACCGCACCAACTATGTTGGCTGATAAATTTAATAGAGGTTAACATATTTATTATTTTAAGTGATGTTTTACGATATAGAACTAAACATTTCAGGATCTTAGCACAAACACACTGTAACTATTGAGGATTACATTTGCTAGCTTCTAAGGTTTAAGATATGTTTCGTAATAACAGTCTGAAGAGCAAGTTGTTGTTAGTCACTGCAAAGTATACTCAGATTCTACTATCTGCCGATATTCAATCACAAAGGACCACTTTAGCAAGATTGTAACAACACAAAGCCCACAATTTTAGATATCCTGTCTCTGATATGAACTTCTTGTTCGCCTACTTCATAAATACAACCCTAAAATTCCTATGTTACACATTGACAACTTTAAACTTACTATTTACATCTCAAAACACGATTTATATTCTGTTACTTGTTAGATTTTAAAAATCCTTTCCCTTTTATATTTTTCGGAACCGATACACGTTTAAGCAGCTCTGTGATTATGGAACACACTGACTTCTAATTACCCGAAGTGTGAGCTAAAGGATGTCTTGTTCAACTGAATTAACCGGAAGGCCTAATTGCCTTAGCCACCCTAACTTGTAACTAAATTATTTTCTTCCTCACTTAAATTACCTATTTCGCGACAATACCTTTCTACACCAAAAATATTGATCTCGTTATGGTATCAAATTTATATGTTCATAAAAATCTTTTTTTCCCTATTACAAAATACAGCTACAAAATCTTCAAGGTTGTACTATTTCTGAAGCCCACTGAGTTCTTCTTCTTCTACTACATTATGGATTTAGGTGTTTGATCTGTTTCCATCAAGATCACGTTTATCCATCTGCTACATGGGCGTCCAAGTCTGCTTCTACCTTGATGCTGGTATTGAAGTAATACCTGAGGTATCGAGAGGGATGGCTCAGGCGGTTTCGTCTGTTGCCCGCATTCACGAGGCCCGGTTTCGATTCCCGTGGCCGATCTACCTAACCCATGGGTTTTTTCGTGGGTTTTCCCGGATCATTAGGCGAATGCTGGGTAGGTTAATTACATCCTCCGAATTTCCTGTCCCTCTATTTCATCTCCATTATCATTTCACACCATCTCTCATCTGGTGGTCTTTTACAGGGTAGAAGTGTCGGCGGGTGTTTCGGCGGTGCGTGGTAGGATGATATGCTCTGAGGAAAACTACTTCTTCCTCCGGTAGGTCAGTTGCCGGTCTCTGCTCCTCTACTACGACCATTTCGGGACCGCCCGCCAGAGACCTTTGGGGATCGGTTGCTGGGCTCGTTGCCGTCCCGCGGTAGTGGAGCGTGTCCGTTGTCCTGGCCTTTCGGGGGAAGTCTCTATCCAAGTAAACTGTAGGGACTCTGTCCTCTGTACAGTCGTGGTTCCTTGGGTCGGCCGCCCTCTGTCTCATCCTTCGTCCCAGGGGTGCCCCCACTTGGGGGCATAGGAACAATGGGCCCAGCATCATGGCCTACGTACCGAAACCCCTCCGAAATGAAATCCCAAATACCTGAGGTAAACTCTTTTGTTGCATCCTTTCTATGGCCAGTTATATCTTATTTGATTTATTCTATCGTATAAGATGAATATATGTAATTCTGTTCCTGTATCCTCTTTATGTTTTTACCCTAAAGTGCTATTTTGTTGCACAACGAAAGCATTTCATTTTGACTGATCCCATCTTTCTTCTATCTGATCTTATAGGTGTCCAAGTCTCACAAGCATAAGTTAACATGGGAACTGCCATAGTTTTATGGAATTTCAATAGAGTCGCTTAGTGCTTTATTTCTCAATATTCTTATTTTTGCCTATTTTATGTTAATAACATACCTTTGGGTGTAGGGTACGTTAAATCCTAGATATTTAAAATTATTTAGTTGTTCTGTTAATTTATTATTTGTTATTATTTTGAACCTTTCCCCCCCTTAGAATATCATCACTTTTATTTTCGTCTCTAAAATTCTCATGCTGTAATTGCAGCCATTCCTTCTAATTTTTGTATTGCATTTTGTTGCAGTTCTCGTTCTGTATTGCTAAGTATCACTTGATCGTCAGCAAACAGTACGGTGTTTCCTTGTTATTTATAATAAATACTTACACGATTTCCCAAAGTTTTCTTTGTTATAAACTACCAAAAGCTTTATCGTAATCGATAAATAATATATAAGTTGGAAGATTGAACTCTCGTTTATTCTGAATGATAAACTCTATTTAAAATATACAGTCTGAACAGGAACGACCCTTTCGAAATCCATTTTGTTCTTATAAAAGCATATATTCATTAATTATATTTAGTCCACTAGATATTATTTTATTAAATATTTTCTAGCCTTCTGTACTCATCTATTTTACTGCACCTATAAGGGAATATATAGTACAGACTTTACTATAAATGTTAGCCTAGATTGAAATGAAGTGTCTGTTTATTTATTTCCATAATCGTTCCTCATATAGAGCGATATTCATGTACATAGAAGAATAAGATTTTGTACTAAAGAACAGTGAAAATGACGCCACTGTGCCATAGATTATTATTTGATTGTAACTACTTATGTTAGTACCTACGATAGGCTTATTTGAAAATTTTCACCTGAATAGTATTTCAATTTGTATACAACTGTAAATCTTGAATATGACTCTATGAAAACGGCAACAACAGGATGAGGAGTGAGGTGAGAATATACTAAGAGTATAAGAGTGGCCATATCTGAGAATAGACGACAGTATCAGAGACTATTCTCAGAAAATTAGAAATATATACTTAACAAAGTATGAAAATTAGTATTCGTGGACTTCGAAAAGGCATTTGATTTTATGACAAAGAAAAATGATGGGACATAATGGACGAAAATGGATATTATCGTATAATGAAAGTAATTAAACGTATATATAAATATAGAGAAATTATTGTAAAAACAGGCGCGCTTAAAACAAAAACGGGTCATGGAGTAAGACGGATGGAGCCTTTCTCCTACGTTAATATATAGTTAAATGACTTGATTAAAAATTGGAAAAAGGAGGTGAGCGAAGAAATACAACTGGATAGAAATAAAACTTTAAATATGATTCTCTATGCAATTGGTGTTGCAATTGAGTCTCCAACGTTCCGTGTATAAAATGCATTTATTGGTAGAGGAATATCAATGAAATGTGTACACAAAGAAAACAAAAATAACGACACATCAAGGACATTATCAGTAAGAATGCAAACGTTTATTGAAAATAAAGCATACCAACAACTTGGAAAAATAAAACAAAGAAAGAAACAAATTGAAGTTTTATAAAATCATGGCAGTCCCAATGTTCATATACGGAAGCGGGTCCTGGATATTAAAAGAATGGGGAAAAAAGTAAAATAGAAATCAGATTCATAAGAAGAGTTTAAAATATGCACTAGACGAGACTAATAAGCAATGAACAAATTAGAGAGGAATTAGGCATATGCCAATTAAAAGATAAAATAGATGAGAACAAACAGTATTGGAAATAACATATGAAGAAAATGAGTGAAGAAATAATAACAGTTTTAATAAGCAGATACAATCCTCGCGGAAGAAGCGATGTAGGATGCCCTAGAACAAAATGGGAGGAGGTGTTGGTATGTGAACACCTAGTAGGCAAAAATGCCTAATCCCTGAAGTAAAGAAGAAGAACTTATTAAAATACCTTAAAAATCTGACACTTTCACTGACATTCCCATGTAAAAGGTAGAATGGGGAATTTTTGAACTTAATGGCAAATTTGGTATTGAACTGAGCTTTTGATTAAATTGTGCCTTTCAGATCTACAGATTACATGCAGAACCTTTCCATACAGTGCCATACATACAATACTATTTTGGGTTATGTCCAGGTTGTACACTTTAAACTTATACTTCCGGTGAAGTCTTGTGCCCTCATGAATGTTTCTAACTCTGTACAATCCACTTCCGCAAACGCTCATTGTTCTAACCACTTCATTTTGAATCGAGGTAAACATCTGCAAAATTTATCTTATTGTTAATTGTGTTATAGGTACAAGAGAATATGGGAACTGGAACTGGATTATATCAAGGTGACTCGGCACGGTAACCAGACTTGGCTTATTGTGCCTAAGTGGGTCATCCCCGGGAGGAAGGATGGAGCGACAGCAGACACACAGAAGACGTCCCAAAGAGTCATGGCCATGCAGAGGGCACTGCTGCTTAACTGTGGTAAGTTACGTCCTCCAACCTTAAATCCTATCGGACGATGAATGGAATGAGTGAAATGATGCTCCAATGAGCCTAAGATCCATATAGCTTACAGTTACCCAACATTCGTCTTGCAGGATAAGGGAAACCCCTGGAAAAGCCCTTATCCAGATAACCCACCCTGACCGAGATTCGAACTCGGGACCTCTTGAACATGAGGCAGACATGCTACCAGCACGCTACCAAGGCGGGCTGTAGAGGGCACGGTTCCTACATTTTACTTAGATGGAAACTTCCCTGGGCAGGTCAGGGCAACGGACATCTCACTTTACTGCATTTCAGAATTAGTCCCACCACGAGACCTGGGTTCGGAGACCAGCAACTATCCTACTGGTGGAGAAAGCAGTTTACTCAGAACATATCATCCTACCATTCAACGCCGAGACAGCCGCCGACACTTCTACCCTGAAAGAGACCACCAGATGAGAGATGATATGAAATAATTGTACGAAATTCGTGAGATGTAATTAGCATACCCAGCTTTCGCCTGGCGACCCCCATCCCCCAAAGAAACCATAGCTAATTAGGTCGGCAACGGGAATCAAACCCGAGCCTACCAAATGTGGAACACAGACGAAACCTCTGAGCCAGACCGCTCGGTGTTTAGGGTAAAATAGGGTAGCAGACTTTCGGTTGGAAATCAATACTTACCTTAGTAGTGAGGGTAAGTACAAGAGAGTTTAATACCACACATATGCACTATATTTTTCTCCAGTTTACCAACATTTATTGCTAATATACCACTGCAAGGACAATGTGTGTAGTTTTTATATTTACATCTTAATTCGTTAAAGAAAAAAAATAATTAATGTAGCTACATAGCAAAAATGAGATTCCAGCTGTATATGCACTGCAGTTTGCAGTTCATGAAGCTCTCTATTTCCAATACAAAATTGGCGCTGGTTTCTCATTGGTGACCTTTAGACCGCTTGTAGACTTCCCTTGTTTTGGTGGTGCATTGCTGACTCAGTTGTGCGGTGGTTCCTAAGCCTATAACTTCTGCTAGAATTAAAATGATATTCTAGTTGCTTTATTTCTCGATGTTTATCAAGTGTTTATAGTGTTTGAATTTACAAAGTGCTTTGCAGGTGAAGTTGTGACTTGAGAATCATGTGGGTAGTTTATTGTTTCATGCGTATTAGTCGTGTTTACGGCGGTCGTGCTGGGAGTGAAGACAGCGTTCCTCGTCAGAAATGGGGCAGGTACGTACATCTTGTGGAACAACTGCTGTAATACTATCTTCCTAAGATATAATACCATGAATAATCATATGCATAAATATCCAAGTCTGCTGCTCCATTTAGTATGTAGCGTATAACTAACAAGCTCGTAGGGGATGTTAATAAACGCAAAAGTAGCGTAAAATAAGAAATATATCTAAGCATGGATATATACAAAATTCATTACTTAATTGCTAATATTATATTATTCATCAGTCGGTCTTTTTGTTATACATGGTGACATTTAATAAATAGTTTGCTATAAAATTTAAATTTAGATGGATGTGTAAAATACTTCATGCTTATTTTAAAACGGGTAATAGACATTTTTTCAGAATATTATTACAGACCAAAGCATATATTCCGAACTAAATTAATTCCTAAGCTACCTTATTGATTTGCACATATGAATGTTAGCTATCATCTCAAATATTCGAAATTTTACAATACAAACAACAGAAACTCGTCAGAATCGTGTTGGTGACATGTGTTATATTCTGTAATAAGCGATATATTCCATTTTGCCTGTTTTACTCTCTCTACTTCATTGGGGGAATAATAAATGTGACATACTATACAATCTTTAATACGTAGGATTTATTAAACTCTATTTTCACAGTGGAAACTTCAGACTTTTCTTGGATAAAATACAAAACCATGCAAAGAAAGGTTTCAAAATTTCACTTTTGGCTTCAGGATAGACAATTTACCTTAACTGTCCTCTGAAATAGAAATTGTTCTTCCTTTTGCATTCTGAAAGGTGATATTAAATAGCTTTGTTGTGCTGCATTGAATTATGTTTTTTCTGATACTTAGTTTTCTCACAAATCACAAAATAAACTTTGTTTATTGAAAATAGAAGATACTGATTTGGGTATGAAAACACGTACATTATAAAATAAATACCGAAAGCAAATTTGAGATCTGATAGGTCATATTAACTACAGTGGAGCCTCACTTACATGCTTTTCAAGGGAGACTGCTAAAATAATGTACAAATGAGAAAACGTATAACTTATTTTCTCATCTGGTATGGAAATGTGTACTAATTACATAAATAAAATTAGTGTATACACTGTGCACTTCACGTGGCCTTAAAAATCTTAAATTCTTGTCTGCTTCTTGAATTTTTCCGTACAGTTACACACTGGTTGATTATAAACACTATTGGCCGCTCCACAAATTCTCCTGCCACTAATCTGGCATCTTTTCTTAAACTTTTGGAGCGAGCCAACAGAAGCTCTCAAGTCATCCATCATGTTAAGCTGCTCCGCAAAATCTAGTGCCTTCCCTTGTTGTTTGAACCAGACTATAAGACCTTTTTATAAATGGGCAAAACGCCCGTATTCTTTTACATTTTGATACCTAAAACCAGGCTCCGATAAATTCCGTATGTCTTCTTTATTTGTATTATGGCTTTCAGTGTCAAGTAAGGTAGGCCTAAACGCTCAGCAATATTCTTCTTCTTCGTTTCTTTAGGACTGTCATCCAAAATTGTTAATTTTTCACTAAGAGTTAAGGATTTTCTTATTTTCTTCCTTGTTGGTTGATATTCACTCATGTTTCTTCTCCTGTCTGTAACTCGAAAATGCACTGGAAATAGATAAATGACTATTGAACCATATGTGCGATATATAATATATAGTGAGCCATAATTAGTATGCCGTATATTGAATGAAGTTTTTAGGGAAATATATCCAGTAGGTGCGAAAATATTAATTATTAGTATATAGACCAAACATGATAACTCTATATCTATAAATGTTTGCTCTATCACTGCTCTATCACAGAGTATATATATATATATATATATATATATATATATATATAATATCCTCTGTGGTATAATTTATTTCAGACCTTTAGAATATATTTAAGCAGCATACGAATCTTTTTGAAAGCTTTGAGTATTAAATTCGACCTGAATGAGTTATTAAAATAACCAGAGTCTACTAGAAACTTATAGATCAAAACTTACTACAACACAAAACAGTCAGAAAACTGTACGTAAATTGATGTTCATATTTCTTCAGACGGATGAATTGTCTTATATATAAATTAGAATCCTAAGAGAGTCTTAAAAAAGTCAGTTGCTTTCTTTTGTCCAGAAATAGGGGTTTAAAGGATAAAGAAATCCATTTCTGTTTAGACTTATCTCCTGAAATCTAAGCCCACTTTAACGCTACAAGCTAGAGCGTATGTATCTGGCGATCCGCCCTGCAGAGTGTTGTTGCATCAAGTCCCAATTTAGGCAGGTAGTTGTTTGTGTGTTGTGCATAAAAACAGCTGAAAAGAGAAACAGAAAAGCTGCGAAAGCGTAAAGCGGCGTAAACAAGGTAGGAACAAAATGTTCAATGCACAGATTTGTTAAACTAATGCTTAAACGTGTTATTGCACGACATTGAGATTTAACAAACGTAAAATGTAAGTAGTCCAATATAACTGTAGTCTGTCATTTGAATGTTATGTTCGGAACAATATATTAACCATCCTCTCTTCCCATTTCCAAATGTTTCCAAAAGTAACACACTTAACACGCATGCCGTTTACAGCTCCATTATACTTTACAATACTATAACGATTCTGCAGTGTTGTATTCCGTATTAGTACTATGTACAGTCCTGTAACTCGACGTACACAGAATTCTATAGCGGTCCCATCTTAATCATATACATTGGTGAACGATTTTAGCTAAGTCCTAATGAGGTCATTATGGTGACTTACCCCTCCTCCCTTGTTTTAGAATGAATGATTTCTCTTAACTCATTCAGGTAACCAGACATTAGAGAGTTTTTTATTTTTTATTTTTTTAAAAAGTTGAATGCCTTATCGATCGGCAAATTTGAAGGGAAGCACATCTACGTTAGACACTTCTTACGGTGCCTTCTTTTTCAGTGGTGGCCGGTGGCAGGCGGTTAGTGCTGCAGTAGAGGGTCCTCGGCCACAGCAGAAGGTCGGCCACCTGTGAAAAACAAAGTTTTTTGTAAGTTTTTTCATTATTATTTTATCAGTCGACATTGGATTTGTATGCACTACATGCATATATCTAAAACATCCATGGCATCAGTAAAATGTGCTCTGTAATTTCGGAAATGTGCTGACTTGAACAAAAATCATTAACTTTAAGCCCATGCTATTTTGAACTTATAATTTACATTCCGGTGGCAGTTATTTAATTTTGACTATACAATGATCATTTTTGCTATATCTAGGACTAAATTTGACTTGTGATATTGAACACGAATTAGTGCACTGATAATTATTCTTCCATATCTTCATTTTGATTTGGTAAAATTTACATTTACCTTATGAATGTATTCAGGTGTCTTCAAAAAGTAAATACTTCCACTTTCTTCTTCTTATCCTCACGTTAGGGTATCGCTTGTTCTGTGATTGAATCAAACTCTTTCCATCTTTTTCTCGGTCATTCTGGAGTACTTCTTCTTTCCGTATTACTATCTCACTATTTTGACCATTCGTTCGTCAGACATCCTGGATAATATACATACTACTTCTCCTTTATTTTTTCACCCATTCTATAGTCACAGGTTGGATCTTACACAACTCCCTAATTTCTTCATTTCTTACTCTGCTATACAGTGTCTTTCCGGCTATTCTCCTTAACACCTTCATTTCAGTTGTTTCCATCATTTGGTCGTGTTCTTGTGATCTCTGCTCTTGTTTCAAAAGCATACGTCATCTCTGCTTTATAAATTTTGACTTCAGAGTATTTATTTCTGCATACTAGTTCATTAACAAATCCAGATAATTTTGTTCCTTTTACAAATTGATGGTTATTTTGTCGGGCCAAATTTCCCTCATTGTAATATCAACGCCCAAAATAATTGAAATGTATAGACTGTTCTACCACTTTATTTTCAGTTTCTAATTTGTATCTCAACTGTTCGTTACTAATGGTTAGTAGTTTTGTTTACGGAGATATTTCTTTTTAAACTTCTGACATTTCTTAGGAAACTCGTAGAAAAGTCCTTGGAGATTATCCTGCGAATATATCTGCATATCATACCAAACTAATCTTTTTATCTCCCATACTTTATACCTATTGATATCTCATTTCTTCAATTATAATAACAATGTTGAATAGGAACGAACTTAGGGAATCACTTTGTTTTACGCCTACTTTTATTTGAATTTTATGAGTTAGTTAACCTTGGGTTTTTATTTGACTAACATTTTAAAATATATATTTTCTATTATTCCATTTCACAGATTTTTATCTTCTAAATTTTGATGAAAGGTGATGAAGTTTTAATCTATCGAATGCCTTTTCATGATCGACAAAACACATATATGCTGGTCTATTAGATTAAAATTTTTCTTCTTATACTTTGAACATGTTTATCCGCAGAATAAAAAATTTTTATGTACTCTTATCTCAAATCTCTCCGTAAATTAAAGCAATACTCTAAAATTTACCCTGAATCTCCAAGAGTCACAAGTATGTTTAGCATTAAACCATAAATTTGAAAAGGCGTGTGTTTTATCCTGGATCCTTGGAAAAAAAATCATAAATGTTATCATCGAATATATACTGTATAACTTCGTATAGAAAAACTTGGAAAATCCTGCTAAACTTAGCTCTGTATTTTGATAAAAACAAACTACGTATGCATTAACATATAAATTCAATGATCACTGAACAATTCTGGGTTGGAAGGAGCAGCTGAGTTGAGATGTCCCCAGGGTAATGTTAATTTTACAGGTGCAGGATTTGGAGATTAGCTAATAACTAACAACATGCGATAAGAAACTGATTTAAAGTAATGCAAATATTAAATACCAACCGTAATTATGAGATACAAGTGCTCTAGAAAGCTTAAAACCAAAATACACGAGCACACATAACATATAATAAAACAGTAGATGCAAACTTAACACTTCAACTTAAACTAAAGTGAACATCTGAATGTTGCATGTAAAATTTCACAGCTCCAATAGTTTCAAGCGAATAAAATTACTTTTAAACTTTTGTGTGTAAAAGAAGATTCAGCTTATAATGATTCAGCATGGTATTGTTGATACAATTCTTGTCTGTTTTATGCGAAACTATACAAGGTTTTCGAGGTAATTAAGAGAAATCGATCAATTATATGGAATACACATGATATAATGACAGTTCGCATGCAGAACTTCATTCAAATTGTTAAACTGAACAGTAGTTTTTTGACATTTTGTTCTAGTTTATGAAAATGTAGGTCAGAGTAAACCAAAAGCTCTTTCTTGTAAAGTAATACTGGATTATGAATGCAATTACAGTTACGTGATGTTTCACCATATTCCAGAAAGAAACAATACTGAAACTGGTAATCTGGAAACAGCTGGATGTGGTAAACATTATTCATCTAGCGGAAATTAATTGTTCGAGGGACCACTAATCGTGTGGAAGGCAATGTTTGGATAGGTAAAGTTAGAAAAAAAAATCAGTACCGTAGCAACTCATTTCCATTAATTGACCTAATAGTGGCCCGAACTATAAAGCCCGGGCCTTAAAGTTACTTATAGAACAGTAGGTCACCATTAAGATATTTGTATGACGTGCTTATGAGAATTCCTAGTGGTTTACGGAGGAATAATACGAGTCAGTTGGAGAATTTAGTGTCATGCTGGCACGTTGCCTTGACAACTCAATGGTTAACAGCAACCGTACCCAGACCTGCATATCCGGGGTTCAAATCCAGGCTATGGCATTAAATATTTCAGTTTATTGTCTTCGGTGGTGGTTGTTAAAGTAAGAGTACGACTAGAGAGGATCCTCGAAACCTATTTAAATGTTCATCACAGTGGACTGGACACACTTACTCAATGCAACAGAAAGCTATGAAAAGTTTAGGTCTACAGCCATAGCAAACAATAATACAAAAGAATAAAGGTTATGTCTGGACAACTCGTTAGATGGAGCCGAAATAATTTGAAGATAAAAGTTGTTCATTAAATGCATTTCCTTAGTTTTATACAAATTTATTTGCACTTTCTTTGTACCGAATATTTTAAGGGTTTATTATATACTAAATAGAATTACCCAAACCGTTTCAAAATTTAATACGGGAACATACTATTGACAAGAAGCAATAATTCGCACAGCTTTTACGGAATTGCTTTGCATAAACGGTGAAAGCATTACAAACATAGTTAACTTTTCAAATTTTAAAGGTCAGAAAAATCACAGCCCTTTAACCCTATAGAAATTGTTCTTGAACACATCTCGTGGCAGAATAAATTTCGCATTCATAACGGTATGTTTAAAATTTTATATAATGGAAGGCAGATTGTTTTCATTGAAAGGTGAAAGAAAATTAATTTTTAGGTGTGCGTAAAAACTGGTTTGCTACGCTAAGTAAATTACTAGCAAATTACATATGATTTACTTAAAATACATAACCATTAAATTACCTTCTAATTTGCGGTTAGCGGTTTTCCCAAGCGAGTTCGTAGAATATTCAGAAAGTGCAAGGGCCAATGCTGTGGGACCTCTGCAACATTATGGTGAAAAATAAATAATTGGAGGAATACGTTACACGTAACTAGGTGCCCTTAATATTTAAAAAGCGTCCTCATTGTTGGTCCTGAATGAATAGTAGGGGTCTTTTTTAGTCTTCATGGTAAACTTAGAAAGTTGTATTTATACAATAACTGTGATGGAAATTTTGAAAAGTGTATTCTGGAACAGAAAGGCCACAAATAATATGATTTTGTAACTTAAGATCTATGGCCGAAAATATGTTACAAATCCTCGAATCTGATTGACTGCTTTGAGCAAGTATATTGGCTAGTTTGAATTCAAATATCACATTTTAAAAAGGTTTCGTGTTAATGCATATGCTATATTTCAGTCGTAATGTTCTGCAAGTAAATATCATTCACACGCGCACATACGTGGATACACATCCATAAATTTTTCTTTCATAATATATTCAATACAGAAATGTTACCTTTTCTATCCTTTTATTGGGTCATGGAAATATTTCATTTCATTCCAAACTTCAATGATAAGAATTACATAGAAAACGAAGCTAGCTATAGTGCAGCAATAAATATTACACAAATAGAATTATTTGTAACAAAAAGCTTCACTTATCTTAGGAAATTGATGTGAAATTGTCTTATTACTTGAGCTCGATTTCAAGAACATTTGTTCACTTCGTCAGTCGACACTTCGTCGTCAAGGATAAAGGTTACTATGTTTTTTCAGTATTACCAAAATATGAAAACGAAACAAACCTAAAAACAGAATCAACTGCTGGTACTTCAAAATTCATTGCACGATGTTTATTTTTTAAAATAAATATATTTTCCTAAACCATTAAATCTATGGGACCATTTAATTGTTTAAACTTCAGATCCTCAAAATAAATGTAGTATTAAAAATGTATTTTAATTCTCTAAAAAAGATAAAATTCCTAATAAATTTGGTATTTGACAGTTTAATTGTTTAGATTGTGAATAATTTTATATTGGAAAGACGAAACTTAATTTGGAGACCAGAACGAAGGAACATTTTCGTAACATTAAGTATAAACAAACATATCAACAGGTCTTATCAGATCATTTTTGGTCATTTAACCATGAAATACATACTTAACATAAGCTATAAAAGCAATTAAATGGTACGATAGATTTAAGGGTTTAGGAAAATATATTTATTTTAAAATATAAACAACGTGTAATGAATTTTGAAATAGCAGCAGTTAATTCCATTTTCGGGTTTGTTTTGTATTCAGATTTTGGTAATACTGAAAATAATATGGTAACATAGTAAACTGTATCCTTGACGACGAAGTGTGTTGACTGACGAAGGGAACAGATGCTCTTGAAATCTATCCATATAAGATAAATTGACATCATTTTCTTAAGATAATTGAAGTTTTTTTAACATAGTTATATTTGTGTAGTTCAATGACAAGATTTCATAAGAAATAAATTGAGACTTTGTAAGTGGTGGTGGTCGGTGGCGGTGGCGGTGGCGGTATTATTTATTCTCCAAAGAAGTAACCCTATTTTAACAATAAGGTATGTTAGAGTTCTGGTTACAAAAACACATAAATACAAAGATCAATATAACAGAATATGATAATAATTATAAAATGTTAAATATTAGGCCAGTAAAGTGAGCAAAAGGCTGACATGGAGCATTCAGTTATTAAAACCTTGCTGACGAAAATTGACATTCTACAAGTAATAATTTCATTATTACGTTCTCGTAATAATTAAATTTGAAATGAAACATCTAATTCATTTCAAACTGCTTTGCAGCTGTTTTCCAAACTCTGCTATACTTGGGTTAATGTTAGCCCTTTCATGTAGCTAATGGTACTCGTGTCGAATTTTGTAGAGGATAAAAAATTTCAGCTCTCAACTACAGTGACTGTCACACTTTTTCAGAAAAGGTGTTCTGTAAATTTAACATGCTTGTTTTTAATGGAAAAGTTGGTAAATAATAATTCAAAATTGCTAAACTCTTAATCCTCTGCACTTCATAGGTACCGCAGTAATGCAGTTTTGATTTCTAAATTATTTTAAAAGTGCAAAATACCTGTTAATTGCTGAGATACGAAAATTTGCTCGTCAATATTTTTGGGACAAGAGATGGTTGGCAACTCAAGGGGTGCTTTGTTCTTGTTATGTACTGTGTGGGGAGGTCACAATAAGTGCCTCACTTTGGCTCAAAGCAGATACAAACATTCAGGAGTGAAATGGGGCGCAGTGGAAGGTACAGTACATTTGAGCAATAGCAATTAGTAGTACTACATCATGAAAGGGGAAAAACATGTCAAATGACAGATTTGTTGAACATGAAGAAAAGTACCGTTAACGACATTAACTACCGTAATAAATATCAAAATAGGATTGAATATTTGTCACAGACAGGTCGCCCGAAGATCCTTAATGGGAGAAAAGAGAGGGCAGTAATAAGCAAGGTGGGAAACAATCCAATGTCTTAGTGCAACTGCTAATGCTGCTGCGAGTTGCGTTTGGAAAGAGGATCAGCGCAATCACAATCTGGAGGGTGTTACACAGAGAACATTATCATGGACAAAGTGCAAGAAAAAAGCCCTAAGTCAACAAAATGAATAGGATCAAGCGGCAAAGATTTGCGAAAAGCACCTCAGCAAAGATATGGACTGGTGGAAGACAGCAATTTTCTGCGACGAGTCAAGATTCAACATTTCTGACTCAGATGGGCGATTTATAGCTTGAATACAGCCCAATAAGGAGTTTGAAAAAAGCAATATGCAGGCGACACTAAAACATAGAGGGAGAGATGTTATGGTTTGGAGCTGTATGTCAGCTGGAATAGTAGGTGAGGTAGTTTTTACGAGTGGACACACAAATGACCACTAGTATCTTCAGTTTTTATAAGATATCCCTAAGAAAAGTGCAGAAAATATGGAATAGGAGAGTTTTTAAATTTTATCAGGACAATGACCTAAAACATAGAACCTATAATGTACGTCTATGATTGTTGTGCAACTCTCTTAAAGCAGAGAGTCCCAACATCAATCGGATTGAGGATCTATGGAATAGACTCGGAATTGACGTAAAAAGTTTCCCATAAATTTAAAGCTGATGTGAGGAGGCGACTGCAAGAGAAATTAAACAAATTAACCCCGTTCTACCACTATCGAACTGGCGGAGAGCATAGCGAGAAGGCTGGCTGAAGTGCCACGGAGGAAGGGAAGAATTACCAAGTATCCTACACGGTGTTAATTATTTCTGTTTGTTTTGTACTTATATATTTTTTCCGAACACTTTTGAATAGGAAATTTTGCATTACTACAATTACGTTCATAAGTTTTATATTTTGTGCTTCACGAAATGAAATGAAACTTTATTTTTGGTATCTGTGTATGTGACTGTAAAATATAAGGTGAGCAAAATGGAATAAAATAGGTTTGTAGTTAATCTTATGTTGTTAAACATATAACATTTATACTTGTCTGAAAAATTCTTACAGTCACTGTACCTAAAAAAAATCAGATAACGTTAAAGTTATATTACGTTACGTCTTCCTTAGTTAGACATTTCTTTTACTGTGTTTTAAGAGATATATTCCTTGCGTGATTATTGTTAATTTTGCTCTTTTTTACCCATTTTCTTGCATTATATGAGTCTTACGTTTACATTGCATTCGACTTATAATTTAAAGTTATCGTTGATACGACCTATTAGTGTAGACAAGAGATCGGCTCAGAAACCCTTAAGAATAAACCTAGAAGTTTATACCTAAAGAACTTTTTTTCCGCTGGCAATTATAGCCAAGTTAACACCGTAATGCGGATATAATAAGACCGAGTGTATAAAACGTGCTTGCTTTCTTCAGAAAAACTGGCAACATTAACTAAGAAGAACTGCGTTTCCGGGAACTCATAACATTTTATTCTCGAGCAAATGGCGGGTGAGTATATCGCGTTTCTGTTTGAGTGTCAAAGTGTGCTCTTTAATGTTGGTCACAGCTTACAGGCAACACTGGTATAACCTGTAACCACTTGATTCATGTGAGCTGAGACATTTGACACACTTTCGAAATTCTGCTAAATAACAGACACTTTTATTAAAGTAAGGTTACTAATGTTTAGATAAAACAGATGATGTTTTATATTCACAAGACTTACTAACTCTTAACAGTTAGGAATTCATAGAGAAGTAAATTATTTCATCCACCACCAATAAGAAAAACAATTGTGATCCAATGTGATAAAAAATGTGATACCGTTTTTACTGAAAAGTAAGTCTTTTACTGTTAAACATGAATAATCTGTGCAAAGAGTCGAATTATCTCTACCAGAGTCAATGTACCCGATGAAGCAGAAGTATAAAGTTAAAATTTACTAGACAAACACATTATTCTTCATGAACGTCTACTCCAATAGTGTCAGACATTCTGCTATAATCTCTTTGACCATCGATTACCCCGTAGTTGGCTTAGTCCGATGCTCAAGTTTTCATTAGTTAAAAAATAGACATCTACAATGTACTTCAACTATAAATAAGATGAATTTAGTACCAGTAATTTCTTTGAAAAGTATGCTAAAATAACTGAACTGTGCCATTTCTTAAAACATAAATACCCTATCATATAGTAACTGCAGATGACTTTTGTGACAGCAAACTAAGATTAGCAATTCGAGCTTTGTTTTTTAATTGTTCCATGTTATACTCCGCCTTTAACTGCAATGGTCTTGCACTCTCATTCATATTTCCAGACTCTGGGGAAGATGAGGAATTATCTTGGTCGGAGAAAAATCCCCCACCCCCAGCACCACCGGGAATCAAACCCGGGAGCCCTAGCACGGCTCTACCAACCGAGCTATGGGGCAAGCCTCCAGCTTCTTCTACAAATTATTCAGGTATAAAATCTTCGTCGCCTGAGTCACTCATGTTGACATACAGTTTACCATTTGTTATTTTTACATCACCTTAATTGCGGTTATTCTCTATTCAAAGCCTCCAATATCATCTTACACTAGTAAAGGCATCCATACTAAATATTTTGTAAAGCAATTTTTGATGTTATAATTCATAATTTAAGACTATTTTATCTTGGATAACGGATAGAATTACATATGGGATTGGGCTTGATGATTATCGCACTGTTGAAACTTAAGCCTTTGGTGCACCTAAGGGCAAAACCCTCGGACGTTAAATTTTTTCACCCGCTAATAAACACGAACTTAACTTCGCAAATCTCCTAAATAACTGTTATTTCTCTTAATGGAGAGAAAAATCTGAAGAAATGGGTGTATTACGTATCCACTAATGGGTGTAAAGGAAATGGAGAATATTGCAATCTTTTAAGAGCCACTGCTAAGTAGGAGCTTTAAAATGACTTTACAAGAGGAGAAAGAGAGAAATAACAATGCAAGAAGGAAAGAAAAAACGAAGAAGGAAAGGGAGAGATAAGAAAGAGTTAGGGAATAAAGTAAGAAAGACTAAAGTATACATATTAGAAAAGTGAAGCCAATAACAAGTACAATCTCAGAAATGGTGAACTGCACCCCCCCCCCAAAAAAAAAATAATAAAATGAATTTTGTACTTCACAAATTGTATACCTCATCGTACTAAGACTTCATTAATATCACTCGTCATTCAGAAAGAACAGAATTTAACGGACGTTTAACATAAAATTGAAGATTAACCAACACTTTATATATTATGAAATTACTTTAAAGAGAATTAATCGTATAGCAGTTTATAGAAAAATAAAAATAACCCGACATTTTCCATGTAAAACGTAGTGCGGTTTGGGGGATTTAATTGAAACCCTTTGTGCAGTAAGTGTCCTTTGAAAGTATAGATCGTAAATGTCACATTTGACATTTCTCATTTGCCTACTTGTTTTTTAGTTATGACGTCATACATTAGCATTTTATAATGTGTTTTTTCGTAGGAAATAGGTTATTTTCTTGTGAAATCCCTTTATGGATTTTTTGTTTGTTTGAAATACGTACCTTCCTCATATTGCTGAAAGTAAAACTGTATCTAAACGCTAAAAAGACCACTTTATATTTTTCTGTTTTTGAATTTTAATTGCACTTTTCTGCTCATTTGGAGTACCATTTAAAATCCTTTTTGCAACATCTTTTAGGACTATTCACGCTCACTTATATTGTTAAATCATGTTAATGAATAAATATCTCTAACAAAAGGGATAAATTTTTGTCGAAAAGTGATTTACTGTGTCATTACAATATTTATACAACCAGCATATTCACAAAACATTAAAATTTCAGAGCATCGAGACATTTTGTACACGATAACTGTAGTTTACTTAAAATTTTTGCATTTAATGGCAGTTTCTAAATATCCTTTATTTTCTGTACAAATTTCCCGTTGTATTAAATACTAAGTCATACAGAGTGTTACAAATTATAACATACATTAGACAAATAAATCTTATAATAATAAAGATATTCAGTATTTTTGTTTGTATAGCTGCTTTTAAACCTAAAACATATTTTAATGAATATTATTCATTATACCAGGTGATTCAGTTGCCCCTTATTCTCGAGTTTTATGCAATCCGCATTTTATACTCCAAATTGAAAACATCTACCTCATTACTTGGTTCTACCCGCGTATTTAACACCAATGTTAAATACTCGATGAAATTATTACTAATATAGATATTATCGCATCGCCTGTATTATATTCGTAATTAGACAGCTGACGTGTGCAAGTGTTCACAGGAACCAATGAATACTACGTGTTAGACGGGATGTTTACCTCACACGTTACTAGGTAGCTCAGCTGGAACGAGCGCAGTACTACAATATCATTTGTCTGTTGTGACGGTGGTTCGAACTCTGCATAGGTGTACTAATTTTTTCCCTTGTCATACAATTTACAATTAACACTCTGAAAACTGTTATCATTTTTATTTTTAATTGCTTTATTTATGTTTTATGGCATTTCTTGAAGTTTCTTTATTGGTGAACTACACGCAGGTAGTTGTTTAAACACACCTATAGGTAGGTGAAATTGAAATAAGGATCATTTATACACATTTGAACACAGAAAACATGGACATTGCATTATCAGAGATTAACATGGAAGTTAAACACAATTTTGTAGACATAGAATTACTATGCTATTAAAATGTCGTTTCAAATTGGTATGCTTTGTAGCGCTCGAATGAACCTTTTTCTGTTCCTGGAACACGACTCTTCTAACGAAGCAAGTGCTCGAACTGGTGACTTTCTTGTGTAATGCAGACAAGTCACTCAGGGACTTCATAATTAAATTATTATGAATTCCTTTAAAACATTTTGATAAACATAAAAAAATAATGAAACAGTAGAACCAAACTGAAAATTTCAATGTCATAGCCGGGATTTGAATCACGTGGTTCAAATCCCGGCTATGACATTGAATTTTTCAGTCAGACCATACCCTTTCATAGTGCGTCCTACACACGGCTAGTGTGAAAGAACAATTAATTTCCATAAAAAATAGTATTTACAATGCTGAGTCTCGAACTTGTGTCATTGGGTGTTAGGGCACAGGAGAGGTCATAATCCCTCTGAGCTAATTCCAGATTTGCCTGAAAACACGTTCTGGGTTCAGTAGTAGGACTTGTATGCCTGGCGCTATACCTTTTCCACCTCGCGAGTTCTCGTGCTTGATTTAGCCTTTTAAAACACTTTTAATCATATCCTGGGTGTTTTAATATTATTACATAAATGGAAAAAGCTTATGCATGTTAATTGAGATGCACGAGACGTACATGGTTTAAGCAAAAATGTAAAATGAACGATTGTTTAATAATATGTCCGTTTTGACGGTACGGGTCCATGATGGATGAGGCGTATTTCTAGTTTTTTCCTAATGTTTAGCTGCCAACCCCTGTTGTAAGTACAAGAATCCGCCATTTTCTTTTTAGCTGACGTTGTTGGTGTACTTATTTCAGAGGTCCATTTGTTTCGAAGCGTTTACTGAATTACTTTGCCATATATACTCTAATAAAAAGTTTGTAAAATCGCCTGGAAACCGGAATTCGCTCTCAGTAAATGAGTCGTATGTTTTTGAGGTGTACTTTAGCGTGCAGTACGTTTTGTCCCTTAAACGCTATTCCTCTGATAGGCTCACATGCCACCTTACAAAATATTAGGCGCGGTAGACTCACCTAGTATAAAAAAATCATGATTTCGCCACTGGTTAGCGGATCTTCATCATCTGATAGTACGTAAATGTTTTGCAGAATGTATGCTGAGAAGTTGAGATAATTTTTGTACGTCGTTTATGAAAAATAACTGAATTCAGGTTAAAAAAAAAGAATATCTTCATTTTTTTTCTTCAATCTGTATAGCAAGGGCCAGGGACTTACTCAGATCTAAATATTTCCTTTCGGAATTTTCTCTACCATTTACCGTTTCTTTTGATTCCACCTCCTATGGTGTGCGTGCAGTAAGAATCACCCTAATGTTAGCAAGATAAGGCGTTCAAACTATACTTAAAACCTTGTTGGTAGTTCTGATTTAGGAATCTGATGTTTTAATATATTACGTAATTTTAGAATTAGAATAATACGTTATAATGAAATGTCATTTGGAAAGAACAGTGCCCCAGTATGCAAAATATCAGTATAGATTATATCTCCCAGTATTGTGTTCAGCTCAGCTATGAAAATCGCTTATACTCCGAGAAGTTATCTCCATACCTGTACAATAAAAGAGATTTAAGAGTTTAAAATGATAGCTTTTGAGTATAAAGCAGATCATTGGCGGCAGAAGTTAATCTTAAATGTAGTAGGTATATTTGTGTCTCTTATTGTGAATAACTCTACTAAGGAGCCTCTAGAGTTCTCGTAAAACAAAATATATGACGATGGAAATCGAACTTGGATAGCTTCCTGTTCAGATTCAGTGCAACATAAAAGCTTTAGATACCGAAGTCGAACCACATTACTTCTTATTGACGGTTCGCCTGAGAAATATGTCTTTATCGGTTGTAATTACATGTCCATCACTGTGCTCAAAGCGACTCATAAAGAATAAAGTGATAGGTTGCCAGGCATTAATACTTGCAAATACGATGCAGTCGTGAAACGGCTGTTCGACATATAGCTGCCATCTGGTGTTACGGAAGCATAAAGACCAGTAGACATCTGCTGTTCACTTTTTTTCTTTTGATCATTCAACAGCCTGAAAACGTGCGGAAATGTCAGTTGTGTTATAGAGCAGAGCCAGTGACAAATCCAAAACGTCTAAGTATGTACTAACCCATTCTTCAACAAATAAAACATTCTTCTATCTTCTTAAGCCGAGATAAATATTTTTAGAAAAAATTTACACATATTTTCTTGGAAGTTAAATGGGAGGAGGGGAGCGTTGCTTCTGATAGTTTGAATTTCCGTTCTCTTTGTCAGAAAAGTTTTGTTTTAAGTCATATCGGACAGTGAATGAATTGGGTGAAATAATGCTTAAATGAGCCCAGGGTCCATGGAGCTTAGAGCTACCCCACATTCGTCTTTCAGGATAAGGGAAAACCCCGGAAAGAACCTTATCCAGGTAACTCACCCTGACCGAGATTCGAACTCAGGACCTCATGAACGTGAGGCAGACACGCTACCATGTACACTATCGAGGCGGGCATCAGAAAAGGGGTATACAGGTTTAGGGGCAGGGAGGAAGAGCAGAGAATGATTTCCCATTTGAGAAAATATAAGCATTTTAAAATGTAAGTCAATAACAAGAAATATATCAAGAAAGATTTAGCTCTACCAAAAAAAAAAAAAAACTTTACTTATATATATATATATATATATATATATATATATATATATATATCAGTTCTTCTCGGGAAGTAAGCCAGGTGAAAAGACGATTAGAAATCGACGTTTCGAGAGGTAAATCTTTCCTATCATCAGCATATTTATCAAACGTTAGAACCAAAAATAAATCACTGGATATAACAGAAATATAAACAAAGTCAATATTCGCATTACTGAACAAATGACTGTTTTCAGTGAATTAAATGCCAGGTCAGGAGATAGCGTGAATATAGGAAATTCATTGGGTCAAAGAGACGTAACTACTCAACTTGATTTTTAAGCTGTATGGCTCTGTGTCTCTTAAGTCAACGGATTTCCAATTTTAAGGCTGGTTTCCAAGAGGAACTGAGCTGAAATCCAGCATCACGATTAAACATGCTCTTCTCGGAAAGGAAATCCGTCGACTTAAGAAGCACAGATCTATACAGCTTGATAATCAAGTTAAGTATAACTAGACCGCGAACAAAATGCAGTTGGAGGCGTGGCTCACGAACTCTTTTCGTGTTTCACTCATTTAAGCATTCCCTCTTTGCATTTTCTGCCGAATCACTGCTTTGTTCTTCGGGGTTTAAGGAAACTATGATTCTACCTATTTGTTGATCGATTGTGAGGTCATGTCTAAGATAATTATTTTCTGTTCACTTTGAAAATCAAAACAGCACTAAAATACACGCGTCTGCTGTGGTTTGCGCTATGTTGTATGCAGGAAGGAAGGGGTGGGGGTCACGTGATGCTTCGTTGGCGTGAAGGGGAGAAGGTCTACTCGCGCATGCGCACACCAACTGCATTTTGTTTGCAGTCTACCTGTAGTTACGTTTCTTTGACCCAATTAATTTTGTATACACACGCTATCTCCTGACCTTGCATTTAATTCACTGATAAGTCCTTTGTTCAGTAATGCGAATACCGATAGTGTTTTGTCTTTGTTTATATTTCTGTTATATCAGTGATTCATTTGTGGTTATAACATTTACTAAATATCCTGATGATGGAAGAGATATACGAACCCGAAATGTCCATTTCTAATCGTTTTTTCACTTGGCTTGCTTCCCGAGAATGACTTGAACATATTCGTCACCAGGAAAGCTTCAGGTCTTATTTATCTATATTTTGATTAGTTGTACAAAAGTCGTTCAGAATGAAGAGGATTCCAGAGCAAATTACATATTTATTTTTCTTGATAATATCTTAAACGTATTCTTTAACACGTTTTTGAGAAAAATATTTAGAAAAGCTTTCACGCAAAGAGTATATTAGATTGGGGATATCTTCTTTGAAATTTACAGGTTACTTCCTTGGAAGCTGGCGAAATTAAAAATATCATATTTGGTCTTCGTTTTGGGGTTAAATTTACCTCACGTACCCTCTCACGTGCAAACATTTTTTAGACATTTCCTTTTATTTAAGTGACTTTGAAATTTGCATTTTCAGTAAGTCCAATTTTTAAAATAAGTGACACAGATATACAATACTCATTTAATTTAAAAATATGTTTAAATAAATCACTAACAAACATGATCATCGATATTAACTTTGTTAATAAAGGGGACAGCGAAAACGAGGTGTAGAGCAGTAAAGCTTTCCCGACCAAGGAATAGGACAAGAAACACAATGTGATGGCTTAAATAATAAGCTTTTTTGTTCACATCGATCAGGGTCGTGTTTGTATATCCACCACCACAGCCTCCGTTTCAGCCGTACAGACTCCAGCCACCAAGCCATCACCGAGTAACAACAATCCAGTGGTAAATGTAAAACACCGATCCCGGCCACAACATAGATCGCGAAGTCGCTCGCCTTACATTAGATCCCGGTCTCGTTCTACGAGCCGTAGGAGTTCTGACTCCCGAACATCAGCGGAGTCACAGGAGGCTAACGATTTTCGAGTCGTAGGGCCCAAGTCAGCCAAGGTCAAGAAAAAAGTTAAAACGGCCCGTTAAAAACTCTTCATGGAAATAATCCAGTGGAATGTCAATGGTTTTCGAGCTCGTGCTCAAGACCTACAATATTTAGTTTCTCAACGGTCACCGTCAATTATTTGCCTCCAGGAAACCCACTTACATCCCAATCACTCGTTACACCTTAACTCTTTTTCTGCATTTAGAAGCGACTCTCTTGCAGGTATGCGTGCAAGCGGTGGCGTTGCTACCTTAGTGGCGCCTAACATCTCAGCCGCCAACGTTCCTCTCACCACACCATTGCAAGCTGTGGCCGTTCGGATACAGCTGGAGAGCATCAGTTTTACCATCTGCAACATGTACCTACCGCCGCTCAGTATAGTTCCAGAGCGTGATCTTCGAGCTCTGTTGGCACAGCTCCCCTCACCACTACTCCTTGTGGGAGATTTGAATGCCAAGCACACGCTCTGGGGATCAGACACTGATGACGCCCGTGGATGCCTCCTCGTAGACGTCTTCGATCAGTCAGACCTGCTTCTGCTAAATACTGGTGACCCGACATTCCTATCATCCGCTTATGGTACACATTCCGTACTAGACCTTTCTTTCTGCAGTCCGTCATTAGTACCACTACTTGAGTAGTCAGTACTTTCCCACCTCTTTGGCAGTGATCATTACCCCATTAACATTCATTTTTCTGGCCGCCAATGTGTACCTTCTCGACATCCCTGCTGGATTATTTCCAAAGCTAACTGGGGAAAATTCCAATCCCTCATACGACTCATCGAGGATAGTTTCGACACCATCGATGAAATGGTAGAATATTTTACTTGCTCGATCCTGCTCGCAGCAGAATCCAGCGTTCCTCGAGGTTCACCTACACCACGTCATATCCCTGTACCGTGGTGGTCCGAGGAATGCAGTTTGGCTGTCAAAGCACGCAAACGTGCTTTGCGCATTTTTCAGCGGCACCCGACGGAAGGGAACTTCGTCGCCATCAAACGTTCTCGCGCTAGGGCACGTTTTATACTGCGCAACGCAAAGCGTAAATCTTGGGAAGCCTATGTGTCTTCGCTTTCCCGGCGCAGCTCTACCCAACAAGTATGGTCAGCTGTTCGGCGGATGTATGGCAAGTATCGCCGGACGGTAATTCCCGGCCTCGCCATCAACGGTTCCATGTGCACCACCGAGCAGGACATAACTGAAGCCCTAGCTACCTCTTTTGCTGCCACGAGCCAAACTGCCCGCTATGACGCTCTCTTCCTGCCTATCAAGGAAAAAGCGGAGCGGGTACCACTGAATTTTAATAGTGACTGCACCGAGCCGTACAACCAACCCTTTACCGCTGCCGAGCTCGCCCATTCTCTAGCGTTAGCAAAGGATTCTTCTCCAGGTCCCGATGACGTACACCGACAGATGCTACTACATCTTCCATCTGAGGCGCTATGTTTCCTATTAAACATCTATAGCCGCATTTGGCATGAGCGGGTTTTCCCTTCCTCCTGGCGAGAGGGTATTGTCATCCCCATCCCTCGACCCGGAAAGGACCGCACACTTCCATCTAGCTACCACCCCATTTGCCTGACGAGTGTCCTCTGCAAGACCTTCGAGCGAATGATAAACGCTCGATTAAATTGGTGGCTAGAAAAACATAACCATCTGTCAAACTTGCAATGCGGTTTTCGTCGCCATCGCTCAAGTGTCGACAATCTAACACGCCTTGAGGGGTATATTTCCGATGCGTTTCTACTGAAACAGCACGCCGTGGGTGTGTTCCTCGACCTGGAGAAGGCCTATGACACCACTTGGCGGTACGGCATACTCCGTAACCTTCATAGTTACGGTATGCGTGGTCATCTACCCGAGTTTTTATGCAATTTTTTAAAACTTTGCCGTTTTCGGGTTCGCATAGGAAACACGATATCACGGGAGCGGATACAGGAGAACGGTGTACCTCAAGGGTCGATTTTGAGCGTCACCCTTTTCGCCGTAGCGATTAACGGCATCACTAGTGCCGTTCGAAGTGGAATTCCATCATCCCTCTATGTTGACTTCGCTATCTATTATAGGTCTGCCAACATAGATCACATTGAGCGCCAACTGCAGCTGACCATTACCCAGCTAGCAGCTTGGGCGCTTCAAACCGGCTTCCGTTTTTCAGCTGCGAAGACGCAGTGTATCCACTTTCACCGCCTACGAGGTATTCACCCGCCTCCTGATCTTTATTTGAGCGGCACACCCCTGCCATTTGTCTCGCACCTGAAGTTCTTGGGCCTCTACTTGGACCGACAACTAAATTGGGAGCACCACATTCGTCACCTTCGAGCCTCTTGCGATCGTTCTCTTCGGGTGCTGAAGGTATTATCTGGAGCATCTTGGGGGGGGGGGGCGATCGCACTGTAATGTTGAGGCTGTACCGCTCTCTGGTTCGGTCCAAGCTGGACTATGGCAGTTTTATTTATGGCGCAGCGACCGCCTCTAAACTTCGCCTTTTAGACACCGTGCATCACACTGGCATCCGCCTTGCCACAGGAGCTTTCCGCACCAGTCGAGTCGACTGCCTGTATGCAGACTCAGGCGAACCTCCACTCCATATTCGTCGCTCGC
This sequence comes from Mantis religiosa, assembly GCA_030765055.1. Taxonomy (NCBI): domain Eukaryota; kingdom Metazoa; phylum Arthropoda; class Insecta; order Mantodea; family Mantidae; genus Mantis; species Mantis religiosa. Next base: position 130,245,630 of record CM060957.1, on the reverse strand, counting down.
TGTTACTGTGCTCATACGTGTCGAAGTTGGCAAGTTATCCCAATCATCCTTGTTTTAAACCAGTTCTGTGTCCAGATTTAGTCCACCGTTATATGCGCCCTGGTTCTCGGACACGCCCCGTGGGAATAAGATTTCGGGATCACCTACATTCCCATGGCCTCCGAATGCCTCGCGTGGAGAGGTCGTCCATCTGCCCTTATCCTGCATGGCAGCTCAATCGTGCGCGGTTCGATCTAACTCTTTCAAACAACCCTAGACTCGCTACTCCACATTCGGTGTTCCAACAACTTTTTGCCGAATTACTGGGCCGTTACCCTAACTACGTTCCGGTCTTTACAGACGGTTCCCAGTTAGGTAACGCTACGGGTTGCGCATTCTTCATTAACGGTGAGGCTCATAAATTTCGACTTCTGGACTCCACTTCGGTCTTCTCAGCAGAGCCGTATGCCATCTTTTATTTGCTCCTTTTTATTTGCAAGTTAGCTCCTGGCTCTTTTATCGTCTGCACTGACTGTCTAAGTGCGCTTCAGGCCTTACAACAGCACACTACCGCTCACACACTGGTTTTAAAAATACAGACCCAGATCTCGCAAATGCTCAGTCGCGGATACAATTTTGTTTTTACTTGGACCCCACGCCATGTTGGGATTTGCGGGAACGAGGAGGCGGACGCGGCTGCTAAGTCTGCTTGCCGTTTGCCCCGGAGTTTAACAACTACAGTGCCATTCCAGGACGTGCAACGTTTTTTCCGTCACCAACTCCTCTCTGCTTGGCAGCACTCCTGGACAGCTTTACAAGGCACACAACTCCGGGCAATTAAAGACAGCGTACGACCCTGGCTAACTTCCTGCAGGGATAACCGGCGAGCCGAGGTGATACTCACCCGGCTGAGAATTGGGCACACACGAGGTACTCATGGTCATTTGTTGAGAGGGGAACCGGCCCTAGTGTGTGCTCCGTGTGCCGTACGCCTCACTGTGCCGCATATTTTACTCGATTGCCCACAGTACGCCCGCGTTCGCCAGTCTTTGGGCTTGGGAGCTAACTTGCTCAGTATTTTAGGTGACGACCCAGTGGCCGTGGATAAGGCACTGCGGTTTGTTTTTAAAATTGGTTTTAATAAACAAGTCTAACTTGCATTTTATATTTATTTTAGAGATTTTAAATTATTAGGCTTTAGATGGTTTTTATGTCCTTTTTAACAGATGACTGTTTTATTATATTTTACCTTTTAACAAATATTTTTTATAGCTTTTAGGTTTTAGGTTTGACTTAGGGCCCAAATGACCTCGATGTCGACGGGCCCTAAAGCCCCACTCACTCACTCACTCGATCAGGGTCGATTGGCTCACGAACTTAATCTCTCAGTGATTTATTGCCTTTCGAATCCACTGTCGCGAGAACGTCTTCAAGGTACTGGAGGACGACTTTAAGACCAAAAACGGCATCCATCTTTTAAGATCTCCCGATGTGGAAGTAGGACAGGGATATATCAATAGATGGTGTATTCCTGGAGTAACAACCCGAAATGTTACGTAATGGAGTTTTGCTCGCCAACTAATTGGTAAAAGCGCAGGCAATGAAATAGCTAGAAGGCCATGGGAAGCAACAAAAGTCTGCTTCAAAAGACCTTTCCTTTGTCAACCTTGGTGCCGTCTCCCAAATGGAGTAGATATCAGATGTTGAGAAGATGTGCACAGAGATAAAGTTAATTTACTGATGGGTACTGAATGTCCATGATTTATGATCCCATTATGGTCCCAGTGTCAGTAATTAATTTTATTTGTTATGAAATTAACCATTTATTACAAAGGCATGTCAAGTTAAACAAAATTCTTTGTTACGAAGGCCTTATTTTTTTTTTTTTAAAAAATCTACTTAAGTATAAACATGCAAAATTGCATACTCACATCACCCCATAAACAATGTATTATAAGCAGAGAAACGATTTTGTGACGAAAATTATTTATAAAATTCGCGTTAATAATTGTAATTGGTGGTGTTTTGTGCTGACAATTTTATCATACATCGCATTAATTTCGCGCAAATTTTCGGGACTTTTCACAGAAATTGCGATAAGAGTTAGGTTTTGCCTTTAATGCCAAGAGTGCTGTTACTACTTGTAATCTGTTATCTTTGCCACCATAGCTTTGCTGTTCACAAAGCTTTTAAATGCTGTCCACAAAGCTTTTAAATGCTGTCATTACATGATTTAAATTCTGTATTTGATTTAGTAACTCGCCTACAAGGTCAAAGAAATTATATAAAGGTTTTAGGGTTATTACGTCATCAGTTTCTTTTGTCTTAATGAAGTTCAATTTAGACAAAGTCATACGGCAACAATACTTGTAGATTCTCTTCTATTGCTTCTCTAACACTGGGATCCATGATATGTTCTACAAGTGCACCTAACTGTTTCCAAAGCAACCATTCCCGAATATTTCATATTTGTTTCTCAAAGAGTTAATTTGGGATAAAACATGAACTACACGCTTTTGTTTAGATTGAAATTCTAATATTGCATCATTTATCAATCTGAATTTTTTATAAACAAATGTTGCTTGTAACTTTACAATATTGCAGCACTTGGCATCGCAAAATTGATTATATAACAAATTTTTCGCGGGATCTGAAAGCTTTATTTATTTAGAAAACAAATCGACAGTTGCATCAAAATAGCTGGTAATGTAAACTACCGAATTAAACGTGCTAGACCAGCGTGTCAGTACAGGTAATGGGAACAGTTTGTTCTCTAAATCCGAGTGGTTTACAGTGAGGTATTTTTTGTATTCATTTTTTAACTTCGGGAATTTCGGAACACATTGTTAAGCCCTGAAGGACAGTATTTTCGTGTTAATGTAATCTCTGAGAGTAGCTTCCAAGAACTTCAGTACCTTCTTAGTACCTTTAGTCAACGTAATAGGAGTTTATTTTCTGTGCTCGGTGTGCTATCCAATAAATAATATTTCCAGTTAGCACATGACAAATAGTTCAGTATCACGGACCAGCCGGGAACAGTGGTGTCAGTTTATTGTTGCACCGCTTAGCTGTTATTTCACTGCGCATGATGTCACTTTATGCTTTATTAAGTGTTAAATTTTATCTTGTTTTAAATTTGTGAACACTTTTTCACCACTTCTAGCTTCATGCTATGAAGATATGAATGATGAATTAATGTTATTTATGTAATTTGTCATAAATTTAAATTTTTCTGTGCAGACTAACAATAATATAAATGTTGTCATTTATCGATAAAAAATACTATTCTCGAAAAAAACGAAAAATTCGCGAAAATTTACGAAAAAATCGTTAAAAACAAAAAATCTTGCCTCTGTTTATAAGGAAGTGGAAATATTTGCTGAACTAAGGTAGAGGGTATAAATGTTCTTGGTTCTCTGACGTGTCGCCAACATGAGCTGCATACGCAGCAAACATCTTAAATGGATGCCCATGATCACAGTCAACTTACGCACTATTTCTTAGATCAATTTTCACCAGAAATCTGCTACCCCAGAGACTGCTATTGCTTCCTGTAATTGAGAAATTGTCACTTAATCACTTAATAGCTTGGTGCACAGTGTTTTCAAGCGGACGTCAAGTAAGCGATTTAAATTTAGGGAATAAGCCATTTGTTTGTTACCTATACTAATTGACTGAATAGTAAGTGTAACTATAGGTGTACCTATCTGTTAAAATTTGATAATCTCTAATGATTTAGAAGGTAGTAAGCTTCATTATACCTTAAAATTCCTAGTTGTAAATTACTAAAGAGCTGAAATTGATTTACAAAATATGGTAGAGCACTATAACACACAGGAGTCCTAAAATAACTTAAGGTATTAATTGATTCTTGAGAATACACAAACCAAGTTATTCCACAAAAGACGTGCATAAAATAGAACAGCAAGAGATGTTTAATCCCCAACGTATTAAGATTGTGTTGAGAAAGCAGTAGACACAAGAAAGCAAGACAATCGAATCACGGTATGTGCAGTACAAGTTCCAAAATCTTTTAATAAGCTTTATGTAGGAAACTTTTGCTGCACTTCATCTGCAGTCTCCGTTAAGTATAGACAGAGAGTAATTGTGTTAAGCGAACTTCAAACCTTTCTAAACGTCTCTTTTTGTAATGAACCACGGAGAGTAGATACTTCTTTTTATGACATTTCCAAAACTTTAGCTTGGTAGCCTAAAAGTGCTGAATTTTCATATCCCACATCGATCAATGTGATGTTAGTTTTTTTCTCTGTTACAGGAAAACTGTGTAGGATTTATGTTACTAAATAATCAGGTGCCAAAGAAATGGGGCCCGCCTCGGTAGCGTAGATGGTAGTATGTCTACCTCACGTTCAAGAGGTCCCGAGTTCGAATCTCAGGCAGAGTGAGTTACCTCGATAAGGTTTTTTCCGGGAGTTTCCCTTATCCTTAAATACGAATGTCGGGTAAGCCTAAGCTCTATGGACCCCGGGCTCATTTGAGCATCATATCACTCATTACATTAATATTCCGATATGACTTAACGTTGTAGTAGGTAAATTGCAACAAGAATTGTATAAAGTAATAATACTTTAATAATTTCAAAACCTTCTATAAGTATTATTGCAACATTTTATTTTTACGAGCTTCAGTGCCGCAATATCTCGTTTAACAGCTGAATGACCAGCACTTCATAAAGTTCTAAGTATTGAATTAACACCAAATAACTCCAAAATAACTGGTGGAACATTTAAAATAAACTATGTTATTTAAAAGGTTCCATATATTTATGCACCTTTCTTTCTATTTCTTATGGTTTACACGCTATAAAAACTATAGAAAATTATTTCAGAATAAAGGAGACAAAATTATGGTATAGGTGCATGATATTTGTCTTGCAAATGAATTTGGTATATTGCCTAAATTATTTTGTATTTTAATCAAGATTACTACAGCCATTTTAAAATAAAATATTCAGAAGCATCTTTCTTGTAATTATATTTTAAATGCAATGTTTTCTTGAAAATCTTCGTATCGCAATTTTGGATGGTTATTCATCTTAAAATAAAAGAATGGATATCAGTCGGAATTTTGATTCTCCATTTAAGTTAATAAGCACACATACAAATACAAATCGTTCCTAAAAATATGTTGGGTGGCTTCAAAACATGATAATAAAGAGTGTTCCGCTATATTGATGATTCTGAAATGTCATTCTTTAATAAATCCCTACTTCCGGAGAAGCTTTGCTATCAAATACATCGCCAATTACAAATAAACACTTGGGAAGTAGAAATGTGAAGCTGTCATTCATAATTGCAAATAACTAGGGGTATGTGGAAACCTTTTTTTCTCGATTACTGGACTCCCTATACCGATAGTCGATACTACCATTTCTACTTTTAGTTTCAGTACAAAGGAAGAGTTCTCTATCGCCTATAAAATTAAATAGGTACACATACTTAATTAGACAGAACCTAAAACCATCAGTGTTCCTATTTTTAAACTTTACATTAGACATTTAAAAGAAAAACAGTTCTTTTCACTAAATTTCTGTTCAAAAATACTAGCATTTTGACTCTTTCTGGGGCAAGTATACTTCTTTTTCTGTCACATATTAGTCCTATACTAAATGGTATTTCAGAGAAAACTGATTTAGTTAGATAATTTTTAATTATTTTGGAAATTCTGAATTTGTTTTTTTAAGTAATTCGATGCGCTGGAAAGAGGAGATTACAAATCGTCGTTCACATATGCAGTGATTTCTTCTTGGGAATTGGTTTCTGACACTAATTATGACATACGATTATGTTTTTTGAGTAATTCTACTTGCAGGTACTACATTCTTGATAATTTTTTGGACGTTGCAACGCTCTATTTGCGGTATACTGTTCGAATTTTAATTAAAATAACAATTTCGGAATAATCACTATAGTATCAAAAAGGTATCGAGTGAATTGCCTGAAGTATGTTCGATGTCGGTACTATGCAAGTATCGTATCAAGATATCTATCGTAAGTATCGAAGACCCATCACCAAAAATAACTCATTATCTGAAATCTACGAACCAAAATGACCTATCCGTCAACATGCCTCTAATCCTCACCTACTCTTTCATTCTTTATCATTCATTTGTTCATTTACCGAAACAAATTTTTTTAAGTTCTACAAATATAAATTCCCACAATAGGCGAAATACCGGTTCCGTGATGTGTAATCCAAAATTGCCATACTTTAAAGTTAGATTAAGATATTCGCAGTCTCTTGAAGAAACACTGCTTTATACTGAACAGTAAGCAAATCATGCCTCACATAATGTTCAATGCCTTTAATATAGTTTTCTTCAAATTCAGTTTACATACTGCGATCCATATAAACCTGAACCATTTCAATAGGCCATAACTTTTGCACCGATAATAGGACATACGCCCAAATTTGGGAGATTATAATATACAACTTGGAAATTATAAAACATGTTTGTACTCATCTCACCATATTCTCTGAAATTTTACGGAGAGTATCCTCGCCAATGTTACTTATTTCGGTTCTAATGGACTCCTTGAAAACACCAGGTTTCCGTGGCATATTCTTGTTCACTCTGTTTTTGAGTTACCCCCACAAGAAAAAAAAATTGCTGAGATTCGGTCAGGGGATCTGGGGGGCCAAAGACCTTTTCAGATTATTCGATTATCAAAGAAACTGGTTACAAGTTCCATGGTGTCATTAGATGTATGGCACGTTGCTCCATCTTGCTGGAAGTAACCTTCTCTCAATTCGGTATCATCTCCGTAAAAATTCAGAGAATATGTTGAGACGATTGAAACATATATAGATGCTGGTGGAGGACACTAGCAACATTTTTTCTGAGATGTAAATAGTGTAATGTAGTCTCCCAATTGTGTATTGTACGCGGGTCGTATTACTGGTTTTAAAGTTGTGAACTATTGAAATGGTTCAGGTTTATATGGATCACACTATACATCACACTTGGGGCATTTTAGTTTATTTTGTAATTATATTGATGTTTAAAATTTCATTAAATCATTAATGCAAAGGTACTGTGAACCTAGCCCAGGTGAACGATGCTAACATTAAAGTTACCAAAGGGAATGCACATAGTTTAGGAACCCATGCACAGTTCTCGTGTTAACACAGTTGTTGATTTGTTCAATCTTGGTTGTATCTTATTATGGATCACATGTGGAAGGCAATATAGCTTTGATCTGTATTCCAACAGGCCACCAATGGACCGTTAAGTGTACAAATGCGTTTTCCGTGCCTGGACCACACACGTGGTCAGGATTCGTGATTTCGCAAGCTCGTGATTGGCCAAATCCAGCCCACACGTTCCAAATTCTTGCATCATTTTCATAATGCTTCAATCAAGTCCAGCAGCAGTAGTCAGAATACTCCGCCATTCATCATCATTTTGCATGCGAGGCTACTTACTCTCGATTCTGTCACGGGAAAATGTAGATACTGGTTTAAGGATGGAGAGCTGAGGCGTCTTCATCTGAGTGGGCGTCTTCACGAAGGGTTGTAAGTCTGCATTACACACCTCTACGCCGTGTTTGATTACCACAGTGGTGATGTCCATCCTCGGCTACCGTGCCACCCAAGTTGTTTGAAAATTATAGTGCGCCAGGATAGGTTCTACTCTCTTTCGCTATGCGCATTTGTACGGTTGCATGCGAACTCATTCAAGGCCATCACAGTTGAGAATAATAGTGTTCTTAGGGGAATATCTTAACTTTCCGTATATCGAACAGAAAGAGCATACTCAGTTTCTTCTTACATTGTGATTCTAAGTACAATGCAAATGGAATATATAATGGAAATAATAATTTCTCCCACAGTAGCCGTGTGTAGGCTAAGGTTTGAATGAATAGTCAGACTGAAGAATTCAATGCCATAGCCGGGATTTGAATTACGGATATCCCATTCTCCGTGCGGTTGCTCTAATCCACTGAGCTACTATGGCCAAAATGCCGACATGACATTAAACCTTCCAACTGACCCGTATGTTTCCCGGTACACCACTAGGGTTTCTCATATGCTATGAGACACGCACTTTCATGACGACTTACTATGCTGCAAATACTTAAGTCCCAGGATTCATAGCTAAACCACTATGTTTTTATTATCACGTAAATAGATGAAAATCATTTCTTCCACACTAGCCGGAATTTATAATGTATTTTAGTCTAATGCATTTAGTCTTCATTCAGAGATAAAGGGTACAGCAATCATAACTTGGTCTTTATCTAATGCCTGTGTCCATTCTTTATACACCAGTAAAATAAATTAGTAACAAAAGGGAAACAAAAGGAAAGATAATTAGTGTCAATGAAAATAGGAAGAGAGATGTGTCCAAAATTAAATATATTAAGAAAACTTCATTATAGAATGGATATTCTAAAGCCAGAATACTTTAAATATACTTGTATGGTTTAGAGCAGCTTTTTAAAGTTTGCTCATTTGTATAAATATCATGCCAAATACAATAGATCATTTGAAGTTTGTAATCCTAACGAAACTTATATAAAATCAAATTTCTGGAAACTTTCTCCTTGTTTAACGCTAATTACACTATGCCACTAAGAGCATCAGTTTGTGAAACTTACAGCTCTTAAAATGTAGATGACCCTAAATTTTGCTTTTGACGTCAAAGAGAGGAAGTGCTGTATTTTCTCAAAGGACTTTGTTTGTAAGAGTGGTTTAGACTCTTAAAATGTGTTTCAAGAATGTAATATATGTAAAGACCGGTCCATTTCCAATGGGGATTGGACATATTTTTTAAAAAAATATGAAAATGTTATGAAAACATTATCACTTCAGAAAGTGGTTATCATATGCATTTAATTTTTCATTCTGCTTAAGTCAAAAGAACTCGTTCTTGCAATGATAAACGAAATTTGAATACGAAAATGTATATGTTACCTTCCTCTAGCCCTGTCCTTGATACAGGGGTGACATGCTAGCCTCCAGTTGTGGTTTCAAATCGACAGAAGGCAATTAATTTCTTCGAGCATGAAGATCCTTAGAAGGGGATCCTTTGCAGGGGAAGTAAATTCAGTAACCCAGTGATACACACTCATGCTACGTAAAAGAGCCTCGGGTTTCCGTTGAAAAGTAAACGATTTTCACGCCGAATATAGAATGGGACTCTTGAGAACCATAGCAGGCAAAGAGGCACCAACAAATTAAAACTCAATTTAATTTTGACCCCAGTCATAAATATCTGTATTTCTTGCTGTTGAAGCAACTAGCGCTTCACTGTTTAAGTCCCTGGCTTTGAACGTCGCGTTTTGAATGCCATCGAATTGGAAGGACATCAGTAAATGATGGTAAAAGTCATAATTTGGTACTGTTGTTGGTACTAATAATTAAAATCAGAATATATTAAACAGAAACTTTGGATGGACACATTTCATCAAACCCGCCTCGGTAGCGTGGTGGTAACATATCTGCCTCATTTTCAAGAGGTCCCGACTTTGAATCTCGGTCGGAGAGAGTTACCTGGGGCTTTGCTTTATCCTGAAGGACGAATGTCGGGTAACTCTAAACTCTATGGAGCCTGGGTTAATTTGAGCATCATTTCACCCGTTTCATTTATCGTCCGATATGACTTAACGTTGGAGGACGTAAATTTCAAAAAAGAAAAATTCTTCAGTAATATTCCACGTTCCTCAATTAAAATTAAATAGAAATCATACACTAAGTAAATAAATGTTTCTCTGCCAGCTCAGTCTTGAGGAAGTTCAGAAAATAAAACAGGAGTTTTTAACCAAAGATAGTTTTAAATAATTTTCTATGCTGAAGTAACTTAAGAGACCCAAGGATGCAGTAGTTTTGGAGTTATCTCTTGGGTTTCTTACATATGTTCATTGAATACTGTCATCCTATATCGCTTACTGTATTTATATATTGTTTCAAATAATTATTTTAATGCAAATAAGGTTGTTTCAAGGTCAGTAAACACTTCTACCAAATTCTAAACAAGTTGACCTTGCAACATTTAAATAAATACAATGCATGTATAGAAAGTCAACATGAAAAATATTGGTGGCGACTTACTACTGTAAGTACTTGAGTCCCAGGCTTCATCATTTAACTCTTATTATTTAAGTCAATTGATGGAAATTAATATTTCATCACAATGGCCGTATATAGACTAAGATTTTTGATAGTCAACATGAAAAATTCAATTCCATAGTCATGATCTGAACAACGGATCTGTTTCTGCAGTCGCTCTTACCCATTGAGCTACCATGGCCAGCGTTCCCTCTAGACACGAGTCAATCACGGCTATGGCGTTGAATTTTTCATGTTTACTATTTAAAACCTTACCCTATATACAGCTAGTGTGAAGAAATGATTAATATCCGTCAGTTAACTTAAACAATGCGTGTAGTTAAATATTCAGAGATCAACTTACTTGTAATGTTTGAAGGAATGTATTAATTCAATAATTAGGCTAAATCCACATTCATTGAAAGAAATATGTAAAAACCTCATAATTTAATTAAAATAGCTATGTTTGACCAGATAATTCAAGTTTCGTTGAAAAGCTAAAATAATGTATTAGTTTCTTTAAAGAGTTACTAACACTTAAAATTTGTTTATTTTAGAAAAGTTGAGCCTGATTAGATATTTAAAACCTGATCGAAAATCCTTAAAATTCTGGTTTTCATTAATGCAGATGGTTGTTAGATCTACAAGGTTTTGTTGTTTTTAAGATTGAAACTAAATCGAAGCACGGGTTTTTAAATTATCCCATGTCTTTGTTTTGAATTACAAATCAGCTTAAAATTAAAATATGTGTTACCTCGTCGGAGAAACAAGTTAGAAAGCGGTCCACGAAAGTGTTTTGGGAATGAAGAGTGACATTTAAATATGACTGTACTTACCGACTAGCTCAGTCATCGACACATACACACGTAGTTATGTATGTATTTAGGGCGGGAAGGGCCCATCCTTAAGTTTGGTCATTCATTTAGTGTCACCTTGCGACGTATACCGGCTGTTCCATAAATCAAGACCTCGCTATACGCCGCTATGGGGAACATTAGACTTTTATGAATGATCATAAATCGCTGTGGTTGAAATTACTATGGAATAACTGTTGTTGTATGGTAAGTTTGGCTTTACAGCCTTAAAATGGGTCCTGTGCTTTTATCAGTACCTTGTAACAAGTGACTAAATAAAACTTAATCTGATTCCTAATTTAAATTATTTGAATTTATCACTATCTTCTGCAGACGTTTCTTTTAGAAGTTTTCTTATAAGTAATTCACTTTAATATAAATAAATGTTTGAGAAAATGGTTTCGTCGTAGATTTTGCTGCAGGTAAAACGGAGAGAGCTGGCCAAAGCAATAGAAATATCTTCAAATTCCTGTTGTATGCTGACTTTGGAATTCCATGTCCTGCATAATCACAATACACAGAGAAGCTTCAAATAAGTAAGCAGTATTTGAAAATTCAAAATAATGGTATTGTAAATCTTGGAAAACCCTTGATATACAAATATTTTACAGAAGCTATGTGTCTTATGGAAATGCATATATTTTTTCTTTTGCAAAATACATGGTTTAGCAGTTGGTTTAGAAATTGATAGTCTATACTTGGTAAGTTCAATATATCAATTAGCATACGCAAATGTTTTCAATTAATATTATTCTGATAATGTTAAATTATAGCCATTTTGATAAGGCAATAAATGGATCTTTTGCATTTTAAGACTGCTTTTTAGTGGAGGATATATCTGAAAAAATGTATACATTTTTATTGGAACATTCTGAAATTAAATACCGTATTTGTCGGTATATAATACTTCCAGTCGACCTCTTTGGTTCCCATAACAAAAACTCAATTAGCCAGTATTAACATTATATATTGAGCTTTTGACATGATTATATCGAGATGAATCTGTGTATAATGGAATACACAGCTGAGAAAATCTTTGTTAATTTTCTGAAATATCGACAGTGTATTGTTTTCCTTGACCTTCTCCCTATTATCTAAACATTTTGATCAACCTAAATTCGAGAATCTTTTCATTCATTGCTTGTGATAAGTTTTTAGAATTATCATTAGCTGTTGAATATTATGGCAGTGAGAAAGAATAGCTATTTTGCTAGAATTTTAGACAACGTGAGTATACGCTGATCAAATTTGAAGACCATATGACATAGCATTTTAGGGGTGGAATTGAAAGGGCTAAAATGTATTGTAACTAATTAAATATTTTGGCAATATGGGGGAACATTTTAGACATTGTAAAGCCACGACTTAGTGGAAAGTCTGTGGCTCACGTCCTATCAGGACTTTTCAAAGGATAAGACACGAAGTGCCTTTCGATACATTTCGCGCACTAAACTACCCTTTACATGCAGATTTTCTCTAAAATTTAATTTTATCAAAAATGTTCATTAAATTGCTATATGCTTAACTTATATTTATGAACATTATTGTACGTTTTGAACTCTCCGGGAATATTTTCCGACTTTTGCATAACTGGCATACTGCAAGAGATAATCACACTGTTACTACGTAAATATTCAAATGACGTTAAAGCACGCAATTTATGTAAAGAGAAAAAGAACCGAATTTCAGAACCATATTTAGTGGCAACCTCTTAAAGAATTTGAGTGCTTCCTAAGTGTATTGTCTTGTGCTTCTTGTACCTAAGAATAAAGGGAAATGAATATTTCCAAGTGATGATTGCTTTTCTTTTTATTTTGAAAACAAAACTGCAATCTTACGTCACTCTTAGCTTCATGTTGAATGTCGTCCAGGGATTGGTTCTCGATACTTTCGATACCTCGATAGTTGCGATACCTCGATACTCAAGATATTTGCATGGTATCCGGATCGAATGATACTTCAGCAAATTCAATCGACACATTTTCGATACCATGGTGGTGATTTTCCAATTTTTATTTTATTTTAAACTAACAAAATGTTATTGCCGCAGATGGAACATTACAATCCGGAGAATTTTCCAGGAATGGGACACTTGTGCAGTAATATTATGCAAGAAAATAATAGTGTGTTAGATTCACTGCCAGTTAAGTCCCCAAGAATAAATCACTACATACCTCAACGACGATTTGTCACACCCTGTTTATAGTACACTGGATTACTGGAAAACAAATTCAAAATTTCCAGAAGTAAAAAGAAAGCCCCTAAATATTTGTGTATTATACCTGCAACAGTTTTCTCTGAAAGACTATTTAGCACATCAGGACTCATACGCGACGGAAAAATAAGTAGATATGATCCCCAAATAGTGAAAATGCTAGAATTTTTAACAAAACGTTATAAAATTTGACTGTTTTGCTTTTAAGTTTCTAATGTAGAGGTTAAAAATAAGTACACTGTTTTAAATTGCGTCTCATTTAATATGTGCACCTATTTAATTTTATTAGGATTCTCCCAGCATTCTATTTTGTATTGAAACTTGAAGTACAAATAATGGTATCTAGTATCGATATATCGGCATAGTGGAAAATATCCTGTATCGATATCGGAAATCGAGGATTGAGAAAGTTTTCGTCTCAAGCATCTTATTCAATATCTTGTCTCTACGTAGGTCTTGCTCACAAAAGTGAGGCGCGAGAATTACCAAAGGTTACAAAGGAACCTTCCTTTAAACCCGATTTATTGTGTTACAAAAACAATGTTGTTTACTCCTAAGGTGAAACATAGTGGCTTACAAAATTTCATAGTGTATTTTTTAGGAATGCAGACGAATTTTGATGACCGTCTTCTTCACCGTGAGATACTATAACAGGTAACCGCCATGCCACACTTGATTGCACAATTGCACGAAGCAATTAAAGAGATGGGGCGTGGCAACTTAAGTCACAAAGTGTTGTTCCAATAAGACGACGCCCCTGCAGGTAATTCTATATTACCATGACTGCCACTCGTGATGCTGAAACTTAGGCCATTAGATCTCATCTCCCACTTCATGGTCAAAAATAAGCAGCAAGTCTATATGGAATAACAGAAGAGGAGGCAATTTAAGCAGTTTTAGTTCTTAATTTCAGCTATTTTGCACAGAAAGCAAATTGGTAATTTAAAAAATTGTCTATAACATTAGTAGAAAACTGTTAAACTGTAATGGATTTATTTAACATTGTCGTTTATCTTCATATATTCTGCGAACCATTTCTATCATTAACCTCGTGTTAAACTGAGGGATTATTGCCTGGTATTTTTAACTGAAATTTTGTACATAAATAATAGAGAAATAGATAAATAATTGCAATAAATAATTTCCACATATTAAAATCAATGCGCAATATAAAACGTATTTACAATTTTTTCAAGATCAGGAGTCATTAGCCAAGTAATTCAAGTATTTAGGAAAAGTAATCAGTGAGATATTAAATAGCTAAGGCACATGGAAATGTGTCAAATATATTGTACAAGCTAGGTACAGAAACGCTTTCATCAATAAATTAAAAAATATGTCAATTAGCTTGAGGTTTCAGTATCTGCAATTTAATTAAGTCCTTCAGTTGGAATGCACCCAGGTGAATTCTGAAAATTAAAAAGTAAAAGAAAGTCTTGAAGCTTAGCTTGTAGCAGAGTAAACATTTTGATACAGACATAAATAAACGTTTAATATTTGGTAGATCTTTGGTGTGAGTATCATGAAGTAAGCAGGACTTATGTTAATAAAAGAACATATTTCTAAACTTTGTGTCTTTCTTTTGTTATCTTTGCTGTCTTACCGTCCTCAGTACTGGTTTACTGTCGTCGATTATAGACAGTCCATAGAACCTAAATAACGTTCTCTAGTTAGTGCAGGCTGGCGGGAGGCTGCAAAGCCACCGTAACACTAATCACCCAATATGAACCCGCCTGTGGGATATAGAAAGGTTTCTTCCTTATATTTAGCGAAAGAAATAGCCTGCAGACGATGGCTGTTTAGTTCAACCATAACTCATTTCTCAGAATTGAACTTGTATTTCATATTTGGACTATATTCTAGGTTTTATTAAAGACGGGTTATATTTTAAAATCAGTTTTAATTGTTTTTTTTTATGTTTTTTTTTTTTTTTTTTTTTTTTTTTGAAATCTAGATTTTTGCATGTACTACTAAATAGCAACTGTCACATTTTACAAAGTGAATTTTAAGGAAGCTGTACCTTTATATAATATTTGATTGTCCGTGGTACAAAATTCCCATATTTTATAGGTAATTATTATATCCTCCTTTTAATAAATGTTGATTAAACATTGCCTAGTCTATTAATGGTTATAAATAAAACAGAAACAAAATGAAATTAGGCGCAGTGCTATTTGGAACTTCTCTATAATTTGAAATTGTTTAGGACGTACATTTTCCTACTCAGCAGGAAATAATATATTTGATATGTGATAAGTGATTAATATACAATAAGTTATTAGGCACATTCAAAAGATACTTCATAAGAAGTTAAGTAAAGTCATCAGAGATAAAATTTCTACATGCTGTTGTTGGTAAGCTCTACTCATGCCATCTGGATCATTGCCTACCAAATATGCAAAAAATTCTGTACTTTCACTTTTGAAGAATTTTCCCTGAATAACGTTTTATGGTATAAACTATGGTTTGTTCAGAAGCTATTGTACATGAATAAATCAGACAGAATTGTTGTTTTAGATATATTTTGGTATTTCTAAGAATATCTTGTAGTTATTCTCATACCTATGAATTTCCTTAATTATTCGCTGGGAAAAAATGGGATTCAAAAGGTTTAAATTACATTCAAATATCCTAAGAGGCGGTCCCTAAGTGGTAGTTCTAAAATTCCGTTCTCTTAATTTGGATATAAAGTTTCTATTTGAGAAGAGAAAGAAGTCTGTATCTACCCAAATATTAAAAACAATAACCAACCTCGAAAATGTTATCTCCACAAAAATATACTTGAAATAAATGATGTACCTTAACAAGATCCACATTTTTGTTTAGTGCATTTTTTTTCTCCCCATCTGTAACCAGTTATGTCAAAGCTGCCTAGAAAGAGAGCTACAGAGGCCATTATCACAAAATACAGGTGTGTGTGTGTGTGTGTGTGTGTGTGTGTGTGTGTGTGTGTGTGTGTGTGTGTGTAGTGTTCAGCGCCCGCTTTTGCTACATACGGCACCGCAGGCGGTGACACTGATGATGCATGAGATGAAGATGGAGCACCGGTGGAATGAGATGGCTGGGGAAACCGGAGGTCCCGGAGAAAACCCACCCCAGCGCCGTGTTGTCCACCACGATCTCACTTGAGATCGCCTGGGATCGAACCCGGGCCGCCTTGGTGAGAGCCAAGCGGTCTAACCACTGAGCCACGGCGCGGCCAACACAGGGGTGCATTTTATGTCATGAAAATATCTTAAAGTTACAATACTTTATTTAAAATTTTATATAAAAAATTTGACGTTTTCCCATGTAAATGTAATTCAAGACGGAAGTATTTTCTTGAAAATGCATGTCGCATCTTCGGACATGCTGAACTTCAGTACCAAATATACCACTTTACAAGCTTTCTATTGTTGGGGTACTCATAGAAAGCTTACGAAAACAAACACACACACACACACACACACACACACACACACACACACACACACAAACACACACACACACACACACACACCCATACACACACTCATCTTAGGGATGGGTCGATAAGTTTTTCTCTATACTCGATCCTCGATACTCGATTCTCGATTCCGAAACAATATTTTCTACGATACCCGATACTTCGATACTCGATACTCTCATTTCTACTTCTAGTTTGAATACAATATAAATGTTTGAACTGTGTAATGTCAATAAAATTAAGCATAATCACATATTTATTGAGTTAAAACTTACACTGTTCTTATTTATAAACTCTACTTTAGACATATATGTGAAGTGTCCCCTATGCCCAACGTGGTTCGGAGTCTACGGTATAAGCTGTGGGTCCTCTCGCCTCACCGTCATCTCCACTATCACCCTACTATAGAAGGTACTGGACACTGCCCTCTGGGTGCCTCCACCTAAGAAATGGTGCCCGGAATTCACGTGGTGGGACGAGGTTACCCTCAAGGCAACGCTACCATGTGGGGCGTGTTGGTAACCAAACAACTTTAGACATTTAAAAGCAAAACAGTCCACTTTTATAAGTTTTTGTTCAAAACTACTAGGATTTTCACTCTTTCTGGGTCAACTCTGTTTCTTTTTCTGTCACATATAAGCCCTGCAGTGCTAAATAGTCTATTAGCGAAATTTCTTTCAGGTGAAATACACAACTACTTACTTTTTTCAGGCTTGGAAATTTTGAATTTGTTTTTCAGTGCATTAGAAAGAGGTGACAAATCGCCGTTGACATATGCAGTTATTTCTTCTTGGGAACTGGCAACTGGCACTGAATTTAAAACAGATTATTTTCTTTCGTAATGTTACTCTGTAACTGTCACACCACTGGTAATTTCTTGGGCTCTGAAGTGTTCTACTTTCGGTAAAATATTTAGTGATTTTAAAGCATTTAATAGTTGATATTTATTTGTACAGTTTCACTACAATGACTTAAACATCGTGCATGCAGTTGTTAATACATGAAATTGCTGACCCTAAGATTTACTCGCTGACTCAGTTCTCCTGGCCATAAGCCTTTGGTTTTCTTGAGCAGCTTGGTATTATTTCTTCTTGACCTTCACTTCTTTTACCTAATCCACCTTTTTCTTAACTTATATAAGAATAATGCTGTACATCTATGTTTCTTTTCAGCCATCCCCGTTAACTTGCATAATGCAACTACCTCTTTGCTCACACTGTCCCATTTGTTGTCCCATATTTTTCTCTTGCAAGCTGTTTACCCCTTACATGATTTTAAAGTAAAATAAACAATGCAAAATTACTGCAGAAATACCGAAAGGTTACCGAGCGAATTTTCTGAAATATCGTTCGATGTCGATATATATATATATATATATATATATATATATATATATATAATTTGACCTTTCTGTGAAAGTACTGATTTGATTCAGGGGAACTCAAAGCTTGCACTTCTTGTAAATTATCACTATAGAATTTCTAAATGGAACTCAACATCCTTTCTACCATTATGTGAGTGTTTGTGGAAGAAACAACATGAATACACTTAAATGTTATTTATTGAAAAATCTTATTCATAAAAGTATAGGATTGACTAAAAAGCGTGCATATACTTACTGTAAAAATTCAGTTTCATACCTTAAATGGTTTCAGAGATAATGGATTGTGAATTTAGCAGATTTAATGTTAGAGGAATAGGACTTTTATTCTCCGTTTAACTCAATGTGGGTGAAACCATGACACGGTTCATCATCGTAGCCCATACTTCACTAAAAATACGTCAGAGATGTCACGCTGCATACCGTGAACAGGTGCTCGTGTTAAATCTGTTAATTGTCTAAAATAATAATAAAACTATGCGCTCACTTTTGTAATCTTCATTCCAGACACGAAACTCCGTTATATCAAAGTCCTTTATCCCATGTCTCGTGACAGTTTCATTCTCATTAACATTCTTTTTTAAGGTTTTGGAGTGGAAGCTAAGGCTTTCAACCTAAGTCCCTGGTCAAGGAATCTTAGCGTTGGGTGACACTAATATCTAAGGTCATTAATAACTAGGAACTTTCTACCGTTAATTCCATTATCGGTACCTACAAGCGGCGATATTACAACGTATAGGTCATTTACTGAGTGGAGACAGGCCATTATGCCACTTAGTGGAGCTGACACCAAGATATGTTGTATTTCACTTTCTGAGAGCTCCATTGCATTATTAAACAACTATCAAATGAAGAATCCAGGAGAAGGGACTGATTCAGTTTTATAAGAGAAGAAATTCGAAGTTGTTACTTTCCTAATGCATGCTGTTTAAATCTTAATCTTCCTTGAAAAGAATATTAAGAGACGCTACAAGCCAGTGCATTATTTATTAACTAAGTGAGAGAGAAATATAATTTTATAATATATATAGTCATTATGAGACAAATGAGCATTTTCAATATGTAATAAATCAGTTACTATTAATAACGTAATAATTTTTGCAACTCTTGTAGAAGCAGCCTTGATGCTGAATTTATCAACTTACAAGTGTTAAATGCTACCCCAAACTTTACAAAAATAATTAAAATGATTCCTGCCAATATTAATGTAAATAATTCTTTTCCTAACATTTACTGTCTATGCCTATAGTTCTACGTGCTGATGTTCAATACTACGTTTGTTCTGACTTGAATATCTTGCGTGATTTAAATACCATGAATTTAAACTGTTACTAGGAAAGAAAACAATTAAAACTGGGGAAAAAACATTTATTTTTATTTCAACTTTCTTTTGCCGAACACACACGCGCACACGCACAAGACGACAGTCAAGTTCATCCCAAAACCGATGATTAAGTTGTATACATCTTTTTTATAATATAACCCTGTACTTTTATTAACTTTTGAGGACACATACAATGGGAGGTTCATTTAAACAGAGAACTCTGTCATTAAAGCTACAAATGACGGACAGAAACCTTAGATTTAAGTAAATTAACAGAATTTTCTGAATTATTTGTAATATGAGCAGCTTTCAATATATTTCTTTTCTAGAAAACTTATCTATTTTTACTGGAAATTTGCTTCCCAAGTATCCTTAACCCCCACATATCTCTTAACCTACTGGGCATCTGGAGAGAAGAAGAAGAAGAAGAAGAAGAAGAAGAAGAAGAAGAAGAAGAAGAAGAAGAAGAAGAAGAAGAAGAAGAAGAAGAAGAAGAAGAAGAAGAAGAAGAAGAAGAAGAAGAAGAAGAAGAAGAAGAAGAAGAGAAGAAGAAGAAGAAAAGAAGAAGAAGAAGAAGAAGAAGAAGAAGAAGAAGAAGAAGAAGAAGAAGAAGAAGAAGAAGAAGAAGAAGAAGAAGAAGAAGAAGAAGAAGAAGAAGAAGAAGAAGAAGAAGAAGAAAAGAAGAAGAAGAAGAAGAAGAAGAGAAGAAGAAGAAGAAGAAGAAGAAGAAGAAGAAGAGAAGAAGAAGAAGAAGAAGAAGAAGAAGAAGAAGAAGAAGAAGAAGAAGAAGAAGAAGAAGAAGAAGAAGAAGAAGAAGAAGAAGAAGAAGAAGAAGAAGAAGAAGGAAGAAGAAGAAGGAAGAAGAAGAAGAAGAAGAAGAAGAAGAAAGAAGAAGAAGAAGAAGAAGGAGAAGAAGAAGAAGAGAAGAAGAAGGAAGAAGGAGAAGAAGAAGGAAGAAGGAAAGGAAGAAGGAAGAAGGAAGAAGGAAGAAGGAAGAAGGAAGAAGGAAGAAGGAAGAAGGAAGAAGGAAGAAGGAAGAAGGAAGAAGGAAGAAGGAAGAAGGAAGAAGGAAGAAGGAAGAAGGAAGAAGGAAGAAGGAAGAAGGAAGAAGGAAGAAGAAGAAGGAAGAAGGAAGAAGGAAGAAGGAAGAAGAAGAAGGAAGAAGGAAGAAGAAGAAGAAGAAGGAAGAAGAAGAAGGAAGAAGGAAGAAGGAAGAAGAAGAAGGAAGAAGGAAGAAGAAGAAGGAAGAAGAAGAAGAAGAAGAAGAAGAAGAAGAAGAAGAAGAAGAAGAAGAAGAAGAAGAAGAAGAAGAAGAAGAAGAAGAAGAAGAAGAAGAAAGAAGAAGAAAGAAGAAAGAGAAGAAGAAGAAGAAGAAGAAGAAAGAAGAAGAAGAAGAAGAAGAAGAAGAAGAAGAAGAAGAAGAAGAAGAAGAAGAAGAAGAAGAAGAAGAAGAAGAAGAAGAAGAAGAAGAAAAGAAGCTCCAGAAAAGACGAGAAAGTTGGAAAAGAATATATTTAATTGATTTGCCTAAATAAAATAATTACAATGTGTGAACAAAATACTAAAGTTAGCTACAACGACGATGCATTTTCAAAGATGGGTTAGAAATAAAAACATGAGTATTGGAATATTCTATGCAGCACGGCGAGAACATCTATAGAAGAGGAGATTTATGATAAAGATATACGAAGAGAAAACGGATTTTGGACATTTGATAAATTTGAGTACATAATTATTCAAAAACTGAAGATTCCATGAGACCGTAGAAATAATTTGTTTTCGTGCTCAGAGAAGTATCTGGACTAAAGATTTTCCGTGAAGTGTATAACACTGAAAACAATTAGGTAAAAAAATAATTGAAATAGACATATTTGTGCTTCATAAAATTATAAAACAGTATTAGGTTAACGACAGAACTGAGTCCGTATGTGGATTAAGTATTGCTCTTTCCTGAGATTTTGTAAGCAAAATATTAATTTGAAAGAGGTAAAAATAAATTGTACCGAAAAATATAAAATCTATAAATAAATAAATAAAATCACAGCTATTTTGAAAAGCAAGAGTGCGTCCTGCAGCTTACGCAAAATATATAAACAAGTTATTAATAAATAATTATCTGGGAAGCAATATAGTCTATTCAAAAAAAGAAAATCGCAGCGTCCTGAATTCCCAGTGTCACTAAATATTAAATCACTTCATAAAACATTTAATATGAGCTACTGAACCATTGCAGCAATTTTCTGTTATATCTGATTCAAGTATCATAATTACCACCTCATTTAGAAAAAGTACACTGTTTGTTGCTTATAATACCGTTTTTGCAGTACGGCTAAGAACTTTAAGCTGTCAAATGGAAATTATCCAAACCACCAGGAATAGGGCTGGTGCCTTCTACAACGAAGCTGTAGATAAGGAACTGCATTCTCCAACACTGGACCGTCCGATGGCGGTGTTGGAAAGCTGAGTATAACCTGTTTTTTGTTACTGCGTGCCCACATCAATAGCTTCGTTTCTATTTTTAATTTAAGTCCTCCAAAGTTAAGTCACATGGGACGATTAGTCATGTGGGTCAAAACGTGCTTAAATGAACCCAGGGTCCAAAGAGTTATCCGACATTGATCTTACAGTATAAGGGGAAGCCCTGGAGAGAACACCTTGACCGAGATTCCACCTCGGATCCTCTAGATCGGAGACAGGCTACCACCTACGCTAGAGAGCCACGATCCCTGAATAGGATTTCATTTCAGAAAGGTTTTTATTTTTGGTGATTGTAAGTGGAATTCATCCATTACTCCTGTTACAGTCTACCATTGCTATATTTGTCATTCTATTGAAGAAATTGGAAGCCCTAGAAGCCAACTTATACCACCCCGACACAATGGAGGACAATCAAAGACAAATTTACCGCAAAATTAACTTATTTATTTAAATTTCCATTTCCTAAGTGCACGCTGATGTGTGTGTGTGTGTGTGTGTGTGTGTGTGTGTGTGTGTGTGTGTGTGTGTGTGTGTGTGTGTGTGTGTGTGTGTGTGTGTGTGTGTGTGTGTGTGTGTGTGTGTGTGTGTGTGTGTGTGTGTGTGTAAAGCTGAACACAAACTCAAATAACAGTGCATACTACAATTAATTATTACTGGGTTGTTCTGTCGTGGTCTGTTGGCGTAAGAACTCCAAACGTTTCATTCACAACTGCGGTAGACATCTTCAGTGGCGCGGTCGAAGTTTCCTCCGAGATAGTTTCGCTGCGTCGCAGAAATCTTCTCTTCTATACTCACTTTTCTTCTACGCTGTCGTGACTCAGAATTTATTCCATTCCGGCCATGAAAACAGTGCATACTTTCATAAGCCATGTGAGAATTATAATTTCTAAAATTCGATATACTAGGACCAAAACGTTGGCCTCCCCAAATGAATATCATGTTTCACTCAAAATTGTCACTGTCCAAATTATCACAGATTTAAAATTTAGGAACAAATCCCATAAGGATGAAATTGTTTTAAAAATAAATGCGTATGTTTTTAATAAATATGTAGTAGAACAAATTGAGGTCTAAGATCTAAACCCAGAAAAGAAACGTGGATGAATTTTGTAAAAAAATGGAGTTAATTCATTTCCTTAAAGAACGCAACATGGGTATTGACTAAAGCAGAAAAATGTGAGGTACTGCCTGAGGAAATGAGATTCTTAAAATCAGAAAAAATTTACTCTTGTAGACAAAATCACATATGAAAACATAATAGAAGAATCGCAAATAAATTCTTTGGAAGTTAAACCTCTGAACTACAGAAACAAATGAAGACCGCATGTTGATAGAATACAAAAGTCGGTATCCCATGCTTTGCTTTACTTGCTCAAGAAGACAAACGGAAAATTTCGAAAACGATGATCAGATATCTTTTGATTCCTAGCCCCGGAATAAAAAATAAGAAAGATTAACAAATACCATTTTAGAGACTGAAGATGGCCTTGATCTTCAACTGTTTCTGTAGAAACAAAAGTGCAATAAATTAAAAAAAAAAAGTTTCATATGCGGAAAGAACAACCGTTAAGTACTGCAAAATAATAGTAACACCACGAAACATTTATCTATGCACTTTGAAAATGAGTTACTCTTAAGACTATTTAGCAAATAAAATCAATTAATAAACTTGTGAAGTACTTAAATATTTATGCTAAATTAATGAATTATGCTCAAAACGCTGGACACAAGAGTTATGAATTATGCATGTGAATAATCTCCCTTGGCATAAATGAAGGGTTGTACTGCAAACGATAAATATTTATAAAATGGAAATATTTTTATTCACCTGGGATAGCGCTTACTTTCGAATCTCATAATCTCTCATTTACAAAATTTGCTGTAATTGATTATAAGTATCAAAACATTCTGTACATTTTGACGTTCAAATACTTAGGCTACTAAATTATCTAATTTACCTGCTTTGGGGGCTTAAACTTTGGCCAAATCTTAAGAACGGCATTTTATTTTTTGAAGGTAAAACTTATTTCAACTACATTCGAGTTCGATATATATTGGATTTCCCAAATCGTAATCCTGGTTTCCAACAGGAATCCAGTTCTGAGATAGTAAATTAGATTTACGTTAAATCACTCACACGTACGTAATGTATTAGATGACTGGCGTATGAATACGTACAGTAGAAACATTGCATCTGTTCATTAGCATATCGAATATAGTTACTATTTCGCAAAGAACATTTAAATAAATCACACTAATGAAATATACTTCAAATACTTCGCACTTACGAGGGTAGTCTGAGAAGTTTCCAACCTAATAAATATATAAGATGTTTTTTTTTTTCATAATTTTTAACATAGTCTTCTTGTAACGCTACATGCTTCTCCCAGCGATGCTTCCGTCTCTGTAACCCGTCCAAAGAACACTCGGCGTTTTTCTCTGAAAAATAATTGTTCACGAAGGTGATTCCCTCTTCATTTGTCGAAGATCTCTGTCCTCCGAGCGTAATTTTCAGATGAGGGAACAAAAAGATGTCGCTTGGGTCTAGATCTGATAAGTGAGGCAGATGGTCAAGCAGTTCAAGCCATAATTCGTGAATTTTTGCCATTGCAACCGCTGCGGTGTGAGACGGTGCGTGGTCTTGGTGCAAATGTGGCCGTTTTTTCGCAAGTTCTGCCTTCAGCTTGTGAATTAATTATGCATTAGTATGCTCCTGTAGTGGCTTTTCCTTTCTGAAGACAATTTATTAAAATAACTCTATGACTATCCCGAAAATTAGCAGTTCCTCCCTGCTGGCGGATGATAATTTTTCATTAACGAGGGTTACCCTTCAGTTTGTGTAACTTTGAATTGAATAGGAGTATGACATCTTGGTGGCTAACTGGTGATTGACCAAAGATCAGAGAAATAATATCATGTAATTAAGCCTTGGTAAGTTCTCGTATATATCTAAGGCATTTTTAATAATTACTCCACAAATTTGTATTTACTTTACATGGTTTGAATAGCTGAAATAATTTTAATTTCCTATTCTTTTAAATAGGGCACATTTCGTGTAAGGTTTACTGAGTTATTAAAATATTCTAAACGCGCCTAGATATTATCCAACCTAACTATATACACAAACTTCAGTAGTTTAAATAGCAAAATATTCAAAAATCGCAAATATGTTTCCGATTTTTGAGGCCACTGACAAAGCTGTCAATGTGTAACTCTCAAAGTGCTGCAACTAGTAATATCTAATTGAATTTAAGGTCTCCACAAGGATACTTCAATTATACGAACGTTTTAATTATAGTTGAAATTGATATACAATATTCTTATGCCATTATTTCAACTTTAGTTAGCATTACCTTAGTTGAATTTAGTTCTCTTCTCGAACTAATTGGTCTTCTATCATGAATTCAGCTACTACACATCTTAATTATCCAATAAATTAGGAATGAATTAATAATGAACAGAATTAAATATGCATAATGTATTGTTATGTTTCAATGATAACTACTTAGTTTTGATGCTCTACAAAATTTAAAACTGTTGGTATATACAAGATATTCTTAAAGACAAAAATATATTTTTTCGTAAAAAAGGGATGCTTCAAAATAATGGATATGTATTCCTGGGTTTTGAAAAATCATTATGATAAAATACATTAGCTGCAAAATGCTACATTTTGTAGAATCATCTGCTTTCCCTACAGTTTCCTTTTAGATGTTTTCTTCCTCTGAACAGTGCTACCTGAGGTTTTCACTCCCAGAATCTATACTTAAAAAATGTATAAAACGCGATTTGATAAAATATAAAACCACTATTTGAGACCAGGAAATAATTTTGTGATGTTTCATGCGTTTCAAATGGAAGGAAACTGGCGAAATTAGTTTTTCGCCAAGTAAGAATCAAGTTACAAATAACATTATTTCTCTGTAATGAATAACAGCACCTATAAAATTAATCAGACTCTGAATGCACTGCAAGTAACTGTATATGCAATTATTGAAACGTTTTTTAAAAGTAAATAGCTCGAACTTCAAAAATGATCGAGCAGTATCTTAGATGACTTTATAGGAATAGGATCTACTCGTGATTTAACGTATGAGTAAGTCAGTCCCAAAAATTTTTGGTATGTAATTATTTTTCGTGTATCTACTCATTTTAGAATTAGGAATAAGAATTGAAGGGATGCGTAAGATGAGCTGCCAGTACTGGTTTAGTACTTGTGTTCCCTAATAAAGCAATTGGATGATAGTTACACCTTCTTTAGGACCAGTATAATTTAGGCAGTGTTACTGAGTTAATTAGAGCCAGCAGTAATTAAGATTTATGTTCCTGTACGTAATCACAAGTAACTGTGACCAGTAATTTTGTCTGTCACTGAGCACTGGTTAAATTTTATTTTTTTATTAAGCCGAAACGTTACTTTCTGCTACCCATAAATAATCGTCAGGAATTTGTTATATATAAAACGGAGAGAAAACTTTTACTGCACAAAATGAGAATTTCATTAAAGCGCAGGATTTGAAAACTCTTTGTATCATGTTTACGTTTTCGAGATACACCTTATTACTGAATTTGAATGCTTATACCCTTCTCAAATTGGGAGTGATTTTATATTTTTGGGGTGGTGGTTATCCAAAGAAAATGGAATTTCAGTGCATTGTGGCTTTTTAAAATTTGACTTTTCCTTTGCTTGCTTTATCGTAGAACAAATTACATGTGAGTCTAAATTTATAATTTATCCGGATTAGGAAGTAGTAGCTTAGAGTAAGGTCTTTTGGGTATAGAGGTTAAATTAAGTGAATCCACATCGACAGCTGAAACATCTGTATATTGGCATGTGCGAAATATATAACGTAAACAGTAATGTTTTGTCAAATTTTGAGCTTTAAATGTGTCTTAAATATAACTCTGCTTACATTCCTTCGTCTCTTGGAGTTCTCTTTGAACAATGATAATAGGATATTCTTTGTAAAATCAAGATTTCTTTTGGGGCAGTTATGACAAATAGTATCTTATGTTAATAGCAAACTTATGTGATAAGTTATGACATATTTATTCTGTTTTTAAATTCCATAACCATTATGATCACTATTTTTTATAATTTTGTCAATTTGTTATATAAATGTTCTATATTTGTGTGCATAAGTTTGCTATTTTTGGAACAATGAGAAAAGACAACAATTACAGAATTTAAAGATATCCTCAAACCCTAAGGTCAAAATAAGGAAAAATTTGTCCATCGCGCTAGAAAAATAAAACTAAAAATAGAAGTTAATGAATCTGAAAAATTAAACATAATAACATGTTCACACACTATTCTTCCACAGTATTCAGAGTTATTCAAACTTTTGCATTTCAGTATTCCGTACAAACTTATTCGACAGTTATTCATTATGATTAACTGTTGTGCTCTCTATAGTTAAAACAATAAGAATTGCTTTTATACTTATTTAAAAGAAAATTGATTTATTTTGAATAAAACTCTAAAAATTACTCAAATTAATTTATTCCACGAATATCATCCCAGCACCAACACGTAGAGAACTAGTGGATATATCCCTCAGGTAGATGTATTTTCGGAATTTAGTTATCTCAGAAGTACTAAGAAAGTAAAACCAGGATATGAAGCTGCTATAAATTGTAACATGTTTATTCTCCATTAGGTGTGTCGATCTATTTTGATCCAATAGGAACTTCAATTTTCCATAATTTTAAGTGTTTGGTTTGAATAGATTCCCTTCCCTGATTTTGTTGTCTCTCATTAAGGTATACTCTAACAGAAAAAGAACTCTCTTAGAGCTTTAGTAATGGCCTTCACAGAAATAGTATCTCTCAAGCTATTCAGTTTTTTTTTTTTTTTTTTTTTTTTTTTTTTTTTTTTTGTTTTACTCCCTACTTAACCTACATTAACCCAGAAAATTCTGACAATATTGAGTTTGTCAACAATGGATCGCATATGTATGCAGTGTGGCAAGTACAAAGAATCCAAGTTACTGTTTTGAACAATAAAACCCCAATTTTGTGGAAAGGAGGGAAGGAGGAGTGCAAGTCATTGTTTTTGCTGTAACTAAGTGTATAAAGTGATTCAGTTGTACTTCAGTTTTGTTCTTTAGAATTCATATACTCTTTAAGTGTTATTCACAAGATAATGCCCTCTTTCCATGATAACGAAAAGGCAGATGTACTGTTAAGCGTATCTAATATGAGGAAATGTTGCAAGACACGTTGTGCACAGAAGAGCATCATCTGCATCCTCCACATCTGAAGAAAATGATGGTAAGATTAGATAGAGAGATAGGTGTCATCTTTGTGCAAAAATTGATAACAAAATTTCAATACGGTGTGCCAAATGTGATAAGTTCCTTCCAAGAAATGTATGACATACGCAAGTAAAAACTGTTAGTAAAATTTACCATAGGGCAATAAAATTAGAACACAATTCTCTCAAATATTCTGTATCATATTAGTCTCATATTATCCAATTTGAATGAGTGATATAATAAACTATCTGAATTATTGCTTTATTTACGAACTAAGAAGACACATGTGCGAAAATTTATCTAATAGAAATAGAAGAAAGCGCTGGGTCCTTTTTTGCCCGAATATCTTGATACGTGTTACCTTAGTAAGGTAATGTGTCAACTGGTGTAGTACGCAGTGTCAAAAGACTATTGCAGCTGTTTATAACTTGAATACTACGTACAGTCGACATAATTATACACTTAATGACTGATACAGCTGCGAGAGTCGAACCGGAGCACGTTCCAGGAAGAGACCACACCTGTCACTTCGCCCGATATCTGCAAGTTCTCGCTTCGGAGTTTCCCACGAGAGATGATGGTCAGCGCACCGGTCATTACTGCAGGTATCGGAGCGGCCTTGGCCGACATTGCAATTTGCTTTTCACTTTTTCTTCTTTCGTTGTGCCGAGGAGAAGCAGAGCAGAACGGATCAACAAATCGTGTAGCATTGTGCATTACAAATTCGGTCAGTTTCTGGCCAAACGCCATGTTACATCACCGCCAGATAATCGAGCTCTTTCCTAACGGATGTCTTCCTGACTATCTCGATACTTGTGAATGTAAACAAACCATATTTCACACCATCAGTCGATCGATAAATCATATTTAAGAGTCAAATTCCCACGTTCTTTATACTTCAGAATGATAAAGGTATTTAAAAGCTTGCTTCTAAAAA
Organism: Mantis religiosa; assembly: GCA_030765055.1. Taxonomy (NCBI): domain Eukaryota; kingdom Metazoa; phylum Arthropoda; class Insecta; order Mantodea; family Mantidae; genus Mantis; species Mantis religiosa. The sequence goes on along the minus strand of CM060957.1, from coordinate 130,216,689 downwards.
TACCAACTCATTTTGCGTAATGCAAGCTAAGTTGAAGATTAATCAATAATAATACTGGGCAACAATGAAAATGTTTCGGGCTTAAAATTACATGTATTTCCATCTGCTGAATTAAAAAATCACAACAAAAATGTTAGATTAGCTCTTGTTTTAAAGATAATGTGACATTTCCTTTTTTAGAGTGAAGATTTTAAATTTGGGGGAGCTTTTTTGTGAGTTGGCACCCCAGTCAAATAACATCAGAGAGAAATTTTGGAAATTAAGTGATGCAAAAGTTAAGGAAGGAATTTTTTTCGGACCACAAATAACAGAGCTTGTAAAGGATCCTGCATTTGACCAAGTTTTGGAGGGGGGGAAAAAAGGAAGCTTGAGAAGCCTTCAAGGTCGTTGTTCATGGATTTTTAGGCAACAAAAGAGATGACAACTACAAGCATTTCGTGACAGTGCTCCTGCAGAACTACCGTAACCTTGGATGCAATATGTCCCTTAAGATCTATTTTCTTCACTCCCACCTACACTTTTTCCCTCCTAGTTGTGGAGCTGTTAGAGATGAACATGGCGAGAGATTCCATCAGGACATTTCTGTTATGGAACAAAGATATCAGGGCCGTTGGAATGAAGTAATGAAGTAATGCTTGGTCTTTGTATAGGGATTCTGCGGAACTCCATCGCAAGAGACAAGCTAAAAGACGACAAAGTCAATAGGCCACTACATGATTCTCGTCAGACACGACTATCTGCGAAGTATTTTTCCAGCAATTTAAGACCGTCAGCATGTAATTACCAGTTAAAAAAATCAAGTGCACTTTCTTGTTAGCATGTATGTAATTAATATGTATCCTTTTCTCTCAATTCGTTAATATGTAATACGTCCACCTTGTGTATATCATAGAAACAAGAGCTAATAAAAGTTTTTTATTGTCATATTTGCTTTTCTCAACCCAAAATTAGTAGAAATTGTCTCATGAAGTGCTCGAAACATTAATTTTTTCCCCAGTGTAATTGAAGAGTGAAATCCACAATGCATTCAGGTAGATTCGGCTAGCCTTAGGTCCTGATTTTCTCCATTTTCTTTATTTAAGTCAGTATATCTCACAATATTTTTGCTGATAGCCCTAAATTTTATGGTAACAACACATAATTTTAATATTTTAAGTTCCTCCAATTTTCCTAAACCGTCAGTTTTCGCACTTCTGGCACTTTATTAATGCAAACTATTCCACTGTTCATTGTTGCTTCACTTTCGTACACAGTGGCTAGCACAATGCACCTGACGCAGTCTCTTCTCATGTACGCTTCATGATTTAGGAAGTCACACACGTTTCCATGCCATGAAATAACAGCACTCGCCACATGGGACCGCAGACTTCACCAAATCATTCGAAGAGCAGCACTCGTCATCGTGCGAGCTGGCAAAGCGAGAAGGCAGAGATGTCTACTTGAGCTTATCGCACATGCACGGCGAGACCAGTGTATGTATAATCTGTTCAGATGTAATCATGTCTTCGCTCTATATATGTTTCGTAGCTTTCTGTATGTCAACTTACTAATAATTCACTCTTCTAATCGGCCAAATAAGACCTGATAAGGAACGATCACAGCCCCAGCTACTTGAAGATCAATACGCCTCAACGCTCTGTAGAGTAATTAATGCCACTCTCTCCGCGAGACAGCCTAATACCACAGGCATACTCATTGACTCGTTTCGCGAATAGCTGTCAAAACTTTCCAGAAGATTAGCGATATCGAAACATTCAAAAGGTTGCAGTTCTCTGGCAAAAGCGCTTATCAAGTTTAAGATTCCGACTGCTCAGTGCCGACCCATCGTAACCTACCGCAGTATCTACTGCATTACAGAATATTCCCTTATTAATTCAACATGGTTAGGTTACTAAGGAGGCTCTTTATTCTTGGTCAGACCTGTTTTTCAATTCAAGGGTTTATAAGAAATAGTCAAATGTTTTTCAAGGTCTTAAAATGTCAATGGCGTATTTACACACTGTACTTTTGCCAAATCGAACCTCGAACAATTTAGTATTACGTTACAGCGCTACACTTTGGAATTAAATATTTCTCTTTTTGTAATTATATTGTCCATGAAATCAGATTTACGACTGAATACAATGCATATGGTCGCGAGCCCATTGTTGAGCGAGGCGGAAAGGCATTCAAAGGGACGGGCACCGTAGTGTGTAGATGAAAGCTCGCCGAAACGGTGGGGGGGGGGGGGGGGGAAGAGACGGATTTGTCGAGAGTACTAGTTCCCTGTTCTAGACGCTTCTCGATTGTTTGAGAAGTTTCTGGAATGTGGGTAATCTATAAAAAGGCAGCCAGCCTGCCACAAGAGTGAGTCGTTAATTGTACTCGCGTGCGTGAGCTGCTGGTGAGCTGTGTCGATGACCTTGCAAGTTGTATTGTGTATGTGACATAATTCTGTACTGCTGTGTACGAAGCGTGTTTCTACGGAAATAAAGTGCACTTTTTGATGTTTGTAACCTGGAATTTTGATTTCACGAACCCACAAAGTCACAACATTAAAGAACTGACAGATTAACTGTACTGATAATATCCGGAAATAAACAATCTTCCAGGTAATTTCATCACTACGTCTTGGTCCTCTTCGTCTTGTTGTGGTTACCCATGCCGCCAAAAATAATAATCATGGCCACCTTTCATATAACTAATCAACATAACGATATTGGCAACTCGAGTAGCTATTACGGTTTACTTTTCGTGAATTACGCTATTCTCTCCTGCGTTAAACCTATTCATTTAGACAATTCTCTCACTGTTCAGTGTTCAACCCTGAACACTTTTAGAAGGATAAGGGATTGAGGGTAGGGAAGCACAGAAGGAATGCTTTGGAGCTTTTAAACAGGCTAAACACGCAAAATATGTTATACTATAATTCATTTTTGCTTCAAAAGTATACACATATAATCGCAATTATATATAGGCTCAAATATATAAAAATAATGAATTTCATAAAAGGGGCACGAGTTCGAAGAAATCTGTTATTTTCGTAATCAACGTGTTTACTTCCATATAAGTAGGCTATTTTCATCAAAACCGGGAAAGTGTCGCAGGTCAGTGTTATCATTACGAACTTTTATGATTAATGATAAACTATTAAATAAAAGAACATGTGCTGCTAAAAAGTGCACGTGTAATATCCTACAGCAAAATATAATTACACTTGTTCATTGATATGATGCAGGAGATTTACTAGGTCATCATGATGATGCTAACTTCGAAAACACGTTGTTTCATACGAAACTATGTGCTGTTTTTCCGATTTAATTAGATACATACAGCCTGTCAATCAGATCTCTTATAGCTTTTATATTCGTACATTTAAATATTACGCTATATGCAAGCATTACAATGACATTCCTAGCTTTTTGAGGTCAGTACTTTTAACTGTTTTTGCGGTGGTTTGACCCAGTCTTTTAATTAATATCCATTGTTTTAACTAAGTAATTTGGAAATAGTTTTGGTATTTATTGTAGTTCATTAGGACACCATAACTTTGGGAAGTTATAGTTAATTTATTTTCTACTTATCCTTCAGAAAGCAAACCTGTTTAGTAAGGCCATATTTTTAAATGTTTGCCTTTTGTGTATTTTATGAATGCAGCAACCTCTATAGGTATATGTCAGTTTCACAACATAAAGTAATAACTTGGTAGTCAAGGAGATTATTTATAAGTTAATAGAAGTTCATTAAGAAAGTAGGCCAGCTCCTGTAAGCCTAACTGATTTGCCTCCTTTAATTTGCACAAATGTATATGAAGGTTCGGCCTGTTAATTCTGAATAGTCAGAGAGAAGTCACGCAATTTTTACTACTGGTTTGAAGGATGTAAAACAAAACAAAAGGAGAATTAATGTAATAATGGTTGTGTATCCGGAACGAGCTAACAAAGCAAGAAAAGGTAGGCAATGAAGTACATAGAATGAAAACAAAAGGTGATAAAGGTGGTCATGCAGGAAACATAACAGCAGTAATTAAGAATATATTACTACACCAAAGATCTGCATACAAACTAGTTCAAGAAAATGATAACCAAACTCAATCATGGAGTGAGCCTTGAGCTCTGGTAATCGTTCAGTTCCAGGACAATTGCTTTCATTTCAGCAACACTTTCAAAATTAGTAAGTCCAGCTTTTTCATACGTTCCTTTTTGTCCCAAATAACAAAGCACTTACTTGATATAATTTGGTATATCTGCACCGGAAAGTTTTTTTCCCACTCAACAGTTTTTGCGTGCATCTCTCGTAAAGCAATCTCTTATCATCGAAGAAAATTTATTTTGTTATTGATTAATTATTTTCAAACTTAGTGTTTGATTCACCAGATTTTAAAACAGTTTTGTTACTTTATTTTATCCTTCATCAATTTCACAGCTCAAAAGTATTTGTCATATTCATTTTTTGAAACTTCGCCGCAACTTGTCTGTATTATATATCGCCGAACACACGTAGTGCTTCACCAATTGTTTTCATTGTTGTTTCTTCAATGATCCACACTAAGGTTCTCTAAATAAAATGCAATCAGGTATTGGTAAGCTGAAACCACGCCGATGGAATGTTTGAAACGGCACCTAACTTTTTGAACTTACCACTTAGAAAATGGACGAGGAACTCTAGGTAAGGTTGTTGGCGTAGAACATTTGTTCATCGAAGGCTGCACGTCAGGGTATGTGTATGTGCCTGCCTCTGTACTGTAGATAGTAGCGTATATTCCTCATTCAAGAGCGGCCGAGTTCGAATCCCGGTCAGAGTGAGTTATCTGGATAAGGGTTTGTACTATGGTTTTGCCTTAACCTAATCGGTTAAACGACATTAATTTAAAAGTATTTATACTAGAAAAATGTATATCTCGCTGATGTATAACATTCTTGACAAATTGGGCTTTATATTACACATATTCTGTTAGGTATTTTCGATATTTTCCTCTATATTGGTTCCCTTGGTTCAATATAGTTTTCTCAATCGTTAACGGTTAAGTCGTTAACCATTTCTTTCTCCTATTTGAGCAAACAGAATGAAGTTTTAAAACCATTGCACATCGACCAACTTTTAAATGATTTCACTGAAGCTTAAGTCTATTGTATTTCCCTATTTACATTGTGGCTACAACGAAATGTGTTACAAGGGAAACTTTGCGTTGGTTTTCCTTTATGTGGTATAATATTTTTTTAGCATTACCCTGTAACCATTCTTTCCATAATGTAAATCAATTACTACTAGCATTTATTGCATTATTTTAATATTACGTTTTCTTATACTTATGTTCATTGTAATTGAGGTTTCAAATGTATGTTGATCAGCAAGAAAAATGAAATACATATTTAAATAAATGAAGCTATTTTTATATATCCTTACCTGGGTAGAAATGATGGGGTTAAAAGAGAGTTCCTACGAACAGTTTGAATGCGACTGAAGAGAGAAAACCATTCATTGCACCATGTGAGTGAGTGGAGAATTTCTAACACCCGAAAGAATACCTTAGTTGGACCAAATATCTTTTTCTTATCACTTTCTGTTAGAAAGAAGTGAGTCTAACCACTGTGATTAAAACGTAATCACTTTGAGATAACAGAAATATTCTGTAAATCTCAGTTGCGACACCGTGCCTTACGAGCACTGTCACGTCTCTTAACGAAAATTCCAAGAAATTAAGACACGGTAAATATGTGACAAGAAGAATTGGGAAACTTCATTAGATTTTTTTTTTTTTTTTTTACCTGAGAAGTTATAAGCTATTAATTACAGATTCTCAGAGCGTTGAGGTATTATTCAATCCGCTAATAAATAAATATTATGCTGAAATGTTTGCATGCTTGTCCAGATCAAATAATGTCAAAAAACGTCTTGTTCTGAACATAGTACTTTAAGAGGAATGCTTATGGTTTTCTTAGCCAATTTCGAATATAGTCCTGTAAGGCAAAACTCGGAGAAAATTTGCAAAACTCATGAAGAGTTTCAGATATATTTTGTGCTTAAAAGCTTTGCTTTTTGACATAATTTGATAGAAAAGAACGGACATGACTCGTATATCCTATTGAAAGCTAACTACGAACATCAAATCTGTAAACTTTATAGTACAATCTGTAACTCATTCATGGATATTTCTTAGAAAATTTGAAAGGATTACAGTAAGGAGCTACGAAAATGCAAAACATCAGAATTTTTATCTGGGTTAGTGCAAAATTATTGCAAAATGAGTGGTCGACCACTCTTCCGATCAATCGAGTTTATCAGTGCCCTGTGTCTTGTTAATGGTTCAATGATAGACGGTGCCCACTACGATATAGTTACCTTTCTGAATCTGCGCCGAAGTAACGGAATGAACACCGAGTATTGTAGCAGCGTCATAGCTACACTAAAATCATTGTCTTGGAATATATAGGCCCCTCTTCAAGGGAAGTCCTGGGGTTCAGATATCACCAAGAAGTCCATCCTGAGGTTCCTCTTGGTATTTCTCAGTCTTCATACCTTGCTAACGTCGGAGAGGTACCTTAAGCTTACGTTTTCCTGCAAAATAGAAACTATTTCTTCTTCATATTTGGTGTTTCTGTTTAAAATGATACCGTTATCGATGTCCTCATATCTGAGGCTTCTACCTTCTACTGCTTTCTGGGTATATATAGTGGTAGTATTTCTCTCCGTTGTATATCGTTGAAACATTTTCTTCACCATTTTGTAGTTCGGAAATTCATTGTAGTTGGTGATATCACTGATGTAACCTATTCTGTAGGTTTTCGTTAGTCGTTTTTACTTCATGCTCTCTTTTAAGCTGTAAACATCGACGCAGATAGTTTAATTCTATTCCTGAAATTCCTTTTTTAATTCATTTCATCTTAAAGTTATTTTTCCTTCTCGATAAGAAATATTCTTTTGTTAATGATAACCAGTCACCTGCTGCCCATTGTTATGACGTCTTAGGAACCAACTGCTGTTCATAGTGCTCCTGAGAAAACATCGAAAATCCATTATGCAGACCCCTGGCACTCGTGGTATCTCTGATGTTACCAAGAGGAACTTCGGGCCCAACATTCGAGCCCCTCCCGAATGGGAGTTGATCGGCTTTGGTTGGACTCGAGGGGGCAGTGTATTTCCGACACCCGCGGGATATGGGTACCTCCGGCCAGGCTTCGACTGCCCGGAGAGGGCAGAGGGTTGTCTAAAATTCCCGGATACTAGCCTGCAGAGCTAGTAGAAGGTGTGCTAGATCACCAGGCGTCCCCACCGAGGTTATTCGGTAGTCTTCCCTGCGGAGTTGACGCGCGTTAAGTGGCGTACCCACTTCCACCCGTCTTGACGTTGTTCTCGATTGGGGGGGGGGGGGGTGCTTTTTAGACTGCCCCAAGGAAAGAAACCCTGAGTTTTGCATCACTTCCGGGTTGACAGAAGCCGGAGTCTTCGGAGTTTGGGGTAGACCACATAATGAAATCCCAACTGCCTTCCGGAAGGATCAGGGTAGAGCTTTATTTTCAAGGACCTTGCCCGTCTTGGCAGCATAGCCGGTAGCATGTCTGCCTTACGTTCAAGAGGTCCCAAGTTCGAATCTCGGTCAGGGTGAGTTACCTGGATAAGGTATTTCCGGAGTTTCCCCTTATCCTAAAAGACGAATGTCAGATAATGCTAAGCTCTATGGACGCTGAGTTCATTTGAGCATCATTTCACCCATTCCATTCATCGTCCGATATTACTTAACGTAGGAGGATTTAAATTACAGAGAAAAAGAACACCTTAAATCCAAAATATATAGGTGATCTCTTATATTTTAAAACGTGAAATAAAGTATATATTTCTCTTGTTTTTATAATACTATACTTCTGAAACTTTACACCCTCATTTAAATTATTTTAAAGGCCTAGTAATTATAATAATTCACCAACTAGTTATATTTATGATATTCCTTAAGCCATATGATTACATCTGGTGAATAATTTAATCATTGCTACAGAGTGTGCAGCTTTTATCATCAGCTCGTATATGATGCACTATTAAATTAGGGACATCGATAATAGTGAGATCTCAAATGAGAGATTTTCCTTGATTGAAAAATCTGGAAATACCTCTGCTCCATTTCAAATTTAGTTACGTGCACGGTGCCTTTGGAATGTTACTAAGGTTCAGTTAAAGGATCGGGAATCTCCGACAAAACTTTACAGTCGTTAAGAATTCGTGCAACGCTTGTTAAGGTTGGAACACAGGAAAAGATTCTTTACAATTTGAGGGCTATAAACTTTAACGGGCCATGATGTACTTGACCACGTGTTTCGAATTTTCCATCCGAGACGTTTACGGCAAAAGCAGTCCATTTACAAACACAGCGTTTTCAATACTATTCAGAAAGTCATTAAGAATGAATTGACATAGTGATATGGTTTGGATAGGAATGGTGTTTGTATACATAATTTGTCTATCAGTGTTTCATAAAATGGGTTATAATGCTTTATTTGTTGACTGTTGATACTAATACTTATTCTCTACGTACCCGGAACCCCGGGTTCAATACCGTGGCCGCTCTACCTGACCCATGGGTTCTTTCGGGGGGTTTCCAGGGTGACCAGGCGAATGCTGGGTAGGTTAATTGATCTGCCGAATTTTCTGTCTATCCATGTCATCTCCATTATAATTTCACATAATCTCTCATCTAGAGGACTTTGTCAGCGTAGAAGTGTTGGCCGGTGCCTCGGCGTTGCATGGCAAGATGATAAGCTCTGAATGAACCACTTCCTCCTACTTGCCGGTCTTTTAACCTTGTACGTATCCTGTCTTCTGCACAGCCGAGGTTCCTTAGGACGCCGCTTTGTCTCCTCTCGCCTCATCCTTCCTCCCGGGGATACCCCATTTGGGGGCATATGGACAATAGATCAAGACTGCTCGCAGCACCAAAGCCCCTCCGTAGTAATCCTAATACTAATCCTAATCCTACAGGCCAACCAAATATTCGACATTGAGACTTAATTGGAAATTAGGGAACTCCTGAATCTAAAAGAATATTTAATTATCAGGAATGCATGCGCATATGATGGTATCTGTGTATTTCAGATAACTTCGTGTTTACGTTCAGCATCCTTTGCAAGAAAATCTTACCAACCTGGACTAAGGATTTCTCACAAAATTTAATTTAATATACAAGGGCTGTTCAATAAAGAATAATTTTTAAGGTCATAATTTTCGCACTAAAATTCATTCTTATTATATTCTGTTAGATTAATGTGAAACAAACACGTCGTAGTAGTTTCATTGTTGGTACTCCAGGTTCCCGCCTGTGAGAACCAGGCAATTTCAGACGTGTTCAGTATCGCCTACCGCTGCAAAGGACGTAACACGCGAGGAACAATATGTGGCATTGAAATTCTGGTTTCGTCTCAACAAATCTTCGGTTGAGGCCTATACAATGTTACAGGATGCCTATGAGGGTCTGGTCTTTCCTACAGCAGAGCTTGAAGGTGTTTTAAAATGTTTAAATAGGGGAGACAATCAATTGCAAAGGAAGGTGAACCCGGTGCTCCAGTTACTGCTCTTACGGAAGAAAACATCAACACTGCTGCTGCCATTGTGAGAGAGGATCAACGAATTACCTTAAGATCACTTTCTGAAATACTGAACATTCCATTGGTTGGAACCCACACGTTGATGACAGAAATATTACCCATGAGACGTGTTTCTGCGCGATGTGTTCCAAGAGTGTTGATTCTCGAAAAAAAGAACATTCGCATGCAGGTCTGCATGCAGTTAAAGTTGATGTTAGAGGAAGATCCGGAGTTTCTTTCAAACGTAATCACTTCTGATGAAACTTGGCTTCATCATTTTGATCCTGAGAGCAAACAGCAAAGCTCAGTGTGGAAATCTCCTTCATTACCAACCCCCCAAAAAGCAAAAGTGGTTGCTTCTGATGGGAAAGCTATGGTCATCTCATTCTTTGATATTCATGAAATGGTTTATCAGCATTTTGTACCTTCACACACATCAGTGCCTGGACAATACTACAGTGATGTCCTGAAAACATTGCAAGTCCATATCAGGCGCAAAAGACCACATTTCCGTGAAGCACGCTGAATGCTGCACAACGATAATGCGCGGCAGCAAATTGCCTATGTTGTTGCTGAACATCTTGCAAAAATCAACGAAGTGCATCCCTCACCCACCCTATAGTCCGAATTTATCCCCATGTGACCTTTTTATATTCCCTAACTTGAAGAAACGTCTTCGTGGGAGGCATTCATCATCAGGAGCAGTGGTGAAGACTGCGGAGGCGATTTTTAAGGAGCTCTCAAAAAATGGTTCCCGGCATGTCTTTGAAGACTGGCAGAATCGCTGGGACAAGTGCATCGCATTCAGTGGAGACTATTTTGAAAGTGACCATCAAAGTTATGAGGATGAGTGAAGCTACGTTATCAAAAAAAGATCGTGATCATTTTTTATTGAACAGCCCTCGTTTTATTTTAGTGGGGTGAACCATTTTGGAAGTTTATCGCTGTAAATGAAAGAATACCAGGAAGAATACCACTAGAAATCCAAATTCAAAGTGAGCAATTGACTGGAATCCAACCTGGCACCTCTCGAATACAAACCATGACGAACGATGACTATCGGAAATATAGAAAATTTACAATGTTCATTTCTACCGCACTTCTAAAAAAGAAGAGAATAGTAAGCAATGTCATTATTTTGTATCATGTAGGAAGCCCGACTATTACCTGACAAGTGTTAAGTGGACGAGATGTGAAATGAATAACTTTGCATTTACTTTTCGTTATTTGTTATTATTATATAGTTCTTATTTTTATAATTTTAAATTAATTGACTACCTTGCTTACTGGTGTAATGGTCAAGGATGTAAGGATTGAATCAGTTTGATAACTTCAATGCCTTAACAGGATCTTCCGATATCCGTACGGTTGCCTTAACTGACTAAGGTACCAAGGCTCTTCAAACCATTTTCTACTGGTAGACCACAAAATTTCAAATTCAAGTGGTAATTTTGAGTAATAAAATTAATTTAAGTCCTCGTCTTCAAAGCTTAACCAAATACTTGTTAATCAATGGAAATAAGTTTTTGTTTATAGGCAGATATCGTGGAACCATTTTGAAAAATTTTAATGGCATACCCCAGATATGAACATTGGACTTTCTGGTGTCCGTCCATTGCTCTTGTCATTAGAGTTATTATAGTGACATACTGGCCCAACACCAAGTAAGCACAATACGTATTTAAGATTTAGCAGATTTAAAATTTATTTTCGTCGGATAAAAGGCATCGGAAATATTACTTGGAGAAACACCTCATTTTAGTAAAACTATGCATTCTCTATTTAAATTTTTTATTGACAGAATATTCATAATGTCGCACCTCAGGGTTAGGGTGACCACTAGGTGTGCGTAGTTGAGGATTAGATGGTAGGGCAAGGATGCGGCAGTTGAGAAGAGAATAGAAGAGACTTCGTTTTGTTTCCTCACACAATAAGAAACTGGGTTTTAATTACAAATGTTAAAGTACAGAATCCCCCAAAGCCTTGAAGAGGCGTTGGGATGAAATATTATACATATTATACTTATTTGGTGAAGCTGTCCTACGGGGATGTGTCAGTGCGTGGTGAAATGGCATGGCCTCCTGCAGCAGCGATTCACTATAGACTACACACGTGCCGCCGAAAATCACGGCTATAAGTGTGAACAAATAACCCGAACAGAAAGGGCCAACACACACTGAACCCAGGGACCTCCTACATTAGATCAGCAGCAATCGTTCTAAAGCTTCCAGAACCATGCAACCGCCATTACAAATTCTTTGTTGCTAGGTTCAATGCCCAGAACTGCTGAGTTCCACATACATATAGGGCTCTTGATAAGTTAAGGATTTCCCGTCTTTTGTCCTGCTATGAGTTTCGACATCTTTACACCCACAAGTGATAATTCAATTTAATAAAGAAACCACATGCTGTTAAAATTCCAAATGAAACCCTAAAACAAATTAAGTTTGTTTATCTCACCAAATAGTACGTGACAATATATTTATAGCACTGTCTTTTTAGAAGTTCTTTTTAAGATAAAAACTATAATTGAAACATTTTGAAAGATATGAACACATATCCAGACGGTTACTTACTGAATTTTATACTTTCAAATAAAGGTATAAATCTTACTCTTTTTTTTAATTACATGCACTTTTGAAATGGTGACACTTTTAAAGGCTACACATTCTATAAATAGCGGATCCTCACTGGAACACCGTTGCCAGCAGTTGACAAGAGTATTGTTTTGCAACCTCTCAAACAGTGACTCGCACTATCTTTAGACACAAAATCGTGACAAAGTGACTGATTAAGGAATGGCACAGTTATGGGTTACAGAAATGATCACATGGCCTCAAGAGTTTATATTCCCTTAATGGGAATATCTAAGCTCGTGTTTTATGTACACGTTCGTGCTCTTTGATTCTGCTAACGATTATAGCAGCGCTTCTAATAGTGAAATAGCGCTTTGTTTGAACATATTTGTATAGATTTTGTCGTTGCACTAACGCAACCAGGATGTTTGTTCAAGCTGATTTTCATATATCTACCATCATTGTCATCCTCAAGTAATAACTACACACTAGATATTAGGTAAAATGTGGTAATAAAGCTAATATTATGTGGCTTTATTAGTGTTTTGAAATACCTTGTAGGAATAGTTTGCTTCTTTGTGATTTGGCTTCTCCCTTTAATTATAAATGACATCAGTTTTCGATTCAAAATGAACTTCAGTGTATTAAGGTTATGAAGGTGATGGAGCTTTGTTCCATGATGATAATATTTTCTTTTATATTGGAACTTGGATATTATTTACTGTGAATGTGGCCACTTTTGTATTGTAAGGTTTGCTAAAGTTTGACAAGTTCTGAAACTTCTTCCTTACAGCGCTTGCCAGGATCAGAACAAATTGTAGGGAAAACTTTCGATGAACAGTGATATTGTACGTTTAATGATCAGGTGTTTTGCATTAATGCAACATTTTCTAAACATTTTCACAAGATTTGTAAAAATAAATCTTACATAGCTTATAAATTAGCCCCTGGGGCTGCTGCGGTAGTTTCGGGATTGGCGATCCCTAGATCCCAAGTCAAATCTCTCGATTGGGTGCCTCTTGAGTGGTGAGAGAGCTAATGCCAAACGGCCAAACAGGCCCAAATGACCTTGTTGTCGACAGGCCCTAAAACACCACACACTCAGATCCACAACTGTGTTTGACCCTTATCTAAATAACGTAAATTAAAGTTAAATTATAGTTAAATTAAAACCAAAGCGAAACTAACGCAAATCCAGGGCCAGGCCAGATCGGAGCCAGATCGAAGCCAGAATGGAGCCAGAGTGGAGCCTTAGCAAGTCAAAGCAAAGCCAGAGTAAAGCAAGAGGAAATCCAGAGCAAAGTCAAAGGAAAGTCAGAGCAAAGCCAAAGTGGAGCCAGAGCAAAGCCAGCCAAACCAGATGCAAGTTAGTGAATTCAGAGTAAAGTTAAAGTAAACTAAGTAAAGTTAGAATGAAGCCGGAGCGAAGCCAGAGCGGGACCAGAGTGGTGACCGGAGCCTAGCCAGAGCGAAGCCAGAGCCAAGCCAGAGTTGTGCTGGAGAATGAGGTTAGAGTGAAGTCGGAGCGCAGCCAGAGCGAAGCCACAACCAAGACAGCGAAACCAGAGAGGGACCGAGACGGGGGGCCGGAGCCTAGCCAGAGGGAAGCCAGAGCCAAGCCAGAGTTAAGTTAAAGAATTAAGTTAGAGTGAAGCCAAAGCGGAACCGGGAGGAGGATTGGAACCCAGCCGGAGCCAGGCCAGAGCCAAGTTAGAATGAATTTAAAGTGAGGTTAGAGAGAAGTTGAAGAGAATCCAGAGTGGAACCAGAGCGGAGCCGAAGCAATGCCAAAGCGAAGCCAGAGCAAAGCCAGAGCAAAGCAAAACAAGAGCAAAGACAAGACATAGCCAAAGCGGAGTCAGAGCAAAGCCAAAGCAGAGTAAGAAGAAAGCCAAAGCGGAGCTAGAGCAAAGCCAGAGCAAAGTCAAAGCGAAGCTACAGCAAAGCCAGAGCAAATCCAAAGCGAAGCCAGAGCAAAGTCAAAGCGAAGCTACAGCAAAGCCAAAGCAAATCCAAAGCGGAGTCCGTGAAAAGCCAAAGCGGAGTCCGTGAAAAGCCAAAGCGGAGTCCGTGAAAAGCCAAAGCGGAGTCCGTGAAAAGCCAAAGCGGAGTCCGTGAAAAGCCAAAGCGGAGTCCGTGAAAAGCCAAAGCGGAGTCCGTGAAAAGCCAAAGCGGAGTCCGTGAAAAGCCAAAGCGGAGTCCGTGAAAAGCCAAAGCGGAGCCAGAGCGGAGCTAGAGCAAAGCCAGACCAAAGCCAAAGCAAAGCCAGAGCAAATCCAAAAAAGAGCTGGAGCAAAGCCAAAGCGGAGACAGAGCAAAGCCAGACAAAGCTAAAGCGGAGCTAGAGCAAAGCCAAAGAAAAGCTAAAGCGGAGCCAGAGCAAAGCCAAAGAAAAGCTAAAGCGCAGCTAGAGCAAAGCCAAAGAAAAGCTAAAGCGCAGCTAGAGCACAGCAAAAAAAAAAAAAAGCTAAAGCGGAGCTACAGCAACGCTAAAGCGGAGCTAGAGCAACGCTAAAGCGGAGCTAGAGCAACGCTAAAGCGGAACTAGAGCAACGCTAAAGCGGAGCTAGAGCAAAGCCAAAGCAAAGCCAAAGCGGAGCTAGAGCACAACCAAAAAAAAGCTAAAGCGGAGCTAGAGCAACGCTAAAGCGGAGCTAGAGCAACGCTAAAGCGGAACTAGAGCACAACCAAAAAAAGCTAAAGCGGAGCTAGAGCAACGCTAAAGCGGAGCTAGAGCAAAGCCAAAGCAAAGCCAAAGCGGAGCTAGAGCAAAGCCAAAGCAAAGCCAAAGCGGAGCTACACAACCAAAGCAAAGCCAAAGCGGAGCTAGAGCAACGCTAAAGCGGAGCTAGAGCAACGCTAAAGCGGAGCTAGAGCAAAGCCAAAGCAAAGCCAAAGCGGAGCCAGAGCAAAGTCAAAGCGGAGCTAAAGGAAACCCAAAGCGGAGCCAGAGCAAAACCAAAGTGAAGCCAGAGTGGAGCCAGAGCAAAGCCAAAGCGTAGCTAGAGCAAAGCCAGAGCAAAGATAAAGCGGTGCTAGAGCAAAGCCAAAGCAAAGCCAAAGCGAAGCCAGAGCAAAGTGAAAGCGGAGCTAACGGAAAGCCAAAACGGAGCCAGATCAAAGCCAAATCGTAGCCAAAACGGAACCAGAGCAAAGCCAAAGCAAAGCCAAAGTGGAGCTAGAGCAAAGGGAAAGCGGAGCTAACGGAAAGCCAAAACGGAGCCAGATCAAAGCCAAATCGTACGTCCAAAAACGTACACACTATTTACTTATCAATAAGTTGCTAGTTACAAATTATAGAGGTCTCGAATTTGGTGAAGGTGCAGCATTCTTTATCTTCAAGCTTTTTATGTTTCAGTTAGGTTTAAATATAATTTAAATATTTTGTTAAGTAATGAGTTAATAACGGACTTAACTCAATGAAGAATTGAAGCTATTAATCCGAAAGAAAAAATTAATAAAGGTGTTCAGGATTTAGTAGCTTCATAGTATGTCATTTGTTTTCTTCAATTAGGTGATATGGAGTCACTCCAAATAGCAACTACGGTGGGAGTTTATTAAGTAATGCAACAAATGTTTCTTCTCAGCCAATTTTGGTTGGAAAATTCTGAAATTTTTGTAGAACATTTAAAAACATTCCAGCTTCGTATCGTCAACTTTCATTGACTTCCGATAGGTGACAGCGCTATACGCAGCTTTTAAATTGGCGCCTGTAACGGACGTGCGTTCCAAACAATGGGCAGTGGTTGAGTTTCTTTTGGCGGAAAACCAGGGTATCTCAGATATTCACAGGCGCTTGCAGAATGTCTACGGTGATCTGGCAGTGGACAAAAACACGGTGAGTCGTTGGGCAAAGCTTGTGTCATCATTGCTGCATGGTCAAACAAAACTGTCCGATCTCCCACGTTCTGGGCAGACGTGCACAGCTGTGACTCCGGCAATGTTGAAGCGTGCGAACACTTTCATTCGAGATGATCGCCGAATCTGAAATCAAACACCTCAGTGCTCATCTTGACGCACTATGTGGGTAGTGCTGTCACAATTGTTCACCAGTTGGGATATTCAAAGGTTTGTTCCCGCTGGGTCCCTCGATGTCTAACTGAATTGCTTGTTCGTCATTAGGCAGTGACAGTTTTTTTGTCAAACATTGTTACCGGCGATGAAGTATGGGTTCATCACTTCGAGCCCGAAACAAAACGGAAATCAGTGAAGTGGCGCTACACCCAGTTCCCTACCAAAAAAAAGTTTAACGTCATACCCTCAGCCGGCAAAGTCATGGCTACAGACTTCTGGTACGCTAAAGGGGTTATTCTGTTCGATGCCCTTCCCCATGGTCAAGCAATCAACTCTAAAGTACATTGTGCTACGCTTCGGGAATTGAAGAAACGACCTCAGCGTGTTCGTAGGAACAAAAATCTGAACGAACTTCTCCATGACAACGCATTTCCTCACACAAGACTTCGCACCCGAGAGGAGCTCACAAAAATCAGTGGACTGTTCTTCCGCATTCTCCTTACAGCCCCGATCTAGCTCCGTCAGACTTCCATATGTTTGGCTCAGTGAAGGACACAATCCGTGGGACGCACTACGTGGATGATGAAGTTAATGATGCAGTACGACGTTGGCTCCGACATCGACCGGTGAAATGGTACCGTGCACGAATACAGGCCCTTATTTCAAGGTGGCGTAAAAGCGTAGCATTGAACGGAGATTGCGTTGAGAAATAATGTTGTGTAGCTAAAAGATTGGGGAATAACATGGTGTATTTTAATGCTGAATAAAACAGCTCCTGTTTCAGAAAAAAAATGCGTTGCATTACTTATTGCACGAGGGCGGTTCAATGTTATTGTGAAAGCAGCAGACAGCAATTTCAGCTGCGATCTGAGAGCTACATGGGTACGAGTGATTTTACCTGTGACTAGATATTGCGCCACTTCAATCCCACCGATATATCTCTTTGAAACACTCCGTGGACAATGGATAGACTGAAGCGGCACTATCCAACTCGGCTCCTAGTCCTAAGACCTCGAAACGTTTACATAGGAACTTTGTCTAAGCCGAAAATGTTGAATATTCTGGTGTGGCAT
This sequence comes from Mantis religiosa, assembly GCA_030765055.1. Taxonomy (NCBI): domain Eukaryota; kingdom Metazoa; phylum Arthropoda; class Insecta; order Mantodea; family Mantidae; genus Mantis; species Mantis religiosa. The sequence continues at coordinate 130,199,475 of CM060957.1, read as the reverse complement.
TTCTACTTCGCACGTAAGAGCAACTTGTTTTGGTGCTACTTAGCGACATTACGAATGAATACTGATGGTGGCCACTTTGATCCCTGACTTATTTCAACAAGTTGAGCGTAAAACTACATGTTTGCCAATTTTGAGCATTACATCACAACTTATTATAAGATTACTAATGGTGAAACGCTGATTGCATTTTATGGATTTCTCTGTAACCTGGCGGTTGTAATATTCAACTGTTCTCTTTTCCATTCATATTATTTCTCAAATTTCCCCAGACTGACTATTCATTGGCATTTGCAGATACATTTTCTTTCTCTGCTTACATGTTCACTACATATTTTAATGACGATCCAGCACTTACCTTAAATAGTTCATATCTTGAAACCTGATTAACCTGTTCATATTTCGTTCCATACAATTGTACGGACAGCCTTGTATAACTGAGATGACATTTGTTTTGTATTTCACTGTTCTGTTTGTTGTCCACATATACCTATGTGATCTGAAAAGTTTCCGACCTAATAAAGATATAAGACTATTTTCAGAATTGTTGTTTATCAACATAGTCTCCTTGTAACTCTACGCTATTCTCCCAGTGATGCTCTCCTCTCTGTAACCCGTACAAATAATACTCAGCGTTTTTCTCTGCAAAATAATTATTCACGAAGTTGATTGCCTCTTCATTTCACGAAAATCTGTCCTCCGAGCTTAATTTTCAGATGAGGGAACAAAAAGAAGTCCCTTGGGGCTAGATCTGGTGAGTTAGGCGGATAGTAAAGCGGTTCAAAACGTAAGTCATGGATTTTCGCTATTACAATCGCTGAAGTATGCGACGGTGCGTTGTCTTGATGAAAGAGGATTTCCATTTTCTATAAAAGTGACCGATTTTCCGCAATTTCCGCCTTCAGCTTGTCAAGTAATGATGCGTAGTATGCTCCTGTAATGGTTTTTCCTTTTTGAAGATAATTGGTTAAAGTAACTGCATGATGATCTCAGGAAACAGTCACCATCACTTTCCCCGTCGAAAAAAAATGTCCATTTTTTGGACTGTATTTTTTCGGGCGTATAATGGTGTATGAAAGTTTCATACACAATAATTCATCGGATCCAAATCTTGGATTTTTTGCACCTAAACTGTGCCAACAGAGCTTTGGAAATGTTCCTTCCAACACGTTTTTGGTCCAACGTGAGCAAACGCGGCACCCAATGCGCAGACAGGTTTTTCATGTCTAAATGTTGATTTAATATGTGAAAAACACGTTACTTTGACATGTTCATAGCCTGTGCTATCCCTTTCACTTTAATTCGGCAGGCGTCTAGCAACATTTGGTGATCTGCGATGTTTTCGTCAGTGATTGCAGTTTTGGACGTCTCGAACATCCATCGTCTCCCAAGCTCTTACGGCCACCTTTAAATTGAGCTTTCACTGTGGTAAATGATGGTGCAGAATCCCCATCGCTCGCTCGCTCGTGCTGGCTGGCTGTATACAGCCAGAAGCTTTCTCCTGCGTGCCCACCCGTTAAGGGTTTTACCGCAGGTAGCAGAATCCAACTCATATTTGATTTGTGTAGGCGTATTGTCTTCCAAAACCAAATATTTAATGAAAGCTCGATACAGGATTTTATCCATTTTCATAAAAACACTTACTTCAACTCACTCAAACGATTGTTACATAACAACTGAGCGTCCAAAATGACTGAAACTTTTGTGAGTATCTGTCAACCGTTGAACAATGAAATTCATTAACTTTTATTTACGAGTGCTGCCATCTTCATATTGAGGTCGGAAGCTTTTCAGACTAGCCTCATATATTGTAAAATCTAAATGAGCCCTCACAGTAACAAGGCAGTAATGTTTAATTTACGTAATGTAATTCAGTGATTGTGCTTGTAGATCTAATGAGTAAGACATCTGGGGCTTGCCAATTAGAAAATAAGCAAGTGTTATTTTAGCACGAGATGGATAACACTCTTTTATCATGCGGCTTGGAATGAAATGCCATAGTGTCCTTTGGCTGACATTAGTTGAATTACTGTTACCCTAGGGCTAGCTAGCGAGCCCCTCGGCCTGAACCTCCGTAGCTTGATATATAGTCTTGCCCAACAAGAAGATGAGCAAATTAATGGCCCTTCAGTGTTGAACTTTGTTTTTGGTTATGTACAGGTCTTCACATCAAGTGGTCTGAAGCTATAAAGGTGTGTCTCAATGCTTACATTAATACACTGAATGAGGATCGCTTATATGATTTGAAAGGATTAAGGCCAGCATCTCTAAGTCAAGCCTTAAAGTCACTTGAAAGTTACGACAGACGTCAAAGTAACACAAAGTGCTGTGGATAAACTGAGCTACCTACCCAATTTTCACTTTCTCCTGTAAACATCACAAATAACATAGTATTAACAGACAGGATGTTTTTGACTGTGAAAACAGTATATGACCATTTCAAGATGCATTATATGCAGTTCGCTTGTTTTAAGCACACAATGTCGTTTCACTTTTGTCACGTAATACGTAAGGAGAGTTAAACTTCCTCATATTTTCTTCGCATTAATGGTTAACAATATATTTTGATTTTACCACTTCGCTGCTCTTAGAAGAACGCATCTAGACACTGAAGCCAAAAGGTTCTTTGTAATTAAAGTTACGCCTATATTTTCATTAATAATCACATTTACATAGTTACATATCTCAACATGTTAAATTACAGTTCTTATTGCATACTTTTGTGCGGGTGTATTAATTTACACTACATCCGTAGGACTATATGACCCTGCATATTCCTAAATGGTTTCATCAATAACATTATCTATTTATATTTTATATGTTTATTTTGTTGTTGGCTACTGTACATGGTTATTTGTGTGTTATTCATTTATTCATATCTCGGAAATGAGCTTGTCCTAAATTTTAAACCGAGTCTGCTCTCGTATTATCTGATTGCAACGATGGTCATTTTTTTCAAATAGCAGAACTTCAACGAACTTAACCTTTAGCTTTAGCTTATCTCAGTAGTTTTTTACCTTCAGAACAATTCGTAATCGGCAAATCTGTATGGTCGTTTTGGTCAACATTACTCGTGTCTATACAAATAACAATTTGTAGCTTAAAACTTCACTTAACTCATAAGAAATGATGACACCTTTCTTATAAATTGTTCGGGATCGCTATTTCATGGGAATTCTTCCACATCGTCAGCCGAAACCAACATCCGGCTGAAGATGTGGAAGAATTTCCAAACAATTTATAAGAAAAGTGCAATTTCTTATAAGATATGTGAAGTTTTAAGTTACAAATTGCTATATTTATATATATTTGTTTGCTTTACTGTTAATAGCTTTATATTTTACATATTACTCATGTTGTTTTTCATAAGCATTAAATATTTGTTCACACATTCAAACGCTGGGGAGAGGAGGGAGTAATTCCGGAAAGAATATCTCTAGTATGGAATGGAACTCGTAAACTCTGGTTTTGATACTAACTATTGAACCACCTATTTTCCTGCTGTAGTAAAAGTCTTATATACGCCGCGTCACCCACCTCTGTCCACTACAGGCGTCATTAGCAGATGCAGTACTGGAGGGTGGGACGTGGTGAGCACTTCGGTATCTTTTTGTAGTTTTTCATACCCACTTTTTATAGATGCAGTGCGGCAGGCGGTGACACTTACAATACATGAGATGAAGATGGAGCACCGTAGAATAAGACGACGGGGGAAACCGGAGATTTCAAAGGAAACCATCCGCTTTGTTGAGAGCGGAGTTTTCTAGCCTTTAGGCCACGGCGCGGCGGTTCGGTCTCTGCCGAACAGATCCTAAAGTTAACAGTCTGGAATTTCGAATGTTTTATGTACTTTTCCATAATAGCTATTTAAAATCTGCAATACTTACTGGAGGCAGCGATGAGTCACTTGAGCCAAAGAGAAATTAATGTGCCGAAGAATTATAAGAAACTGCTCATTGCCGCAGAAGTTATTTGGTAAGTATTATCTCGTAAGTTCTAAGACAGACATATTTCTATGAAAACAGTTTTATATGCTATAAGGCTTCTTATTTGCACAAAATCCTACACGAATATGACAACTGGGCACAATTATTACAGATATATATATATATATATATATAATTCTACTATACCAACACCCATTTTAACACAACGTTTACTCTTTAAAGCACACAGCAGTACCACTACTGTCAATATTAAAACTGTGTGAATAAATTTTATGTCGTTATATTTAAAAAAAAACTGCCATTACCCAATTGGCTTAATTTTGTTAGAAGATAAGAGTGTGAGCGCTGATCAATCGCTGAATTCCGGCTTAATATAACATTAAAATTTGTTTCCACTAACCTTACTGTATATTTAAATAATTGCCATGAATATATTTCTATAACGGTTTGTTTCAATTAGCACGAAGTAGATAAAAATCATTTTTCTTAACTATACTTTGTATAATATATAGATTGCATTTAGTTGAGTATTCTTTGTCATCAGTTGGCTGGCTTTCAAAGCACATCTGCAGCTTAAATTATCAGTTATTTTGGAGGTTACCATTCCAATACTAAAGTCCAGGGCATGTATTTGGAGTTTCATCTCCGATTCCAATTGTTTCCAATACAGCTAAGGAGCTCTAGTGTGTGGAACTTCCTCTTATATCTGTATAGATTCTGATGGAATCCAATTCTACATACAAAATACTTGTACATTGTAGAAACGTCAGTTTCATTGCCCTCCTAATGCTATTTCAGATAACCAAGATTGCTACACTGTCTCTATATCTGCAGAGAGATCGTTCTCGGTCAATTAAATTAAATATTGTTATAAATCTGCTTGAAAGTTTTTCTCACAGCAAAATTCCAGAATATAGATAACCATCGAGATCTGTACCTTGCCTTTCCATTGTTGTGCAATTGTCCTTGTAGAGGTGCATCTCTGTCACCCTGCACTTTGGGAAACTGGGGAATGCACTGCAACAAAAAAGGTTGGCCAATACCGCAGCTTAGTGACAACTGTTCCAATAAATGTCGAATAAAACCTTGGGCAAGAGAACATCGAGTCCCAGTTTTGCAATCGCTGGCCATTTTATGGCTGCATTTATTGCAAAAGCGACGTTGCGTGGCGAGGCATCTGCTCACCAGCCAAGAGTTTTCGATTGGTTCCCATGGCAACGGGCTCTTCGTCGTTGGCACGGGATTAAAGTGCCATCGATAGCATCTCTGCTCATTATTGAGGTTAGGAATCGTGCTATCTTGGATCTGAAAGACATTCATCTAACCTGCGCATTGTTGTACGTTAATTAAATATAAATCTGAGTAGTTGAAGAATGCACTGCAATAAGAAATGCGATTTGCTATATATTTTACCCAAAGTAACAGAGCTATAGCATTCATAATAATCAAAATACGATGTACCTTGCTTCCCTCGCTCTTCTACAAACCATTTCTAAACACAGTTATCCTTTTTATCTGCTTTTTATTAATTCAGATAAACTTTCATTATATATACCTAATTAAAATACAGTTGACTAATGAGACAGAATTTTAAAGCGTAGATCGTTAGGGTCTGAAATTCTATTTCCTTGGACATTACAGAAAAAATGAGTAGGCTAGAACTTCAAAATTGTATAGAAATGCAAACGTATGACAAAATTACCGGAAATGGGTAATGCTCCTTCTCAAAATAAAATAAAAATTGCATTCGACATCTGGATGCCTTGTGCAGTAAGATTTTGACAATTTTGCGGTTTACTGGTTATTCTAAAGCCGTACAGAAATAAGACTTCACCGGTAATTCCAAAAATTGACGATAAACATTTTGTCACTGAAATATCTGAAACATAATTTATCTGGAACAAAATTGTTTGAACAGTTTCTGAGGAAATAAAACATAACGAAAATTAAGAAATTGTGGTTTAGGTTATATTCCTTTAAAATCAGCTGCTGAACTTACAAATTAGGTCTCATAATACAAATGACATTTCATTTAAGAGAACTTTTTTCTTAAATACTATTATTTTCTTCAGAAAATTTCAAAAGGTATTGATTGAGATGACATATAATGCATTGCTTGTTTTTAATTAATTTGTGTTTAATATTAACATCATTTCTGTATGTTCGCTAAGTAAAGCTCTTGTGAAATATTTCCTGCTGTGGAATATACCAAAGTCTTCCTCACATTCACATGACCTACTGAAATAATCCATAGGGTTATGACTCAAAACAATTGACTGATGAATACTGATACATTTTCCCCATATTTTCCTTATAAAAGACGAAAGGACTGCATCAGTAATGGATTAGAATGGAATCATCAGTGCTGAAATGCTAAATTAAATCCAAAAGTTTAGTAACAGAATGAAGAATCAATAACATAAACAGAATATTTTATTTAGGACCCTGTTTCACAGCTTTCAAGATAGGCTAAGTTTTTCGTAAGAATGTTATTTATGCAGAATTTGGTTGATTACCAACACTCCCCACATGTAGCCTTGGCCTTCGGGATAACCTCTCCCCACAACGTGATGGCTGGACCCATTTCTCAGGTGGAGGCACCTAGAAGGCAGGCCCATTACCTCCAATGATAGGGTGATAGTGAAGTTGACAGTGAGGCGAGAGGACCTACAGCCTATACCGTGGGCTTTAAACCACGTTGGGCATAGGGAATACTTCACATGTGGACTTAAAATCGTCAACCCCGGAGCCGGGAATCGAACTTTGTAGGGAGCCACGAATGAGAACACTGCTCGACCTCGGCGCCCTATTTATGCAGAAGTATGTCAATTTAATTATTGAAGAGAAACTATGAATCAATCTTATTTACCTTTGAGGTTTTATCTCCAATTTCCAACGCACCCATACTTTTATTATTAATTATAATAATGTTTAATGCCCATTCTTATTACATACCATACAAAACTGGAGTTTTTACTGCTTTTACTTGAAACGATGCAGTCGAGGCCAATGATTAGGCCTACTCCTCTACATCTTTGTTTGTGTGGACTAAACAAAAACAAAAAAAAAAAAAAACAAAAAAAACTAGAAAAAATAAGCTTGGTCAAGAAGAACGGTTCTAGTGGCAACCCACTGTAGAAATTTAAGCACTTTATTCTTACACCAGAATATGAAAAGGTATTCGTTTGTTTACAAGTGTTGTTCATTTTTTTCTCATGCTTTCTCTTGTCTGTCACTTTGCAGCTTGGGTTCTTGGTAGATTTTATTTTAAACTAAATTACTGGTCGAACAGCTCATGTGCGTTCAACAGATCATTGATTAGACATTATGTACATGCGTGATACAATGAATAACAGTGAGGGAAAGCCCCATTGGGCCCCCCATAAATAGGTACATTATTGTTTTAAGTATTTCAGAAGATCTTGTTGTGAGAGCTGATCCAGTGGTAGACGACTTCTGATGCGGGTTGCAAAGCTGGATTTTCTGCCGAGGGAATAGTTGCAGGATTTGATTCTATATGTACCATCAATCATTATAGCACTTGGAGGATAAAACAGTTTTAATGTTTATTTGTGTGGATTAAAATATATGTTAGTAAACTTCCAGTTTATTGGAGAAAGCATAGAGAGACATAAATCATCATTCATAATAATTCTACTGTAGAAAATTGGATAAATTAGTTGCATATGAAGCGAAATGTTCAAGTAACCTGCAAAACTGTGTTAAGCTTCTCGAATAAAGCCCTTAGTGTTATAGTACACAAAATGTGCTTATCATTGCACAATGCGTTTATAAAACAGCGGATACCTTTAAAACGGTAAGGACTTCTAAAAGTTTACTTCGGTGAGGAATAGCCCTTCGAATGAGCTCCTAAGGGCACAAAGTAGTATTGGGGGAGACATGCTTCATTTGTTTTCAAAATGTGATTGTTTTACTCTCGAAGAAAGCCTATTGGAAAATGTTTGTTTGTTCCTACCAAAAATATAACTGATCCCGAATCAGTTGCACAATTTGAATGAGTGATACTAATGACCATAAAAAGAGAGTCAAGGAAATTGATGAATGGTAATGATAACGCATGATGAAATATCTCTTTCTGAAGAAAGATATAGAAGAAACAGGCCGCTCAACTCTTACCAAAGACACCCGCAAAGTGAGATTAGTGTTGGACAACACGGCGCTAGGGCAGATTTCCTTCCAGTTCTCCAGTTTACTCCGCCGTCATTACACCAGTTGCTTCATTATTCATCTTTATCATTTATTTCACTCGCAATCTATCGTTCACTTCTCTCGCTGTCACCCCAGGCGTTGGGCTGATTACTCTACCGTAGTTCCTATATCCGGCTCAGTGCTTCGACATCCCTGGCCAGGTCTTCCCGGACTAGTGGAATGCGTGTACTCTTAACAACGGTATCAAGAGAACACATTTTGTATTAAATATGAAGGAGCAATAACTAGGAACATACACCAGGAAAAAGGGCTAATGCAAGGCTGCAAGTTAAGCCCAGTTTTGTTTAATTTGTTCATAGATGATATATTGCAAAATATAAGTAATAATAATTTCTTGCCGGTAATTAATAATATAAAAATCCTTGGATTATTGTTTGCAGATGACTTGTTGATTTATGCTATTACTATAAATGGGTTAAAAATATCTTTACAAGAAATAGATAAATATTGTAAAGATTGGGGCCTAAATGTGAATAGAGCTAAAACCCAAATTTTAGTTTTTTAAAAGGTGCTAAGCTGAGTAAACATGAGAAGTGACAGAAAGAGGGAATAGAATATAAAAGTAGTACGTGAATGTAGTTACTTAGGACTGAAAATTGATGTAGGAGGGAAATGGGAGAAGCAAAAGAAATGTGCACTGGCAAAAGGGAAAGTAGCAATGGCAGCTGTAAGAGGATGTTTGTATAAAACACCTGAAATGGAACTTAAATGTTTAGAAAGCGTATATAATTCAGTGGTTGAGGCACGAATGCTATTTGGTATTGAGATATGGGGGCTGGAAAAGGGATGGGAAATCTTAGATTATAGATTATGTACACATTTTAAGGAAGTTCTAGAGCTGCCAATATCAACTGCAAATGACGTAGCTCTAATTGAAATGGAGACAGTTCCAAGAAAAGGGTTAGTTATAGAAAGGGAACTAAAATATGGTATAGAATATTGAATTTAGAGGAGGGGCATATATTGAAACAATGCTAGAAGTATCAAGAACTAAGTTTACCAAATAAAGGATGGGTAAGTAATTTACGAAATAATTCAGAGGATAATGGTACGGGTGATATTTGGAGAAAGAGAGAAACCAGTTATAAAGGTTTTTGGAAAGGGGCTAGAATAAGATTTGAAGACATAGCGTTTCAGAAACTGTTTAGTCATATAGCAGAGAGGAGATCACTTGTCTTCTATATTCCATTGAAAGATAGCTGGGGGAGGGAGAGCTATATAGATGGCACGAGCAGTGGAGAAAGAAAGGGGATAACATGGTTAAGAGTAGGGATATGGAGATTAAGAGCTCGAAGACATGGATACTCGCAAGATGAGTGCCCATTGTGTGGGGACAAAGAGGATATAGAACATAGTAAGTTTGACTGTAAGGAAACGGGGTCGTTCAGGAAAGAATGTCAAATACCAAAGATGAATAGGAGAATCAGCTTAATCAAGGTTTTAAACAAAAGTTATAAAGGACATAGGGAAGCTTTTCAAGTAAGGTAAAAAACAAGTGGATATGGACTGTAAAAGGAGAGAAGGAATAATAGGTGACTATTCTGTAATAACACATATTGTAACATTTCTGTAAACATAGTTAGTGGTGTGTCCTGTGTAGCAGTGGCCTGGGCCAAAACACAGGGCAGTCCAAAAATTGTAAAAGCTTACTACCTCAATAAATATTACATTATATTAGTAACAACGGTATCGATGATGTAAGGGAGGGAAGAAACAATATGGTTGAGGTATGAGTACAATTATTTATTCGATAATATGTTTAATTGTATTAAAATAGATGTCTGTATAATTTTCTTGAGAAGTCAAGAGCTCACCACTACACACTTTTTCCACATTGCATTAATAACATCTTCCCAACGATCGGGCTATAAAATGCAGCCTGTATCTGCATATTTTTACTCTAAACATAATTTATGATTATTACATTAAGAAACATATATCTGAAAATTTACAAGATCTACAATTTGACATATAATACCAATAGTTAATATGAAACACAATTTATTTCAGTTTCTTTAACGATTTTCTTTAGACCTACGTGATTCACCTTATATCACTTACTTTTTATGTAAGCCAATGCATATGTGCTTTGAAGAGTGGAAAAAAAACTGTCTTTCAAACGTTTTCTGAATATGTAGAAGTATAATAAACGTTAGAGACTTTATAGATAGACACCAGAAGTTGCATAATTAAAGTAGTAAAATTACTACTTAATATATTCTATAGGAGTGTAGTGGAACTCCTAAACTCATAAAATAGCGACTTTAAACTATTTATGCTGAGAAATAGAAAATACAAAAAAGAAAACCTTGAAAAGGAAGGGAAAGAAATGACAAGCCGGTAGCAAGAATCAATAATTTATAGCTTCTATGCTACAAAAGCGTTAAAAACGTTTAAATGGTGTAAATGAAGAAACCACAACGCCGAGAAGTAAGATGTAGACATAAAATTTACGCTGTACGTCAGATATACATTGCTCTGTTGTATTACCTCAATAGGCTAAATAATAAGTAATAAAATTTGCTGTTAAATCCCTAACTTTATTCTGTCATCTGCTCTAAGTGGACAGCTCCACTAATGACAGTTATGATATCGATTGTGGAATACAGAGAACTGCTGTGCCCTTAATATAGGTTCATTGCAGATAATCAGAGGTTTAGTTCCTTGAATCAATTAAACATCTTTCTATATTATTTTTGTTTTCGGAGCCCTGTTAGCTTTTGTGTGTGTTTCGCCATCAGTTTTGTTTCAGAATGCACATAAGTTAGGTTTCGCTGAGTAAAAGTTTAGGAGACATCCTGCTCATCACTGGAAAATCGTCCATGTCTAAAGCTGCTATAAGATATCAAAAAATTAAACTTCTATAATATGATGAGTAGAGTCAGACTGAGAAATTCAATGCCGTACCCGGGACTTGAACCAAGGTTCTCCCGCTCTGCGTGCGGTTGCTCTAAACCACTGAGCTACTATCGCCAACGTACCGACATATTAAATTCTCCAACTGACACGTATTGTAACCGCAGTATCAGGCAGCGATTATGAGGCGGCGAATTAATCGAAGTTAAATAATTAAAAGAAAAGATAAATTAATAGAAATGCTTTGCTAAACTAATATAACAATCTTGTTGTGATAATATGAAATTAGAATGATGAAAATAACAGTTGACTTAAAGAATAAGAAGGGAAGAATATAATTTAACATATTGTCACCCAATTATCGGAAAGCACAACCAACGACAGCTGAGTAAGGGACTGGAGGCCACCCCACACCCACCCATTAATCTCAGTCACTAACTGAGGGGGATGATTAGGGAAGTTTCACTTGTCGCTGGCCGCCTCTTCCCCCTTCCTCTGCCGTCTGGAACCTTCGCGGTGATTCACTGGAAACGAGAGACGTCTAGAAAACAGTGATATTCCTATAAAAAGGGCTGCTATGAGTGAGCTGAGTGAGATCTTGGCGAGCCGCGTAGGAGCGCCGTGCTAGTGTACGGACGAGAAGACTGTGTACGTGAATCCGAAGAGTGTACGTAACGGTAAACGCAAAGTGGAACTGTTACGGACTGACTGGTGAATTGTAATTGTGTGCATTACGTAAATGTGTAATTGGCAAGGGTTCAACTATAAGTTGGTGGAAATAAAGAAGATTTTTGAGTGGTGTAATCGGACTTTTAATTTCACGAACCCACAAAGCCACAATATATACTACCATCCAGGCAAGAAAGAGATAATATTCTTGTAAAAATCTGTACACGTTGCAGAGACAGGAAAGAAGAGCCATTACCTTCTTTGTGTTAGTAAAAGTTCAATGTCTGAAGACTATTGTATTCTTTCAGCTAGGAAATGTTTTGGGACAAAGGACTTTCAAAATGTAGTTGAGCATGAACGCTAAAGAGATTTACTTCGCTGATTTGGTAACGATGCATACCGTTGGAAACAACTCAAGGTGGGCGGGACGTCAGTGAGTCATATGAGTTTTGAAAACCAATGTGAAAATTTGGAATAAAATGAGAAACCAATAATAATGTAAGATTTAATTAATTTAAGAGAATTTTAATTTAAAAAAATTTAATTAATGTAAGAGAAGGGTGAGCTAGTTTAGACACGTGATAAAGTTGAGATGGGGTTAGAATAAGGTTCGAACTGAATGGTGAATTAAGAAAAAGCTTACTTACAAGTTGATACTACGACGGGAAGAACGTGTTCATGTGCATTAAGAAGAGAAGCGAAGATTTCGAAGTCTGAGAGGTGGTCACCGATCCAAGTCGATAAACAAACAGATATTCAAGAACTAAATCAAATAATTCTACAACAAACCAAGTATTATTAATACGACTGAGTAGCCAACAACCACCAAAATCCATTTCCCACAGCCATTCACCTGAGGACAAGAGAACTCATAGCTCCAATTAAGCTGCAATTAGAACCCAATTAATTTAATATTGGTATGCGGGTTTTGCCACAGTATGGTTCCCGATAGACCACAAGGGGTTCTCATATGCTATGAGACACGCACCTTTTTTGGCGACTTACTATGCTGTAAGTCCAAAGCTTCATAGTTATACAATGTTATTCAGGTAAATTGATGGAAATAACCATTTCTTCCACACGTAGGCTAAGGTTTGGATGAGTGGAGCAAGACTGGAAAATTAAATGCCATAGCCGGGATTTGAAGCACGGATCTCCCGCTCTCCGTGCGGTTGCTCTAAATCACTGAGCTACTATGGCCAACATACCGACATGACAATAAATTCTCCGACTCATGTTTCCCGGTAGACCATTAGGGGTTCTCATATGCTACGAGACACGCACCTTTCCTGGCTACTTACTACTCTGTAAGTACGTAAAGTCCCAGGCTTCATGTTTAAACCATCATCGTCGTCATCATCATCATCGTCATCATCATCATCATCACCATCATCATCATCATCTTCCTTCATGCTTTAGGCATTACTTGCCTGTTGCAGTCTACAATAATTTATTTTATTGATTCCACCCTTTCATTGGTCTTCCCATGCTTCTCTTTCCTGCTGGTCTATAGTTCATAAAACAGAGAGGTATGGTATCGTCTCAGCAGTTGTCGAACCTTCTCTAGCTGTTCTGCGGTCAGTTGGTTGGCCGCCCTCTCCAGTAAACTTTCCAGCCGGGACAATTTGTTTAATTCACTATGTGTTTATTTTAGGTAAATTTATGGAAATAATCATTTCTTCCACACTAGCCCTGTGTAGGCTAAGGTTTGGATGATGTCATGTCGGCACGTTGGCCATAGTAGCTTAGTGGTTTAGAGCAACCGCACGCAGAGCGAGAGATCCGTCGCTAAAATCCCGGCTATGGCATTGAATTTTTCAGTCTTACTCTTCTCCTCCAAACCTTATTCTTCACACGGCTAGTGTGGAAGAACTGATTATTTCCATCTGTTCTATAATAATCTACTTTAGGATCAGGCAAAGAAAATATTCTATATAAATCGATTTTAATATACCTTACAATAAGGTAACCTAAAATTACAGACGCTGGACCAAACATAGCCTCGCTTAATGAAAGCAATGCAAGAGTGGCGGTCAAGACCTGCTATTTGACCGTCAGCCAAGTAACCACACCAGCTCACTTGCACGTTATCAGTAACAAGTTAATGAGTGCTTATCATTTTACTTTGACATTACCTCGCCATTTTACTGGCCAAATTTCAACGTCTATAACTTGAGAACCGTTGCACCTAGAAAATCTGATTTCCTCACATTTTTGTGTTCAGTTTTTCATAGAACCATATCCAATATTTAGTAAGAATTTGTGAGCACTATGGACGCCACTTGTCCTTCTAGTATTTCAAACTTGAGATGCTTTAATAAAAAGAAGTGAGATTTATTTTCAAAAATAAAATAAAATTAAACATTTGTTCCATACCAACATTTACGTTTATCTTGCTTGCCTAGATATACTCAGTTTGAATTAAATGAGACCTTTATTGAAGTTTAAATTTTTAATTATTAAAATTATTACCCTTATTATAAAAATGCGTCTTCGTGCTTCCGAAATCAGTTAGAATAAAGTTAAAAAATGGAAAATAATTCAAGGATGCTAATAATTTGGTTTTCACAGCATGGTACTTATAAAACTTGTTGCAGAACAGAATTAGTTCTGGCTAATACTCTCCCATCAGCAGGCAAGCATGGATTACCAGCAATAGCACTATTAAGACATAAGAATATATTAAATGCCATAAAGCAAAGCATGCGGCGAAGTAACATAAACAAAAGGAAGTTAATTTGAGTCCAGGAAGAAATCATGTCAGTTTGTGACAGAGCGGCTAATGAAACTGGGAATTCAGCCAAACAAACCCGTTTCAGTTTTAATGTATCCGGCTCGTGGAAAAGGAGATTCAAAGCACGGAATCTGTTAAAATGTATGCAGGAACAAAAAAAGAAGTTACGAAGGAAGGACATGCTGACCAGGAACTGTACAGCTGGAGAAAGAAACAGAAAACAAAAACATTGTGCTACGATGCATTGGTCTGTTGACCGCATAGCTTTGTCGGTGTTCCCCTTCCTCTGTAACAGCTGAGCCTCAGAGTGTGTGTGTGTGTATTAAATCTAAATATTACAATGACAAAAGTGAATTAAAAATTAAAATACCTTAGTGCATCCTTGCTGCACATTTGGGAACAACTAAATTATCTGTAACTTTTAGTGTTTATGTGTTTCAGTTTACAAATTCTGCGACGTTTATTCTGTCTGCAGAAGCTCCTCTAAAAAACTACTCCACATGCCTTAGTTAGGAGTGATACCCAGTTGTTTTAAGATCTTCACATGACAACCATGACAAAATTTTAACATGTTATATCTACATTATGCAATTCCACATACATTGCACTGTAACCAACAAAACACAGCTCTGTGTGCACTGATCCACGATACAAAATTGATGAAACCTTGCATTTCTGCATGCAAACATTTCTCGAGCAGTTTATTATTTCTTCAAACGTATATATCATAGCATCAAAAACTGGACCATTAAATCACATTTATGCTATATAGAAATTACTTCAGGAGCCATTTCTGAAATTATATCAGATATTAATAAAATACAATAATAAATGCAAGCATTGAACTTCCATATCCCCTTAGGTAAACGATTGCAAGCTAAGGGAACATCGATACTCCAATGGTTACCAAAGAAAGTACTCGCTATTACGGGGGTTAAATTTGAGGATGGAAATAACAGAACGTAACATTAATGGTTAAGATAGTGTGTTGAATAAGAGTTCTTGAGAGTTTGACAACCAAGTATAGGATACCAAGCACGGTAAAGTGTTATAACAACAGAGTGCTGTATAGCATAGAGCAATGGCTGAGACTGGTGTAAACAAATCATTACAAAATACGCTCCGAAGTTTACCTAGACCTTTATAAGCTGAACATGCCCTTGAAGACCTACTTACAGAGTACACCCTCACGATGGCCTTGTGCAACGTTAAATTTGCTAAGAGTTTTTAAGATGATAAAATTTGATAATGCTTTTTAAATTTATAAAGCGAGTTTTATATATTATTAAACATTTAACACATGTAATTATTTAAGTAATTATTCAATATATGTTATTTTATGTGAAATGGGCTTCCAATTTAAGTGTCTGGCAAAATTATCATTTTTCCCACGTTATTGTTTGGGTTACTTCTGCTTTAATAGCTTCGCACAGATGGATGTATTCTTCATATTGAAGCTGTTTTACCTGTTACTTCACTGACCATTTTGATATTGTAATGGAATCTTTCCTCCCCCTGCCAGAAAATTAATGGATATTGTAAGGCGTCATAACTCCTATGCGTTTAAAACACACGCTTCAATTCATTGTTCCGACGATAAACCACGATCTCATGATTGAAAATTTTCTCTGAGAATGTTGGGGATGAGTGAAATATCTTTGACGACTTTCGCAAGGAGTAGAATAACTTTGTTCTTAGTAATGTTTTTGTTTGTTGAAAATAAAAGGTGTGTGTGGGTGTGTGTGTGTGTGGATGTGTGTGTGTGCGTGTGCGCGTGCGCGTGCGCGTGTGCGTGTGCGTGTGCGTGTGCGTGTGTGTGTGTGTGTGTGTTTAAATAAATGTATGTCCGTGTATTTTTATATTTCCTTTTAGATATAACTATGGTTATTTGGTTTGCTCTTGATGTGTCCAGGTAAATATTTGTTTAATTGACAAATCTGATTTATTGGAAGTAATTGTTACACAGAACAAAACATAAGCGGTAACAATATAAAAGAAAGAACATAGAGAAGCATAAAGGAAAAGTTCAGGATAGCCAACATCTTCGGAGGCTTATTAGCCACATAACCAGTATCACTTCAGGACCTTTTTTCTTAACTTTAAACCTTCCTTATAAAAATATTTCAAACCCAACCCAAATCGTTTCACGCGTAAAATGGGAGTATATTTTTAGAAAAGTAATTAAATTAAATAAGCAAAGAAAGATAATTAGAGCAATCTGAAGTATGCAGATGGTGTATTACTACAGAAGTATGAACGTGATTTATAGCGTTCTGTATATGAATTAGGCTTCATATATGAAAACTACTGCGTTAATATTTATAAATCAAAACCAAATATAATAGTTTTTGGAGTAAGCAACAAATAAAATCTAAAACTATTTTAGATAAAGCTTTAGAACAGATACCTTGGATGTGAAGTAGGCTCTGAGAAATAAAGAGATATTAACCTGAAACTGTCAAGATTTTTAACTATCAGTGGAACATTACACAATGCTTCAAGAAATAAAACTAGAAAGGACAAAAGAATTAAATTTTATAAAACAATGGCAAAGCCAGTGTCTTTATATGGGAGTGAAGCCTGAGTTTTATCAAAGAAGATGGAAAGTAAGATACAAGTACCTGAAATTTAATTCTTGAGAATTAAAGGAAGCGCAAAACTAGACCATATATAATGATTTAATAAGAACACAGCCGAAATTGAAATATACGAGGGTGGGTCAAAAAGTAATGCCTCGTATTTTTTCCTTAAATAAGCAAATTATGCGAAAACTTTGAATTTGGCGCAATTACTTAAACCTTCTTCTCCAATCCCCTGCAGTAGTAATTTCCTAAGTCAACAGGTGGCTGCACTGCATCCTCTTGCAAAATGGCTGACATCGACATTCGTATTAGACAGCGTTCTGTGATTGAATTTTTGACTGCGGAAGGTGAAACGCCAATTCGCATTCACGAAAGGCTAACAAATGTGTATGGTGATGCAACGGTGGATGTCAGCATTGTTAGACGATGGGTTCTTTGCTGTAACGAAGCTGAAGGGCATGCACCATTGGCAGATAAAAAGCGAAGTGGCAGGCCGGTGACTGCAGTGACTCCATTCAACGAGTCGATGACATCATTCGTGATGATCGCCGGGTAACAACAGGTGAATTGTCGCATTACCTCCCTCAGTAAAGGCAGTGTGATGACGATTATTCAACAACTGGGTTACTCAAAAGTTTGTTCACGTTGGGTACCAAGAATGCTAACCACCCAAAACAAAGAAACAAAGAAAACAGCCTGCTACGCTTCAAATTGGAGGGAGAGTTGTTTCTGGGGAAAAAAATTGTTACTGGAGACGAAACGTGGGTTCATTTTTTTGAACCTTAATCAAAGAGGCAGTCAATGAAATGGCATCACAAAAGGTCACCGAAAAAAAATTCAAAACTCAGCGGTTGGCAGGGAAAGTTATGGCGACAGTGTTTTGGGATGCAGAGGGTGTGCTAATGACTGATTTTTTGTAGCAGGGATGCACAGTAACTTCTGTCCAATACGTCAGAACTCTCAAAAAGCTGAAAGCACCTCTTCGCCGGGTTCGCCCAACAAAAAACTATGGCGGATGTTCTTATTTTGCATGACAATGCAAGACCAAACACCATCCGTTACACCACTGCAGAAATTGAGAAATTGCGATGGTAAGTCTTACCTCATCCCCCGTACAGCCCTGACCTGGGACCATCAGACTTCCATCTGTTCGGTCCGCTAAAGTAAGCTCATCGTGGAATTCATTTTGAAGATGAGGAGGCTATGAAAACGTCCGTGCGTGAATGGCTTAGGAAGCAAGACCATGTGTTTTACCACACTTGATTACATGCCCAAGTTAAAAGGTGTACCAAAACTGTGGAAAAGGACGGAGATTATATTGAATAGTGACAAATTAATCGTAAATGTTGTAGTTTTGAAGCTATGTAAATTGGATGAAATTTTCTTGGCAATTAAAAGAGAAAAAAGTTAGGAGACATTACTTTTTGACTCACCCTCGTATAAATATAGAAATAGAACATTACAGAAATAATTAGCTGTTACATATAGAAAGGATGAACTATGATAGACTTCCGGAAATAGCACTAAGTTATAAAGTAGGAGGGAGAAAAGATATGAGTAGACTACAAAACAAATGAGACGCATACTGTGAAAATGACAAACGAGTGTATTCCATGTGTGAAGAAGAAGAAGAAGAAGAAGAAGAAGAAGAAGAAGAAGAAGAAGAAGAAGAAGAAGAAGAAGAAGAAGAAGAAGAAGAAGAAGAAGACGATGATTCAATTTATATATGAAATAGACGTGAGGTAATTATGATATAAGTTTTATATTGTATTAAAGTATATTTTTAAATGCAAAAGACTCAAAATTCACACTCATCCAAATTGTTGGTTTAAAAGGTTGCAAGTGTTTTAAATGTTCAAAAAGTATGTAGTTAATAACTTCAGTGTATGTAAAATTAAGCTCCGTGCCTTTACTCAGGCACGTATTTTCAGTAAATTGCTCGGGTTGTGTTTAGTATGTCAGGCGTACTTCACTTCCTCCACCAGCTTGTTAGATAAGCACATCCGGGAGTACTTGAAACAGTGGGCGAAGAAGGTATGTGCTCTAATAGTAACCTAAAGGTCACCAGGTTTATCATTATGCCGCTCTGAAAGGAACGCGGCTGTCACCTCCGATGCTAATACCGAAATTATCCATGAATAATTGAAAAACCGTGCGTTATTTAGAAACTGAAAGCTGTCAATCTGAAATGCAGGTCCGGTATTGTTTCACCTACCCGCCATTTAGCATTCATCGTGCGCTTTTTCCACCGCCTGTGTGGTCGTATTCATATTTAGATCGTTCTCAAGCACTCGTAATTTATGGGCATTTGTACTACAGGGCGTCAACAAAGTTGTCTACACATCGCTCTTTAGGAACAGCAGGATCGAGGACATGAGCAACGGTAAAGGCCCCTAGAGAAAGTAAATATTGAAACATTTGAGGATAAAGTAGTAATATTTATCGTATCTATACTGCGAACCAATAATAGGACACACGTGCAACTTTGGGAGATTAATATACACAATTGGGAGATTACGTTACACAATTTACATCTCAGAGAAAGTGTTGGAAGTGTCTTCCACCAGCATCTATTCATGTTTGCACTCGTCTCACCATATTCTCTGAAGTTTTACGGAGACTATGCTCGCCAATGTTACTTATTTCGGTTTGAATGGATTCCTTTAGAACTTCAATTGTCCGTGGCCTATTCCAGTACACCCTACTTTTAGATATCCCCGCAAGAAAAAAATCAGGTAAGGTTAGTTCAGGGGATCCGGGAGGCTACAGACGTTTTGAGATTATTCGAGTATCAAAGAAACTGGTTACAAGTTCCATGGTGTCATTATATGTGTGAAATGTTACTCTGTCTTGCTGGAAATAACCCTTTTTCAATTCGATATCATCCAGCTACTCCACAAATGTATTGAAGATACCCATATGAACTTCAGTGTCTACAGTCGTATCAAAGAAAATGGGACCAAAGATTCATAGGTGCTAGTGGAGGACATTTTCTCTGAGATGTAAATAGTGTAATGTATTATATTCTCCCAAACTTGCACGTGTATCCTATTATTGGTTCAATAGTTAACACGCATTGAAGCGGTTCAGGTTTATATGAATCGCACTGTAGCTACAAAGGATTTGCGCAAATTATTATTAGTGTCTAAACTTGGAGGCGCGTGCGATTTTTCTACAGGTATACTGCACATGGACTACATTGTTATCGCTCGCGTATGAGAACAGCAGGTAGGTACAACCTAACTGACGCTATCTCTCTGTTAAGTATATTTTACAAATGTAGGGTAGGTTAAGACCAATTCTTACGAGGTGGTTAATATTTGGAATGCAATGGTGCCAAAATTTTAGTTAGCTTTCTGTAAATACAAGTCCGGGTTCCATTGCTTATTATAACAGCGGCAGCCACAACGAGGCTCGCGAGGCGCATGGTGAGCCGCATCTGATCTGTGTGGCGCGAAAAATAAATGTTCTTTCGTTTTCTATAAAATGAAAAATGTCTTCTTTTTATAAACCATTTTATAAACAGCTCTTGTAGCGTGCATGGCTTCGAATTAGATTTATAAATTTGCTGCTCCCAAAAGCTTAGTGGCCATCCTTGTTATAGGGGGAACTCCTGACATTACGAAAGGTTTAAATATAACAGAATCTCCCCTAAGCTACTTCTTTCGTTAGCAGTAACCCGAATTACTCTATAATAATCAGATAATCATGAAATGACAGCGTTTACATTTTCTCACCTTTGATTGGATATAGACCTGCATTTCATAAAAGAAAATTTTACAAATTGCATTGTGGTGTTATTCTTCAGATAAAATTCCTTTATTTAGGTGCCTAAAGTAATGTTTTCAGTAGAAGTTAGGCGTTTTTAAAACGATTTGCTTGTATTTGTTTAAGGAACAGGAACTATATGCCAGTAAAGGATTAATTTGAAATATCATTAAAATTTTCATCGTTACAGAAGCACATTTTGCAACAATAAAATTGGTTCATCCAGGAACCAAGTTATTTAAATTGCCACTAGAAGTTTTTCTCGGAGAATGGAATACTAAAGGCATAGTAAATTCTCTTGAACTGTGAAAATGGTCGTAAATTTGCATTCGGAGGCTTCTTTGAAATTGAATGATGTTCTTTGAATAGCTTGCAAAGGAAGAGTTCCTCCTAAAGTCTCGAGGGCGTTCACTTGCGGCACAACAAAGCCCATTAAAATGGCCGCTCCAGCCTTTGGTTTATATTACGGCCGCATTTTATGCGTTAGACAGATTTATACAGTGATCTAACTAGTATAATTAAAATCTAGAGTATAACGAAAGGCAACCTTTTGCTACGAAAGCGGACTGCTGTTTGCTGTGACTCTTGCGAGTCTGTGAGTCATGCAAACAGTTGTTAATTCTTCTACTTCTCTAACGTAATCCGGTTCAACTGATTAGATTTATGGGTTAAGTCTGATATCTGAACATTTCTGGAGTTGTATTCCTCAGTTCAACCTAATTTAATTGCCCTTACTTCCATATGATTGGGATCTTGCTTTCCTTTTATTTGCCTAACCTCAACGACCACCACGACGTCTGTAGTTCACTCTTAAAATTGAAGCAGAAGTACGGGCAATTACCTGACAAATATCATAAAATAAATGAATCTAAGGTATGTGGAATTATTTTGTAACCTTCCCGCCTTTAATGCCATCCAGAGATAATAACGCAATGGAGTTAAATCAGATCAACGAGGAGGCGTTATAAAACAGTTAACAGAACAAATCCATGTACATGTTTGAGCTTAGAAGTAACATTAAGAGATTGCTGCTCTTTTCTCAAAACGAATGACACAACGTAATAGGAGATTTTATAAGCAGATGCCAGAAATATTTGTGCAACACAAGGATGCAGTTCCAAAACCTTTTGGTTAAATCTAACTGAACAACTTACATTTATTTTTATGTGTTAGAAACAACTTATGCTATAAAGTGTACTTATATTTGCAGCAGACTTACTGTCCTCTACATCGCCGACACAACAATCAGCCTAACAGGATGGTCACACACTACGAAACCGGTCCCGCTAAGGTTTGCTCATTCGATACATCTATAAAGGTAAAAAAACGTTCATTGACGTTTTCATTAAAATGTATTGATACTTTTTTTTACCGTTTCGTTTCTACCTAGACGTTTAATTCTACAATTTGCAGCGGTTTATTTAGGGTGATGAAGGTGTTTGATGATTGGATTCTCACCTCTGGTGAAGTTATTGCAGAATTACTGTTCACCGCAGTTGCTCTCGAGCGATGCTCTCTGCACCCTGGGTAGTAGTCTAGGAACGGAGAAATAATAGAATCTTTTGGGATAATGAAATGATGTTTTAATTATAACAATATATTTTGAAATTAGTGTGGACACTTTACGAAGTAATTCTTCTTTCAGTCGATACAATCCAGTTTTCAATTAAAATTATTGAATCAACTTTCATCTGTACTTTACAAATAATCGTAAAGTTGTCCGTTCTTACAGAATACCTGAAGCATTAGCTATTTAATATATTCGCGGATATACGCAAACCATGAATGCTAAATGCATTCATAAAAAATCTGCAAGATTTTGGACAGACTTACACACGTCCGTATTCAGCGACGTTTACATGCAAAAGGACTATTACGCTCAATCATCGCAATGGATGCTGCAACATGAGTCAAGACCGAAAAGATGCACCAAGTTCGGTCGAATGTGAAAGTTTAGCTCACGGTTTTCTTCGATTGCTGGGGTTTGGTGCTAGATCTGGCGAATAGGGGGGATGGTCAATTCATGACAATCCTACCGCCCACCGTTCAGCCATTGCAATGGAAGAATGTACGAATTAAGGCAATAATAAACCTGTCATTAAGAAAATTTAGCCACATAATTAGAGTATCATTTTAAACCTGCATGTAAATTTTTATGTTGCTACACCAAATAGTTCATTAATTATTAATCATTTTTGAGAAAATAATGTAAAATTTAAAAATGTTCTACGCGTCAAAAAATTGAGATTGTAAGTTGAGGTTTTGTTTTCGGCTAGTACAGAGCAATTTTAAAAGTCACACTCTTATTTTTTGGAATATTCTTTTAGCATTTGTTCTAAAATATTTTCCATATGTTAGCTCTCAAATTTTTGAAAATATTAACATTTTTTTATTCTTTAACACTATATTATTTCCAAAACATAAGCATTAACAAAAAAGGGGGTAGTGTGAAATTTCTTATTTACATATTGTGGACCTATTCTGTAAGTTTCAGCAAGTTAAATGTAAAACTTTGACGCGTGAGGCATTTTGTATACTGTAAAGTGTCAGAAAAGGGTTTCTTAGAAACGTTACTTTAAAGTACTGATTGTTACTTTTAACGATTGTTAAATGTCCTTTTAAATTCTCACGTGATGTTCTTAAATGGTGCAAATGGTATACATAGCATACCATCTATTAGGTACTACAAATCCTAAGTTACCAAAAATACTAAAAAAGAAAATTCCATGATTTTCAACATTTTCGGCAAATTTTCAGTGTAGCCTTGCCTAAAAGTTCGAAATGCTTGAACTACCTCCTGTTCCCTAACCTCAAAAAATATCTTAGGAGAGGAAGATTTCACAGCAACGAGGAGGTCATTGATGTGGTAAACACCTATTTTGAAGACCATGATAAATTGCATTACAGGGATAGTTTTATTAAATTGGAACACGGATATGACAAATGTATTGGCCATTCTGGGGATTATATTGAGAAATAAAGTTTTAATTAATTTTCGTTAATGTGAGGCACGGGACTTAACAGCCAAACCTCGCATAAGAAATGAAGGCGAGATGTATAAAAGAAACGACAATGGAGCAGTGGGAACTAGAGATCCCAGAGGTGCTCCTTTTGTCCACCACAAATTCTACATACAGTTGAGTTCGAACCGGGCCGCCTTGGTGAGAGGAGAGCGATCTAACCATTTGACCATGTTACCACTTGGAGAATATAAAGACATAACCAAGTCCTTAAGTAAATCCGTGAAAGGCTGTGAGCGTCAGAGCGTGTAGTGCACAGCACCCGGCACTGCGCATGATCCTACTTTTGACATGTGTACTGCCATGATTTAGTGTCTGTTTGTCCGTGTCGTTATTATTAATAAGCAAGGTACGTGTTATTTATCGGAGCGCCTGGGCAGTAATTGCAGTGGTAGGAATGTAGCATATTGGTTCCCGCGTGATTCATCGATATGAACACATCCGTTACCGGCTCCCTAACCGGTACGCTACTCCCATGTGAATTCCCTGGTTCTCTATTATTAACATTTCTGCGGGAACACTTTTCTTTGCTCACTTATTCCTTTCTCTGTTTTATTTATCTTGCTGACACACATCCTTCTGGGTACGTGTACTGCAATGTGTTATCTCTACTTGTTTAATATCCAACATTGACTTATATCCTTCTAATATTTCTTTCTTCATCGACTACAATCCTGTTCACATCCTTCTCCTTTTTTATTTTATCTCTCGGTGTTAAACTTGTTCTTCTAAATCAGTTTCAAACAGACGGATATAGGAAATTCTCTTTCTAATGCTGAGTGCATACTACAACAATGTCGATAAATAGTATTGAAAGCATCCCTATCCGTATAGGTGGTTCATTGGTTAGGAGCTGGCCTACTGATTACAAAGTTGTGGGTTCAAATCCAATCCAGACCCATGGCTTTTAAGGTTGCTTAGTGCGTTCAAGTTATAACACCTCCTATTTTTTTCAGGACTGAAATTGCGTGACAAAGAACTATGGTGGCAGCTACGAAAGTTAGCATTGTGTTTGATACTTAAAATGGCGACGTTTTCATTGCAAGAACAGCGTGTAATCATTCCCTTTCTCCATTTTCGTGGTGTGACACCTATTGAAATTCATCACCAGTTGAGTGAGACAAGTAGTGATGGTACCCTGAATGTTTCCCTGGGTGCGACTGTTCAATGAACGCAGAACATCGTTTGACAACAAACCAAGACAGCTACGGCCTCGCACCATTCGGTCTGACGACATGATCCTGCGAATGGAGGACGTTGTTTAGAACTGCCACTGGAGTTCTATGCACTGTACAGTGCTTCCATCACTGCCACGCATTCACAAAGAGTTCACGTGTATTTCTAAATAAACGGAACTTGCTATCTGGTCCCATTCCTGAAAACGAATAGGATGTGTTATAACTTGACCGCGCCTCATAATTACTATTTTAATAGATATGATATACAATATTAACATTTAAAAATAAAAGTTTCATCTATTCGGCGTCATTCCTCCAAAGGAACAAGATTATGGAATTCTATTGTTTTGGCAACATACGCCTCCACACATATTTAACATCCATAACTTATTCTATATCACACATTTTTCTTCCAGTTACAAATTACTCCTCTTGTTCATCTCACAAATTTTAATAGTTCAGAACAACTTCATTGTGAAATATTTTAACTTAAATTTAATATAACAAATGTGTAAACAATACTAATGTTTTTTGGGTTCAAATAAAATAGTTTCAAGAATGCAAAAGAGGTACTGCGGACTGATATGACAGCCTACCAGAAACAAAATATTTGTAAGCAAACGCAGAATCACGTATTAAAATCAAGAGGAATCTGAAACAAATATTCACAGGTTTTCCTATTATCATAATTATTATTTTGATTGTTGTTTTCTGTACATGTAATAGCCATTAAATGGATGTCTCTGAAGTACCATAGAATTTTATTCTCCCTTCTATAAACAAATTTGCACTGTCTGTACCAATCAGTAAATTGAATTCCACCAAAAATGTAATATTGAGATGTCCACAAAAATACAGGTTTGAAGCAGCCTTCAATCCAGAGGTGCTGGTGTAGCCCATTTGTGTGTGTGTGTGTGTGTGTGTGTGTGTGTGTGTGTGTGTGTGTGTGTGTGTGTGTGTGTGTGTGTGAGAGAGAGAGAGTGTGTGTGTGTGAGAGTGTGAGAGTGTGTGTGAGAGTGTGAGAGTGTGTGTGAGAGTGTGAGAGTGTGAGAGAGAGTGTGAGAGTGTGAGAGAGTGTGAGTGTGTGTGAGAGAGAGAGTCAGATAAGAAATAAATAAGAATAGGATAATTAAAAAAATTCAGTGCCAAACAAACACTAAATTTTATTTCAGTTAATTGATGGAAATCAATCATTTCTTCACACTAGACATATATAGGCTGTTTTTTATAGTCAACATGAAAAATTCAATGCATGGGATTTGAACCACGGATCTTCTGGTTTCCGTCCAGTCGCTCTATCCCTTAAGCTACCATAGCCAACGTGTCGTCCAGGCATTAAATTCTCCATTTAACTCGTTAACCACTAGGACGGCACGTTGACCATGGTAGCTCAAGGGTTAGAGCGACTGGAGGGAAACCAGGAGATCTGTGGTTCAAATCCCGGCCATGGCATTGAATTTTTCATGTTGACTATCAAAAACCTTAGCTTATATACGGCTAGTGTGGAGAAATGATTAATTTCCATCAATTAACTAAAATAATAAGAGTTAAATGAAGAAGCCTGGAACGCAGAAACCAGGAGATCCGTGGTTCAAGTCCCAGCCATGGCATTGAATTTTTCATGTTGACTATCAAAAACCTTAGCTTATATACGGCTAGTGTGGAGAAATGATTAATTTCTATCAATTAACTAAAATAATAAGAGTTAAATGAAAAAGCCTGGAACGCAGAAACCAGGAGATTCGTGGTTCAAGTCCCAGCCGTGGCATTGAATTTTTCATGTTGACTATATCTACTAAATCTTATATTTAAGTTCTCGGCTTCCAAACATGCTGAATCTTGGATAGAACGATATAACCATGGAGCTCTAATTGCGTGCGGAATCAGCACAAGAAGGGAAAGGTCGTGCAGTATCGGCCGGGAAAAGTTTTTTGACTTTACTCTGTAACTGTGATGGTTAATCGGAATCTTATTATATTACTCTCTTACCTCAAGACATGTTCTATACATAGTATATTGTAATGATATTTATTTTATAGCTGTATTACTTTATTACATTGAAAGTAAAAAAGGTAGAATTATAAGGCTTGCAGAAAGTGTCTTGCAGTATCGGGCCTGTCCTTTCTGTTACAATATAGATTGTCAGTGATACATTGCACTGCCACATATAGAACAACAGTCGAATACAGAAGCATGTGAACTTATTGTCACTATTTCTGCTCAGTTCACAAATGTTTAGCTCACAGGTTCAGAGATCACAAATATAGCGCTGCTATAGACCTCAGAATATCTTCCATGCACTAAGAGCTACACTAACCACCATCAAGCACTCAGAGCAGACAAACAACTGAAGAAAGGAAGAAAATATACGACTATAGCGCACGTGGATGCAAAAACTTGCTAGTGCTTACTGGAAACTTCTGCCACATGGAGGCGAAAAGGGAAATAGCAAAAGTGGCCGGTACTGCATGCCGTTCGATACTCTACGACTCTCCCCTAAGCACTAAATTGAGTAGATGGATTTTCGACATCCCTTTAATAGTTTGTACTGAACAGTAGAATAAATGACCAGTGATTTGGTGTCTTAAAGACGTTACTGATATTGTCTTCTATTTAACAGGTTAATGAAGATTTTCAATTTACGTTTTAGTCGAATTACGCTATATGGGAACTTCGATAAATCATGTGGAAAATTCTACCATGTGCAAACTTACGGGGATGTAAATTTCACCTCGGACAAAGGTGCTGGAGGAAGATTCAGAATGTTTGCCTTAGTAATGTTTATAAACAAATGGATCCTGAGGTAATGTCCTGAAGTTACATTTTGTTCGTTCGTACTTAAATTCCTACCAAGTGGAAGACCATATTACTAATGACAACATGACAATATAATCCTGACTGAGCACTTTAATACGTACAACCAGTGCATGTGAATCCTTTGATGCACATTTAAACAGTTTTACTCCCCACACCCTAACATTTACCAGCTGTTAGACGTCTTGTTCATTTTCTACGTAGTCCTGGAATGCATTCAAGCCGAAGAGTATATAAGAATGCGTTCTGAATCAGCCATTAGACGACCAGGAATTCGAAGACCAGAAACTGCTGTTCATAATAAAATAATGGAGCTACAAAGCAATGAAATAACGCCATTTCAATTTATTAAAATGTACTTATTAATGTCTGCCCAAACTTTGACGAAGTCGAACAAATAAGGCTGTAAAACTTTAAAAGTATGTGATACATGCAGCATTTTCAACAATACCAATTTTAGCTCTCTTCGCAATGCTAGGCTGCTAGTTATAATCTTAAAATTGGGAAGTAAAATTGTGCATGCATTATTTCGCACACAACTCGAGGACTCTGTAGAAAACCTTAGCACACAATTCGTAAATCTACCCCTTCCCGCACGCATTTCATAAACAACGATCACCATTTCCGTACCCAACAACCACGCTGCTTTTTAAGCACCGATGCTTGAACTCATATTTGATACTCATTTTATAAAAGACTGTAAAGACCATAGAGCACTTTTATTACTAGTTTTTTGTATAAAAAGCATGCACACAATTTTGATTTTTCTCATTATTGTCAGATGTCACGTCTCATCTTGTGACAGCGACGGGAAACTCGTACATTGCACTTTCAGTACAGGTTCCATAAAACTCGATGCTGTTAAGAATGTAACAGGCTTTTTTTTATATATTCTGTGACTTGCCACCGCGCGAAAACGTTTTACAAATTGCTTTATTATTAGTACACTCTATTTCAAAGTAGGTTCACACTTCATTCGGTTTATCCAGTAGTACCGTTGTACATTGGCGAAACAAAACATCTATGAAACTAATCTGGTTTAAGTTGAATCATAACCTGAATTCCATCTGATGTAGACAAATAAACAGATGAAACTAAATAGATATCTCTATGTAGGCTATAACAGAAAAGTGAAATAATGCATCAGCCTCATTCACAACCCAGTAAACACTGCATGTTACATACCTCCACCTATTCTCCATTTTTTGTGTTTTCATTTAGATCCAAATGTCTATGGAATGTTACATTCATTCTTTCAAAGGAAACGCAGTCAAACCTTTAATAACGTAAAATAATCAAAAATATCGATATGTTAGGCACACGTCGATTCTAGTGAGTATCAAGAGGTGCCTTCCCTACTTTCAAGTATTTGTATTTCTTAAAAGGCTTCAACAGGTTTATCAAAGCATCAATTATTTATGAAATATACCTATCATTAACATTTAGATTTCTGCTTTTCTTTGACCGTCATTAGGTGTATCAAAGCATCAATTATTTATGAAACCTACCTATCATTAACATTTAGATTTCTACTTTTCTTTGACCGTCATTTAAGTTTCCTCATTCTGATTTAGCTTGTGTAATTCATGTACTGACCAATGATCAAAATTAAATACTGCTTCTTTATGTTTATTGGAGGAAAGGGTTATAGGTTGTGACCTATATGCCAGTTTCCTCACCATGGCCAACAACCGTTGAAATTCATTTGAAGTTCATTAACTGTTATATCAGTCATAGACTATAAATAATAGACAAAAACTTTCAAAGTTCAATAACTTCTCGGGAAACAAGTCAGGTTAAAAGACCATTAGAGATTGACGTTTCGGGAGCGTGCATCTCTCCCATCATCAGGATATTTTAATAATGTTATAACCACAAATGTATAACTGAGTATAATAAAAATATCAACAAATACAGAACACCACCAATACTCGATTCACTGAACAAAAGACTGTTTTCAGTAAATTAAATGCCAGGTCCGGAAATAGCGTGAGCATAGATCATTAATTGGGTCAAATAAACGTAACTTAACTTGATGATCAAGTTGTGTAGATCTGTGCTTGTTAAGTCGACGGATTTCCATTTTAAGTCCAGTTTCCAAGAAGAGATGAACTGAAATCCAGCATCACGATTAAGCGTGCACCTCTCGGAGGAACTGACCAAAGCCTCTTTAACTCTACGCTCCCAGTAACTGCCGCATTTTGCCAAGATGGTTGTTCCTCGAAAGTTGGCTCTATGGTCGTTATCAAAACAACGCTCTGCCAGTCCATACTTCCCAGGTTGCATTAACGCATGCTCCGTTCACGTTCGACTATTCTGGTAGCGATGATCCTTCCGGTTTGTCTCTTGTAAGATATGTATTTTTAATGTATTTATATCCTATTATTTCATTTGGCGACTTTGCTTTACTGATAACGGTAATATCTGTTACTCTGTGCTTTCTAGGATACTGATTACATTCCAGTTCTAAATATTCGTCTTACATTTATTTTATTCGTTATTTTTAATTACTTAAAATGTTGTGCATATCCAAATTCCGGATTGATTAGCTTCTTATTTTCAATAAAAAATTCATGATTGAGACTGTGAATTTTGAAAATTTATAATTGTGTTATTTATTACAGGCTGATATTGAAATAATCTTAAAATACCAAACACAAAGTACCAACAAATCTTCATTTTAATTGTAAAAGACTTGAATGTGCAGTTCTTTATAATGTTTTTCAAAAGGCGAAATGAAATCCTTAATAGTATTTAAAAATGGTTTTATATGTGGGTAATTTTAATTCATACAATTATATTTTTTAAATATGGGACCTAAGTATTGATAATTCAGAAAGAATCCACAAATTTGATTGAAACCATTAGATTACTTGATCACACTGTGATATAAAGAGGAGATAGCTCAATAGAAAATAGTGACTTTTTGCTTTTTCCATTTGAATTGTCTTTATCAACTGAGGCTTAGTTACAAAAACACCTCCCCAACGTGGCGCAGTAAGCTGGTACTTGGCAGCTCTGGTTGCCGGCCACGGAAGTTCCCAGATTAGACTCCACTTATAGGCACACAGCTTTAAGCCTGGATATTCAAGTGTTCAACTCCCTGGACTCCTAGGACATAGAGGGACAGTGAGACAAGGACATCGAATGTGTGTGAAAGAGAACGTATGCTACACAAGGAGCAGAACCGTTAAATCAACATGCGCCCTGTTCACTCGTCTACACTAAAACCGAGAAGATTCATCCACAAAAGTAGAAGCCGTCAGAATTTTTTTGAATGGTCAGTAACTGAACTGACATGGGGTGTCTTTAAATCTACCCAGGAATATATAGGAAACATTTCCAACCCTCGCCCGCCGTGGTAGCGTGGGGGTAGCGTGTCTGTCTCACGTTCAAGAGGTCCCGAGTTCGAATCTCGGTCAGGATGAGTTATCTGGATAAGGTTTTTTCCGTGGTTTTCCCTTATCCTTCAAGACGAATGTCAGGTAACTCAAAGCTCCATGGACCCTGGACTGTTTTGAGCATCATTTCACCCAATTCATTCACCGTCCGATATGACTTAATGTTTGTGGACGTAAAACAAAATAAAAAATAAATAAAAAGTTTCCAACCCTCTACGTCTAATCCACCTGAGACATTCTTTCCTGAGATATAGTATAAATTCTATATATTACTTATTTTATATTGTGACTTCGCGGGTTCGTAGAATTACGTCTTGGTTGCAGATATTTATTGCAGTAAACAGTAGCTTTGTACACCCCTTGCAGCAGCAAAACGACGTGATATACACAACAGCAGTCTTCAAGATCGTCTCGTTCGCCCCGCTGCACGTAAACAAACGAAAAAAGCACTGTGGTACACTTTTAAATGTTCACTCTATCAATGACCATCACACAACTCGCACCACTACACCACTAACACTCAATTAACAAATGACTGCGCTCTTACACTTTGCGGTGTTTTTATACTTCCAGTCACTGTTCTAGAATGTAGTCAATCGTTCGATAGCAATCGCGACGAAGTGAGAGAAAGACGGAACTGTCTCTTTCTCACTCTCGGCAAGCGTTTAGCGCTGCGCGCGACTATTTGTCTTTGCCCACGCAGTTCCGGGTTGCGGCGGCTCCAATTAAAAATACGATCGGCGACAATGTTATATCTGACGTTCTGTGTTGAACCTCAACTTTAATAGGCACATTTAGAAATGCTTCGCAAAATTAAAAATAAAATTGGTTTCCCATATGCTTTGAAAGTGTTTTGAAATTTCGATCTCGAAATTTTGGGGTTATACGATCTCTATCTCGACCAGAGACAGTGAAGCTTTATAATGTATGGAGATTACTTCAAGCATAAACTGCTTGTTTAGTCACCAATAAAACATTTAAAATTGAGACAACAGTTTTATAAAAACCGCTAATGGTTGTTTTAAAGGATGTAAGATACAAAGGCCTCTATATCCGCCTACAAAGATCTCAAGGGAACACTTTGAACCTAAGATAATCCACCTGCCGAAGTCTTAACTTGCTCCTAAACCACCTGTTGCTTGCTTCCGATGCAAGAAGAACGGAAGGGCGGATGTTGCGTGTACATATGTTTGACTAACGACCTAGTGGTCCAACCCGGACTTCCATTATTATTTCGAGGTGCGGCGCGATTGTCACGTAGGTCAGGGACTGTTTCGTAATCGCCTGCTGTTTAAATATCATCTCCTAGTGGGGCGGTATACAGATAGGACGCCTGGGGCACTACACGTAAATTAATGCAGGTTCTGACATAGCAGTGCGTGAAGGGTAAACCCGTTCTCAGCTCGTATTTAAATCGGAATACATATATCTTCTATTAATTGGTGGTATATACCCTCGGAAAGGGTACTCTGATTAACTGGATGAGGTCTTCGACACGCAGTAACGTATAGGGAATGTTTTCCTCTGCTGCACTCGTTTGAGAATTCCAAGAAATGACTTTATTCGTCCTTCTGCTGTATACTTAATTCATGCAGTAGGTCGCTATCCACTTCCCTAGACTATCCAGCTAAAATACAGTATATATATTCTCGGATCTGTTAATTACTTAAGAACCAGATTATGATAACGAAACATTTCAACTAATTATCTATCTTTGTCGGCTTCTTCATCAAGGTAGATCAAAGATCCGTACCTTCTTCTAGGACAGAACCTCGAAATTAGATTCCAAGTACCGGCATTCAGAGGCTTAAGCTTCTGGTTAGGTTAAAACTAAAGCTATAATAGATAGTCAACAGAAAAATTCAATGCCATGGCCGGGATTTGAACCACGGATCTCCTGGTTTCCGTCCAGTCGCTCTTAACCTTTGAACTATCATGGCCGTTCTGACATTAAATTCTCTATTTGACTCACATATTTTCCCGGTAGACTACTAGGGGCTCTGGCATCCGAAATACACCGTTTGTGGCGACTTACTATCGTAAGTACTTATGTCCCAGGCTTCATCATTTAACTCTTATAATTTTAGTTAATTGATGGATATTAATAATTTCTCTACACTATCCGTATATAGGCTAAGGGTTTAGATAGATAGTCAACATGAAATATTCAATGCCATGGCCGGGATTTGAACCAGGGATCTCCTGGTTTCTGTTGTAAAAGCAGTTTTGAGTTATATACAGAAAAGGTATGAAAATTTATATTTAAGTTTGAATTTAGGAGTCACTATGTTTACACTCAGTCTTTACTTACTTGTTGTATAATTGAAACGTTTTCAAGATCATTCGATCTCATCCTCAGCTGTTTGGTGACTAGATGAACCTTCCTCTTCTTCCACTACTACGGAGCTCCGATCACTCTGCCATCTGGTGTTAGGGGCACTAAGTTTTAATACTTCATTTAATGCCGGGATTTCAAAATTTATAACTTTATCACGGTTTTTGTTTATGAATATTTTTTCCCAAATATCCAATTCTATGGGTGTACTTAAAGATTTTAACAGTTTAATGTTGTGGCCAATGTTGTGGTTTTCTGTCCAAAAATGGTGTGAAACTGCAGATTTTTCTGTTTGTTTCAACTTAATGTTCCTCTGGTGATCTTTTTGCCTGGTTAACAAGTTTCTCTTAGTTTTTCCTATGTAGCTTTTTTCACAGGTTTCACAATTAATCTGATAAATTCCTGATTTCAAATTGTTGGGGATTGTAGTTTTTAGTGGTTTATTTAGCAGGTTCCTCAGACTGAATTTGTTTTGGGGTGCTAGTTTTAAGTTTAGTCTTTTGAAGATTCGTTCAAATTTTCTAAAAGCCCATGGATGGTAGGTGAATTTTCTATATTGCCAATTTGTGTTATTAAGTGGTGTCAGAGTGGTATTTTTTGATCTTATCTTCAGTTTTTCTTTCCTCTTCATCATGTTGCTTATGATGGCTGGGTTGAATCCATTTAATACCGCTATGTCTTTTATGTGTTGTTGTTCTTTCAAAAATTCATCCTTACTCAGTGGGACATTGTATAGCCGGTGAATTAGACTTCTAAAGGCAGCTAGTGTGTAAACATAGTGACTCATAAATTCAAACTTTAATATGAAGAATACTTCACTGTTAATAATGCTCCTGCTTTTAATATTTAAGGTATGAAAAGTTCATAAATTTATAAAAATATATGTAATTTTGTTATTGGCCGTAGTAATAATTGTATGACGTAATGTTGTGACGTGGAATCAAATCGGTCAATCACAAAATTAAGATAGGAGTAACGATAGTTACGAAAAATCAATAATCTTGATAGAGATATTTTGTAATGGTGAGTGTGATGAATCGTGGAGCAGGATCAAGAACTTTTATGTAATAGTTGGAACTGTTTAAATATAACAAAGTAAGAATTTATCAACATGTTGGAAGTATCCTGCAAGTGACTGGGAAAGGAAGTTCAAGTAAAATGTAATCCAAAAAATACAATTAAGTAGTTACAAAGTTTAACTTCTCCGAAACTTTATTCCGAACCACGCCTGAAACTTAGATTCTCATGACTCTTATTTAATTAAACACAATTATCAAGAAACAAGTCAAACACAACGAATTAACCCTATTAAATCTG
Organism: Mantis religiosa; assembly: GCA_030765055.1. NCBI lineage: Eukaryota > Metazoa > Arthropoda > Insecta > Mantodea > Mantidae > Mantis > Mantis religiosa. Next base: position 130,164,627 of record CM060957.1, on the reverse strand, counting down.
GCTTCTCGACTTGGGCCTTCGAAAAGCCAACGTGCATCCCATCTCAAACATAAAGATCCCGCACCAAATTGCTCCCGAACGTGTGGCTGATTAAGATGGAGAGAAATTAACTACGAATAAAGAATCCCTGTCCCACCGTCCAGATCCGTTGTTTAAATCCCGACCATGGCATTGAATTTTTCATGTTGACTATCTGTTAAGAACCTTAGCCTATATACGGCTAGTGTGGAGAAATGATTAATTTCCATCAATTAAGTAAAACTAAAACTATAAATTTACTTCGACTATAATTTTCAGATGAACTTGAGTTTAAACTTCATTGTCTTGTAAGCAGCCGAAGCTGTTCATACGAGTATCGGGGAGATATTTCAGAAAATGCTAACTGATGATTAAGTTAATCAGTTAGTTAAAGCACTATGGACTTCCATATTTCTTAAATAGACCTAAGCCATGTACTTCTAAACACACTGGACTTGCAACGCTGTGACGACATTATTACGTTAAATTCTAAACCTGACAACAAATGCAACGAGATGTAAACTGTAAAACCATAGGATTACCATTAAAATAAAAATAGATGCTTAATTAAATGTAAGATATACGCCAACGACCACTTAATACACTTAATGTGTTTAACTCTCGCAACGTATAATCATACGACATGTTTTGTACAAGCATTAAATACCCGCCACAATGAGATAGAAAATTGAGTTTCGACGAAGCATTTTTAATGTAAAAGTAAGTATAAATCAGATTTTGTTGATGTGGAAAGAAGTATCATGCAAAATCGAACTACCTTTTGTTGCGAATGGTAGATAGCCTGTCATATAAAATAATGCTCAACTTTACCTTCATTTTTGCTACATGAATATTATTATTTCACAATATTAACAACAATCTAAGCTGTCAGGACTACCAGCAGAATGTATTTGAGGTTTAAGAAGAAAATTAACAATCACTTTCCTTTCTGTGAATTCAGCTACACTATCAGCAATAACTTAACCACGCAATGAGAACTTTGATTGCAGTTAGACTTAGTTTTATAATACCAGCTTTAAGTATGAACATTATCCACCACTTATTTTAGTTAATTGATAGAAATTAATCATTTCTTCACATTAGCCGTATGTAGGCTAAGGTTTCTAATAGATAGTCAACATGGAAAATTCAATGCCATGGCCGGCACGTTGCCCATGGTAGCTCAAAGGGTTACAGCGACTGTACGGAAACTAGGAGATCCGTGGTTCAAATACCGGCCATGGAATTGAATTTTTCATGTTGACTCTATCAAAAACCTTAGCTTATATAGGGCTAGTGTGAGGAAATCATTAATTTCATTAATGAACTAAAATAAGAGTTAAATGATGAAGCCTGGGACTCAAGTACTGACAATAGGAAGTAGTTACAAACGGTGAATCTCGGATGTGAGAGCCCCTAGTCGTTTACCGCGGAAATATACGAGTCAAATGGAGAATTTAATGATAGGACGGCACGTCGGCCATGGTAGCTCAAAGGGTTAGAGTAACTGGCCGGAAACCGGGAGATCCGTGGTTCAAATCCCGGCCAAGGCATTGAATTTTTCATGTTGACTCTATCAAAACCTTAGCCTATATACGGCTAGTGTGAAGAAATCATTAATTTTCATCAATTAACTAAAATAAGAGTTAAATGGACTCAAGTACTTACGATAGTAAGTTGCCACAAACGGTGTGTCTCGGATGCGAGAGCCCCTAGTGGTTTACCGAGGAAATATACGAGTCAAATGCAGAATTTAATGTCAGGACGGCACGTTGGCCATGGTAGCTCAAAGGGTTGGAGCAACTGGACGGAAGCTAGGAGATCCGTGGTTCAAATTCCCGGTCATGGCATTTAATTTTTCATGTTGACTCTATTATCCACCACTTTTACAGAACACCTTCGAGGTCAAGTAGGCTTCAATATTGATATCATTAATTGTGGAAATAACGTTCAGTAGTTCCTCTATGAGGTAAGCTGGCCGCCTGAGAAATACTACTCCAGGTTTTCACAAATCACTAGCGTGTATTGAAAATATTGTCACCATAATTGTCCGAATCTGCAACTTCCTTTCAGACCAAAACTTTAAAATCTAGTTCCATTCAAATCACTTTCTTCTTCTCTGACATTTTATGTTTTATTTCTGTAAATTTTCTTTAACATATTGTGGTAGAAAAAAGTGTCACAAGAACGATGAAGTGTTAATAAAATTTAAAAAATTGGGTCGCTGGCTAAAAAAGAGGTAAATATGGGGAAAGCTTAATTTTAAAAGCTTATGGCGTGAAATGTTCTTTGATTTAAAGCTAACATCCCTGTAGTGAAATACAGTCGAGGATGCCCGGTGTCTTCACTATTATTTTTTTATTGCTTTACTATCCTATGGTCAGAGTAAACATGCAGAAAAAATTTTTAAATTATGTTGAAACTTAATATACACACCCAAGAAGCCAAGGCTCATTTTCTTCAGATACGTCGTTTAAAGTCAGAGCTGCTTATGTTGTCATAAAGGTCTTCTTCAGGGATCATGGATAAACTTCGTATAATGCAAATCAGCACTACTCTTTAATAACGAAGTAGCGACGCTACAACTGAATACAAATTGGTATGTCATGGGCCGTATTCCGGATTTAACTTTTTGAATAATTCACGCGCAACCCACAACATTGCAGCACGAGTTGAATATATCTATACAAATACGGGAGAGTAAATATTCAGTTACACACGTGTTCTCGTCATAATTAAGAAAGATAATATTGCCTTCATTGTATCCGCTATGTAATAATTCATCCTTAATTTAAACCACAAAAGTGTCCTATAAATAGAGCAAGTGGGCTGTTAATAGATTTGTATAAAACACAGTTCTTTTATATGGAGACATAATCGAACAGACATCAAATTATATTTATTTAGGCTATTAAATGCTCCCTACTAAAAGAATTCAGCCATTTAGGATGTAATCTTAATTATATGATGAAAACAGACAGAGATGTGAGCGAAAAGTTTGTAACATTCCAAATGATTTGTGGAACAGTGCATAGAACGTTGAGAAATAAAACAAGAAGAGATACAAGATTAAAGTTGTACAAAACAATGGCAGGCCCTGCACTACTTTATGGAAGTGAGGCATGGGCACTCACGAAGAAAATGAAAAGCCAAATTCAAAGTGCAGAGATGAACTTTTTAAGGAAAACAAAGGGATGCACAAGGTTGGATAGAATAAGGAATGAAGGCATAAGAAAGGAACTCAACGTAGACTTGATAAGTAGTAAAATTTAAAAATATCAAAAGGAATGGATGCAACATATACAAAGAATGTCCAAAACAAGACTGCCTAAGATTGCATTCCAATATCAGCCACAAGGAAAGAGAAATGTTGGTAGACCTAAAAAGAGATGGAAGGAGCAATTATTGTGAGACGGAACTGGCACTCTGCCCATGCCGTGAAGTAAAGAAAAAGAAGACGAGGAAGAAGAAGAAGAAATGCTTCCTGATATGCAGGGAAGTATAGGCAACAAAATAAATACAGTAGAACCTCGTTCCACTCAATGCTCCTTTTAGACACAAAATCAATAATGAAGTTTAAAGCAATAGTTATATTTCACATCATTTGTTTTCATTCTGCCTGCACTTTTAGCTCATGCAAGAAATGTTTTTGCCTGAATCTTCTACAATGCGATCCATATAAAACTGAACCACTTCAATAGGCTGTAACTCTTGAACCAATTACAGGACACACGTACAACTTTGGGAGAATATAATACACAATTGGAAGATTACATTACACTATTTACATCTCAGGGAAAATGTTTGAATATCCTCCGCCAGCATCTGTGCATGTTTACACTCGTCTCATCATATTCTCTGAAGTTTTACGGAGATGATATCGAGTTGAGAGAAGGTTATTTCCAGCAAGATGGAGCAACGTGCCATTCATCTAATGGTGCCATGGAACTTGTAACCAGTTTCTTTGATAATTGAATAATCTCAAAACGTCTGTGGCCCCCCAGATCACCTGACCTAAGCTCGCCAGATCTTTTCTGAGTGTACTAGAGAGTGTACTAGAATGGGTCACAGATAATTGATGTTCTGAAGAAATTCATTCGAAACGAATTAAGTAACATTGGGGAGGATACTCTCCGCAAAACTTAAGAGAATATCGTGAGACGAGTGCAAACTTGTATAGATGCTGGTGGAGGACACTTCCAACATTTTCTCTAAGATGTAAATATTGTAACGGAATCTCCCAATCATGTATTAATTTCTCCCAAAGTTGTACGTGTGTCCTAATATTGGTTCAAAAGTCATGGCCTATTGAAGTGGTTCAGGTTTATTTGGATCGCACTATAGATTATGTTCTTGCATATATTTTCCTGCCTGGATATTTTATACAGGTGTGAAGCTACAGAAACTGCTGAAGGAATCACGTAGCTCAAGTAATTTTAAATGAAATAGTGAAGAGGATAATGCAAAGACAGTTACAAATTGTGAGGAAAAGCCGTGTTTAGAAGCACAGCTGAGTCACCAACCAAATATCAGAGGCAAATGGTTCACACAGAAAAGCTTTTCAAGATGAAAATTAGCGCCTGCATCAAGCATATTATCATTATTTATCATTTCGCACAAGGGACAGAAAAATTGCTGAAGATGTTTACAAGTCCACGCGGCTTTTGATGTCCTAGGAATCGTGACTGCCGCAAAATTTCGTATATCTTAATGAGCATAGCTATGTCTTCAGATTTATTTAACTTTTTTTTCTTGTCATCGTCAGGCAGCACAATGCTATAAAATATTCGCTCCTGACAGCCAATGCAACAAGAGTGTTGAAATTACAAATGACAAATACGGCAGTTAATGATACCGCTGTTCCATAAATATTAACGTAAAGCGGCCCGCGGCGAGATCCAACTGAAATATATTGGTCGTTATGGAAACGGAATCCTAACTCTTTATCATGGCATCGATCTTGAGCGAGGGCCTGCTTTATTTCACTTCTAATACCCATTAGTTTGTGATAACTATCGCCGCTGGTGAGATACGTCTGTCCGCCGGTGAATTTATAATCTCTGGTTATGAGCTAGGTGAAGCTGGTTTGCAGTAGGGAAAAATAATCGCGTTTAGTCTGGTATCGGAACTATTGACCTGTAAAGATTGATAATTTTACAACTAAATCAAACAGAAAAAAATGTAATAAATAACTCCAATGTACCAAAATCAATAAATAATGTAAAAATCACAGTGGGAAAGGCTTGGTCAGTCAGGTAAATGTCATCTGAAGCAAAGCAACATAGGTTATGGAATTAGATCTTCCGGAGAACTCAAAAGAACTCCATTAGTCAAGATTCAGGTAATTATAGCTCAGCATAGAACTAGTAAGTTAAGGACCTATAAATGGTTTAAAAAGGAGCTTTCAAAGGACTTAAAGATTGGAAAAGGGACGTAATTAAGCTTAGTTTTTGCAATGTTTTCAGCCAGGATTACTTTAACAAACTGTGAAACTGCAGTGAAACCAATCTTCGCATTCCTACCCTTTGGTTGAAGGCATTGTTTGTATTACGCAGTACATACCCAGACAAGCCAACAGACAGGCGTCTATGTGGTGGAGAGAACAGTCAAACTTGGACGGAGTAGAAAGTACAATGCTGATAGGGATGAACATTAAATGACAAATTCTATTTCTAGCTTTTATAAAGTGCTTAAAATTGCGGTTTATTTGAAAATGTCACAGAGGAGAGAGAATAACCTATTGTCACCCAATTATTGGAAGGCACGACCGACTGGCAACTCGGTAGGGGACAGGAGGCATTTAGCCCACGCCCACCCATTTATCTTGTAGCGCTAACATAGGGGATGGTTAGGAAGGTGTCACAAGGCACTGTCCGTCTCTTTCCCCATCCCCTGACGTCTCGAACAATCAGGATGATGTTCTGAGCTGCGAAACTTCCAGACACAGCGATCTGCCTATATAAGGGATGCAGTGGACGAGTCAGTTCAGTTCTTGGCGTGCAGCCGTGAAGAGCGCCGTACTAGCGAACGGACTGGAAGACTGCGTACGTGTATCAGAGGAGTTGCACGTAATTGCGAGTGTGGAGTGAACCTGTGACACACGCACTGGTGGATTGTAATTGTGTGCGCTAGGTAATTCTATGTAATCGGCAAGTGTTCCAACTGTAATCGGTGGAAATAAAGAACATTTTGAGTTTGTACATTTGGACTTTTAATTCTACGAACCCACAAAGTCACACTATTATAGACCTCAAAAAGCCCAGGCATGCAAACTTCAGATTTAACCTTTTTATCCTTAAATTCTTTTACTAACATAAAGGGTGGTGCACGAAATGTCATGCATTAAAAATTGTTGATATAACGTTTAATAACCAAAGCATGTCAGTATTATCTTTTCTTACATTAATCATCACATTGTGTATGCTCAGTGAGTGTGCAATACATATTCCATATATCCACCTTGTTAACGTACCACCTCTTCTAGACGCACTGTGACGTGTTCGACCCCTCCCTGACACATGTCTTCTATTATTTCCTGGAAAAATACTGCGATAGCCACTCAGAGTTGCATTAGAGTGCGTGGTTTATTGCAGATTATTCAAATATCCCCATAAGAAATAATCACAGGGCTGTGTGGCGCCCATATTGAACGGTACTGAAAACGTTCAGGATATCGATGGGGCATCACATAGAGCCCGAAATGTTGGTGCAGGAAATCCAGAATAACATTTGCCGTATATGTATGAGCTCCATCTTGCATAAACCATTCAGTCTCCATTGGTGACCCTGTTGCATAAAATTGCGGAAGAAAATTGTCCTGCAACATGTCCAAGTAGCGCGTACTGTTAACTCTGTCGTTGAAAAAGATTGGCCCAATGATACCATGGTTGGATATGGCAACCCATACACTATTTTTTTCTCCGTAAATTTCAAATTCGTGTACAACACCAGGAGGTTCTCGTGCCCAAAATCTGATATTCTGCCTATTGACGCTACCGTTCAAATAAACGTAAACCTCATCAGAATACCATGTTTTATGAATCACGGCATCATCCATCATCATTTACAAGAGCCGAAGTCGCAAACTGTATTCGCCGTACCTTGTCATGTTCCGTCAGTTTTTGCAACACTGTCATTTTGTATGGAAATAATTTCACGTCAGCATGAAGTATCCTTTGAAGCGAACAACGTGAGATGCCCATTTCGGCCGAAGCTCGTCTCGTGGATTTCCTGGGACTTCGTGTCAAAGCCACTCTCACACCTCGTACGAAAATGAACACGTAAGCGTCGTTGCATCTCTGCTACGCTCTTCGTTTCGCGTAAAAAAACCAGTTTTGACTTTTTGTACCAGCGTCAACCGGCCTTTGTCCGCCATTTTCCTAAACTGAAGCGGTGGAACCACGCATGCGCGATTTTGACAGTCTGTTGAGCCATGTACGAACTAGGGCTAATTGTCACATCATTCCAGCCCTGCCAACCTTCAATTAACACATTTATTACAGAATTTCAGTGTATGACATTTGCTGCTCCATCATGTTCCTATTACTTATGTAATATGTGTGGTTCCATTTCTCTGAAGTTCATTATGCCTAACTCAAAATCTCCATTAATTTGTATGTAAACTGACCTAAATTTCTAAATGTATTCCTAAATGGGATGAAGAGAGGTTGTCCCTGTTTATAAACAATTGAGCAATATGTTTTATTTGTAAATGGCATTCATTTATGATGTACGACATAGGGACATTTTCACTTGGACTGCGAGGAGTATCTGAGGTCAGAAGAGGAAGGTTAACTTTCCTGTTTTAATCCAAAGTCCCTCGCCAGTGCATACTTGCACACACCTGCTACATGTATTTTATTCTTGAATACTTTACTGATATTGCTTTATTTGACTTTTCCTGCTGAGAATCTATAAAGTTCACTTATGCGTCACTATCTCCAAAAGTACCTTATGAAAACAGTTGAAACAGTACATTGTCCATCTACTGTACTGGATGACTAGATGACATTAGATTGGGTAGCCTAATTGTGCAGAGACTTTCCTTTGGAGTGGGTACTACTATGCAAGAACAAAAGGTAGCTTCCTGTTGGACGCATGTTGGAGCCCCATAACTATATGGGCTTCATGTTGTGGTTAGTTATTCATTAAGACAAAGAATTCACACATTTTAAGTTCACAGAGTGTGTCAAAGTAGTGTGGATAATTTATAGACGATGATTAACAGATAGGCAACAACCAACATGAATGGATTGGACTGCATAGACTTTGCAAGAATTCCTTCAAAGATTCCCAGTTCTTACCCCGACAGAGCAGTTTCTTTGGGGCTATATAAGAGAGCCATTAATCTCTCACATTGTAATGTTCGACACATTATTTTAGTATGGTGCTACCAAGAAGAAAATTACAAATGCGTAGGATTCCACACTTTAGCATAATCTTAGCTAATATATGACACCCTCTGGAGGGTGGGGGTAGCTGGAGAGAAGGAAGATCGCAGGTGTACCAGAAACCGGATCAAGGGACGCCAACTAAGACGAGGTCCCTGAGGTTTATTGAGAGGTTTTCATCTCGGCGCCAGGGCTCTTCCCCCAAGCCTGAAGAATTTCTACATAGCGCTATCCCTGTTTGGAGTGCAGCAGTTTGGGAGTAAATTCCACCAAAAAGCAGCCTCACACTCGCTCCTTCGCCGATACCTTCGACTAGGAAAAGCAGATTTGAAATGTAAGTGAAATGAACTGGTGGTACGGAAAGTCATGGAAAGAAAAGTAAACATCCCAGTGCAATTGGTTAGTCTAAAGGTATCAAACCCGGACCGTTCCAAATACTAGCCCCAAGTGCTATATCACCTAAGAAACCGTGCTCGTTTGATGTCACCCTAATGTTGCAATGCAAACTACATCATACACATGCTTGAATGTATTAACGTGCAATAGAGTTTGCTCACTGAATACTTGCTGGGAGAAAAAGAAGTGATACCAAGAGAATTAATTGCGTAGTTTATTGGTGAATTCAAGAGAAAAGCTAAGAAGGTCCTATCAGGAGGAGTTACATCTTGTTAGTCCGATGAGGGATGACCTACACGAGGTGACCTCCAGTCGAGGTTAGAAGACGCAAGACTCGAACAGAAAATGGCAATAAATTAGGACGAAACCGCCTGCTCCTAATTTCAAACTGATTACTCATATGAAATAAGTAGTACTTTCGTGGCAACCGCCTCGTTACGATTCAAACTTCCAGCGCAGAGAAAGAGCGAGGGGCAAATAAAAAAGCATCACAATAGAACGATTACTCATCTGTTTCTACAGCGCCGCATTGCCTATTTGTTATAAGGCAGAGAGCGTCCTGACCTTAATCCCAGCAATATATAAATAGTACGACATCCTTGAGAAGGCAAATTAATCTCCTGCTTAAGCAGTCCAAAGTTTACTGGACCTCAGTAATGAAATAGCTTAGGGAGATGTGGAGGAAACTAATTAAGCCCACTTTCCTCAGGTCTTCAGGCCCTATGGGTTTAACTGGCTTATACTTGATACTTTCCCGTACTAGGCTGATAGATTGCATCAGCGATACTCGATTAAAGATCACAATGATGAGTCTTTCTGTCCTTATTTTTGAACTTACATAAAGCATGTTCTATAAATGATAGAGGTTTATTTTATTTATTGTAACATAATTATGTCATTACGTGTGGGAAAAACATCAGTTAAGTGATCACCGCGACTTCGCTGGGTTGATCGTATAAGTTTGATCCAATTTTCAATGACTAAAGAACGTAAATTTAGTTCAACTTCACAAATAACACTGTGGTGTTATTCATAAAATCATTTACTGTTTGTAGCTTGATGGTATCAACTCGAGATTTAATATAGCCCACTAAGAAGTAACCAAACGGCGTTAGATCACATGATCCGGGGGACCAGTTAACATTACCACCACGGGAAATGATGAAACCTCAAACTTCTCCTTCAAAAGATCGATTGTTTCAAGAGCAGTATGACACATGGCACCATCTTGCTGGAACCACATATTTCTGAGATCCATAGCATCCAACTGAAACCAGAAATAATCCCTTATAAGGGACCGGTATTATGCAATTCTCGTGAGGTTTAGCTAGTAAATGATCCATTTTGATAATACATTTTCAGAATGTTTAGTCATTGCTGAATGCTATTTATCAATACCAACTGTAAGCGCCTGAAAAGATAACTGCTGTAACCTAATAACAAGAGGTATCAGATGTTAAAAGTAGGACACCCTTCAGCCTTTATAACATGAAATCCTATGCGATGCATTTACTTAACTTTCTCTACCATTGTACAAACTGATCATGCAAAAAAAGCTTGCATCTATTTCATGTTGTTAAATATAAACGTTTTCAGAAATTATCTTGTTGCAAATTTATTTTCGGTCAAGGCGAACACAGCAATATTGTAGATTTTAAGCGATAAGAGCTGCCGGCCTGACGACCACATACGCAAGTTTTAGGTAGACGATGATCCAACCGATAGGCGGAGGTGATGTGGTCAGCATCACGTACCTCGAACCGGAAATGTTGCCTATCTTGAACAAGGTTCACTCCTCAGCGCAGCTCCTCAATTTCCTCAGGATGCTTGGCCCGCCTCGGTAGCGTGGTGGTAGCCTGTCTACCACACGTTTAAGAGGTCCCGAGTTCGAATCTCGCTCAGGGTGAGTTACCTGGATATGTTTTTTCCGGGGTTTTCCGTTATCCTGAAAGACGAACGTCAGGTAACTCTAAGCTCTATGGACCCCGGACTCATTTGAGCATCATTTCACCCATTCCATTCATCGTCCGATATGACTTACAGTTGGAGGACGTAAATCACAAAAAAAAAAAAAAAAAAAAAAAAAAAAAAAAAAAAAAAAAAAAAAAAAAAAAAAAACTTCAGGATGCTTAGTGGTCACCGGCCCTAAAATCTGCACCCCTGGATTGAAATGAACTCAGGTGCATCCGTAACAGGAAACTTGAACACAACCCTGTAGCTCACTATCCCCGAGTTTCCACTTGAGAAACCTATTCCTTTGTAGTGGAAAATTAAAACTAATAACAGCGAATGTCTCTGAAATGGTTCACTTTACACACAAAAAAGTACCTTAAGTTGTGAGATCTTTTATGAGATCTAAGTTTCATGGGTAGTAAGCTTTGGTCTCTCTCTCTCTCTCTCTCTCTCTCTCTCTCTCTCTCTCTCTCTCTCTCTCTCTCTCTCTCTCTCTCTCTCTCTCTCTCGCCATACTAGTTATGGGAAAGTTATCAGGAGGAAGAAAACTTCTAAGGATATACACAAAACAAAATATATACGAAAATCTTGAAGATATCTTCAATGTGTGGTATTTTGATCAAAATCATAGAGCTCTCTATGCCAAAATGAAAGTTTCTCAATATTGTTTCACGTAAAGGGTATGGGGGAGAGGGGGAATCTCATTAAACATTCTCGTGTCGCTTGGTTAATGGTAAACTTCAATATCAAATTTAATATTTAACTAACTTATCGTTTTTAATGTTACTGTTCACACACACATACACATATACACACTCAAGAAAAAAACCGCTTTCGTAATATGTTTAATCACATGGCCATAAAGTTATATTTCATATGATATTTTGGTATCAAACTTTTGGCTAAAAGGCAATAATATATCTGCCTACAATGTACATGGTGGAGAAAGTTCATCTCGTGACTGTGACCTATCAAAACGCCTGGAGTCCTTGGTTTTGTCATCCTATAAGGCAGATCCTCTTAAGATGAATTAAAGTTAATCATTCTTTATTAATGGGCTTAGTCTTCTTAAATCTTCGTAACTAGCATTAGCTAACAAAATAAACCAGAAGAACTGTTGGAAAAAGTTACCTCCTCCAACTTTGTCATATCGGACGATGAATGAAATGGCTGACATTATGCCAAATGATTCCAGAATGCATAGAGGTTAGTTACCCGACATTCGTCTTTCAGGATAAAGACAAACCCAGGAAAAAAGCATTTTCCAGGTAACTCATTCTGACCAAGATTCAAACACGGTACCTCTTGAACTTAGGCAGATATGCAACCAACTATGCTGACGAGGCTGGCCCAGGAGAATTTAAGCAACAGCTCCATTATTAATGCTTTTAAGGAGAAACTGGATTATTCATTTGTATATTAGGCTAAAAATAAATAGTAATATATATATATATATATATAAAATTACTGTGTTATTGTTGATATTGCTTACATTATTCCATAGTTTTCAAAAGTTTTATTTTTACCATTTTCATGAGAAATAGCGTGGGAAGTTACACCAAACCCTAGTAGAATTAAAATGAAAACTTCAAGAAGTTGCAATTTCCATTTTTGGAAGGCTTTACACTCTAAAATATACTTTTTATACGTAAGTAACTGCATCAACAAAATGAATTGTAATTTTGGATCGAGGTTTACGTGCTATAAAGGCTGATGAGCAATATTTTTTATCTTCTAAGCTTTTAGTGACTAACCCTATTACATTATTCGTGTTAAATAGGTGCCAGGGCAGTTAAATTAGTACGAGTATGTAGTATTTAAGCCTATAATTTTCCAATATTTCAAATAACTAGGCTTCAGATTCAAAAGCTTAGATAGACGGGATTAAAGAGATGCAATATTGTTCATGAAACTCAGATATTTCCCCACTACATTTCTGGTTACTATGAAAATTATGGTATGTTACTCAAATATACGGAATATTAGCTACCGTAGTTATAATGGTAGTTATGGCCGTAAAGTTCTGTAACTATTACTCAATGGCTATTAAAGGCCCTTGATTGTTATTTGAAATGTGCAGCTCGGGGATGAAAAGTCCTGGAGTTAGACTTTTGTCAATAGATTTACTTCTACAGAATCAGATGCGGACCTCTCGATGCCTGTTAATTGGAATTTAGTAATACTCTTATCCAAGTAGCAATATTAGAACTAACTCAAATTTCTCAATCTTTCTGTATTACACATAGAAATCTCTCTAGCCAAATTTAATTTCCGGAGCTTATGTTGCCTTAGGTACAGCTACGAAAACAATATATTAGTGATAATTTTGTAAAATATATTTGTTTTAATACACTGTAAGAAATAAAAATGGCCTATATGTGTACGATTATAGGTCTTTCATTTTATGTAGAAAAACTGAAAGCAAGCTTTCCACGTTGTACAAGAGTATTCGCGATTATTTTCTGCAAAGCTTCAGGAAGTGCAATTAATGAAAACTTCAATTTAGAACTTTAGACGGTTTTTTTGCGTCTTAGTCTCTTAGGTGTATCAATAATTATATTGTTGTCCTCCTTGTCAACAAATTAATACATTTTCGACAGTCAAAAATGAGAAACTGACAGTTTCGACACATTTGATGTCTGTAAAAACTTATTTCAGATGACATAAGTAAACTAAAATTCTTAATAACGTAACATTTTTTGAGAAGTTAAGTCTTATTCAGCGAACAAATGCTCGTATTATACATACAAGAAGAACACAGGAAGTGTAAACAATGTAAACTCTATAAAGCTCATCAATTTCTCTTACTGACCATGTTCACGACACCAAACGTAGGAGTGACATATGCTGAGCATTTGGTAGATATTATCGTCCTATTCATTACCATAACATCTGCCCCTTAACTGCTGGTTCTCTCTTCACACCGAGACATATATGCCGCATGGCTCTGTGCAGCCTGTTACTCTGCAATGAGTTGTTAATACAGAAGTGATAGAAAAAAGGCCTGATGTGCTCACTCAGAGACTGTCTCTATTTACTCTTGAATGTTGTATTTTTATGAACGAGTGTTCTTCTATAATCGAGATCGACCTTGTTAGAAATGGTATAATTATAGTCACGCTGCTCGAATGGTTACCATGGCTTTTTCTTTGTTAATAGGAACCTCTCAGATAACACACTGATTACTCTTGTAAGAGGGGAACTGCCGCGCTGCACAGCTCTGTGCTGAGCACCAATAAACGCATCACTTCAGCCAATGGAATTTGCAGGAATTACACATGACAGATAGATGTTCACTCCACGTGGAGTATCAGAGAGGTATCTATTACCAAAGATAAATCCATGGTAACCGTTTGAGCAGCACGACTATACTAACTTTCTTATAGGCACAATGGAAATTGGACACTATAGGAGGATAATGCTGGATCTTAATACCACTAGAGCCCGGATTTCTAAGCGAAATGCTTCGAGGTCCATAATGGACGCAACGGATTCCGAAATAGTCTCATAATAATGTGTATAGAGAATGACGTTGTTGCACTAGCACCAATGGCTTTTCTTTCCTTAATAAATCTCCTAAACTGCTTTCAGACACAACTGTTGCCTCAGACACCCTTCCCCAGATTTTTATAGCTGACCCAGACCATTGTTCCTTTTTTATAAATCTATGGATATTGGTTATTACTTCTCGTGTTTTTAAATGTAGCACTTTATTTCCTAGTGTGCTGCTAGGAGACGTCATTTATAAATGCCCTCTTGGAACCAGGAGACAAGCACATTTTGAAACAAGCAGTAGTCTTACCGAGTAGACCTGCACGTGCTTAGTTCGCAACTGGTACCCAACTGAACTGCCCTTCCCTCCAGTTGCAACCGTTCTGAGGTGGACTCGTCCAGATACCACTGCGCATCGCTCTGCACTTTTCAAGATAAAAAAATACATCTGCAAAAATGTAAGTGACCAAATGCCAAAAAACCGACTACAATTTTTTTTCAGTTCAGGATCTTGTCTCTAGCGTAAAGAAAGGTTTGTACAGTAACCGATTACAGTTAACATATTTCTTGAATTCCTTCCGAATTTGTCTTTATCTCATCAGCCAGTTTTCACTGGATGTGGTTCTTGGTTAAAGGTTGTGTCACGCTACGCAGAAGATGAAGTAAAAACCGTGTTGTGACCTTAAGATGCAGTAGAAGCAACCAGAATTGTCACTGCACAGCAATGTCTTGCTAATATTGGCATCCAAGATAAGATAGAATACATCCACGACCGCTTCACCAAAATACCTGCTAATATAACAAAGTTGGAAGCTCGAAATAATACTTTGGAACATTTCTTTCTCTGAGAGATGGAATTTAAGTAACCTTGTCCAGATATTCATGATATTGCTAAAAGTGCATTTCAGAAACTCGCTAAGGTATTAATGAATAACCCAGGTTAAGAAAAACTGTAAAATTCCTTGGTAAAGAAAGGTATACCGAGGAGGAATTCAGTCAAGAGGAACTGCTGTGCTTTTCACATGTTCCAGTAACGTTAGCGATGTTAAGTGATCCTTTCCATGGTATAAAAAATTCTACTAACAAATCCAGGAGCTTAAAAACAAAAGAGTTTAGATATTCTCCCTCTGGTACTGTAACGAGTTTTATTTGCTTATTTTTGGTTCTTATTTGCTTCGGTTTTCGTGCCTATATGCTTCCTTATTTCATCATTTGTTCCTGATTACAAATCCGGGCTCCACTAACTACTAACTTCTGTATTGGTACAATGGGAATACGACAATACAGCAGTTTAATCGACAGTGGTTTTAATTTGTACAGCACCACTCTCTATGAATGTTAAGGAACTAAAACGAGCAATGTATATTAATTGTTCTATCACACTGGCCGTGTGTAGGCTAAATTGTGAAAACGTAGAACGGCTGGACGGAGACCAGAAGATCCATGGTTCAAATCCCGGGTCTGGCATTGAATTTTTCAGTCGGACTCTACGTTTTCACAATTTAGCCTACACACGGCTAGTGTGAAAGAACAATTAATGTCCATTAATTGACCTATTAGTGGTTAACTATAAAGTCCGGGCCTTAAAGTACTTACATGTTGTAGTTCGCCATTAAGGTAGTTGTCTCAAATGTATATGAGAACTCCCAAGTGGTTTACCGGGAAAATACGAGTCAGTTGGAGAATTTAATGTCATATCGGCACGTTGGCCATAGTAGCTCAATGGTTAGAGCAGCTGGACGGAGACCAGAAGATCCGTGGTTCAAATCCCGGCTAAGGCATTGAATTTTTCAGTCTCACTCCTCGTTTTCACAACGAGTAATGTGTCCGATTTGAGAAAACTTTAAGGATGGAAAAAATTAAAAAACATATCTGTCGCGAATACTATTTGATAAAAGTAGTGTGTTTTACTGATATGTACATTTTTATATAGCAAAATTTAGGGTTTACTATACAGGGTGAACATAAAGTTTCGATACATTTTTGAGAAAACCTAATATTAGATTCAATCAAATACAGGTATTGTAAACCATATGGCATGGTAACACATCACCCATTAGCGTTTTTTCTTAGTCTCATTCGATATAACCATGTTGCAGTTCCATACAGGTTTTCCAGGAATGCACTGCTGCTTCAAACACTTTGTTCAGCATTGCAGGTGTGATGTTACGCACTACTGCCTGATACGCTTCTTAAAAATGGCAATGGAGGTGATTTTAACTCTGTAGACTTGTGATTTCACGTATCCCCTTGCAAGAAAGTTAAGACGTGTCAGATCTGGGCAACGTGGTGCCCATATGTGGTGTGAACCCCTGCCAATCCATCGACGTGGGAAAGTGGTATCCAGGTACTCCCGAACAATCGGTGCGAAATGAGGTGGGGCTTTATCCTGTTGGAAAACCGGTTTTCAAAATGCCATCCTGCTGTAGTTGTCGTTTAAGAAACAGCTGTAGCATATCCAGGTACGAAATTCCAGTCACTTTTTGTTCCCCAAAGAAGAATGGCCCATACACCTTCGATTTTGTCAGCCCCAAACACATTAACTTTTGGGGTGTTTCGTTACCACTCTATGGTCGCATTTCGTTGTTTATCCGCCCACACTCTGCAGTTGTATCGGTTGATCATGCCACATGTGTGGAAAGTGGCCTCATCGCTAAACAAACACATTTTGCAACAAATGGCAATTGGCTTCTTCAAATGCCCTCCAGAGGTCGTAACACACTGCCTCGCAGCAAGCGTAGTCTTTCCGTTCCAGTGCATGTCGAACTTGGAGGTGATATGATCGTTTTTTAAAAGTGAAATGCAGTATCTTCCACACTGTCGATTGTGGTACACCCAACTCTCGACTTAACCTCCTAGTTGATGCTTTCGGACTTGTGCTCACAGCATAGCTTACCTGCTGCACAGTTTCATTGGTCACCCGGGGTAGACCCGAACGTTTCACACTGCCTGCATCAGTAGTCTGATATTACCTCTTGTAGGACCGGGATTATGGAATTTTTGTTCAAAATCCGCTTGAACCTCCTGATATGTAAATCCCCTGAAACGTTCAGAAACAACAGCGATTCCTTCTTCAGTTGACAGCATCTTTCATGTTTCCTGTAAAATAAATTCAAAATCAACCAGTTTTCTCAAAAATGGATCAAGACTTTATGTTCACCCTGTATATGCAAAATTCATCCTGAATGAACATGTGTTCTTAGAACAATCCAATAAAATTTAAATTGTACATTTTATTTGTCAAAAATGTATCAAACATGTGGTATTTTAATGAAGATTAATGAAGCTGTTTTTGAGAAAATTAAAATTTACAAAACATATCCCATGTTACGATATAGGAACACAGAGAAAGTGGGAGAAAGACCAATAGCGCAGAAGTGAAACAGGAGGACAATAGCCTACGCTTGACGAGAGGAAAGTGGGGCTAAAATGATTCTAGTAAAGACAAATTATTGGTAAAATGTGAACACACTTTATAAAGTCCGCCTTGGAATCCTCACCTACTTTAACATCTGAAGATGGTGTAATAAACAAGGTGGGATCATTGACCGGTAGCGCAGAACAAACAAACGTCACTTTTATTATATCCTGTGTCCAGGAACAGCGAAGACCGCTGACATTCCTTCTTGAGCTAAGACAACCATGTAAAAAGACACAGCTGGCCAAACAGGTTGCAACTGCTTCACACTGATACCATGTAGGTGTCCTTGGGGTTAAATTATGCACTGGATATTGAAACAGAATTTGTTTCGTCCTTTCGTGCAATATATATTCACTTTTGTCAGCAGTCATCAATATTAGAGTTTAGCTGAAAGCCAAGTGGGCCGTCTGCGGGACCACCTGTTAACGACTGATCCCAGCACGAACCTTCCCCTGATAATCTCAAGGCAATGCCCACGAGAGCAATCACTCGCTGATCTTTACATGTATTAACTTGCGAGGCGATAATCAAATCTGGCATTTTATTGCGTTGGTTTTTATTATCTCGGCCCTTTGTTGTGGGCAACATGGCGATAACGGTATCCATGGGCGTGTGGAAGGTCACTCCTCATCCCACTAGATGCCTCCAAATGATCCCCTTGCAAGGGCAATCTTTCTGATGACTGCATCGAAATAAACTGAGCGTGCATCAGTATTAGCAAATTATTTCCCTTGTTCATTTGTTTTACTCTTGTTTGCTTCCGTCATGTTTCTTCTGCCTTTCTCCTTTTCTCGAATCTTGCATCATCCGTTGCAGAGGTCATTTCGACTCGTCATTAGAGAACAAATGAAACTGAATTTGCACGTTTTCAACTAAAAGGAATTTTGCAAGTATACACAATTTTTCGGAAAATTACTGTGGTGCTCTAGCCTAAACGCTCACATCTTGCTAAGGTGACACGAGTTCGATTCTAGGGTACTGTATGTGTGATTTGTGGTGGGCAAAGTGACGTCGCGCCGTTTATTCCATCATCAAATTTACTTCAACTCAATTCATTCAGCATCATCTCGTTCCCCATTGCTTTGTTAGGAATGGGTATAATGGGACGAGAAGACCATGTATAGTTTAGGTTTAATAATTAATTAAGTAAATAATCAATTTTTTAGCCATCCTGGCTAATGCCTCTGATCCAGAGTTCATCTGAACCAAACCCCAGGCTCACACTTGTCAATCCTTGGGGGAGGAGGGTATAAATCCGCCATACGAGGATGGTAACGGAGTTCGCATCTGTTTTATCAAGGTCGTGGCAAGAACACAGGCATTCTTGCAATTTTCGGAATATATAGAAATTGTAGAAAACAAGGTACACACCTACGAATAAAGGGAGAGGTAATAATGATAATAAAAATTTAAAACTTTGTATACTAAGTTAACTAATATTGTTAACACACACACAAATAACATATGTATGACTAAAAGACATAGAAATTTATATCAGAACTTAAATCCACTGTACATTCTGCCCTATCAGGAAAAGTGCTAGAAGCATAAAACATGCAAACCTTATTTCCTGTCTCAAGCTTCTTAAAATCGGTAGAAAACCTACTTTACTCCAAGCAGAATTTAAGATAGACCTGAGGTGCTCAATTAAAGCAGGAAAGGGGAGTTTGAAATCACCCCACTACGATACAATCGCGCGTTTAGCTGTGGCTACCGAGTTCCAGTGGCGGAACATCGCTATCATTCTGACGTATTGGATGCTTCTTAAGATGACTTCTGTGGCACAAGTTATGTTTTACAAGGTCTGCAATATGTGGTGCAAAAGACGAAGTGCACAGTCTCAAAGGATAAGCAAGGTTATCATCTCTGATCTTGCTGAGATATTCACTTTTAATATAGTTCATCTCTGAAAAGGGTTGTTCACAGATATATGTAGAGCCAAAGACTGCCATTAAATTAGATGCAAACAAACGTAACCTCTGATAATCACTACAGGGCAAAATTTAAACAATTCCCATCCTTCCTTCTTAAAACATTTTTATGTCGTGGAATTTTGCAGTAAAAGTAGTTCCATTTGCAGCTCGTTGGGCTTCAGTACATGGACGTTGGGCTTCAGTACTTCAAAGGGTGGATTTTTGTCGCAAATTTGTTATATCTTCAAATTATTAAGGGAACGTCATGCAGTTGGTTTAGAAGTTCTGCACACTTTTCCAGAAGTATGACGTTTATTGTGAACACGGAACTCAAGCATGGGAAATGATATATATGTATATATATATGTATATATGTATGTATATATATGCTAAATCTGCAACTACCAGTTGTCCTTTCCACAGTCGCCATTTTGCCATAAATAAGATATTTAATTCATTATCAACTCCCCTCAGAAATACAATTAACCGCGCCTCGTTAGACCTGTCCACCGATTCGTGCAGGACTAGAGAAAAACATGTTAAAGATCTTATTTTGTCCTTTAATTGCCCGTCCAAATCACAATACAGTTTTTCTATGTCTCGTTACTGTACCTCGAGTGACTGACTGATGCAAATAAATCAACTAAATTGGGACAAAATTCCTTTGCAGCAACTAGCAAGTTCTGCTTGATAAATCCGCCTTCACTAAATGGTTTCACATTTTTGCCAATAAGTTCCGCCAGTTTATAAGAAAGCTGTGCTACACTTTCAACATTAGGGTCATATTTAACAGACGCTTTTGTTTCTTCGAATTGTTGTGATCTGGCTTCATCTAGAACAAAGATACGCTAAACATTAGCAACGCCACTGACTGCTGCCTAAGTCCCTGGTTTGGGGAAAACTACACGTGTAGGGGAAGCAAGAGCGTGCTGCACAATCGAGTACCTCTGAGATAGTTTAAAAGTTACATATTTTGAGGTTTCAGGAATCGCTCCAATTCTGTGAGAATTTTGATTCCGAAATTTGTTCATCACATATGATCTTCTAAACATGAGCCACGATGTTCAAGTAAGTCCCCACATCAACACGAAAAGTATTTTTAATTTTGCTAAAGGTTGTTTTTTACAATACCATTCGCTTAGGGTATTTAGCTGAGAGAAAAAGGGACAGCTTTTGTTAAATATTTTAACCTTCAGATCAACTGTCGGCAAATACTACATACTCGAAATGAGACACAATAGACAACTTCTACTTCACTGCAAGCAGAAAATGGAACACGGATAAACAGACAAGATGAACGGTACTTAAAAAACACAATTGGCCTTCATCCCTTGCATGAGTGTTATATCAGCAGTTAGATGCGATCACCTATTCATTAGTGACTGTGAATTCGCCAGTCCCGAAGGACAGGTTTTTCACTGAAGAGCAAACTTTCATAAACTATATAATCATAGATGTGCTTGTTACATCAACAGTGAAATCATTACATACCTTCGGGGCTCAATAAAGCAATGAACATTCCACGTGAACTTAATGTCATTCAGTTCTCAAAGAACTTCCATTATTAAGACTTCAAGTAGTCAGTCAGTTTTTGCTGCTCATTTCTCAATCAAGCTTTCTTTGTTAGGAGATAATTAGCAATTAGATCACTTATCAGCTTCGGAAAAGGTTTATAGACTTCTATTTACATGATTGGTCACAGCTAATATGTTTATGAGCTACTTGCGATGATAGATTCACATTCTTGGCAGATTCTCTGGTCTAATTTTACACCTCGTTTAGGTTCTGGATATTATATAATCTTGGAGAATGGCTACCCTGGCATCATCTTGACGTGACGTCATTCGTGTGCCAAGGACGTAGCCAACATGATCCATCGTTTTGACAGGCAGGCCGACAGACAGACGGATGGATGGACGGCAGAGAAATGAAGTCATTAGACTAGATGCTACACCACAGAACCTGGGGGGGAAAGGGGGAGGAATTAGAACATCACGGTGAGCATGAAATGTTTAAAGTGTTTTACGTGCTTGGCACACTGCTCTCCATTGAATATATCGCAGATTCCTCATCTTCACTCAAGATTCCTAAACACATTCTTATCTACATGTCGTGTTGAAAATGGTCTGTGATAACATCACTTTATTGTTTTATTACCTTTGCAAGATTCTTTTATTCGCAAGATTTTTTCTTGAAGAGGAACGGAATCTGAAATACGCAAAATATTTAGGTAGTGAGTCTCCTTAAAGAACCCAAAAAATAAATTTATGGCGCTAAGCTGATAACTTAACTGTGCATTTACACGATTTCTAAAATGCTTGTAGCTATCCACTACATCCAAGGGCAATTTTGATTGTCACTCCAACTTACTAATTGTTTTATGTGTGTCTGTGACTTTAATTGTTGCATTATGTGGCGCACGGATGTTTCCGAAAATGCTCCATAGAAGTGGACCGTGCACTTGTAACCAGTAACATTTGAAATCATACTTTGCCACCCTCATGTTTCTTCCTTCGATCGAGCAATGCACTCTACATATGCGAGGTCATGTCAGAAGATTTAGAATGTGAACAATATGTTTTGCTGTTTGACTGTAAGACACATGAGCAGACATCGGATCGCGTACACCTTAGCAATCAATGTAAGCACACAAGTACTATAAAAGGCCAAGCGAGACATCAACAAATCTCCGTGTCAACAAGTATACCGAAGCGCTGTGAGTGTACAGTCCGGTATGGATATAAAGTGTAACTTACGTTACAATATGCCATCTTCCTCATTGCTTTCGATGCGAGAATTAGTGTTCAACCATGTACATTCGTAAATTGTGGAATGTGAATTTTCTGCGCCTCTCAATCAAACTATATAAAATATTGTTAGAAGGTTCGTTCAAGGTGACGTGACGTTAATGGTGCAAATGAGTAGTACAAATCATTGTCATATGTTTGTTCGAGACTCTTATTACACAGCACTGAAAATCCAGTATTTTTTGTGTAGAATACTGGACAATTTATTTTTTGCTCGTACGGTAGATGGTGCATTCTGTATATTACGAAATTCTGCAGACACCTCCTCGACTGCCTTTATACAGCTCGAAATTTTTTTGTAATTTACGTCCTGCAACGTTAAGTCATATCGGACGATGAATGAAATGGGTGAAATGATGCTAAAATGAGCCCAGGGTCCATAGAGCTTTGTTACCCGACATTCGTCTTTCAGGATAAGGGAAAACTCCGGAAAAAACCTTATCCAAGTAACTCAACCATAACGAGATTCGAACTCTGGACCTCTTGAACGTGAGGCAAAATTGCTGCCACCAGGCTACCGAGGCGGGCTTAATGGCTGTTGATAATACTGTAACGGGATTTATTCCTTGTAGAGGTGTTTCCAAAGTTGGGAAGCCATATGTAGCATGGCGAAATGGTCTTTCACCTCCTTTGCTGTTCGAGCGTAGTCTATCAGCCGTCCAGGATATCGTCGACTATTCCAGAACTATTTGTTAATTCTTCTATTGTATCTGCTTAAATATGAGTCATTTGATCTCTTCTTTTCAAGGGTGGTTACCAGAAAAAGAAATATAATTTGAATATGTTAAATTTCGTAATATATAATTTAAGTTCATTTTCCACAACTTCGATGTTTCCAAATGTAACCAAAATTAATTTTCCACCATTTTTAATAAAATGATACTTCAAAATACAGTAGGAATCCTTTAACAACTACTAATCTCAAATATAACTTAAATCTTTAAAGGATTATGTATTAAAGAGACATAACGTCTGTTCACTCCAGAGTACGTTGATCAAAAGATGATTTCTCTCCAAGCTTCTTCAGCAAGATTATTGACGTTTTACTTCATAACATTGAATATAGATTATTACACAATATCTTTTCTTTAATATCACTATCCTGCACGTCCACTCATCACTTTATAAAACTTTCATCTTATCCGCGTCCTGTTTCCATAGCAACCGTTCATTTCTTTATACTGTCACTTGTACCAACCAATATACATATCTTGTTTACTTTCATCCTAGAATTTCCCTTCCACATACGCAATATAAACATTGTAATATTTT
Organism: Mantis religiosa; assembly: GCA_030765055.1. Lineage (NCBI taxonomy): Eukaryota > Metazoa > Arthropoda > Insecta > Mantodea > Mantidae > Mantis > Mantis religiosa. Next base: position 130,140,965 of record CM060957.1, on the reverse strand, counting down.
TACACATTTTAAATGCTAAATAAGACTACCAAGTAAATAAGCAAAACCCTTTTTTAGTGCCAAAAATAAACAACTGTTACAATACCCAAAACTTTTGTTTCATAAAATGGAGATTGTGTAATAAGTGTTGTGAAAATAATGCTAATAGCACAATATGTCTAACACGTTGCACTCCCTGGGGAACAGTAGTTGTGATGAAACTAAGGTTACGCATTGTGAAGTGGAGTATCCCTGCGTGTTGTCCCCGGACTGACGTCAGTAGAGACTCGTAAATTTCATATCCCTTTAAAGATGTAGGGGATCCGATATCTGCAGATGTGTAATGCATAAATGACTATAGAGATTCCGACTGTTCATATTTTGCATAAATTGAACAACTGTTTCAGAAATGTGTTTTAACGTTTAGTAGTTTAGTTGGCATTTTGACTTTGTGGGTTCGTGAAATCAAAATTCCAGGTTACAAACAAAAAAAATCACCTTTTTCCCGTAGAAATACGCTTCGTACACATACACAATACAACATACAAGGTCAACAAACACAGCTATTTACCCGTGCGCGTTTAATTACCGACTAACTCCTCTTTGGCGGGTAGGCTGTCTTTTTATAGTTTACTAACATTCCAAAAATTTCTCAAACAATGGAGCCCCGGCTAGAACTAAGGCGAACTCCCGAGAAATCCGTATCCTTTCCCCCCGCCGTTTCGGCGAGCTTTTATCTACACACGGCACTGCGCATCCCTTTGAATGCCTAGCTGCCTCGATCAACAATGGCCTGGCGACAGTATGTACTATGAAGAGTTGTCAAATACTGCTGAAATAATATGCACAGGCCGGCTGATAATTCCCGGGCGTCGCAACAAAAAATTATATAATTTTAATTTGTCAAATTAATCTACAGAAGTGCTAATACACTTGTCATATCGATGTTCTAATTTTATTAAACCATCTCTGTAGTACGCTATATCATGGTCCTCAAAATAGCTGTTTACTGCATAAATGACCTACTCTTTGCTGTGAAATCTTCGTCCTCCACGACACTTTTTGAGCTTCGGGAACAGGTGGTAGTCTCTTGATGCTAGATCTGGCAAATAGGTTGGATGTTTAACAAATTCGAACTTCAATTCGCAAGTTTTTCCCATTGCAGTGACGGGATGATGGGACGGAGCATTGTCGTGAATGAAAAAAAAAATTCTACTTGGTCAAATGAGGTCTTATTTCTGTTCACCTCATAACAAACGTTGCCACGAGCTTGCGTAGTAATCAACACTAATAATTTTACTCTTTTCCAAGTAATCAATAAAAAGAATTCCTTGTGAATTCCAGAAAACACTCGGCATAACCTTGTTAGCTGACCAAATTGACATTGCCGTTTTTGGAGTCGGTTCACCTGGAGCAATCCCAGTTTCGAATGTGATTTACTTTCTGGAGTGTAGTGATGTATCCAAGTTTCATCCATGGCAATAAGCTGCCTCAAAAACTCACTGGAATTTTTACGGTAGATTTCCAAATTCTTCAAAGTAACAGTTTTTCTTTGCAGCCTTTGTTCTCCCATTTCGCAAAGACCTTGTGAAAGCCCAAAAATTTCCTAAAATATTACCTGCACGTTCTCTTGATATGTTTACAGCCTCTGCTATCTCATACAACTTAAATCTGCGGTCTTCCAGTACTAAACGATGAATTTTTCCTATGATCTCTGGAGTTATGACTTCCACAGAACGTCCAGAGCGAGGCTCATCACTAGTGCTCGTTCGTCCCATTTTAAACTCTGCAACACGCCCTTTTACCATTGTGTATGAAGGGGTAGAGACTTTCAATGTACCATCCATTTCCTCCTTTGTTTCTTTAGGCGTTAAGCCTTTCAAATGGAAGTATTTATTCACTGCTCAAGTCCTCCATTTTCGTGAAACTTTAATCTTGTCTAGTTTAAAATGCTGTCATTCAAAAACTAAAGAAGCTATTAACCTGTAACTATGTGTACAAGCTACTCTAGAGTTATACTATATGATGCTATCCGTCAAACTGACCCAGTGAAGCCATCTATCTGTGAGGCCCGAGAATTATCAACTGACTCTCGTATATTGCTATTGAAGCATTTTCCAGGAGGTATAATCTTTACGGTCCATGAAAGCCCGATAAACAGTAAGTTCTTAACTACTCCTGACGCAAAGTTTACAGATCGATAACGAATTTTAACCAACCATTGTACATACATATGTGTAAAACGTTCATCATATTCTCTTGAAGTTTCTGTGATAGCAAATTGTCATGGAGTCTACAGATGCTTGTTTTGGACTTCAACTTTAAACTTGATAATTAGAGAACATTTTAGCCATAAGCACCTATCATGATATAAACTGTCTAAATGTTTGCATAAATAGTTGACTAATTTTACATTATGGTAACAGAGTGAGGCACTCTTAGATGCTAAGTTTAAATAAAAACTTAGATAAACTCTAAACTACGACATTAAATCCATCATTTATTCTAAAAATTTATCCATCTTTAACAGTTTACCAGTAAAACAATGTTATTTAGAAATGAAGGGAACCTCTGAACCTAGGCCCATTAAATTCAAGATTCAATATTTCATGGAACTATTATTACATACCACATTTTATTCAATATTTTAGTCATTTTTTTGCAATATAACAGCCTTTCCATCCTTATATTTGTTAGCAGAAATTGAATTATTTATTTCAACTGTATTTAAAAATATTTAGATATCGGTTTCCCTAATTGTATTTTCTGATCTTAAGATAAATGAACAGATGAATAATAGAGATTGTTCTGTTTTAATTTGAAGTAAATAGAACGTAGCCCTTGTCTTTTGATTAAAGAATACATGCGAATTCGAAAATTTCGTTTCATATTTTGTCATTTATGAAACACTTTATGTGGTGGAGAAATTTGAAGAAAAGAAATCATAATTTCATCTGTTGGATCAAAAGTACAGGAAAAAATGTTTAAAATATAACACGTTCCTCCTTACTTTGCCTAAAGCATTTTCGGCACGTCTCTTCGAAATTACCTTCATCAACTAAAACCCCAGTGCTCCATCCCAGACTTTGTTACATATGGTAAGGTTTCAAGAAGCACTTTTTTGTGGTTGTAGGAGTAGCAGAATGTTTCCAGTAACATCTTCACAGGTTCTGCATTTCGTGACCAAAGAAAAACTACTACGAGTTTCCTTCTGAAGAAGTGAACAAAAACGTTATATATGAGGAAGCTGAAATCCTTACCAGGTAGTTCCAAGATATCACTGGACATTAGTATGCTTCTTTGCAAAGGTGCACTTTTATAGTAGCACAAAAAATGGAATATTTATTATAGGAACTTACAACTTTTTGAACTGGAAAATGATAGCTACCAGTAATATATGTGTTTCTGCAAATGCATTTTGATTGCTGATTTTTTTACCACGTTAATTTTTTATTTCTAACTTATTTAGTCATAGCCATCTAAAAGTACGGTTCATAGTTACATGTTGCTTTTAAAGGGTACTTTTAAAATGTTGCTGGATGATCCACAGATTAGCATTAATTTTCTATGAGTAGAAAGCAATAGGTGCAGAGACATCTGTACTGCCTTTACGTTAGGTTTGTTCCACTGCTTGAAGTCAGCGACCCACTTAGGTGAGCCTTCTGTGCAACGCGCTTGGTTTATATTAGCTTTAATTGAAGAAACTTTTGCTAGGAATTACAGATACTCTAATAAATTTTCCACAGAACAACACCGAAACTCATAGATTCAGAAGATAGACGAAGTGTTCGGGGGAAGATAAGGTAGGTCAGAGGTCAAAATGCTACCAGTCACAGCTTCTAAGCTTATTTGAAAGTATGTGAACATTGGAGTTGTTTGCGAGAGCCTATCGCAAATACACAGCGAGTCAATGTATGTGTTCGTTCTGTTAAGGTGCATTCATGCCTTCTGGACAGCAACGTGTCATACATCGTCTGGCGCAAAAAAAAAAAAAAAAAAAAAAAAAAAAAATCATGCTATATAATGTGAGTGAATATTGTGTCAAGCGACAAACGGGTGATTACAGGGCTATGCGTATAATAAATTGGTTAACTTTTATATCAGACTCAGAGCTTCCAAATGTATTTCTATTAGACTTACGCGAGATTACGCTCTTCTAGTAAACAAGATAACAAGTGAAGGCAGCGCTCGTTATTGGAGGCCAATACGCCTCAACACTCTGCCTGTAGTACACATCCTATTCTTATAGGGAAATTGTCAACTAAACTCATTTTAACCTAGTCGGTTATGGATTGGAACAGAAGAACTTCGTAAAGAGATAGTTAAACTAGATTTTCATTTCTACTGAAGGTAGACATAACTATGGCAAACTGCATATCCCATAAGCACTAACAGCTAGCCGTAGAAAGAAAATGTAACGGCTGGTGCAACGCCATAATATTTTGATGTGTTGCAGGTTAAAGGTAGATACATAAGAAAATTTCAACCCAGAAGGGACAGCTCTGGCTGCAAGGACAAAGCGTGCTCCTCAGTATATAATAACCATCACAAGTACTTATATACTCTAACGTGTGTAAAAAATACCCCAATTCTGCAGATTGGTACATTTTTTACTCCGTAACGTTACTGCCCAAGTGACCACGCCGTGGCCCAGTGATTAGAACTCTTGACTCTCACCAAGGCGGCCCGGGTTCGATTCAAGGTGACCGCAAAGTGAGATATGTGGTCGTCAACACGGCGCTGAGGCAGGTTTTCACAGGGATCTCCGGTTTCCCCCGTCATCTCATTCCACCGGTGCTCCATCTTCATCTCATGAATCATCAGTGTCATCGCCTGCTGTGCCGTATGTAGTAAAAGCGGGCGTTACACACTACACATTTTATTTATTTCATTTACTGCCCAAGCGGTTTCAGTTCTGTTACTGACCTGAAAAAAATTCAGACTCAATAACTAGCGACTGGGTGATAATGCGATTGACTTAAAATGAGGGACTGGTTAGGAAAACTCTTCTTAACTGTTTTGTAAATATTGTGCACAAGTAACCCCTGGACTAATACATCATGTGGACTTCTAGTGAAACGGGTGAAACAATTTCTTACCGAAGTCATTAAGCTAAAGACAGCCCCTGTCAGCGAATTGCAAACGAGGACCAAATGCTTTTCGTGTTTATTATAATGCTTTTGTTATACTAATTTTATTTGGTATCTAAATTCAAGGAAACATTGGCTTAACGATACTTTGATAGGTACGCTTGTCAACTATAAAATTTACTTTGAAATTTACACAAATTATTCTCTCTATAGGAGTTGGTTACTTCCTCTTATATTGAAACTCAGGTTCACTGCATTTTTTCTATGTTCTGCTAGTGAGAGCATGTAGCATGCAATGTTGCTCTTCGTCGGTTTCGCAATATTTTGGTCAGGGAAAGAGCCCTATTTACTAATGGCTGAAAGGGCAGAGCAGCTTATACTCGCAGAGGTTGATGTTACATTTGTGATTGGGTCACTTTATAGACGTCAATATAAAATAAAAGTATCTCTCAACGCAAAATAAGTAAAAATAAATGTTTTAAGTTTGTTTGCAGAAAAAAGTTAAAATAAATTCTTAAATAGAAGGTAGGCAATAGAAAAATTGAAAGAATGAGGCAGAGGTAATGAAACATAAACTTCAAGGCTAATATTAAATAAAAGAGCAATAAATACCAATTCCATTTTAATTCTATAACGTTTGAACACCAGATTCAGTTAAATGCATGTCTCAATCAATTAAATGCTCTCCTAAAGCGGTGTCATATAGTAATGAATTTTAAAAGAATATTTTCCTTATAGGAAGAAGTTTCAGGATCCTGAAGGCAGATTCCCACCGTCCACTTGCTGTTGAGTCAGTGAGCAGGATCTGGGTGGAATGAGAGGGAGATCGTGAGAGGTAGATCACGCCGATTACAGCACAGTGACCGAGTTGGGCTTTATGCTGAAGGTTATCCACGAGGATGTCCGGTAGTGGCAGAACACGGCCAACTCATTTGTTTTGCCAAATAAACAGTTGCTGGTTGTGGCGATTCACTTTTGTTGGGTTGCAACTGCGCCAAAAGTGCTGTTCTTGCTAGGCGACCGGAATTAAAATTAGCAGATGTCGTCATTCACACAGCGTAAATGGTGTGAACTGAAGGAAAACGAAAGGGGAATGCAATGCATCTTCCAAGGTGAAAATAGTAATTTCTATGCTTCACCTGACGAGTACATTTGCACATATATTTCTAGGTCGAGTACCACAATCAGTCCCAGTTTCTGATTATTGCTAATTTCATGCATGGAAACTTTAAATTCTTTAATATCATAAAAGGAATGTAGATTTTTTTAAGGATGAGTTGAAAGGAAGATCAATTTTTTATGACACATTTTCGTCCTTGAACTTAATTCATGTATGTCCATATAAAATACTCAAATGTGCTGGAAATAAGGTGTTTTAAGACTGCTTCAACGGCAGGCAGTTCAGCACTTTGAAGTTTGCGCCAGGAGGTTAATTCCCGCTAAATGGGATTTCTTCCCTACATAGATTCTGAAAATTGCAGCTGGAGGACGAATAAGAATTCCAAGATTTTTAAGATTATAAAACCAGTCATTGAAATTCTAAGTGATTTGTGTGGTTAAAAATAATTTAGGTGACTTTTAAATATGTATATTTACAAAATGGTGCTCCACCTGCGCTTTGTGTCGCACATTTTTGAGTGAAGAGAGGAATCTTCCTATTTGAAGGGAAATTTTGCTCTACAAATTCATATGGCATAGGCAAGACATTGTTTGTACATTAATAATAATTATCTTCGTAGATATTAACTTAAATATTTAACCTGAAAAGTTTTCTTTGGGGATGTCATTTTTGGTGTAAACAGTCCATTTTATGTGTAACATAAAATATACAAAGATAAAACGCAACCTCCAAATGCTATTGTAAGTGTAACTTTGTATTAGTAAAATGGTTTGTTATTTAGAAATTATTGCTGATAATTTAATCTGAAGATAATCAATTAAGAAACTAATCCTACGTTGTTGAATAAAAACACAGTTTATTGAAGCTCTGATTGATCAACTCTCTTTATAGATACATCAATCCATTTTATATTAATTTAAAATTTTAATATTTCAGGGGAATTCCTCAATGTGACGTTTTGCAGATAGGGGTGTTAATAACTTTAATGTAACGTTTTCTTATTTTATGATTCCTGATTTATGTAGATTTTTACTTTACCCTATTACAATTCCATCAATAGCAAAGAAAACCGTAGTACGTAAAAGTTAAGTGTTATTTTACTGAGCTATCGTTGTATTTTATGTCATTTTAACTCAAACTGTTACCGCGTTTTAAAGAAATATATAAATAAAGATCATATAATGTACTAAAATTAACTGACGAGTTCATATTACGTACTAATATATTTCATTGTTATATTATTTTTTAAAAACAATACTGATTGAAGTTCATTTGTTGTTGCATTAGAAAATTTAACATTCAGACAAAATCAGTATATTCATCAAAACTTCAAGTTTTTAAGAAAGGTTTAAAGTAACTGTTTCCAGAAGCGCTTTTATGCTAGAGATGCTATAAAATCCATTGGTAGTGGTGGAGAGATTCACAGTTCACATATGTCTGTTTATTTTTGCTGGTTGAGCTAGGGCCATTTGGCCTGCTCAATTAATTTGCTCCTAGAAACTAATCATTACTGCTTGTATTCTAAGCAGTACTTCCGGCCAACATATTAAATTCATTTATATCAATCAGCCTTCAGCTTCTGCCATATCAATTTTATTTACATTCTCAGGCTTCAAGACCACTGCAGAATCCTTCATCCGGAAGATAAAGTAGTGATGAATCACATCAGTGATTTGTCTGAAATGCGAGATTACAAATAAGTTACGCTGCGCTTCTCGGAAACACTTCTGAAACATGGAGGAAGATTCCGATGTACATAGTTCACAATTTACAACCTACATTAGCATATAATATTTTACTTCCTTGCTTTTAAGTGTTTGAGTTATGAGGAAAAAGTGTTTTTCAAAATTGATGGTATATATATCCCTAAACTAGTTATGATTCCAAGTTTACGTACGTCCTGATACATCACCCGTTAGTTGAGTTATTGTTATGACAGTTATAAAACTCACTCTAAAATAAAATATGCAGTATTTAAATATTTTACTTTAATCCCAAACCATCTTTACTATCTTCTTCACACACAAACATTAAACTAGTAGGGCAGTTCTGAGTCTTAATTTCAACGATTCTCAGATCTATACAAATCTCTTCTTGACATTGGCCTGCACTAAAACGTGAACTTTGGTCACGCATTCTAAAAAATTGTTTCACTTCTTGTTTTTACTCGTTTGTTTAAAACTCGCAACTCTTCCATTTTGTTGTACCTAATTGGAAATTTTTTATTTAAATTATTCATATTAGAAACCCCAAGAATCTCATCTATTCATCTTCAAACCTTTTCGGATCCTGTCCTGTTAAAATACTAGTTAGGAACTAAGCATCATTTCCTATGTAATATTTGTATACACCTCTTGACAAAGTTTTTGCGACTGCTCTTCTTATCAGTCCATTTGTGCGATTCTGCATTAACGTACAAAAAGGGTCTATTCTTATAGATTATAATATCATTCTTTCTTCTTTGTAAGGTTTGCACTTTAGCAACCTTCGACTCCATAAAACCAGAATCAGTTCTGAATGTGTGCGAGCTGAGGGGGAAGTAATGAAATGAAATGTGTAGTGGTTAACGCCCGCTTTTACTACATACGGCACCGCAGGCGGTGACACTGATGATATGAGATGAAGATGAGCACCGGTGGAATGAGATGGCGGGGGAAACCGGAGGACCCGGAGAAAACCCGCCCCAGTGCCGTGTTGTCCATCACAAATCTCACTTTGCGGTCGCCTGGGATCGAACCCGGGCCGCCTTGCTGAGAGCCAAGCGGTATAACCACCAGCCACGGCGTGGCGGGGGAAGTAAAGAATATCCATTACACGAATATGAACCTGTGAACTATATTATCGATGTCAAATAACAGTTATTAGGATGCTACCTCATTGAAGTACTTTCGCTAATATTAGTACAAAAACGAACTCTATTGCAATGTTTATGAAGCGGCCTCCTGGGCGAAGGCACCAATAGTCACCTAAGTGTGTCGTAAAACTGTACCGTAGCCATCACTTTTAGTGAGAGCTTTCAACAGCGACATGGAGACGAAGTTAAAAAGTTTGTCATGTTTATTTTTGCGTTTATATTACATTATATTAAATTTATGGACTTATATACAAAAGGGCATTGTCTTACCCTTAATTTCCTCTTTAACTATCTCATCGAGAAGGATGGCTCAGGCGGTTTCGTCTGTGGCCCGCATTCGAGAGGCCCGGGTTTGATTCCCGTGGCCGATCCCTTTCGGGGTTTTCCCGGGTGCTAGGTGAATGCTGGCTAGCTTAATTACATCCCCGAATATCCTGTCCCTCCATTTCATCTCCATTGTCATTTAATATCATCTCTCATCTGGTTGTCTCTTTCAGGGTGGAAGTGTCGGCAGGTGTCTCGGCGGTGCATGGTGCTCTGAGTTAAACTACCTCCTCCACCGGTAGGTTGGCTGCCGGTCTCCACTACTTGGCTGGGACCATTTCTTGACCACCAGTCAGGGACCTTTGGGTCTCGGATCGCCTGCCTTGGGATCATTAGGGCTCTGGTGCTGGGCTCGTTGCCGTCCCGTAGGGGAACATGTCCGTTGTCCTGGCCTTTCGGGGGAAGTCTTTATCCAAGTAAACTGTGGGGGCCCTGCCTTCTGTACTGCCGTGGCTCCTTGGGTCGGCCACCCTCTGCCTCCTTCATCCTTCCTCACGGGGATGCCCCAGTTGGGGGCATAGGAACAATACATCTAGCATGGTGACCTACGTACCGAATCGCCTTTGTAATGGAATCCCAATCCCAAATTATCTTAGATGTTGGACCATACGAAGGATTTGTTTGGTTGTGGCTACATGGTCACTTGCTCTCTATAAAGGTTTAATCGCAGGCAGGTTCGCTCCTGTTGGCAGAAGGCCTGAGGAGTTAACTCAGGCAGCGTCGGATGTCTTCTTTGTGGTCTTCTATTGGAAAAAATTTGGACTCCGTCCAAGCTTGTGCCTGTCGTTTATCCTATCTCTGAGATCACGGTGGAACTGCGATTAGCAGTATGGGTATATGTGGTTGTTCTGCCCAAGTTACAAGGGTGCCTGCCTTGTACGCAATGGTGCTCCGCCTGTGAGAATATAAGTAAGGTCACTATTGCAATCCTTAATACCGTAATTTGCTATTATTTTGAAGGAAAGAGCCCCCTATCAATTCTGAAGCTACCACAGAACAGAGCAGCTCACTTTGGCAGAGACATATGACATGATCAACATAATCACTTGTGTTCCAATATTGACAAATGTTTATATCAGTACATCTATGACATTTGTTACATCATCCACCTAATGGAGTAAATGCTGCAAATGTTTAACCTATTTCTTCGTCTGTCATAATTTTAATCCATTCTTTTCCTCGTAGATAAAATACTTGCATGACTTTTTCATTCATTGTCAAACCAGTTACCCTAAGACCTTGAACAAGCTGTGAATGTCATAACGCTAGCGTTTCTGCCATGTTTTCTTCCTTTAGCACGCCTGACTCATTGCTCAACATTTATTCCCACATTCCGCGCCTCAAAACTAACCCTATAAATAATTGGTTGTGTTTCACCGTCCCCGAGGAACACGACTTCACACCGTGTTACACCGTCACTGTAAATGTAAAGGTTATTTAGCGATCAGTAATGATCACACCATTGACGTTATGCTTTATTAATATCCCCTGCCTCATTGTGTGAGAAAAATATCGAAGAGAGATTGCAGGTTGTAGCGGTATATATAAATCATGGTAGATAAAACATGACGAAGCATGGATGTGTACAGATTAGAAGCAAGGTCAATTAGAAAGGGAAAGGAAGGTACAACAAACAAGCAGGTCTGAGAAGATCCTCTTTCCTTGGGTACACGAAATGTTGTAGCCGACTGTTTTCATCATTGCCCCACTCCTGTGTTCCTGCATATTTGATATGCAAATAGTAATCTGTGATGGTCACAATATAATTTGCATGTGCGAGTTAGATGGCAACTTTTGTGGCTTTAATTCCGAAGATTACTGGTCCATAGTCAAAAATACCAGCTAAGTTTTGTCCCATACAAATTTGTGCAGTATCTCTTAACTCGGACATGAATTTTGGATCCGCTCTAAGAAACACTCTTGCACTACTCCATGCAAAATCTGTACAGCACACACGTTCATTATGCAATAACCGCTCATTACAGTAAACTATTTGGTTTTTATTTCTAAATAACAGTGAGTTGAAACATATTGCAATGAAAGAATTAATAATAACCATTAGCACATTTGAAATGTAATATTTCAAAGAATGGATGGGATTTACCTTCTACTTGTGGGATAAATGTTACGGCCAGGGGCCAATAAGAGCATTCAATGCGGTCACATGCACCGGACTGTCTCTCGCCTTTGTTTACCTCAAGTGTCTTTCTTATTTCAGGAAGCGCAAAGTCACTACAGTCTGATTTTTAAAAGAAGATACGTGAAGGTCATCTGTTTATCCACGTAATTACTGCATTGTTGCCCACCAGATCCCGTTTCTTTATCCTCTCAACACTTGAAACATAAAGAAGGGTACGAGTTATATCACCTCAAAAAAAATATGCACAGTTAATCTGTATTAGCCTACATTAAAAGCAGAAATAAGTTGTTCACACGTTCACTGAGTTGTAGGTTCTTCACATGTGTGGCTTCTTTTGGATAATTGTATGCACTATGTAATTAATATTCCATACATACCGTTATTGTTGCTATGCATCGTAAGTTGACATCCCCACACTAGTGCGGTACTTTTACATAGAAACACATATACGCGATGCACGTTCTAAAATCTAACATTTATCTTCAATTATATTTATTAATATTTCAGCTAATATCTTAACTATTAGAATTCAGATTCATATAAATTCACATAGTACAAAAAATAATGTGCAATACACATGAGGTAAGCACATAATGGAACATCGAGAATTGAAATAATTTGGTAAAAGTGCCTCGTTTTCTCAAACCTTTCCTCGTTCCGTAGACATTAGTATCGCAAAATACTATTATTAATAACTTTTTTAATTGACGTGTTCATATCAACATCGCTGAAATGCTGGAATTTTGATCCACAGGAATTCTTTCACGTGCAAGCATATCTTCTGACATGGGACTGTCGCTTTTGGATAAAAGGAATAAACTGTTCATTGATAAGGCGCAAACTCTCGTCTTCCTGTTGGTAGAAGTCTCTAAGAGAACAGACAAATTCTCTAGCTTGGCTATGCAGTGAGTGAGTGAGTGGTGTTTTAGGGTCCGTCGACAGCGAGGTCACTTGGGCCCTTGGCTATGCTGATCGTAAGCTGATCGTCTTGGGCCATGATTCCTTGTTCAACATCTAATCCTACCGCTACTACGTCTTACTTCCATAAGAACGTGTTTTAATTGTGTTTTAACAAAGTAGGCTAACGGCATACAGCGCAACTAGGAAAACTCTGTTTCCCGTATACAACTAGCCATAACTGAGCTGAGTATGTGATTCACCCACTTCACCAGTGTATCCAATCTGGCAACCTTTGTTTACGTTACCATAGCAACGACCTTCCGTTCTTACCCTTCGCGTACCTTGCCTGATGACCTTCACGTATCTTCTTTTAAAAATCAGACTGTATTACTCGACAGAGCGTTGAGGCGCTCAGGTGACCAGCGCTGCGATCGTTCCTTATCGGATTTTATCTGGTTGATTAGAAGATTGAAATATTAGTAAGATAATGTACAATAAGTCACGAAACACAAATAGAGCGATTGGAACCTGCATGTGTCTATATATGTTTTCTCGCGCATGCCAATTTATGACACGTTGCTGTCCAGAAGACATGATTATTTCTGAACAGACTGTACATACACTGGTCTCGGCCTGTATGTTAGATAAGCTCAACTAAACATCTCTGTGTTGCTAACTTTATTTTCGATACGCCTTCTCGCTTTGTCATGTAGTACTCAATGTCAGCTCTCGTGGAATACGTTTTCCGGCGATTCAAAAATAATTCCTTATTCAACACTATTATTTTAAAATATAATAATTATTTAAGATTTTCATGATAATGACCTGATTTAAATATAATGTGCATTGGATATATGAATATATTTGCACGGTGCTCGCTGCACGGTCCTCAAAGCCTTTTAAGAACAAATGGTGGCAAATGCTGGATATAAGAATTACTAGAAAATGCTAGAAAAGTTCACATGAAAGATAAATATACACTTTCCGCGAAAGCAAAAGTGAATTTGAAGTAACAAATAAACAGACCAAAAGTTATAATAATTATTCCACTAAACCCTACATTGAAAGTTTAGTTTTGATAAAGGTTTTAACACCTTTTTCGGCGCTTTGTAAACGTCCTCCAGGTTCCCAGCAAAGGTCATCAGTAGTTGCAGAGATTCCTGCAGATGTGCTGGGAAAACATTCTGCAACACATGACGGACCGAGAGAGGCTTGAGGACAAACTGAAGCAGGGTTCCCCTTGAAAAGCTAACAGTGTGAAAATCGCTGTGACCAATACGCAACCCAGCCAAAGTCATCTCATCCCGACGAGATGAACGAGGCGAAATTACACAGTTTATCAACAAATGGATGAGAGGATTCTTCAGTTTACGTCTGCCTCTGAGATGAAACAGTTTATATACCGTAATAGCTCATGCTGGCATTGAAAACTGCTGTTTTGACATCAGTCAAAGGTTCTCTGAAAAAGGAAAAGAAAACTCAGGAATATTTTCATGACAAAATTATGTCTGGAACTCTCGGGAAACAGTTTCCAATATCCTCATCCTTAAGGATAATTTTGGCATGATTAGTAAATCGTGAGAGATTGACCAAATCTCTCTAGGCAAAAGGTGTGCACCACTTGTCACATGTATAATAAACAACATAAGTGGCACAGTACCAGTGAAAATAGGAAATTGGAACATGAGAGCGGTATACATTCAGACTCTAGTTTATGCAGATGACATCGTCCTAATGGCTAATAATGAAGAACTACAAAATTCAGTAACAGAGGGGGGCCAATGCATGCAAAGATAGAGGCTTGGAAGTCAATGTAAATAAAAGCAAAGTAATGCATGCAACAAAAGAATGACCAGAGAAGTGTACATATTGAATGCAACAGAGAAACCTTGAGCAAGTTGAGAATATTGAATAAAGGGTTGTGGAACAAGTGTCCTAACATGAGAGAGGTTCTATAAATGATAAATTTCGTTCTTTTTTATTTTGGAACATAATTCCATTCCATGTAGAACAGAACATCAGTTAGGTGACCTCCGCGATTTCGTTTGGTTCCTGCATACGGTTGACCCAATTTTCAAAGACAGACGAACGTAAGTTTGGTCCAACTTTACGAAGGACACGCGTGATGTCGTTCATAAGATTATTTACAGTTTCTGACTGTTCGTATAAATTCGATATTTAACAAAACCCCACAAGAAGTAATACAACGGTGTTAAATCATAGGATTTTGGGGGCCAGTTACTACAAGAAATAAATCTCTGAACTTCTCTTTCAAAAGATCGGTTGTTTCTAGAGCAGTATGACATGTGGCACCATCTTACTGAAACCAGATCTATACCATCCAATTGAGGCCAAAAATAGTCTCTTCTATGTACCCGGTATAATGCAATACAAGAAAGGTTTGGCGAACATTATGATCAATTTTCAAAATTCCTGCTTGTTGCTGAATGATGAAACTTTCTGTAGCTTTTTGACAATAACTAACAACATAAAAGAATGACTGCTGTAACTCAATAACAATGGTAGTCATCACATGTTAAATGTAGAACACTTTCTGAAAGAACCTGTATTAGGCATACTCATTAATTCAAAAGGAAAAAGGAATAAATAGAATAAACAAGGCAAACCAAATCTACTACGAAATCAAACATTAACTGAAAAAAACTAAAAGTGATACAAAAATGCGAATATACAGTTTACCTCCCAACCCTTCTTCACGGCTGAACAGTATTGTCGAATCATGGAAGTAGAAATTGCAGAAATGAAATACTTACGGAAATGTACGAGGTTTGATCAACAAAGACTGAAACTGACTTTTTTTTCCTGCTTCCGTGATAGTTTCTTATATGTAACATAAATATTTGAAAAAATCATGTTTTTCTGTATAATGTCCGTAAGTGGCAGTACTCCTAGATTGGTAGGTTGGTAGTAATGCTCTGTTTTGTAGACGCTAAATGCATTTCGCATACCAGGCAATACGTCTGATCCCTTTGCTGCCTACGTCTCTTTGCTAATGGAAGGAATGCGTTTTTGAAATCAATTATCGCTGGTGATGAGTCAAGCTGCATCATTGTGATCCTGAAGGAAAACAAGCCAGCAGAATGTGGAAATAGCCAAGTTCTCCAACACCAAAAATAGGCAAAAATGGTACCATGTGAAGAGAAAGTGATCACATTTTTTGACTGTGATGCAGCATGCAGTTCCCCCTCACACCACTCTTACGGCAGCATACTACAGTCAATATAGGCTACATTGAGGAAGCACGTTGCAAAGAGAAAACCAGAGTTTTCTCGGACTGGGTGGCAACTTCATTATGACAATACACGGCCTCACGTCTCAAATCAAGTCATGCGGTTTCTGGCTCAATTCAACGTTACCTGTGCACCGCATCCAGCTCGCAAGCCCCGATTTTGCACCCATTGATTGTCTATATTTCCATCACTAAAGGCACAGCTTAGGGACATTCGATTTGAGAACTCTGAAGCAGTAGTAAAAAAGTGAGATTATTATCGAGAACCTGACAAAGAATGGTCTGCAGCATGTGTTCAAGAACTGGCAGAGACGCTATAAAAAGTGAATTGAAGTAGGAGGGTACTACTTTGAAACAGATAATGTAAACATTGAAATAGAGTAATAAACATATGTGAAAAAATCAGTCAATCTTTGTTAATCAGCCCTCCTATAGGGAAAAGTGGAAGGGGCAAGACAAACTGTCAAATAAGGAATATCCTTAATCAAGCGTAAGTAATTAAAAATATAAAGACAAGTATTTTAAGATGCGTTGGACACATAAATGCGAAGTAAAAGAAGACTTTGAGAGAAGCTAAACAACTAACTAGGGATGACACAAATTATAGAAAATAGATCATGACCAGTTGAGAAAACCCGATTCTTGAAAGGGCATAAGGGAGAAGAAAAGAATAAAATAATATAGTACTTCTAATAGATATATTTATGTAGCTGATCACATTACATACATTTTATTACGTAAAGTGTATACTGTTTCCTTTGTGGAAAGTAGTGTTTGTCACCATTGCTCAGGAGTGGGTGTATGTTACACATTCAAGTCTGCATTGTTCCGCCCAGAATAAATTGTAGTTTCATGACTGTCATTTCCACCTCTGTTGCAGTTCTTCATTCTGCTAAAGATCAGGGCCAAACAGTTGTATACGCGTTTCGTGTGGCGCCGTACATGTACCGCCTACCTGTCACTGTAATCGTTCTTCGCAGAACAGTACTTTATTTGACTTGGTGAGAATTAAGTTTCAGGAGTTTAAAATAAAAAAGCTGGTAATTACATGTCTTTATACATGAAGAGCCAAAGTAATTACAGTCGTATAGCATTATTAGGAGGATCAACTAATTTAATACAATTTTTACTATTTTTGTAAAATCTCATTTTTCTGCCTACTTTATATTAAGTACTTCTAAAATATTTTTAGTAAATATTTCGTAGCAGGTCACAGGGAATACAGCAGGCTGAAATTCTGTACACATTTCATATCTCATAAGACATATGTGCATATAAGACATATCATAGAACATTCGGTAGCTAAAGCGTTTGTACGTGTGTGATCCTTTCGTCGAGACCAATCTTGGAGATCTCGCCTGTATCTGTTTTTATTCTCAGGCTGCTCGGCAAAGGCTGAGATTTCACCGTCAGGTGATTTGAAGAAAGACAGAATTTTATGCCTTTAATAATGTTTTTATGCTTAAAATACTCTTGATAATGTTTGAAACATGCCAATCGCATTTCTACTGTTAGTTTGCTTACATTAAAAACAAATAATTCTACAAATGTCATATTTCAGTAGATTTCCGACACAAAACGCTACACTGGTCTACTCTCCATGCATACCAGACACGAAGTAATATGGTGTGACGCTAACAATCGTGGCTGACGCTACTTTCAAACTCTGTGTTGGCTATCACCGGTTTCAAACCCACATTTATTATTTTACTATCTGTTTAATTCTCCATTATTATTGTTACTGTCATTGACTATATTGTTGTAACCGAGTCAGTTGCTAGATGAATTGAAGTTGTACAGTGTATCCACGGAGCTTAGGGCTACCCAAAATTTGTCTTTGGATAAGGAGGAACCCCGGACAAAACCTTATGCAGATAACTTATCCTGAACGAGATTCGAACTCGGGACCGGTGAGGGTTATTGAACTGTACCACAGTAAATTATTTCGTTTGTTTACGTGCAGCTGAGAACGATACGACCTTGAAGACTGGATTTGTGTATATCACGTCATTTTTATTGCTGCAACGGGTGTACAAAGTTACTGTTAACTGCAATAAAGAGCATTTTAAATTTCTGCAAACAATACTTTTAATTCTACAAATCCACAAAGTCAGTTTATTCCTGTTATTTACTTTACTTCTCTTATCTTCTAATTAATTATAAGTCCATAAATGTCTATTTTAAAATACATATAAACTTTATCTGACCTATCCAACGTAGCGTCAGACTGATGAGGTCAAATGGAAATCTCTGACTGCTTACTTTAAATGAATTTCCATTTCATCGTTCGGTGATTACAGCAACCGAAAGGAGACCTGGAGATCCATAGTTCAAATCCTGACATTGATTTTATCAGTCTTACTCTATCTTTCCAAGTTTTGGAAAGTTTTTTTCTCCTTTTTTTTAATAGTCCTAAGGTGTATCTCGGTATGAATTTTAGAGTGAAATACAATACCTCATCTACCTGCAATACATAGGAGAGGAAATAAAACTGTCCGTGGGTACGTTTGTATGTGCAATATAACTTTGATTAAAATGACTCTAGTAATTTCAAACTGGATGCAGCTGACTTAGTCTGGAAAATAGTACTGTGATGATGAGACACACGGTCTTGCTTCCTAAGCTTTTTATCTAGGGGATGTATTCCAGTGTGGTAAAACACACGGTCTTGCTTCCTAAGCCATTGACGCACGGACGTTTTAACAGCCTCTTCATCTTCAAAATGAATCCCATGATGAGCTTCCTTTACTGGCCAGAACAGATGAAAGTCTGATGGTGCCAGGTCAGGGCTGTATGGGGGGTGAGGGTGGGTGAGGGTGAGGGGGATTACTTGCCATCCCAATTTCTCAATTTCTGCAGTGGTGTAACGGCTGGTGTCTGGTCTTGCATTGTCATGCAAAATAAGAATATCCACCGTAGTTTCTGTTGGTCGAACTCGGCGAAGACGTGCTTTCAGCTTTTTGAGAGTTCTGACGTATTAGACAGAACTTATTGTGCATCGCTGCTCCCAAAAGTATCAATCATAAGCACACCCTCTGCATCCTAAAACACTTTCGCCATAACTATCTCTGCCGACCACTGAGTTTCGATTTTTTTTTTTTTTCTTCGGTGACGTTGTGTGATGCCATTCCATTGACTGCCTCTTTGATTCAGATTCAAAAAACGAACCCACGTTTCGTCTTCAGTAACAATTTTTTCCAGCAACTCCTTTATCTCCAAATTAAAGCGCTGCAAGTGTTCGGAGGCTATTGTTATCCTTGTTTCTTTGTTTTGGGTGGTTAATATTCTTGGTACCCAACGTAAACAAACTTTGGAGTAATCCAGTTGTTGAATAATCGTCATCACATTGCCTTTACTGAGGGAGGTAGTGCGACACAATTCACCTATTGTTACCCGGCGATCACCACGAATGATGTCATCGACTCGCGGATTGTTGCATATAGTAACTGCAACCACCGGCCTGCCGTTTCGCTTTTCATCTGCCAATGGTGTGTGCCCTTCAGCTTCGTTATAGCGACGAACCCATGGTCTAACAGTGCTGACATCCACCGTTGCATCACCATACACATTTTTTAGCCTTTCGTGAATGCGAATTGGCGTTTTACCTTCCGCACATAATATTTTTGATGCACATAGAAAAGTTCATCTACTTTCCATTGGAATTTCACACTATATATTGAAAATCCTGGATTAAATAAGTTACGCATTCTACCAATGTAATGCGATGGAAACAGCCTTATCGCTCTCAGGTGAAGCCTTCCAATTATTCCTTTTGCGTAACACTGACAACCGCTGTTCTTTGTAATACATTAGTATTATTTAGGCAATACTTGCTGTTTATTACTAATGGGGTATAGGGAAGCATTCTTGCATACGAACTGGAGGAGATCGCAAACTAAGGTTTCTCTATTCTTTTTTGGTAAATAGCTCTTTTTTTTCAACGTACACTAGGTTTCAGAACCTTGTAAAATATTTGCTTTTCTGCGTAATTCTTATCGTTCATTTGGTTTATCACGCTTTAAATGCCTGGCCATATCGCAAAGGATCGCATTTAGATACCTCGTGTATCACTATGTGGTGGAGATATAGCCTTCTGGGTCTCATTTTTGTGCCATAATGTTGCTTCGTTACGAATCCACTGAGGCCTTGGTGCCAAAGATCTATATCTCTGCTTTTACACTTGTCAGGCAGATAGTGTGCACCATCCTGTTTTCTCCCTTTATTATCGGTGGATATAATTAACTTGTGTTGCATAACTGGGAGATCCTGAACTCATATAAAACCAACTTTAAGTATTTTAGTTAAAACTGTTCACAGACAACTTTCTGAAAACATTTGCTTTTGCATTCAAGAGCTCTCAAAGCAATATTTCTGGTGAAATATGTTGTCAAATTTCTCAGTTAAATATGACATTTACACTGATTCCTATACTAGTACAACAATAAAATAAATAAAATATTTGACTATCGCTTATAGATGATTGTATTACCATTTTACCTAAAAGGATATAACGTAATAGAACCATGTGTACAAGCATTTACTTCAAATATCATAAATTACAGTTAAGAATATGCACAGAATTTGTATAAAATATTGTAAATACCGAGTTGTATAAATAAATTCTATTCTGTGCTAATAATATAGAACTATATGCGTCCGTAGCAAGTTTTCAAAAGAGTAGAAACTGCCATATGAGTGCATATCGGTTATTACAATCGAAAATGCTAATTAACACAGGGATCCCAAATTCACCTTTGCAATCACAGCTAGAATGTTCAGAGTACGTAGAGCAGTGACATCGCAGATCGTCAGATGTTTCACGAGACACCCTGTACCACAGATGGACCCACCATATCCTCTACTACTCCCTTCACATGAAACTACTGCCGACAGTTATCACGATTTTCGCGGACTTTTATTTGGATCGGCGTGCGTCCCGCATTATGATTTGGTATTTAAATCTCGTGCTGGAACAATAATGCCTTTTTGTGCCACCCATTTCGCGTGATTTACGGCGCGACAGTCTTTCTGCCGTCCCATCCTCGACCTTTGCCATTATTTCTACAGGAAAATAAAATAACGTGCAATGATATCCTCGTTCTGTTTTCAAATTAGATACCGCAACTGCCTTCTAAACAAAAACAATAAAAAATGTACAAATGCTGCACAGAATGTCAATCCAATATTTGCTGCCACGCATTTTCTTGTTCTCTCACCTGTCACTAGAAACCGTTTACATCGAACGTTTAGTTAGATTATAGTTAATATCTGCTTAAGTATGAAGTCGTAGTAGACTGGTTCACGTGGTGCGCTCCTTATGACGTATTTCCCTGAAAATTTTGGGAGTTGGGAATTGTGATTTCGAGTTTTCCCCTTAGGCGTGGATTTTGTTAAGTTTGTATACATGTGCAAATTACTAAATAGATTAAAACAAAGGAAATAAAGGGATTAACAACCTTGGGAAATCTTAACAGCTATAGATGGCTTTCACAATAAATCCCCTTCATCACAATTGCACATCTTTCTTTATACTTTATAATTTCTATAATTATTGATAAATAATTTTATTTCTTTGCTACATTATCAAATATAACAAATTCTGACCAAAATGTATTCAGAAAATTTTGTTTTATGTAGCTGTAAAACAGTAAACATTTTATAACCAAACACGGATACCTATTTACTATCCTCGATGTTATATACCCTTTCTAATATGGAAATGGGAAATATAACAAACTACCTCAGTGCTGGAAGTTTCCACCCATGACACCGTAACAGAATATTTCCTTGATAGCTTGCGAATTTTTCAACTGGGCTAGTTTATTATAGCGCTACAGGATCCCCACTCATGCCTGCTCAAATTTTTTTATTTACGTGCTCCAATGCAAAGTCATGTTGGATGATGAATGAGTTGGATGAAATGTTGCTCAAATGAACCCAGGTTTCATATACCTTAGAAGTACCCAATATTTGACTTCCTGGAAAAGGATAAACCCCGGAAAATGCTCTCCCTGATCGAGCGGGATGGCTCAGGCTGTTTCGTCTGTGACCCGCATTCGGGAGGCACGGATTCGACTCCCGTGGCCGACCTACCCGACCCATGGGTTCCTCTCGGGATTTTCGCGGTTCACCAGGCAAATGTTGGGTTATATTCCCCGAATTTCCTGCCCCTGCATTTCATCTTCATCTGGTGGTCCCTTTCATGTGTCAGCAGGTGGCTCGCAGCTGTCGTGACTCCTTGGGTCAACGCCTTGTGTTTCCTCTCGCTTACTCCTTCCTCCTGGGGATGCCCCACTTGGAATTAGGTACAATAAACCACAGTTTTGGTGTCGAATTGATTCCGTAGTAATCGTAATCCTGACTCACCCTGAACCTGGTATTCGAACTCGGGATCTCCTGAACGTGAGGCAGATATCTACGTACCGTAAGTATTAGAAGTGGTACATTGTATAATGCGAAGTCAGTCTTTATTTATTTGATGGGGAGGGGTTGGCAAGTACCTTTCTTAAGTTTTGTTCAAGAACAACGCAGTTGTTACAGTTAAGTTGGTGGAATGTATTTTTGTTCAAAAATCATGTCCCCTATCGGCAAGAGGAAACTTAGTATCAGTAACATTTGTCCCGGCACTGATATTTAGATTTCCATATCTCTTTAAAAGGCAATAGGAATGATCTAAATAATTGTAGACGTATAACTTTGCTATGTGATACATACAAGTTATTTGCGGATATTGTAAACCCCAAATTAAGTAAAATAACTGACTCAATTTTAGAGGAGACGAGAGATCCAGGAGCCGTGATCGGAGTTTAAATTTGCGAGTGCTTCTACATACATAATTATATATAATTAGTAATAAAATTATTTTAAAGGGTGTTGAGTATTGATCAGTATAACTGATCAGTATAACTTCAGCGCAGTTATAAGAATAGAATCCGGTGAGTGGATAAACGTAATAAATATTAATCAGACAATTTGTGTTGGTATTAACCTTAACCTAAAAATAGCTGCAGCTGATGCTGCCAGCTAAGCAGGACAAATGGTTATGGTGGTACAGCTAATGACTAATCTATAAATGTACCATATCCTAGAAATTTACACCCCAAACAGAGCAAGCTATAGTAATTGAAGCCAAAAACGATATATCAATAAAAGAATATGTTCTAGCAATAGACCAACTAACTGATCCCTCAAACATACGTTTTGTACCAAGAATACTAAACAACAGAATATGTATGTATTTAACAAGTAAATCTATTGTAAATGAATTGACCACAAGACACCCTACATTGATGTTAAATAATGTTTCGCTTTAAATGAGGCTCCTTTCTGATGAAAAAAAAAAAAAAAAAAAAGACAATACCCGGGTGCTTATATCTAATATCTGTCCAGTGATACCAAACTCTGTTCTCCAAGAAAGCTTACTACATCTAGGAATCCAGTCTGTTTCTCATATGGAGTATATAAAGGCTGCTCCTACATTTTCTCATATCCTTAGTTTTAGACGCCTAATGTATATACACCCAGACAACGTTGTAAAGCTGCCAGATAGTATGGTAATTGAATATGAAGGTACAATTACTGGATATACATTGTAAACCGTGCAACCAACCATTATCAGTAAATCATATTATAAACAAATGTACCCGCTACTCAACTTATAGGACACTTCATAAAATTCCTACAAATCTTCAATCTCTACTAGATGAACCGAAGAGTCTACAATCACTGTATTTATTTCTACAGGACTGTAAAATAGCTTCCGCAATATGAAAATCTATTCAGTGTTACCTGGTTTCGGTGTATTCTGTGAACTGAGAATAACTATAATTAATAAGTAATACATAACAAGTATGAACATAGTGCTGTTCAATATCGACTCTTCAGTTCTTTATGAATGTATAGTTTATGTGAACTTATATGTTTATACTGTACCGTAACCTAATATTTTCTGAAATGTTAATTGTACTAACTGTATACAAAATTTGTTTTACTGTCTTATAATTGTCACTATAAGACCATTGTAGTTAGGCGATATTAAATAAAATTTTTCTTTAAAAATTTTAGAAGAGCAATCAGGTATTAGAAAAGTAAGAAGTTGCTTACACATATTTATACTGAGACACGTATAAATAATAAATAAATAATAAATACGTAGAAATACATTTAGGAGCACATTATTTATCGACTGTGAAAATGCATTTGATAAGGTATCAAAGGGAAAGCTATGGAATATCCTAGAGAAGAAGGAAATAACATTGCATTTAACACATCTAATACAAAAAATGTATAACTGAACAAAGATTAAAATAAACAACGAGAACAATTTAGAATTACAGGTGGAGCTAGACAAGGTTGCCCTTTATCAACCGTACTTTTTAATATTTAAATGGACGAAATAGAATGATCGTGGATAAATAGGAGTACAGGAGGAATTGGAGAACACAAAGGTAAAAATTATTTTATTTGTAAACGACCAGGTCTTGCTGGCAAACACTGAAGATGAACTGCAAAAGATAACATATTTTGAACAAAAGTGTACAGAATTTTGATCTGAATATATCAGGAGGGGAAAAAAGTATTTAAAGGTGTATATCCAGTTCGCTCTATGATAATGTTGGAAAACAGAATTCTGGAACAAATATCAACATTTAATTATCTTGGGTGCAGAATATCATATATCGATGAAGTACAAATATATGCAAAACTAAACAAATTTAGCTACATAAGGGAAACATTAAGACGGACATTAAAAACAAAGCAAAACCAGAATCGATAGTTAAACTGCTGAAGTGCATGGCAATAGCTACAGTCACTTATGACACATGGACTAATGCAAACCAATTGCAAAAAATACAAGCAGCATTTCGTGAATAATTAAAAGTAGAGAAATTAAATAATATAATTAAGGAACATAAAAGTGGAAGTTTTGCGTAGAATGCGAAACAATAGGATACCTGAAATAGCTATAAATCATAACTCACAATGTAGCATAGAACAGGAAGGTCAAAGAAAAGATGGTATCCACAATTTGCAGCCGGCATGTGCTGAAGCCCAAACCGTGAAGAAGAAGAAAAAATGGATACAGGATTAAATTTTAGTATCTCAATGTAGAGATTAAATGAATACAACCGATTTTAGGTGAAAGTTCTAAAGTAAAAGCAATGGACATTTACAAATAGCTTCACTCTGACATACTGATACTCTGGCTACATGA
The DNA here is from genome assembly GCA_030765055.1 of Mantis religiosa. Classification (NCBI taxonomy): domain Eukaryota; kingdom Metazoa; phylum Arthropoda; class Insecta; order Mantodea; family Mantidae; genus Mantis; species Mantis religiosa. The sequence goes on along the minus strand of CM060957.1, from coordinate 130,116,094 downwards.
AGAGCTAGATGAGGGAACTTCAATGAGCGATTAGGCATTCGTCACCATAGAAAGAGAAGAACTTCTTCGGTACGATCTGCCCTTGAATCCCACAAATAATAATCAGCTGTTCAACAGACAACCCATTGATGATATTTATAATTGCAACTTATCAACTTGGCATTATTCCATTGTATGTTGCAAAACAAGTAGTTCGCCGCAATACATAGATCTCATAGAAATTCTCGACCATGTTCCTCGCGATGATCTCAGTGCAGGTTAGGTACCCACATTTGATTCCTTTCCAAGGCGTTACATCGTGTAATGGGTACAGAGCATATTACAGGCGACCTTGTACGTCAGGTCCCTTCTCAACTGTCACGATACTTCCAGGATCTCAACAGGAATGTTAATGTTGGAGCCAGGCTGACCATTTCCTGATGGGAAAGTGAGTGGGTTTCCAGGATGTGGTTTGGAATCGGCGTCGCGGGGGTCGGAACACATGGACCTAGACCTCTGCGATAATTGCTTGGACGTGATGCAATCGGACACTTGCCCTCCGGCTGCCTGATCTTGAATCTTCTGGAAAGTGATCAGCTGATATACAGGCTGCTACTTCATCCTTGCTCTTTTGTTGTTCTCACTGCTTTATGTTCTTCCGCATGTATGTTTATCTTATTTTCACATGGCCTGTGTTTTGTTTTTCTTCCCATATTCCTTGCTTTGCATGTTTTCTACCCTGCTTTTGTTTTATTTCGTTCTATAAATTTTCTTTGCAAATACTTTATTGTAACTCAATTCTTTCTTCCTCTCCTAGTCCATTATATACTAATCCTCTTTATGCACGTACCTATTTAAAATACTTTTCGTAGCAAATTTAATCTCGGTCAGGGTGAGTTACCTGGATGAGGCTATTCCGGGGTTTTCCCTTATCCTAAAAGACGAATGTCTGGTAACTCTGAGCTTCATGGACCCCAGACTGATTTGAGCATCATTTTACCCTTTTCATTCAAATTCGATATGACTTAACGTTGGAGGACGTAAATTACACAAAAAAGAAATTTAACAAAAAGCATCATAGTAGCAGCAAATACTTTATCTAGAAGGTTATATTTATGAAAAACACTGTATAAAATAAAAACAAAAACAACTTTCTTAACCCAAAACTAGTTTCTTTAAATAGTAATATATTTAATGTTCCCAAGTGTTGTAGTTATTGACAGCTTAACAAGGTAAATAAGAAGTTTCCAAGTTTAATTTGGCTTATCAGTTCGACATGCATAGAAGGTTCAAAATACATAATTCAGAGTATTAGCATTCTACAACCAATGCTACCTCAGAAAATATAGGGAATGAGAACTAATATATGATGATTAATTCAAAATTTATTATCTTTAATTTCTTCAATATATTTAATTAATATTGATTTTTTTTGTTGAACAAATTTAGTTTTTTTCACTAATATATATAAAAAATGTTATAAATTTTTATCTTTATTTAAGAATAATTTTGGCATTTGACACTTAGAACATTCACAAAACCGAGAATACAGAGAAAATGTTTTAGAAAAATATTTCTAAAATTTGCATGAGAACTTAGCTATGCTCTAAACATTTAACTGAGCGAATTATTTGTTTAATGTGAGCGTAATCATGGAAGGGACAACAAAGTAAAACATCGAAGTTCAGATGACAGCCTAGGGTATATAAACAATGTTTTATCTTAAGAATATCACAGGTACACAGTCCACAAAATTCTAATGCTGCCACTGCACCCATTTCTAAGAAATGTGAGCTTCAAGTATTGTTCATTCTTTGCTTGTGTTCATACTTCTAACCATCGGATATGTTAAGTGGTAAGGTTTGGTTTCATATGTTTCGCCCAAAGCATTTTAGAAGTCAACAAATGTAAGCAAATCTGAAACACACACAAAAGTGAGTACAGATTGCGCAGTAGCATAAAACTAAATCACGCGACGTACTCGTGCATATTGAGAAGCATACTGCTCTCCTCTGAGCAATGGCTTTCGTCAGCTGACTTAGTATACACTTCACATTATAGAATATCATTGTAAAAGAATATTCACGCCCTTATGAGACACAAAACCTGAAGCTTCTATAAATTTAAACAAGTTAACGGAAACCATTTTATGGAATTTAAAAGATTATACGAGCTCTTCCCATCTCTGTATATTCCCGGATGAACAAAAAGTATGGAACAATGTCTGCAACCCCACTGTTGCAACTCTATGAAGTGATAGTTTTAGAAAAGCTGTAAGATATTAACATGCCCTTGCATTACTATAATTACAAATAAAGTTTGGGAGGGCTTGTTATTGCAACATTTCTTTTTTCTGTGGTTCTTTAGTCCTCAAGGCTCATAATGTTCAAACAAATACGCTTTTAAGCCGCAATTAAATTTATTAGGAGCTTACTACATGTACTGAGCAAAAGAAAGCGAACCATTACTTCAAATTGAGTAGGTTTTGAATTAATACAGTAGGCCACTTCAATATGCGGCTTTGGATTGAACAAATACAAACAAAAGCTGAGCTTCTAAGGACAACAATGCTTACTTTATTGCAAAATCTTCCTGAAAGTAATTAGTCATAGCACAACATAAAGAAAGACAACGAATTGAAATACTAAAGGATCGAATGTGCTGGTAGGAGGAGGACCCAAAAAGTGTTTTGTGTGTGTGAGTGTTTTTTTAATGAAATGCATGCAGAACGGCGGTAAGCAACATTTTGAAAAACTTCAATGATACTGAAAGGCAAAGTCGGGAAAGCTAAAGAAAGTTACCCATAGTGATAAACCTGTTTTATTATCAGAGGAAGAAAACCTACGTTTATTTACTTGCGAGCTTGCAATGGACTACATTAATTTCCAGGAAGATGGATTGGCAGAAGAGGAAGTATTGAATGGGTGCCAAGATCTCCTACCCTTAGACTTTTCCGTGTGGAGATATTTGAAGTGCAGGGTTTACAGGACCGACCAAGAGATCTTAAAGAGTTGGAACGAAGAACTCGGCAAGAAAAGCTGTTGATCAGGTAGGGTGTTTCTGGAAATATTAACTAATTTCAAAGACAGACTTTGGTATGTTTTGGCAGTAAATGAAGGCCATTTTGAGCACCTTTTTAAGTGAATTCATCAGTTATTAGAACGCAGCACAACTAATTCCTTTATGAATGTGTTAGCGTAAACAGCAGCTACCTGAGGACCCAAAATGTGATAAAAGAAAATATTGTCATTAATAAAAGGTTATGCCCTATTCATAATCATAGCAATATAAAAACATGTTGATATCTCACAGATTTTATAAAAAATATCTATTTACAAATCTGTAACAACAAAGTTATAAGCATTGTTTAATATTTTCTACTCATCCCGTATAATAGTCTAAAATTTCACATGTTCTACTACCAATTCCGTCGGGTAGGCATATAACCTCAACTGGAGTTTGGTTAACCCCCGCATGGTATCAGCTCTGGAAAAACACATATGTCTGGGGTATTTTCTTCATCCGAAAGTGATTTTAACAACTAAGTGGCGCAAAACTGTAAAATATTTCTACAAGAACAATAATGACTTTATTTGGGATCAAAACACATATTTTAAATTAAAACTCCATTGTTGTAAGCTATGTAAGTTATGCACTAGCTATGTCTCAAATATGAAATATATATATATATATATATATATATATATATATATATATATATATGTTTTAGTTCCAAAAAACAAATATATGAATACACATTGCAGAACACTTTTCCTCTTATATGCTCTTTGGCGATACATTTGTCACACACATTACATTGTTTCTTCACTTTCTTGTCCTTGGACCTTGGGCAGGAATCACATTTTCTTTCGTTTCAGAATTGGAACATCTACATCTTGGTTTTGTTGGTTGCCATTTGGAAGATCCTTGAAACCAATTTGAGTTATTGCTGAACGAATGCGTTGTATTCTGCACTGGTGGGAAAGAATCCGTCCCTCAATTTGAGGTCTGACTAGCTCTTTTCAGTTCTGAGAGGTATTCCCTTCTAACATTTTAACTCACATTTGATGTAAAAATTTACAGTACAGGACATAAGCAGTGAGGCATGCTAAGTCAAGTATATCAAGAAATAGAGCAAGTGGCCACCTTGTTCCACGTTTTACTGACTAGTGCCTAGCTATCTCATCAACACCTGACTTTGTTGAGTTGTAGAACATAATCCCTTCGGTATCTTTTTCACGTCTTTTTTCACGTCTAACTTCCACAAAGCAATTTCTAACTGTGTTTGTATTTTATAATTATTTGTAACAACAGTACATGTGTATATATTGTCTATAAATTTGTAACAACAATGCACATACAAATGAAGGTTCAGAAGATACATTGTTGCCAATTTTTAATTATTGTAGTAAATTTGCAATATATCATGGAAAATCAAATATTGTGTACCTGGGGTATTTTCTCACCCTGTTACAAGAAATTAAAAATTCTGTACTACCAATCTCGTATTACCATAAATATTTTCACCATTTATAATAAAAAGTACACAAAAAGCATATCTGAAAGAGTAGTTTCTACGTAATAGAAGTAGCCATGGGGACTATAAAGACCCCAGACACCAAGCAAGGGTTAATTGCCTGAATAAATAGCGTAATTCTTGAAGGTGTTGCCAATATTTATGCGTCCAAATGCTGTTAAAATAAATTTAAGTAATATAAATATAGATAAATACGAAAACAAATATACACTTTAATAAGATCTGAAGCTTTACTGGCGACGAATATATTCAGATCTTCTCGGGAAACAAGCCAGGTGAAAAGACGATCAGAAATCGACGTTTTGGGAGCATACATCTCTTCATTTTTTAAGAAATGTTATAACACAAAATGTATAACTGGATATAACACAAATATCAACGAAGTCAAAACACCACCAATACTGGCATCACTGAACAAAAGCATCTTATCAGTAAATTAAATGCCAGTTCAGGAGATGAAATTATTAATAACAGGAAACTAATATGATTACTCATACATTCAGCGTCATTTGAACAACAGGATCATCCGTTTTTTACTTGGCAGTTTTACAAACAGTTGTCAATATTTAAAAATGTGATCTCGTAAATGGGCGGCTTGCAGACAATGACTTATACCATCGGTATTTCCGAAGAAAAATTACAATTTTCCTTTTGATTCAGCGTCATCTTGAATCACAAATCACAAGAGAGATTAATGTAAATCTTTAGTAAATAAAGTTGATATATAAGGATTGTTTTGGCACCTGCTACTCTTATGCGTCATTACTGTTGTGCTTGACCTTGTAGTGGCAGCAGTTCTTAGAAGTAAGGTCGAGTCATCGATGGCAATCCCATTATCATAATGCAACACAAGAGGAGCAAAAAGAAGTTTCTTATACTAATGTGTGAAATAAAGTTGATAGACTGTTTTATGGGGCTGATAGAAAAGTATTTTAAAGAATTACTCTGTTGGCAGACAATTTTCATTTTTTGGTGTGGCTTTAACAACGTTCTCGTAGTTTTCTTTGAGGTTTAATGGCTACTGACAGTGATTAATTCCTTTTAAAACTGAGATCTCGATTGCGTCAGGTCTCAACTGTGTTTGGGTTATATGATGTAGTTTATCGTTGATCTCAACTAAATACTGGGCATGGGAGTACTACCCAACTGCAGTACATGAATACATGGTACATGGTTCGCATGGGCTTCAGAGTCTGAGGAAGTAGAGTCAATTAAGTACTTTCTGCCATGGGAAAAATATCTGGTGGCAATTTCTTACAGGAGAGGGGGCCCATATGGAATAGTCGGGACATATGGAATACCAAGATTTCGGCTCTGTTGCTGCTATCACGTGAGAGTGCCACAAATTAGTCAAGAAAGAATCCCATGCTACACTGCATTGATTGTTGGCAGCTTGTCATTTCACTCGCTATGAAATAGAGTATTTTGTGATGTTCAAAAGTTTATGCAGGCAAATCTTCTAGCAATTTAATTTACTTGTATGAATGACACTTGAACATTTGTGTTAAGCGTAAGGTAACATAAAGCAATTGTAGTTTATGTTTGATCGTTTTTCAGCTGACAGTGCTTTGACCACTACTTTAAGGGTTCATTCTCCAAGATGTTGTGTTGGACATTATGGAATACCTACCAGATATTTCACAATACCCGACGTAAAAGTATAATATTTCATACAAGCTACAAAATATACTGAATAAAACATAGGTAGTTAAAATGAGCTATGGGTATAATATTGGTAGCTAAACGATAATTATTATTAGTTACATATTTTAGCCCAATTTAAATACAATGTGTATTTTTAAAAACTAAAATTCATTTAAATGCAAACAAGGCTATTTTATGTTATTCTAGACTGGTCCTATGGTCCAGGACTGTAACAATTTGGTTATAGAAGTTCCATCAATTTTTAATCATTTTTCATGCTTTCTGAAATATAATACTCAACTATTTCATATCCTCCATTTGTAACATATTTTAAACGCACTGTTTTTATGAGATCACAATGAATAGCAGTTCTTTCAAATATGACAGCTCAAAACAATTATAATATGCTCAAGATGATTTTGCTATTTCTATTTGAAATCCAGTTAACTTATTATTAGAAATGTAAATGGTATTCCATAATACCCTCCTTATCTACATAAAAATGTCGAGTGTAATTATGTAGTGGCGGTTATTTCATTTTTCTAAATTTTAGAAATTGATTTGGAATTGTCATAAAAGATTAATTTGTAAGGAAATGAAAGTGTAATATTAGGTTGGTCATAAGATTATGCAATATGAGTGAAATGCTATGCAATATTGTCGTTATTGGTAATTTTAAGAATGTGATTACGTAATGTGGTAACGTGCACCAGTAAAAGACAAGTTATTTGGTTGCTATAGCAACGCAGAGATTAACTGAAATTAGCATCCTTCTGCATCAGAACTCCATAGGAGTAAGATGTGTATTTGAGTCACTCCGAGCGCGTACAGATGCATTTCTTCTTCTTTTTGCAGTTTACGACCTCCAAAGTTAAGTCATATCGGACGATGAATGAAAATGGATGAAATTATGCTCAAATGAGTCCCAGGTCCATGGAGCTTAGTTACGCGATATTTGTCTATCAGGATAAGGAAAACCCCGGAAAAACCTTATACAGGTAACTCACCCTGGCTGAGATTCCAAACAATTTTCTGTGTGTGCATTTAAGATGTATTAATTAGCGTGAGTGTAAGAGAGGAACAGTTCCATCTATACATCAGTCAACGTCTGTTAAAGGACATCATTTACATCATTTAAAATTTATATCAACGAATATACATGTTTCATAAGAATTCAATATTCATCTTTGAACAGCAGAGAATTATTTGTTCATTCTAACAACAGTAATAATTTTACCTTTACTCCGCGACTACGCCCAGAGGCAAGACCTCCAGCTCCAGGGATGCTGCCGACGAACTAAGGTGAGAATTAAATCATCACATTTGCAATATAATACCCGTTGCAATGTAAACATATCATTGTGCTAACAGAAACAAGATCAGTTACAGTGACATCTTTAAAAATTTGCTCTGTCTTCCAAAAAGTTTATTTTGATCTTTAATAAGACGTTCATTAAAATGTTGTTTCGTTCACTCTCAATGTGCGATAAAACAATTGCTAATAACGGTGCAGGGAGGCTGATGGTGAAAACAGAGAGATTCAAGGTCCAGAAGCAGTATATTAACTTGCTTTGATAAAATATGACACGTCACTAAGTAACCAAAGTAACTTCCTCTTCCTCCCTCAACGTAAATGGAAGTATTGTTACCATAGTGCTTAGGTTTGAGTCCCACTACGATATAGGTGTGAAAAGTTTGGTGTACATTAAAGGAGAACAAAAGCGCTACGAAGGTGAAATGCCTTTATAATTGAGACCTTAGCGACACGTTTTGACATTACAGAGATTTGTTTTGAGATTTAAGTGCTAGAGTTTATCGCAAATGTATCTAAACTTACAGTAGAACCTCGTTTACGCGGTCCAACTGGTACCAAAGTCTATCCAATGTAACGAAACTCAGGGTTATCCGTAAAACGAGAGAAAAATTATAAAAGGCATGTACAACATCAGCGAAACAATTTTAATTGGGTTTAGAAATTACTATCGGTAATCTACCACCTAAAGACATACAGTGTATGTACTGTAGTAGCCTACGTATTTTTATTGTATACAATAGAGCCATAAATTAGTGGTTAGTAGGCAGTGAGCCTCTGCTGCTTCAGTTTAGTGTATCGCTTACGAGCAGCGCGATCTCGCATCCACTTTAAATTTGAAGTTCACTTGGCAAAGCTTCGGATTGACTCTGGAAATAAAGCATAAATTTCTCTATGTTTGCTACTGATTGTGCGTGGGTCATAATCACAGCTGTTTCATCAACACTGTCTGGAACGAATACTCTTAATTTTCATTTTCAGTAACCTGTATGATGCAATAATGCCTTTACCTGTAACCTGTTTATAACTTCCACCTTTGTCAATGATTTCTTCATCAACATCGGGACAACGATCCATGTTTTTAAAAGTGTATATAAAATCTTCTTCCACACTTATTTCTCTTCTTCAGTCTTGTTGCTGACTATTCAGATATACCTGCCACAAGCTTCTCCATGACTTTATCATAGTTTCCCTTCCAACCTGGTCCCTAGCAGAACAGGTGAATACAATGAATTCACCCGCTGGCAAGACAATTCTAGTAATGTACCTACTGAGACTAGCAATGTACCATCTGTAAAAGCAAGTCTTCACCTACTATCATAAATACATTTCTATCGAATCTGTTCTGGGTGAGAGAGAATTTTGGGTTAAGGAGGTATGGGTTAACGAGTTTTTGCAGTATTTGTTTTGCTGATGACAAATAATATCAAACGTTTTTCGTTTTACCTTAAATATGCAGTTTTTCATTTTGTTCCAAGCTGTTATAATTCGTGAGGCATGCATCAAGGCGGTGCTAGATTTGGATCGAATTTACCATTTTCGCCATGGTTCTATTTCGTGGTTTTCAAGATACGGTAGACACATTTTGGAAAGACTCTCCTTCAGTCGTAAATTTTTGTCTCCATCTTTTCATTTGCTTTCACCTGTTTCTCCTCATACTGACTTTGCATTCTCTTTTCTCCTTAATTTCTGAGAGTGCCTATATATTTTATTTCGGACTCCAGACTCCAGATTGGTAGCATGTTGAAATCGTAGTATACTCTGTGCTTACCATCCAGATCGATACACTTCCTCCATTCCTCTCGTGAGTCATGTTGGAGGCACCAAAGAAATCATTGTGGCCCAAGTGCTCCAAGAACAGAATCTAACCTTGCATGACTATTCCTGACTCCCACCGAGCCGGATGGCTCAGGCAGTTTCATCTGTGGCCCTCATTCGGGAGGCTAGCGTTCGATTACCGTAGCCGACCTACCTAAACCGTGGGTTTTTCGGGGGTTTTCCCGGGACGCTAGGTGAATGCTGGGTAGGTGAATTACATCCCCCGATCTCCATTATTTCACATCATCTCTCATCTGGTGGTCTCTTTCAGAGTAGAAGTGTTGGCGGCTGTCTCGGCGGTGCATGGTGGGATGATATTCTCTGAGGAAATCTACTTCCTTCTCCGGTAGATCGGTTGCCGGTCTCCGCTCCTGTGCTGGAACCATTTCGCGATCGTCAGCCAGGAACCTTTGGGGCTCAGATTGCCTTCCTGGGATCTTTAGGGCTCGGCTGCTGGGCTCGTTGCCATCCTGCTGTGGGGGAGGGTTTTCATTCTCCTGGTCTGTCAAGGGAAGTCTGTAACCAAGTAAACTGTAGGCACCCTGCCCTCTGTACTGTCGTGGTCCCTTGGCTCGGCCGCACTCTGTCTCCTTCACCTCATCCTTCTTCCTGGGGGTGCCCCACTTGGGGGCATAGGAACAATGCGCCCTGCATGGTGGCCTACGTACCGAACCCCTTCTGTATGATATCCCAATCAAAATCATAATTCCTTACTGCTGACCTCCAACATTTTACCTTCCATAATGTGACAAATGTTTATAAAACTTGTGCATAAATCACTTGAGAGTCTAGGAACATGTACGGGCGTAGTATGTTGCGTACCCCACTCGAGGGTAATAAACTCTATGGCCATTGATAATGGGAGCTTTGTGCATTAAGTTACTCTACACCAAATTACAATTTTTATCGGTCACGCCTCCTTCTTTGGCACAACTAACTGACTAGTTACATATAAGGACAAAGGTTAACTACTCCTGGGTGTGTGAATTCAATAAAAACTACTTAGAGCCGCAGGGGTCTCACGGGTTTGTTCGCACCGTGCCCTTAAACAACTAACACTGCACAACTATGATATTCAATAAGCGCTTTTGCACAAGAAATCACTTATACCATTGCCGAGTGTGTTATTTGTAGCTGTTGTGAGAACAACTTGACCAAGCAACCCAATAACCTTTGCAGCTAATCTCATTATTCTTCTCCCACTTTTCGCGAAAGTGAGACCAAGGTTTCCACCGGCATGACCCTGTTGTCATCAGGTCGGCATTGCTTACCCTTGTCTGATTTGTGGCTATTAGCGAGGTGCCGGTTGCCAGATTAAGAAGTACAAGAAACGTTCGTGACCGCTTCAAACCAGGCACTGAAAACCGAACCGCACGAATACACACTCCCCTTCTTTCTGCTATCGATTCGCTCGATTTTGCAACGCAGCGATAATCTTAACAGAAATCGCCGTAGTAAAAACCATCGGCATGTCCACTTTCAAGTTCAAGCGTTATGCCATAATCGCACCAAGAGAGACCGTTAAACTGAAAGGTAATGCATAATTTATTGACCTTGAGCGAAACCTTACTTCATTTTCTCTTCTGTCATTCGTTTTACATTCTGTTCTATATTCCAGCAAAACCTTACCTTTGTAAATTCTTTAAAGGGTACCGCTTAATATGGAATTCCAAACTTTTGTTTAACATTTTGAGAAACAAATGAATGGTGACTTACAGTGTATAACAAAGCTCTCCATTATCAGAACTACAGTAACCAATATATTGGAAACACTTAATATTACAAACACTTTTTATTTAATACAGTGCGATCTATACAAACCTGAGCCACTTCAATAGGCCATAACTTTTGAACCAACAATACGACACTCGTGTAACTTTAGGAAAATATAATACACAATTGGAAGATTACATTATACTATTTACATCTTCTTTGTAACAGGAGAGACATAGTCGATAGGATGGGAGAGCAAGATGGGGTAGAGACAACAGTTGATTTAATCTGATGGTTACTTACTAAGCTTTGACAATAATGAAGCGGATGGCAGAAAAAAACATACTCCAAGGTCTTGAAGAGACTGTGCTGGAGTGGCAGCAACAGTTAAATAAGTATATACATTCCCTTCCGGGGGAGCTGTGTCTCCTGATAATCGAGGATGCTTATAGATGAGCCTCCGCAGGCGGGTGGCATGACTACTCTTGTTTCCAAGTTTTAAGAGACCCCAAAATAAGATGAAGAAGAACAGACGGCTGCAAGAATAAGCAGCCCTTAATATAACGATTCTCCTAACATAGCATACCTTGTGCCAAGGAAGGCGAACCAGCGCCAAAGTTAACGTATTTCCCAAGCAAAATGAAGCATCCCCATAATTCTTAGCACATTCTAGCGGACTCAGAATGTAATTTCATCATTATGAAATTTACACATGATCGACATGAGCACACAGGATGTTGATGTCATGAGTTGATGTCTTGGAAATATCGCATTAAGCTGTTCTCACGGGTCATCAAAACGAGGGACTTGAGATACTGTAAGAAAATGTGCAAGAAAATCGAGAACCATGACATGTATAATATAATAGATTTCTAAATGTTTCCGAACATTCCTCAACCATCCGCGTAACATTAAGTATTTTATTTTGTCATAAGGGTCCTGCTTTAGTTTAAAAAATATGTGGTTTATTATATATGTATGTATACAAGGGGACAATTTAACTTCAGACTGTATAATATCTGCAAAACTAAGCGCTGTAGAAAGAAATATCTTGAATAAAATTCGCTTGATATTAAGGGGAAAAGTAAATGACATTGTCTTTTATTCGGAGAACGTTCTGATGGTCATTTTTTGGGTAACTTCAGTATTTTAATAGGACCCTACCTATTTATTTTATTTCCTCACTCCTCATAAAAAGAACTAAAAAAATTGTAGGAAGGACTTTGCAAATGTTCTTAAACCAACGCAAATAACGAAGAAAATTCTAAATGGTCATGTATAACTCGACAGAGCGTGGAGCCGTATTGACCTCCAGGTGACCAGCGCTGCGATCGTCCCTTCTCAGGTCTTATCTGGGCAATTAGAAGAGTGAATTATTAGTAAGTTGATGTACAGTAAGTTACGAAGTTATGTGGGATAAGTCGAGTTAAACATCTCTCTGCAGCAAATGTTTTCCGATAGGCCTTCTCGCTTTGCCATGTAGTAGGAAGAGCGCGATTGTTTGGACCATCCGTGAGTGATTATTTGAGGGTCAGGTTACTTATCACAGTTGGGAACCCGCATTTTTATGTGGTTTCTTTATTACTCATTAAAACTAGTTTTTATAAACCATTTACATAGTAGTACATGGATCTTTCACTATACAATTAAACACTGATGAGAGGTAGCTACCAGAGTATCACCAAGTACCTCAGGGTAATGAATGTGCAAAATGATGTCTTTCTGCCTCAGTGCAGTTTCAAATTGATGTGTCCATAAAAGCATGTTTTCTTCAGTATTGGCACAAGCATTTCGTATACACACCTTCATGTTGGCAGTTGTCTTTACAATAGAATTTTTCCTTGAGGTAACCCCATAAGAAAAACTATAGTGATATAAGATCAGGTGATCGAGCTGGCCAATTAATGGGACCTGCGCGTCCTATACAATGAACATGCTAATTATTATTTAAAGCCACCCTGGCACCACGTGCATAGTGTGCAGGACATCCATCATACTAGTATTGTCGCGCTGCTCGAACCGTTACCATGGATTTATCTTTGATAATAGAAACCTTTCAGACAACGCGCTGATTATTCTTGAAAGAGTGAGAGGGAAACTGCCGCCACTTGCCGGCCCTGTGCTAGCACCTATGACTGCATCACATCAGAAAATGGAATTCGGAGGAATTACAAATGACAGATGTTTACTCCAAGTGGAGTAATCAGTACATTATCTGAGAGGTATCTATTACCAAAGGCCCAAATGACCTTGTTGTCGACGGGCCTAAAACACCACACACACTCACTCTATTGCCAAAGGTAACAGTTTGAGCAGCGCGACTATACCACATTTGTGACCTGCAAGTACACTAATGATTGATACAAGGAAAGTGCCCAACCATGGAAAGTAAATAAAACGGACGCAATATGTCATTGCCTCCTATAATACTACGGAGTTGAATGGGGTGACCGTTCAAATTTTCGTAATTATTTATGATTCTGTAAGAGCAATTTAAAAGTGTTTTATACAAAGGTTATTTAGTTATTTTTATGAGAAGTAAGAAAGCAAAATGAAAAAGGTAGTTTCCCATGTAAAAATATTGAATTATCTCTAAACTGACCATCACAACGTCCTCCGAATAAAATACGATTAATGGAATTTATTTTCCTCTGTAATATCGATCGACTCCTATTCAAGACATATCTTTCTACAGCTCGTAGTTTCGGAGATGATATAGTGTCTCAAGTTAAATGGTCCACTATGTGTGTGTGCTCCTGCGTGTGCGTGCGTGCGTGCGTGTGTGTACATGAGAAATAGAAAATATACCTAAATTAAACTACGACAGAGGGATAAATCTTAATAGAGGAATGTTACCTCTTCTTCCTGGCTTATAAGTGCCTTTTTGCTGATATACGGTCTTTGCTTGACTTGCTTTTTAATTAAAAATAGCTTATTTTATCCAACTCATATTAATTTAAAAGTAAATTTTCACTCCTAGCCGTCATTTTATCTTCAGACAGTTTTCACGTCTCGCTGAAACTGTGTAGACCTCTTAGCTCTGTAAGGGCGCAGATAACCTCAGCAGTTATGCGCCCTTAATCCAATTCTACTATTACTTCTACTACTTTAAACAATTCCTTGATGTACTTCATCATTTTAAGCTTTTTCCAACCTCGTAAGATATTAACATGAATAGTCGGAAATGTTGGTGAAAAATATTCTTGTTCTCATGTCTAAATATAGGTAACTTAGGTAAGCCTGTTGAAGCTTAGATATGAGTATACCAGTATTCCGTGTTCACATAAATTCGAAGCACTCCTTATTATAGCCCCAACAGTAGGCTTAAAAGATAAATAAGGAACAGCAAAAACAAGGCGAAATTAAGAAAAGTCAAGGTGAAGCACTGGCACCTTTTACTTTCGTGGCGGGCTTGTTAAAAGGATCTTTGGACGTGACTAACTGCTGTAATATGGATCTGCGGTGATTTGGAATTAGGGGGTCATGTGGGAACACGATCGTATCTTCTGCATGTGGGAGACGACTCTGGATTTGTTTTGCACGAATTCAGAGACGACAATAAACTCTCCTGCAAATGTAGTATGAAGAGATACAGGTTTGACGTTTCTGGGTTTAATCACAACAGGAGCTATCTTTTGATGCACGTAATTTATTTTCAAGGAGAGCAACATTAAGAAAAACATTTCGAATTAGAACGGAATTAATGCCAATGTTACCACATTATTTACTAAGATGTTTCGCACGCAAGCGCGCTGCCACAAATGTAACCCAGATGTGAAACATACAAGTTGGAAGTTTAGGTAAACTTCTCTGCAGTGTTACTTTTCAGGCATTGATGGTCCATTTCTTACGTCACGCCGTGTTCCCAAATTACATGAATAACGTTCTTGTTCAATTCAATGCATTTTGAAAACTAGCCCTGAATCAAATGCTGAAGGGGTTATCTCTCCTTTCTGCAGAATTTTCTTTTAATTGCATTAGGCTGCTCAACTGTTCATGCATCTCTGGTCCAGTGCACCGTTGCCATTTGTCGTTCTGCTCTAACTGCTTTGAAACAGAGTAAATAAAGGATATATAGGGCAAAATGTGGCAACGGTGACATAGATACTGTCTCATAATTAATGTCTTTTATTTTTAAGAACAACAGATACTTGAACTGTGTTCTGACAAGCAATTAACTGAGTTTCAAGGTATAGACCATTAGATTCTAGTCCGCCTCGGTACTGCAGATGGTAGCCAGTCTGCCTCACGTTAAAAAGGTTCCGAGTTCGAATCTCGGTCAGGGTGAGTTACCTGGATAAGGTTTTTTCCGGGGTTTCGCTTATCCTGAGAGAAGAATGTTGGGTAACCCTAAGCTCCATGGACTCTGGAAGGTAAATTACACACACAAAAACACACACACATATTAGATTGTATGGTCTTGAGCCATCGTTCGGCGAAGTTTATTATTCTATGGTGGTACAAGAATCGGGTTGTGGATGCGAAGAATTCGGTAACATCCACTTGCAGTGCTTCAAATTTGTCAAAATTTCTTCCATGTAGAAAATGCGCCATGGATCGAAAAATATGATAATCTGATGGTGCAAGATCAGGTCTGTGTGCTGGATGTGGTAGCAGTTCGATTCCTTCCAATTCCTGAACTTTTTCCATGGTTGTTCGTGCAGTATGTGGTGTTGCATTGTTCTGTTCGCTTAACTACTGCTGGATATCTCCGTCTCAAACTTTCATGAGCTCGTTCTAGTTATTGAGAATAAAATCTTCTTCAATCGCCCGCCCATTTGGAACAAACTCCCAGTGGATCACAACTTCATAATTCCAACAGACACATAACATTAAGTTGGGACCGAACTGATTTTCTTAACAATGACTTCGGCAGGTTCGCGGTCATCAAGCCACTGTCTCGAGGCACCAGGGTTTCGCTAATATACCTATTTTTCAACAAAACTGACAATTCTCCTGACAAATCTATCGCTCATGGGATTACGGGTAAGCTGAAGACAGATATCCTCTCCACGTTCCGCATGTTAAGGTGCCAGTTCATGAGGTAGAGATCTACAGGTTCTGTATGATTCTTCAAGTGTCTTAAGTGGCGATGTATGGTATCTTTTTACGCACTGATACCTAAATTAAAGGATTGCAATAAGTAAAGAATCATGATGGATTTGTTACAATACGTGCAGCGGCAGCTGAGTCGAATATCATTTAGGGTGAATAGTTGTTTTAACAAAAGAAACGTAAGAAACGGTGTCCTTAGCACAGTTCTAAAGGGTAGTACTTGACTTTGTTTGAAAAGGATATTCTTCGGACCCTTTATAATGGCATGAGCGAGTCTAATAATCACAATGGACAAAATAGTCACAAAGGGAATCTATGCCTGAAAAGAGGACTTCTAGAAGTGAAAGTGACACACACCCACGCGCAGTGTGGGGGCACTCAGTTGGTGGCTTGGAGCCGATTAAGAAAGTCATCGCTTCTGCCTTGGTCGAGGGCAGACAAGAAGCGATGAGATAAGATATTTTTGGGTTCATATAGACGTGAAAAACGAATTAAGTTGTATCGAGCAATAAGCATTTCACATATAAGAACTCTAAACGGCGATATTGGTAACCCTTTGTCGGCAACTTCGAGCTTAATGCAATGATAAAAAAAAGAAGTGATTAAACCTGTTTGAAACGGGCATTCTAGTGTCATTAAAACCATCTTTCTCATACATACCCACGCATACCCAGAGAGAAACCTCATTTCTCAACCCGGAGCTACCCATTATTGCTTCAAATTGTCCCGCCAAAGTGGATCTCGCTGTGCCACCATCCTTTTCCCGCTCCAGCACTAAGTTCATCTAAAAGCCTACGGGTACTTTTCCAGATGTTCTCGCAAAATTTGGCACGTGTGCTCAATGTTCCATAATTTAGGTCTTCCAGAACGTGGTAAATCTTTAGTGTTTCCGTCTAGATTGGTGAAACGTTGGAACCATCGTTGTGCCACACGCTTACTAAGGACACCTTCTCCTTCCACTTCACATATTCTTCGAGCTGTGACAACGGCTTTATAATCTTGTTTCCAGTAGTGTTTTAGAAGGACTCAGTTTATTAACAACTGAGGACTGATACATGTTCGCAACGTACGCAGCACGGACTATGGCATCCTGTAAATAGCATTTCCAAAGCAAAGAAACCCAATAAATTTTCCAAAATAAAAGAACCAACATTACCTAAGAAACAACTCGGTAATAACCTATAAATGGGAATTAATACGTAGAAGGCTGTAGATATGGGTTAAGGGGAGAAAGGTTATACACAGAGTTGAACCTAACCAATAACCGGTACTGAAATAAACACACACGCTTGTTTATGTTTATATTTTATAATCAACACGAAAGCTTAATCTTTCATATCTACTTGCAGTTGGCTTCACTCTGTTTTGTTGTGTGGGTTAAGAGGAAACAGAATCGAGTATGAGATGTTAAGATGCTATTGACCATATCCTGACCCTGAGGCTCTATACTCTTTTGGTGCATGGCGATAAAAAAAACTGAGTAACAACATTTTAAAAGTGATTCAAATATCGAAAACCTAAAACAAATAGATATCATGGAAGTGGATATAATCACAAAAATGAATTTACTAGCATTTAATTATAACTTTAAGTCTATATTTCTACATTTGTTGGAGTAAATTTTTATAGATCTATTTAGCAGTTATACAACATTTTCCCAGCAGACGTAATAAATACATGTTACTATCTAAATATTTAAAATATGACAGTATAATCATAAGCTTAAATGTTTTTGATAAAATTGGAAATATATTTTATGTAAAAGGTAGCTTTGAATAACGAGTTTCGTTAAAAACTCTAGAAATATTGAGTTTAAATGCCAACTTTGGTGTTTATAGGTCCTTCCGTTCCTTAAACTTTTTCTTAAAACTTCAAGGGTTCTTAAATCTTTGAAATCTGAACATTGCTTGCTTTACTTACTGCAAGTATTAGCACAGAGATTAAAAATAGCCCGAACATTACGTGTGATTTGTGAAAGTAACGTTGCTTTATCTCATCTTTTAAAATTAATACTAAGTTGAAATAGAAGAATTCCAAGTGCATTGATAATTTGAGATACAAAGTATTATTTGAAGATACAAAAGTGTCAGTAATAACACAGATAATTTAGTTAGAACTGATTAAACGTAAGTAAATCTATAACAAACATGCTTCAAGGTCGCACTCTGATATTTATTACATTCGAAGCACTTTACATGCATCTTGACTGACCAGTATGCATTCTCTGGAAATAAAAAGTGATACTTGTAGAATGAATCATGAGAAAGATTCTGTAATGACGTTATGAGATGCTAATTCATTTAAAGACAGCAAATTAAGTCATCTATCTCCGCATCGGTGAAATGTGATCTTTTTCTGTCAAGAACGTCCACTTTAGTAACAAGCCAAGCCACTAATCAAATGCCTAGGAGTTTTCACCTCTCGGCCTAACCGCAGAATTTCAAACACCCACACTTCGAAAAACCGCAAGTTACTCTCAGATAATAACACGATCGATTCTGACGTCATATCTTCTACACCATCAATGAGTGTTGCTTTCCCCAACAACCAATACTTGACCCTGAAATATTTTTATTCCGAATAACAAGTCGGTACGTAATTAGTGTTGTTACAAGAGCAGAACATGATGGATGAGGCTGGGAAGCCTGTTTTTGTAATGTAATCATTGCATCATAACACAAGTCTCTGATGCTATAAAAGCTGCACAGCGCATTTACTAAAGAATACACGCAAATGGCCTTGCAATGCACAGAATTCATCAAGTACAAAACCGATAATTTATCGTGTAATCGTCAGTACTATTTTGGAAACTGACTTTCACTCCAGGGAATGCAGCATTGAATGTACATCTTTCATGTCTCCCAGAAGTACGATTTCAATTCTGCAGCATGAAATTCCTTATGCTGGATTCTTAATGAAGAAGTTTATTAATTTTTAAGCGAAATGCACAACTTATTTGTGAGATCTCAGAGGAACCAACGCCAATTGCGTTCAAAAATTGTGGTCCATATAGTAACGGGACCGTTTATTTTAATGATTAAATTCAAGTTATTCGAGCCTCCGCTTCTAAATCCCCTTTAGAAGTGCAGCTCCAGAATATTAGGGAGACCCTACAAACTTTGAAATGGCAATAATTAATAACAATTACCCTGACTAAACTCACGAAATAGGAAGTCAAGGCTGTTTTTAATTAAATCGCAGCAGGTAGATGAGATCCATCAAGGAGAACCACTATTGACAACTTAGTCAATACATGTCAATACATGAGTGCTCTCATGTATTACTGTGAGAATGAGTGTTTGGGTAAGACCTAACTTCAATGGGTATACGTTAAGAAAGAAACCTTCCTTAAACGTCAAAGCGTTAGCAAATCCTATGGAGATAATTTTCAGGATCAGATATAATAAGACTCCAGAGGACCAGAGGTAGTCCTGGTCGGGCGGGGCAATTTTTCTTTTTACCCGTCCGGGTGTCTTCTGCCGCAGTGCCAATGGAGCGCAAAATGGTGAATGGCAATTAACCCGGAGAAGAGCTCTGCAATTCTTCTGACGAAAACCAGAGTCAACCGGTTGCAGCAGAACTTCGTTTTACGGCGCCGTAGAATCCCATGGGTGCAAACGGCGAAGTATCTCGGAGTGACGCTGGACCGCAAATTAACTTAAGCTCCGCACGTCAAAGGCAAGGTCCAGCTTGGACACATCGCGCTCAGGAACCTATACCCAATATTCCGTTCAACCATGCCCCGCCTTCTCAAACTCTAGCTGTACGGCTGTGAGATCTGGGGAACAGTGGCAAATACCACTTTCGTCAGACTCCAGACGCTGCAGAGCAGGGCGCTCAGAATAATATACGATACAGACTGGAGATTCCCAGCCCAGATCCTTCATGAACATTCAAAAATCCCGTACATTGTCGATGTCATCCGAGAGAGGGCACGATCAATGTACGACAAAATCCAAACCCAGGGCAACCCTTTGGTGAACTCCCTTGGCAGATATGACCAGAGGGAGCAAAGACGCTTGCCATCATACAAACTCCTCAGAGACGTCTTGGGGCCCCTTGGTTAACCCAAGGTAAAGCCCATAAGCTCCAAAATTTATATTACGCCTGATGGCTCAAGCGTTAGGCCACCCGTAATCAAAACGGGGCAAAAACACTAAACCGATTCCACCCCAACGTGAGAATGCAATAAAACCGCTAAACTGCTGCCTTCTGAGACTACTCAAGGGTATCCAAACAAAAATTTTAAACAAAACTACAACCTACCCCCAGCAGAACAATAAAAAACTTTCCTGAATCACTTCGCAGGTTAAGCCTCAAAACGGCTAGGTACTCTTAAACTACTGCTATGGAGAATTACGGTGTTAATCAGAAATAAAAACAGCATACTGGAAAGTGTTGAATAGGTAGACGCATTCTGCTGGACAACCAGGAAACTAACAAGAATGTGAAAGCGACTAATATAACAGTTCTTAAGGAAGAAACAGGAAGATTTTATCCATGCTGAATCTAACAATCACACTGTGGATGGTCAGAGGTAGCTGAATATACCTAGCAGTTCAAACTATGCCCACCTCAGTAGCGTGGGGGTAGCCTGTCTGTCTCTCTGTCTGTCTGTCTCTTTCAGTCTGTCTGTCTGTCTGTCTATCTGTCTCTTTCTGTCTGTCTATCTGTCTCTTTCTGTCTGTCTGTCTCAGTCTGTCTATTTATACATTGAATTTAAACAGCTATAAATATTGTCCCAGCATCTGTGTAATAGCGGACTTTTTACTGTTCTTTTCAGCACATCTCTGGTTTTTCATTTTCAGCAAACCTTCATTTCCCTTTTGTCTAGTATTTTATTACGTACTGATTCTTTAAACATCCTGACTTGTTTTATCTCGCATTCCAGTGAGTTCTTTAATGCTTCAAAGATATTCACTTCCCCTGTTTTGGTTGCGTTTATCTGATTGCAAGTTTGTGTCCAGATTTCACAACTACAAAGCAATATATATAAACACAAATTATGAACATGAGGAAAAGGTGTTGCCAGAAGTAAGCTTATCCACACTGGCATTGTTGTTGAACTGGCACTTTATTATCCACATCTGATTGTTGACCTTAAAGGAATTAATAAGTAGCAGCTCATGCATTGGAACTGCAGCACAAATTAACTGTTAATATTAGCCACTATATATAAGTAGAAACCCAGGTAAGGTTTAATTCCAGCAACAGATATTATTATGTTCAATTTCCAATAATAAACGTGTCAATAATTGGGGGATTCCATACAACCATGTAGTAAGACAGGTGGATAGTTAGTGCCAAATACGTAAGGAAAAATTTCGATTTTATACCATTACACCATTAAGGAAGTGTATCAAGAACTACTACCAGCACAAATATTCTTCTGTTTGTACCAGTTCAAGAGATAATTTGTAGCTAAATTGTATCTAACCTCCGTACTTTCCTCTTACCACGTATTTACCGAACCTATTCTGTTTAGTTCATAACAGTATCCAAGGTTTATGTTGAGGCGGCCTGCCAGAAACACTTTCCCGACTGTGCAAGAAGACAACTTGGATACATTTTAATGTTCGATATGCCTCTTGTGGACTGGAAGTTCTTTCAGCTCGTTTGCATAATGTTGGATGATGCGCAGATCAGGTCAGACCTTAAGGTTAACCGCTTACACCCAAATTGTCCCGCACTTGTTGTTCCCGATGACGTCACATTCTTCAGAGAAAGTATACTTCCTTCTTATTATATCACAAACTGACCTCCCTGCAGGTGTCCCATATTATTTGTGTCATTGGAACCAACTCTTAGTAATGCAATCAAATTGCCACTTGGTCTACTGATCAACAAAAGGGAAGGAAAATTTAAGGAAATAAAGGCGAAGTTGTATTAGAAGACACTCTCGAGTACCTGTTTATTAAGGAAATGTAAAGGTAATCAACTATAAGGTAATCAACTAATGTAAGTGCAGAAATGCTGCAAAAAGGAAAGAAACTTATAGAAAACTTTCAAGAAGAAGAAAAATAATAACGTCCTCTCTTTAGGTTCATTTATATCGTTATAACATTCCGCTATACAGAGATTACCATTGTCACCCGGCCGCTGCGTCCACAGAGGAGTGAGAAGGAATGGGATTTTGTAGGGGTCAGGACATTGACTCCCCCAACCCTGCGGTGACTACCGGGCATTTTAGGGACGTCACCTTTCCATTAGGATAGCTACTCATTTAGCATCACGAGGATGAGGGATGTAGAAATAAGACTATTATAGTATGTGCCTTATTTTAGTAGCAGTAGCAAGTTTTAACTAATACTTATTGAGGAAACTCTTTGGGAAGTTTCACTATTATGACGTTAAAATTGTATCAGAGGGACCAATTTTTATTCTAATGGTACCAAGAGTTTTACATTTTTACAATCAAACAAATTGTATAAACAAATGTACACTCCATAAATGTAAACAAACAACACGTCCAACATCAAATTGCGTTTTTAAATGGAACATGTATCTTTATTCCAGCAAAATAAAAACTATAGCTACAATTTGTGATAGCACACTTGGTTCCAGGATTCTAAACCTTATACGTTCTTAAATATGTGGCTGTTAGAGGATATCATTGGAGCCACCATTTCATCGCATGTACTTGTGTGCTCAGAGCAGTTTGCTTGCACTGGCCTGTAGCCTGCTGTAAACAAAGCGGTATCAGGTCGGCATGTTCTAGCTTCAGTGTGCTAGTGTCTTCTGATCTGGTCTGCTAAAATACTGTAACGTAATTCACTTACGTCCGGATATTGATACATTCATATTGAGACATTAAATCATGTTTTCGTGTGGCATGTAACAGTTGCCGTCGATATGCCGGCCTTCAGTAACCAAGGAAACCTAGATATTATTTTAATTTACAGTGAAGGTTGCAGAAATGCTCTGGCAGCGAACGCTGTACGTTACCCGGATCGATGGAGTCCTACACCTCGTACCATTGCCAACATCTGCACGAAACTCAGCGAAACAGGTAGCTGGCTCCCACAAAGCGACAACATACAAATACAGCGACTGGCACTGGTAACAAAATTGCTGTTCTGGGTGTTGTATCCTACAATCCTGAGGCAAGTGTCCGACAGATTGCACGAGGTTCTGGAGTAAGTCGCAGTAGTGTGAGCAGAATTTTGCAAAGGCATCGGTTTCATCCGTTCGATATCTCACTTCACCAGTGACTGTACGGGAATGACTTTGAATCCCGCATTATATGTTGTCGTTTTGCACTTCAAGAATTGCAAGGTAATACAACATTCCTAAGCAATACGTTGTCTACGGACGAAACTTTATTTCCAAATCGTGGTCATGTGAATCTGCGGAAAATGCACAACTGGTCAGTGCAAAATCCGCAATGGATTGGCCAAGTTGCTCATCAACGACCGAGGAGTGTCAATGTTGGGTGTGGTATCACTGGTGACCGTATCTTCGATCTCTATGTTTATCAAGGAATATTAAACGGACAGCGGTATGCATAATTTCTGCACCATACCTACTCTACCCCTCCTCATGGAGGATGTGAGATTGGAAACACGTCCATCAATGTGGCTCCAGCATGATGGATGTCCCACACATTATGCACAAATTTCCAGAGCGTTGTGGATGCGAAGTTTTCAAATAGGTAGATTAGACATGGAGGTCCTGTAAGATGGCCATCTCGATCCCTAGACTTGACGGCAAAGAAGCCTATTCTTTCTCTGGGGCACAGTAAAAGATAGAGTGTATTAAGAAGCGCCAAAGACACTAGAGGGTATATTACAACATCGTATTACTGCGGTGTGTGCGGCAATATCTGTAGAAACCTACAATCAGTGCAACACTTTCTTGTTACCAGATTCCAAAAGTATATTGATGCAAACGGAGGGCACTTGAAACATCGGTTTCATCAGACAAGACGTTACTGGTGATTTTGAGTGCATTTTCCATGCCGGATGCAGTGCACAACAATAAAGTTTCTGAGAGCTATAGGTAAATGTGTTTAGAAAAGAGGAACCAAGTGTGTTATCACTAATTGTAGCTTTAGTTGTCATTTTGTTAGAATAAACATACATGTTCCATTTTAAAAACACAACTTGGTGTTAGAAGTGTCATTTGTTAAACTTGATGGATTGTGCATACCTTCTCACTGGTGAGCTCCTTACGCAGGTACATTCCTGGTCAGTTGGAATTTTCATATTTTGTTTCATTTTGGAGATACTTGACGTCGCAGAGTTAGGTGGGACACCCTGTATATTCAAGATTTATGGCGTACGCTGTTTATGCATTCGCAAGAGCAAATATTTTTAAGCCATACTTCGCTGGTTTACTTGGAATATACTGTTGAAACGTTACATCTAAATGCCAGTAATTGCTTATCAGTGGTGATGGCTTCAATGGCAATTAACTATTGCAGAAAACTGTGTACTGTAAGTTCAAATAATTCTCTTACCGGAGCTAGCTTGTCTATATCTCTGCGCGTAATCCTATCTCTTAAATTGTCAAATCTAAACCATCTCAACAGAAAATGAAGTCGTTTCAGTTTCCAAATAACAAGATTCAAGGTCATCTCACCATCTTCCAGCCAACGCTACCTCAGCAACAATCACTTACAAAGGAATCATTGTTTATGGTGCAAAACAAAATGCCCACAGTACTTCGGAACGGAAGCATCATAATAAACAAATAGGTAATTGCAATGGAAAGCGATTGAGTATGTGAATGACAATGGTGATCGACACCACATAATTAGTTCACAACAAACACATTAGAGAGCAGCAGCTCTGGCTAGACTGAATTGTAGTTAAACCAGAGGCGCTTCTTCCTTGATGCGTTTGAATCTCCGAGTCACCAACTTATTTTTAATAACTTGTATGGTTTTCTTTTATGTTACGGCATTTAATTTTCCTTTATAAAAAGTTACATTTTGTAACGGAACCGTTCTCTTGGCGCTCACATGTCGATAATGCAGCTAGCTTACTCCCAACTAGTGATTCGTTATTAAAAGGCCAAGGTGACCGAAACACTTGCGGTGAGACAGGAGGGGATGGAGGGGCAGAATGCATTGCTGGTTACCATGGCTACGGATTTGATTCATACAAGCCGTATATTCCGCACCAACTCGTGTTGCCAATACATTACAGGAGCTTCTTCCTACTTTTTTCGTATTTGAAAAGAAGTCTGGTGGTAGAAGTGGTAACCCGCTTGAAGCGAGCCCTGCGTGTCATGTACTACTGTTTATCAGTTAGCATCCTGTGTAAAAACGTAATTTTTTATGTGATCAGTGATTATTGGATGATATGTGAAGTGTTTAATTTTTCATATTTAAAGAACTTACAATGAATCCAACACAGACTTGTTGTCTTCAAACAAACTTTTCTTTATGTAACAATGACAAACGCGTTGTGGTAAATGTCGGTAGGCCAACACCAGTGCTATGGTTAGAAAAACTTTACGGTACACCAGAAAATTTGACTCTTTAATATGAGGAACATAATTGTGTGGGATTGAAGGATCTGAGAAAAAACACTAACAAAAGTGCGGACGCTCTTCGGTAAAGCTCACATCGATATATATATATATATATATATATATAATGAGAACGTTAGGTAAGCTTAACAGGTTTTTTATGCAATATCCCATTAGAAAAGTACATATAAATGACATTTCATGGACATAATGAAAGCGAGGACTGCTTAAATAAACGTATTTTTAAGAAACTTCTGGATTCACACACAGAGGGAAGCCACATCGAAATTCAAAACCACTATTCCAGTATAAAATCATTTTATGCGATGCTGATTTTGCGAATTCAGGTTAACCAATTTTTCGAGTCACCTAATTAATTCGCCCAGAGCCGTGCCTGAGTTAAACATTCGACTGAGAGGTACACAGAGCCACGCATGCTAATAGATTTGGTAAAACGTTTAGAAGAAAGCACTGGATGACACCTGTCATGCACGCGCCTATCCTAGGATTAAGAGCTCATCCAACAAAACAAAATTATACTGGTCGCCAATCTAGAAAGTGATTGACATTTCGTACGGAGAGAGAGGCGACGTTGCCGCTTATTGCTGCCGCGTGGAGAGCAATAGGATTACGCGTTTGGAGGTGATTCATTTGCGCCTGTAATTGGTATTTTATTTATAATTATCAAATATTTATAATTCTGTACACAAAGACAATAGTACAGTCGTGGATCTACATACAAACGCTAGAACTTGCAAAAATACATCAATGCAAAGATCATCGTAACAAAAGAAGCATGCCTGTGACATTTTGATGCTTATTGAAGTAGGAAAATTCCGCTTACATAATTTGTTCCGGCAGTTTCTAACTTATACCCCAATGTCTAATCTTCTTCTTTAAAATACTCTTGTTTCCCAATCTTAACCTTAATGCCCTTACTGACACCTACAGCACGGAAATGGAATACTAGACTCCCCTTTCAATTTCTCCTCATCGATGTATTCTCTCACAGAGCATATTATTTCCCGTGTATGTCCTTTAATTTGAATACCTTTACCAAATACAGTTTTATTTGGTTCCCGAGCGCGTTCAGGTTTTCGCTTGTCACTATATTTAGACATAATTAAACATTCATTAAACACAATTGCAAATGATCATAACACGCGCACATATACACGAACTCTCACACACGTAAACCAAGGCAAATTGCCAAAAATAAAACGCAAAGTAACTTTCCAGTACAGGATCTCTAACTGCTGTATACGTGAGTGCATTTTGTTTATGCGGCGTTATTAGAAGAGAAATAAAAACCTGGATATTGTATATACTGCAGCGTTTGTGTAACTCGCACGCCCGCGTCATGCTAAGCACGTGTTAGAATATCGGCAAACCAAGGTTTAGCGTCTGAAGTTGTCATGGAAACGTCTCGAATCTAATTGGTCATCTTAATCGTTACCATGACAACCGTTATGATGTACTCATCCCCTCCCATTTATTTAGAGCGTTCTCCCATGTGGTTACTAACTGTCAATCACATTCTAGTTCGGTGACCAGTATAAATTATGTACAAAAGCATTCATGATAGACTAGATATTGACATCATTTGAGTAAGTTAGTGATGTTAGTATTGAACATGTTTTCCTCTATACGGATTGTACAAATGTTTAATTAGGTACCATTATCTTAAATGTACATTTAGTTAAAACATCGCATGTGGAAATAAAGGTGCGCAGCTGTCCTTGACTGCCTGGTGTTAGCAGCAACATGCTGGGTTCTCTTAATGTGCTGTTTAAGGTGAGAGAGTTATGTTATTATAAATACATTTTCTGAGAAGTTCTTAAAAAGGCCGGTGTTCGCCTACGCGTCACGTGCAGACCAGAGTAAGTCACGCTTTAACCTTACTCCAATTTCCAAGCGATACATAAATTCCCCCACTAATTGCCCTGAGATCTCCGTGCAGAAATTGCCTATCATCCACGTGACAAGCAGTAACGTCGAAGTCATGCGTCTCGGAACGGTTGTTCTGCTGTCATAATGAGAACAGGTACCACGGCAACCCTGCTGGGAAAAATATATTAAGAATGCGACTACTCACCAACTACTGCACGGAATGTCAACTACTGAACGGTTACGGAAGTTTCTCACAAAGGTCACCAGGTACTGATATGGTGAAGCGCTGAAATTGGAGGTCAAGTTAACATTATCGTGTTTCACATTGTTATAGCAGAACTTCAACAACTTTACTTACATATGAGAAACTAAATGGGCTCCCAGATTCAAATAAATGGGCAAAATATCAAATATGTATCGTAACTATGAAAATTCCGGTTTGGTTTACACAAAAAGTTACAACATTAATATAAAAATTAGAAATACCAAAAGGAGGACATTATACAGGGTATCAATCCAATTGACAATTTCAGCATTGATTGTAATCTAAATTTAAATAATTGCATTAATAAAAGGGAAACTTCTCCAGAAATGGCTAATGCTTAAACTTTAGAAACTATACAATCAAATTACCCTTCTGTAACCTGGACACCTATTTATACAGATGGCTCTCTCTTAGATCAACATGGAGCAGGAGCTGGTGCTGGGTTGGAATTCTTCTCTCTCTACAACATGCTGGAATATATACTACAAATTTTGATCGTGAAGTTTGAGCTATTTATATTTCGCTCCAAAACGTTAATTTGCCTGCAACGTGGCAAGAATATAGTGACTTTGTGGGTTCTAGAATTAGAAGTATTGTTTGCAGATATTTAAAATGCTCTTTATTGTAGTAAACAGTAACCTTGTACAACTCTAGCAGCAGCAAAATGACGTAACACACAAACCGCAGTCTTCAAGGTCGTCTCGTTCTCAGCTGCACGTAAACAAACGAAAGAATTCGCTGCGGTACAGTTCAAATGTACACACACTCAACTCAACTGGCAACTGACAACTCAATTAACAACTGACTCCGCTCTAACACTTCTCAGGGTTTGTATACCTCCAGTCATAGTTCTATATTGCAGTTGATCGTTCGGTAACAATCGCGACACAGCGAGAGAAAGACCGAACTATCTGTCTCTTTCTCTCTGTTTCTCTCTCTCTCGTCAAGCGCTTAGCGCTGCGCGCCACCATCTGTCTGCCTACGCATAGCTCCGGCTTTGCAGCGGCTCCAACCAACAATGCGATTGGCGACAATAGTGTTAGCTTGCCAGATTATTAAGCAGTAATTCATGCTGTAGCATCTACATCCTATCCATTGATGGAAAAATTATAGAAATGCAAAATATAATTCATACAATTAAAACACTTGGAAAACATATTTTTGCAATGGATTCCGGCTAACCGTGTAGTTCAGGTGGAAAGGCTACATATATATTAGCAAGACAGGATGTAAAATTAAACCAAGAGACAAAAGTCTTTTCATATGGATCAATTAAAGGGATTATAAATAAAAACATTAATGATAATTCAAAATCTGAACAAATTGATAAAAGTTGATAACAGAAATACGAAAATACTTCTAGAAAATACCTCTAATTCCGAAACTGCCACGTAAATCTGCTATTGCCATGATGAGACCATCTACAGAAAGCGATTGGCTAGGTAAACATCTCCATAGAATTGTCATATGAACTTCACTAAATTGTATATTTTCGTGGTAACGGGCATTAAAGTTTCGGCGCAAATAGATAACAGACGGCGGATAGTATTTCAGGGTAATAAAGAGCTTGCATAAGCAGTTAACGATAGCGCAGCTAGTGTTCACAAAGACCGGCAAATGAAGATAGCTAAGTTAAAGGACTTGCCGACAGAGATAGGATTTTACGTTTGGAAGGTTCTAGTGATATCTTGATTGATAGAGAAAAAGTTGTTTCTGATTTGTACGAGAAACCTCTCGAATTTATGAATGAGATATATAAGAGATTGTGACACGTGAGTTGTGAGTTGTGTAACAAGAGTGTTGTAACGAGAGCTGATCAGAACGTTGTTTGTTACTGCCATGGACCTTGGTAGATTGTGGTATGTATGTGATGTAATGTTGTTACGTGAGAACTGATTAGTGTATATCTTCGGAAATAAAGAACATTTAGAATTTCTGCAAATTGGATTTTTAATTCTACGCACCCACAGTCACAATATTGTACTCTCAAGATATAAAAATAATTCAAGAATATCTATAAAGCTTTACAATATTATCAAGATAAATTTCCAAGTACTGGGAAGCCAGAAGTAGAATGACTTCATTCTTAACTCCAGAGAATTAGCACCATACTATTCCACATTGTTTTCCTAGTTATTGTTCTACAAAAAATTCAAGGAAAATACGACGTGCAATCAACTTATAGCACCTCCTTTTTTTTCAGGCGTGGGACCAGCTGGAACTTCTAATTCTTTTAAATACACGTGGATTCTTTGTGAATGCGTGACAGAGATCAGCACTGTACAGTGCATAGAAATCTAGTAAAAGCGACGAGAGTTAGGACTGCTTTTGATACTTAAAATGGTGACGTTGTCATTGTAAGAACAAACTGCAATCATCCGTTTTCTCTACTCTGGTGATGTGACACCTATTGAAATTCATCGCCAGTTGAGTGAGGCATGTGGTGATGATACCATGGATGTGTCTAATGTGCATTCCTGGATGCGACGGTTCAATGAAGGCAGCACATCGTGTGACAACAAACCAAGACAGTACGCCCTCACACCAGCCGGTCTGGTGACATGGTCCAGCGAGTGGAGAAAGGTGTTTTGAAGGATCGCCGATTGAGCGTTGAAGACATTGTCTCCAAAATTGGCATTTCAGTGGGATCTGTGCACACAATCCGGTATGAATATCTGAAAATGTAAACGTGTTCTGCACCCAGGAGCGCACATTAGACACATCCATGCTACCATCACTACATGCCACACTCAACTGACGATGAATTTCAATAGATGTCACACCAATGAAATAGAGAAAACGAATGATTACACGCTGTTCTTACAATGAAAACGTCGCCATTTTAAGTACCAAGAACAATCCCAACTAGAGTTGCCATTAGAGTTCTATGACTGTACAGTGCTGCAATCTCTATAACGCATTCACAAAGTGTTCACGTGTATTTAAAAGAAAAATAGAAGTTGCTATCTGGTCCTAGTCCTGAAAAAATAGTTGTTATAAGTTGAATGCACTTCGTACATTCTTCAATTTTCTTCATATTGATCAACAGTTTCCATTATGTATTTAAAGAGTTCTTGCAACTATACAAGTTAATGAGATTGAAGAAAGTGTAGGTTATTTGCAGAAAATGTAAAACGTACATTCTATTTGTGATGCAAATAGCTTATATAGTAATATCTGTAGATATATTATTGGTAGTATGTAATATAATGAAAAACTTTCCATGTTCTAAAGAAAAATTTCTTCTTTAAAACTTTCTTCTCTGAACTAAAATATTATATGTTTATATTAACTTCATTTCTTTTTCTGGATTGCGTTATACACACACACACACACACACACACACTCACACTCACACTCACACTCACACTCACACTCACACTCACACTCACACTCACACTCACACTCACACTCACACTCACACTCACACTCACACACACACACACACACACACACACACACACACACACACACACACACACACACACACACTTCATAGATATTTCTCCTGAAAAATTCTGTGATCGGCGATTTAAAGTGTATTTTTGTAGTGGAAATCGTCCTATCGCATTATTTAGTTTAATTCAGTTCTCCCTCTATTTAATTGGGCAACGTTTTGCTTGCACCATCTATATCCCCAGCAACACTTCTCCGAGAACAATGGGTGTGTTCAAGAGGAACCCCTCCGTTATCCTATACTTCCTTAGCTCCACTTAATACTTATAGTAAATGAAGAACAGATAAATAAGACTTAAAATAAAAAAGAACGAAAGAAATAAAGACAGAAAAAGAAATAAAGTAAAAGTAAGACACCCTTCTGCCTTTCTACATATTAAAGTCTGACGCATTTCAGTTATTCAGTAATAAAGTTTATACCATTTGAATTAACCCACCTTTCTCATATTGCCCACCGCGTCTGTAAGGCTATCTAACCGCCAGTATTGATCCCTGGTATTCTTAATTGAACAATAGCCATTGTGTGCGGTATTGCGGCTGTAGAGAGTTTGTCGACAGCAGCCAGAAGATTCCCTTCCGAGAACTACTCGTCCTAAATTCCTTCAGGATTTTTATGGATGTTCTTTAACTTCTTTGTTCTCAGCCTCCCATTCTACATTGGGCATGAATAGCCCTTCATTGTACTCAGGCCTCCTTAGGCTTTAAGCTGCTTCATGTACTGTAAATCTATGACACGGACCACTGGCTTTACTTCCCTTACGAAACTTTTACGTCCGAAAAATATCCATCGCTCTTCGAAGGCTACTTCGAGAACCAGAAGCTATTGTAAAATCTTAAGAGGTAGTAACTATATCAGGATTCCACATTCTTTTCTCTTTGTATGACCATCAGGGAAGAGAGAAAGAGGAAGAAACATATGACGATCTCCAAATTGAGAAAAATATGAGTATTTTAACACTCAAACCATATCAAAGAGTACTCTGGAAATATTTTAATTCTACAAGAAATAATGTATTAGGCAAATATTGTACGCTTTAAGCTGTAAAACTGCAGTTTTCTCATACACTTTACCCAGTTTTCGTTGTAGAAGGAAGAGAACTTAAGAGGCTTTTCTCAAAATATTAATTTGTCTTGAAGATAATATGGTACTTGAATAAACATATAATCATTTGGAGAAAATCAGAATTGCCGTCTGCCTTGATCTTGTATTGGATTGTTCGGAGGGGATTAGGCACCTTGGCCAGGATGGTCTTTTGTACCGGTGCCACGGGAGGATGGAGGGAGAAGAGACAGCGGGAGCCCGACCCCAAAGAGTCACTACAGTACAGAGGGCGAGGTTTTCACATAAACTCCCTGGCGGTGGGTTTAGGGCAATCGTCATCCCACCTGCCGTGGCCCATAAACAGTCACGAGGCCGGTTCGGACACCGGAGGTCTCCTCCCCAGAGCAGAGTACTCCAGGCAGGTTTGCGCAACCGGCATCCTGGCTGCCATGCTTCTGAATTGGCCCACTAGGCCGGATCGGAGGCCGAAATCCGTCCCGCCGGAGGGGAAAGCGTTTTCCTCGGAGCTTATCATCCCGACATGTACAGCCGAGACTCCCACCGACACTTCTACCCTGAAATAGACCCCCAGTTAAGTGATGATCTGGAATGATGCTAAAGATAAAATGGAGGGACAGGAAATTCGGGTGATGTAATTAACCTACACAGCATTCGCCTAGCGACACGGGAAAACCTCGAAAAAATATGGTCAGTTAGGTCGGCCACGGGAGTCGGGCCCGGGCTTCCCGAATGCGGATCACAAACGAAACAACTTGGGCCATCCTGCTCGGTTGCCTTTATCTTAATGGTTAAAGGGAGTTAAAACTTGAAAATAAAAAAGGAATACGCTAAGGGTAAGCAGTAGTGAATTCTCTAGCTGTTCCTTTAGTTACTGTCTATCTTTTAAAGTCTACCAGTTTATTCAAGTCATTTAGAGTGGACATTACTTCGGAGTTTATTCCCAGAAAATTGAAGGCGTAAATTGCATATGTGATGAGAATATTTTTACCATACGATAAACTAATCAAAGTCGCTAGAACCAATTTTGAGCAAATCAAAATTCTTTAGTTCAGGGAAGAAATAGTGGCGGTGTGACATCGGCTTCGTCAGCCCTAACCGCCAAATATGCCCCCGAACGAAAGGCAGGTTAGCGTGTGACGTCACCGTGCTGATTCCTGCTGCCCAAGAGGAAGGAAATAGTTTGTGTTGGGTTCCGAGAGCGTAGGAAAGACAGGAAAAGTTTCGGGTATTAATAATATGTACAACTTACATCTTCGGTGTGGTAATTTAATGCTGACTGCTTTAAATACACAATTGGTCACAATTTATAAACAATTACACTTTAGCTCTGTGCTATGGTAAAATATATAAAACTTCAACTCGTAGTTTATCTGAAGGACAGGCATGTTATAAAGTAAATAAAATAAAATAAAACATAAAGTAATTTTTCTCTGCAAATTAGAAGCGACCCACTCAGAACAGAATGTCGGTACATTTTCTGACACTTTGTTTCGTTTTTTTAACTAGTTCATCAATGTCAGGACGTAATGTCTGGGAAATTTGTAATCGAAGGCTGCATGTTAGATTGATACTGAAATTAAGGTTTGCCAGAAGCAAAGAATCATGATAGATGTCAAAGTAATGTTGGTTCTTTGTTACGACGAGGGCAAGCCCAGTTGAGTTGGGGGAAAGTGTTATAACAAAAGCAATGAAAGAAGCAGTTTCCTTAGAAGATTTCTAAAGTGGCTCACTTGACGTGTATGAATGGGGATTCTTTGGATCATTTACCATGGCGACAAAACAGCCTCAAAGGGATTTTGGTTGAAAAGGAGCTTCCTGAGAGTGAAAGTTATATATACACACACGCAGCTGTGGTCATTCAAGCAGTCTTCGGCGTAAGGTCGATGAGAGCATTCTGAGGCGTGAGGGCGATTAAAGCAGTCAGTAACTCTAAACAGAGTTTGGTAACCCTTGGTCGGCAACTGTCCTTTC
Source organism: Mantis religiosa (assembly GCA_030765055.1). Classification (NCBI taxonomy): domain Eukaryota; kingdom Metazoa; phylum Arthropoda; class Insecta; order Mantodea; family Mantidae; genus Mantis; species Mantis religiosa. Next base: position 130,081,917 of record CM060957.1, on the reverse strand, counting down.
GAGGTTTTAAAAGAAGAAGCAGTAAATAAATAAAGTGGAAATGGGCATTCCAGTGTTATTAAAATCTCCTTTTCACACACATCCACGCATATCCTGAGAGAAACATCATGGCTCGCCGACTTACTTGCTCGCCAATCATATTTGTCATCGTTCACCAATCATTACTGCTTCAAGATTATGGACATACAACGTACTTCGGGGTTTGGATTTAACAGAAAGAAAAATTGTTTGCACATATATGTCTAGTCAAACATACACATAGTCCGTACGGCAAGTGAATACGAACTCGGAATTATGGTTTGGGGAACATTCTTGTAAATATCAGCAAACTCTTTCTTGTGTGTATTTCCTTTCAATAAGTCGTCACAATGTAAGTTCAACAGTTCCATTAGGTACGTGCCAGCTACATTGTCGTCATGGAGTGTGCTACACCTGACTGAACCCTCAGACTCTGTACTTCAGCGCCATTTGCATTGGCAAATTGGTGCTACACGGCTCTTGCCTGACGTCACACGCACTGCAGGCCTCGCTCCCGGCTGAAATACGTCATAACTCTCGAAGCTGTCTTCCTCTGCTGTAGTTTTTTCATGTAAAGGGTATTTTGAAATGGGAAAATATTGTCAATCTTCGGTTCGCATTTTTAAAGGTCGCTAATTTTTCGCACAAGTACCCGATCTACCAAAAAGTAATTGAGCACCCGTGGTTCTAGTTCATTTAGCATGTATTTTGACTTTTGTGGCCTGTAGGCTGTGCGTTCCGTAGGCCGTGAGTGTTGTGCAGTGCGCAAGAGAACCCGTTGAGAAAGACGTGGTGCGTGGTCCAGGGCTATCAGACTCTGATAAGGGCATAACTGTGGGCTGCCATCTCAGTGAACTCCCAATAGCCGCCAAGGTAAACAGGTCCAAATCAACAGTAGCATTCCTCATGTGTAAGTGGAAGGTGCCCTGATTTTAAAATGTCTCTACTTGTACTTCACAAGAAATTATAATTCCAACAGCGACTTCTCTTCTGTGCTGTGTGTGTGGAATTTGTGAGCGCACGTTTCCTAACTCCAAAAAGAAAGTGAAGATAAAACTTGAGACAGTGAGATAATAATGTGATTAGGCAGTATGATGTGCGTTCTCCTCCACCTGTCATAGGTAGGATGGAGATGCATGTCTCGCAGGTGGATGAGGAGCAAAACAAGGTCGCGGCTCCTCACGAGTGGCTCATGGGAACGCGACCCACCCACCCCACGTCATCACACGCGTGTACCTAGGTATGAGCATGCAGTCGCTCAACAAGTTATTTTATTGAAAACAAAAACTGGTATATTCGCCTTGTTGCGTGGACTGTAGCGATTCCTCCCCTCACTCTCACACCTCTGTCTCTCTCACTATTTCTTCCTTTGTAATAATCACTTTCTGCTTTTCTATTTCATCTCATACCCCCTCTCTCTCAACGTTCTCCACTCTCTTTCTCTCGTTATTATCTATATTCCATTATTTACTTTCCACCTACACCTCTGTGCAATGTACTTGCCATGTGATGATTTAAAAACCGGTAAGTTTTTCCTGAGATTTAAGTAGAAGGCTTATAGAACAAAACTTACACCTGTTCATTAGATTTAAAACTATTTGAGCCAAATTTATTTTCGGCTGAACACGGTTTTTAAAACTGGTGGTAGATGGTACAGTCTGGTGCATGGAAATGTTCCGATTTCTGTTTCACCATTCGTGATGTACACCAATCCTGACTGTGCCAGTCGTTTATTGGTTTATATGGAAATTCAATAACACAAGGAAGGACCGATGAAGAAGGCGCGTAGATGAGGTGCGTAGTGCAAGGTGAGGGGTAAGGAGGAATTCAACCTTAGTAGAACTATTGTCAACACCACCTCCTTGCTGCGTGCTTCACTAATTGTTTGATGTCACAACTCGGAAACCGGGGAGGACAAGGGGTGGGTTATAAAGAATGGGGGTTCGTGGATTAATTACTAAAACATTATCATTATTGTGTTTTCCCCTTATGTTTGTCTAGGTGACGAAAATGTGATAGAGCTTAAGTGACAGCTTTAAATTATTTGTAATGAAATGAGATGATTCAAAATATACGCGATGTATTATTCAACTTGATACACATAATAGAACAGATAAATCTGCCCCATCCCTCATCCCATCCATCCCAAGAAAACTCCACAGAGCTGAGAAGCTGCATTATTCGAAAAGGATGGGCAATCTGCTCCTATTCTCAATAACCGCTTATAAACTAATCAAAGTTCGATGAGACGCATTCTGAATTATATATTTCAATGTAGCTTAAACTGCCTGGGCTTCTGGTTCACCTCCGTCATCGCGAAACAAAGGGCAGGCGCACGCCTCCCTATCCCTGGCAGGGGTTTGAATAAGGGCCGTGGTACTATTCACCCACCAACCTAAACAGCTTTTCCTCATATCGGAAAGTTTCCGTGCACTGGACTGTACATACCTGTGCCTAATCATCCTTAGTCTTGCCTTAACCTCCGATTTGTAGCACAGGAATGTACACTAGCAAAGATTTCGAAACGGTTGGGTGCACTCAGGTTGACTTAACGTCGATTTACATTGTGTGAATGATATTAGCACTGTTAGTTTGTGTGTGTGTGTGTGTGTGTGTGTGTGTGTGTGTGTGTGTGTGTGTGTGTGTGTGTGTGTGTGTGTGTGTGTGTGTGTGTGTGTGTGTAATTTACGTCCTCCAACGTTGTCATATTGGACGGTCAATGAATTGCTTGAAATGATGCTCAAATGAGTCCAAGGTGCATGGAGCTCAGTTACCCGACATTCATCTTGAAGGATAAGGGAAAACCCCAGAAAAACCTTACACAGGGAACTCACCCTGACCGAGATTCGAACTCGGGACCTCTTGAACGTGAGGCAGACAAGCTACCATCTACGCTACCGAAAAGCAGCACTGTTAGTGAACATATATTTCGAATGTATGTTAAAAAAGAGAAAGGCTACAAAAATATAAAATTTGAATTTATTGTCAAAATAAATATTGAATGTTATTTCTCGCAGGTCAAAATATTTTCCACATATACCTTGGACTGCAAATAATTAGCTTTCTACCTCTAGTAGCATTTACTTTCGCATATATACAAATAGCCGCTAAGAGATGTTAGCAACTTTTCTACATGTTCACCCAATTCAAGTGTTTTTAAATTTCAAACCCTTATGGAGTTATTTGTAGGAACATTGTTACGTAATAATTGTTTTAAAATATTTAAAGACAAACTCATTTAGGAAACTAGTGTTTTTTATTTATAGTTTTCGTCCTCCAACGTTGAGTCATATCGGACGATGAATGGAATACGTGAAATGATGCTCAAATGAACCCATGGTCCACAGAGCTTAGTTACTCCATTCTTCTTTCAGGTAATGGAAAACCCCGGAAAAAGCCTTGTCGAGGTAGCTTACCCTGACCGAAATTCGAACTGGCGACCTCTTGAACGTGAGGCAGATACACTACCACCACGTTACCGAGGCGGAATAATGGTTTAGGATAATACATACAGGAACACCTTTAAGGGCATAACAGTTTCATAACAATAGTTCAGCCATTCCAAATGAAAAGCGGGCGCCCGCCAAACAATAAGTGCACAAAATTGTGTTTCTGGGGCTTATGAAATCTTTGAAGACTTTTTCCCAGTAACATCTGAACCTAGAGGCATTGAGCATTGTAAATAATACAATAAATTGAGAAATAAATTAAAGGGAGAGAAATTTTAAAAATATTCTATACACAATCTTCGGTACTAAGGAGGATGACATCTGGAGGCGAGTTAACAATTTCTGCTCAATAATGTTCATGTTTTCAATATTTTAGAAGTGCATTCCTTTTATGGTGTTGCCTTAAACAGCGTGCATATCACTTTTATATGCCACTTAAGCACCTCTGATAATATTGGAGGTTTGGATTTCAGCAACAGCTGCACACTACCTATAGCCTTTTCGTTGTCGGTTTTGCCAATTTTCATTAGGATACACAAAAAGGAGTGAAATAAGACCTGAAGCTTTACTGGCGACGAATGTGCTGAAGTTGTTCTCGGGAAGCAAGCCAGGTGAAAAGACGATCAGAAATCGATGTTTCGGAAGCGTACTTCTCTCCCTTCATCAGGATATTTATTAAATGTCATAACCACAAATGAATCACTGGATATAACATAAATATAAGCAAAGACAAAACACTATCAAAACTCGCATTACTGAACAGAAGACTGTTGTCATTAAATTGAATGCCAGGTCAGGAGATGGCGTGAGTATAGAAAATTAATTGGGTCAAAGAAACGCAACTACTTGACTTGATAATCAAGCTGTGTAGATTTGTGCTTCTTAAGTCGACGGATTTCCATTTTAAGGCTGGTTTCCAATATGAGCTGAACTGAAATCCAGCATCCCGTTAAGCGTGCTCGTCTTGAAGGAAATGGCCAGAGACTCCTTAATTCTCCGCTCCCAATAATTGTTGCATTTTGCCAAGATGGTTGTCTCCCGAAATTTGGCTCTACGGTCTTTATCAAAACAAATCATGTTCGTTTATTCTGGTAGCGATGGTCTTTCCGGTTTGTCCTATGTGCTGTGCCCTGCATTCGCAGGGAATGTGGTACACTCTCGGAATTTACTGAAAACCGTCTATTGTTCAGTAATGCGAAGTTTGATATTGTTTTTTCTTAGTTTATATTTGTGTTATACACAGTAATTTATTTGTGGTTATAACATAATAAATATCCTGATGATGGGAGAAATGCACACTCCCGAAAAGTCGATTTCTTATCGTCTTTTCACCTGGCTTGCTTCCGGAGAACAACTTGAGCACAGAAAAAGTGATTCCCAAATTTGTACTTCCATACTTTGCAGACGGTAGGGAATGATTTTAATGAAAGGAGAATTCTTTCCGGCAATGAGCCTGTAACCTCTAACATGAGGAGGAGAATTCACTTGGCTATGACAATTATAGATACTGTTTCATATAGTATTGTTTTTTTTTTGATAAAACAATTATTTAAAATGTGTTCTGACAACCAGTTAACCAATTGTAGTATAGAGCATCATCATTCAGCGAGAATTATTATCCCACGATGGTACCAATCTCTGGCTTTTGATGCGAAGAATTCGATGACACCACATGCACTGCTTCAAAGTTCTGAAATTTCTTCCACATTGCAAATTGGCCATGGATCTAAAGAAAATGATCATCTGATAGTGTGAAATCAGGGCTGCATGCTGGGTGTGGTAGTAGTCCGATTCCTCACAATTCCTAAATGTTTTCCATGCTTGCTCGTGTAGTATGGGGTGTCGCATTGTCCTGTTGCAGTAAAACTTTATTTCGGGTAACTAAAGCTGGGTATCTCCGTCTGAAAGTTTCATAAACTGGTTCCAGTTGTTGAGAATAAGGATCCACATCAATCGCCCACAAGTTTGGAGCAAACTCCCAGTGAATGACACCTTCAAAATTCCACCAGACACAATATTACTTTGGGACCGAACCGAATTTTAACGATGACTTTGGCAGGTTTTCGGGGACTAAGCCACTGTTTTGAAGCATGAGGATTTCGGTAAATACTCAATTTTCATTACAAGTGACAATTCTCGTGAGAAATCTATCATCCATGGGATTACGTATAAGCTTATAACAGATATGTATTCTACGTTCAGCCTGTTGAGGTGTCAGTTCATCCGGTACAGATCTCCAGCTTCTGTATGACTTTCCAAGTGTGTTAATGTGCGATGTATGGTGTCTTTTAATGCAGCAAGTTCTTCTGAAAGCCTACGGTTACTTTCTGGCGTATTGTCTGGCAAAACTTGGCGTCTATCTTCCATACCTTAGGTCTTACAGGAGGTGGTAAATTTTCAATGTTTTCGACCCCGTTGTTGAGGCCTTGGAACCACCGTCGTGCCTTACGCTGACTAACGACTTACACCTCTTTCCACTTCACATATTTTTTGAGCTGCGGGAGCGCCTTTATAATCCTATTTCCAATAGTGTTCTAAAAGGACTGTTAAGTTGAGATTCTTGTTATCTCCATTTTGTGATTGTTTATTATCAACTGAAGACTGACACAAGCTCGCAATCTAATCAGCACTAGCCATGGAATCCTGTAAATAGCACTGCCATACCAAAGAAACCCAATATATTTTCTAAATCACCAAAATAAAATAAAAAATAAAAACAATAATGATATTAGTTAACAGACAACCTTCAGCAACTTCAGTTAGTTACATATGCTGTATTTTTATTGGCAGCTAGTAGTATCTGTTCACGAAGTGGGTCACATAAAACCAAATTATAAGGAACGGTGCGCTATCTAATGTAATAACGACCTTAAAAGGAATGGCCAGATAAAGGTTCTAGTAATGTTGGTTTAAGGGACCAAGATCAGCGTGATCTTGAAATCAAGGTTGATGGCTGTATATCGAGCAGAGCTCTAGCTGAGATTACATCTTACCACTTTCTCCGAGTTTCCCCATTCACAATATGTTTGAAATACCGTAGTATAATATCAGTTCAACGAGCATCAGATCTCGCCTTGGGGTCACACAGAAAGCTAGTGTCAGAGACGCAGCAGGATATCTCTCATGCATTCCGTAATTGCCGACAGAACAAAAACATATTGGGAACAGCAGCATAATGTTCAAGCAAGGACTGTGTTGATTTCATTCGTTCGTGTGAATCATTTGGTTGAATTAAAGCCACGATCATGATCTCATGGAAACACAGTTTCGTGACTGGATCCCATATTTCGGCAGCCTTGCTCCTTCCTAACTGTAAAAATACTTGTGCATCGTATTTCAGCAAGTCCAGAAAGACAAGTCCTTGATGTGTATATTACCAGTGTACACAAAACAGATCAAGGTATCACGATTTCCCATATAAACACATGTTTATGTAACACATCCTCTCAGGATGTTGATTTGAATGTAATATTATAAATGCCCTTTCACTGGAAGTTCTTAACCTACAATCCAAATTTGAATATGTAACCAATACACTAGTGAATGAAGAACTGATTATAATCCTAACATTGGAACACGCTGAAGCACATAATAAAATTTCATTGGAGAGGGTTTCCTCTAGAAGGACTAGCAGGACTAGAAAGTTGAAGTCTTTTATCTTTTTCCTACTATCTTTAGATAGGCCCAACATATGTTAATTGTAGGCCAGAAAATTGAAAATTTTATTTGTCCTCTTGTGCCCTTTTAGCTGTTTTTTACTTAAAGATCCTTTTTATAGCATTTTTGTTTCTTTCAGCAGCTGTTTAAGCGTTTGAGTTCTTTTGACTATCCCCTCCTTGTTCAACAGTCTAGCGTAAATTCTAATTTTTTTTTTAACTAATACACTCTCCTAAGAATAAAACAGATAGCAGTCTGGATAGATTTCTATTGTTTTCAAGTTATTAGCTCTCTAAATATCCGAATATTTTTCTCCAAAAAATGTCACTGCTTTCAAGTGTGCACCAATGACATCCGTTGATGCGGAGAGAAGCTTTTCAATGTCTTTGCAGCGTGCTGTCAGAAAACAGACGATGTTTTACATCTAAGAATTTAGCGATGACTGTTGTGATATACTGCAACGCCAACTGAAGTTGGATCTCTGTAACCCGAGGGTGGTTAAGCCAAGTATGATTCAAGTATTTCTTTGCCCAGAATGTCCCTGCTGGTTGCTGAATCAAAAGAAGCATTTCTGACACATAGTTTCTCTCACTCTATGTGTTGAAAATGAACCTAAATATCTAACTGAAAGTTAATGTATTAGTTTGTACGTATCACTTTTTTACATTTTTTCCCCAATTTTTAGGTCCTTTTGGGACAATTTATATGTCCTCAGCCTCCTAGCCCTATTAATAAGCTATTTATCTGACATTTTTGGATACCGAGTTAAATTTTCTCTTGCTTTAATGAAATAACTGTATTCCACACAAAAATTCAATTGGATGATTTCAGCAGAAATAAACATTTTGAGATTTTCTAAACAAAATAAGAGAAGGACGGGAATTTGTGTCAACAGCATGAGACAAAACCTGAAGTCTTTTAAATACCAAACTCATTAAGTTAGTTCGGCGTTTTACAATGATTTGACACAAAATTTTCCAAATTTTCTCTCATCCCAAACCACCTGCTGAATGGACAAATATTCGAAAATTGCATGATCTCTAATATATCTCCAACATTTTTGTTGAAATTTCTATAGGTAAGTTTACGATATATTGACAACAAATTAAACTATAGCTTTTTCTGAGAAAAACTCTTAAATTTCTCTGGGTGACTTCTGCAAAACTCTAAACCTTAAGGGATGAATCAAATCTATTGTGTATAAAGATTGCAATATCGCTAAAGTACACAACTTATTCCCAAAAACTTAGCTCTAGTGCCCATGTTCACTGCTTAAATGTACTATATCTCCCTGTTCCTACTCTACCAGCAAGGAAATGTGTTACTACAGCATATCTGCAAACCTTATCTCGAATTAACTTTAAGATAGATGAGTGAGAACTTTAAGAAATAGTTTGTAAAAGAGCTAATGGAAGAAAAAATGTTTTTATAAATGTATGTTTTCAGCAGCGTTATTGTAGATTTTGAAAAATCATGTTTCATAAAAGGAAAGGGGGAAACGCAAAGGGAAGGGATAGAGCTTACAGCAATAGCGAACGTTAAGAGGGAAGTGTATTAAGTGGAAGAGAAAGAGAGAGATTCAAAGTAAAAGACACTCAATCAGGATCTGAGAAAGAGAGAGAGAGAGAGGAAGAGAGCAGGGAGTGGCAGTCAGAATAGTCATATGTAAGGAAAAATTAGGAGTAGAGCTGCGGTGACTGAGAGTGAATATTATTTTACAGTTGTGGGAGTATTGCTATTTAACCAGACAATACAGCTGCTTCCAAGAATAATCAAGTAGTAGTTTAATGAGAAGCATTGGGTACTAATGAACGTCATAAGAGAAATTCTAAATAGTACGCTAATTGACATAAAAATATAAAACATTTATTAATATTGCTTGTAGAATCTGCAACCCAATGCACTTTTGAGTATTTTTCTCTCCTTGCTGTCTCCTTTTCTCGCATCCCCTTTTCTCTAAACCTCATAACAGTTATGATCTTCTAAACATATAAGGAGTAAAATGTAAAATTTCATCATAAATGCACCCTAATGCTCAGAATAATAAAATTAAAGGTATTAGAACCTTGTGGAAGAACTTATTTAGTACACAAGTGATTTCCCTGAGGAGCAACAAGCTACCTTCCTTCCCTACACCCACTTAAATTACACCCGTCATTCTGCAACTTCCACATCCCGCAACTACGTGATAAAGCTCTTCCTAGAGCAGGTACACGATTTGACCACCCTTCGGGCTGTTCCTAACAGCCTGCCAGCCTGGAATTGAATTGAATTGAATTGAATTGATTTAAGGAATGATTTAGTACACGGAAAAATTAAACATTCTCCCGCATTCCAGCTTCAGTTTAATCTAACGCCGAAATCGCTCATTATATTGTTAGACAAACTCAACAAGTCAATTTATTGTAGTGAATTGTCCTCTGCTACGTACTCATAGCAAATAGGGGAAGTTCTATATACTCCCCAGAAGTTCCATGTCAAGATTTTGGCATATATATATATATATATATATATTTATACTGAGGCTAGAGACAACCAGTACTATAAGATTCTGATTACTATGTGATTTTCTACCCAATCGCTACATCACCTTTGAATCTCGCCCAAGCATAATTCTCTCGAGACCACAACTCCTCCAAACTAAACGTTATTCTCTCATTTCGAGACTTTTTGACAGTTCAGATCATCCTTATGCTCGTATATTCCTCTCAGTTACATGTAAAATACAAAAATGATAACATGAAAACACAAAACAAAAAGTTACAAAGTTACATTGTTTTCAGCCAGTGAGGTACATGAAGCTTCCAAGAACATTGTATGCCTTGATTAAGTTGATAAGTTTCCTGTGGTATTTTTTATCAACCAAAGCAAGTTGAGGGTTTTCAGGGAGTCCATAACTAAATCAATGGTGAGTATATCTTGAGCAGATGATGAATGGTGGAAGTAGCATCACAAGGAGTACTTGTAGGTGGAAGTTCACGGGATAGAATGTAGAAATGAATAAGCGCAGTATGACTAATGCAAAGTCTGGTTATTAGTATTTGTTCTCGGTGGGTTAGTGCAATCTAATGATTGTAGAGAGGTTAGATTGGACAGACATCATGCAATTTGCTGTTGAGTGTAATTGTCCAATCTTCCTTCCATTGGTGAAGGTTAGTTGTTTTAAGATATCGTAAATAGTCTTAAAATGGAAGCTTAAGATCTGTTAAATTTGAAGGATGCTTGGTAGCTTCTTCCGCAGCAGTGTCAGCAACATTACCTCGTACGTTAGTGAGATGGTACCCATGCCAAAATCAGTTGTTTCCCTGATGAAATGCGATCATTGTATAATTCACGTATCTCCCTTACCAAGGTATGACAGAGATCGCTGTTGTATAGCCATTAATGCACTCAGGGAATCTCTGTGTATAATGAAAGATTTGAAGTCTTCATTCTTTCAGATATAATCCATGGCAAAACGACCAGTTCCTTGTTAGTATGTTTAGTTGGAAACCTTGGAAGCAGAAGCGATTACCACAGTTGCCTAGAATGGACCGAAATTCTAACTTCATCAGCTGGACTTATATTGTAAGTTGGCCTCAAAATCCTTGCGAAAAATAACTGATTATCGACAGGACTTTTAAAATTCCTGAGTACTGAAAATTCGAATCAGTAATAGCTATCTCATAAATGGCTTATACAACAAAATCATTGTCTTAAGTGACCTACAGTTTTGTATATTGTTTTCTTGGATCAACTGTTACCAGTGTATGTTAGATTATAAAAGTTTCCTTCCGAATGAAGAGAACTTAGCAATTTAATAACATTGTTATGAATATTTTTAAGAAAATGGAAAATTCGGAAATATTTCCTAGTAAATAATAGTAAACGAAGAATTATCTTGAAAACCTTCCCTTCTTTGAAACCTCCTGAACATAAGAATCACGTATTGGCATTTATATATTTATATACTTACCACGTTTTTGCACAATATGCACCTACTTAAGCACCACGTACAAGCACACCACCTATACACACGCATCTTTTTATAAAACTGTTTTATGGTCTCAAAAGACCTCAAAACATACTTCTAATAGAGATGGGTCCTCGACGCTTGCAACACCTTGGTTATCACGATACTTCAGAGAAATCGCTCTGCACTTTTCGAAACCGGTGATGATTCTACAACTTTTATTTTATTTTAAAATCACAAAATAATATTTCCGCAGGTAGAACAAGGCAAATCCCGAGAAATTTTCAGGAATGTTATGTAAATATTATGTAAGAAAATAATCCTCTGTCAAATTCACTGACAGTTACCATTTCCCAAGAATAAATCACTGCATATCTCAACAAAGATTTGTAGCCTTTTCTTTCTAGGAAATTGGATTACTGGAAAACAAATTCAAAATTTCTACAACTGAAAAATAAAGGTGTACTACACCTGCAACACTTTCTCTGAAAGATTATTTAACGCAGCAGAACATTAGACAGCAAGAAATAGACTTGACCCCGAAAGAGAATGCTAGGATGTGCTCGGGCAGCAAGCCAGGTGAAAAGACGATTAGAAATGGACGTTTCGGGAGTGTAGTGTAGTGCTTAACGTCCGCTTCTACTACATACGGCACCGCAGACGGTGACACTGATGGTACATGAGATGAAGATGAAGCACCGGTGGAATGAGATGGAGGGGGAAACTGGAGGTCCCGGAATAAACCCGCCCAGCGTCGTGTTTTCCACCACAAATCTCACTTTGTGGTCGCCTGGGATCGAACCCGGGCCGCCTTGGTGAGAGCCAAGCGGTCTAAGCACTGAGCCACGGCGCGGCCGCATTTCGGGAGTGTACATCTCTCCCATCGTCAGGATATTTAATAAATTTTATAACCGCAAATGAATAACTGCATATAACACAAATATAAACAAAGACAAAACACTATCAAAACTCGCATTACTGAACAGAGGACTGTTTTCATTAAATTGAATGCCAAGTCAGGTGATGGCGTGAGTATAGAAAATTAGTTGGATCAAAGAAACGTAGCTACTTAACTTGATGATCAATCTGTATAGATCTGTGCTTCTTAAGCCGACGGATTTCCATTTTTAAAGCAGGTAGTTGAACTGAAATCCATCATCAGGATTAAGCATGCTCTTGTCGGAGGAAATGGCCAAAGCCGCCCTTAACTCTCCACTCCCAGTAACTGTTGCATTTTGCCAAGTCGTCTCCCGAAAGTTGGCTCTATTCGTCGTCAGAAAAGTTCAGTTCTTATTTTAGAGTGCTAGGATTTTTGAACAAAAGCTTATAAAATTGGATTATTTTTGGTTTTAAATGCCTAACGCAGAGTTCAACAATAAGAATGCTGGTGGTTTTAAGTTAAGCCTCTTTAAATATTGCATATACGGTTCTCCTAACATTCCATCTGGTATTGAATCTATAAGTAGAAATAACGGTATCGGGTATCGAAGTGTCGTGTATCATAAGAAGATAATATTTATACGTATCCATAATCTAGTATCGAAAAGATCTCTAAGCATCCTTAATCTCTACTAAACTCTCGATACAATGCCTTCTCCACTCTTTATTTATATGGTATAATAAACAAAATGAAACATTTTTACAGTTTTCTTTTGAATTACCTAATAATTTGGACACACTATTCCAGATTGGGCGAACAAAATTTCGAATTGTGAAGATTTCTACAGTTAGTGGGCTTCCGTAACTACCTGTACTTTCCAAAGACTCCGGAAACGAACTGTACTACTCGTGATGGGATTATTTCTGCACATGTGTTAAGTTACGATACCAGTCATTTTCGTTTTCCATTCACAAAATTTGCATTTAAATGTGAAACCGATAAGGTGCGCCAGTTTTACAATTAGCGAAGCACGGCATTTTGTTTTCATTAGCAAGTAAAACTAGACAAATGGTCACGCCGAAGTCAGGTCTATCTTACCTATATTTCCGTGCGTGAACATTACCAGCAAATCTCTCCGCGTTTTAAAGTCAAGTGTTACAAATTTGCCCGACTGCTTCAAGTTGATAACGGCACTCCTTTGCGATGAATGGAACAATCAAGATTAAGGGTTCCGGCATGCCGAAACTTGTTTTCCGACACGCCGGGGTCCCGTAGAGGCCCACTGCCGTGCGAATCCAATTAATACTTTGTGAACAGAATTAGTAAGGTGTACCGAGGTCGTACTCTTTGGATTCAATTTCCGTTCAGGGGACAATAAATGGTATAAATCCCCCAAAACTGATGTGCTTAGTTCTTTATGGAGTCAGCTCTAGGTATGCATTTTGTGTAATATTTATATTTATGCAATCCTTTTTTAGGAATATATACTTAAAGTATATACGGGTCATTCAAAAATTAGTGGCAGCAATACCTGCATCAGCGGTAAGCTGGTAATGCAAAATAAGAACATCTGTTTGTTAGCTGAGTTTGAACATAATTTTATTTAATAAGACAGTTTTAATAACTTTAATTGTAGCCTGTTATCTTTAGAGCTCTAAATATGTTTAGTAAATACGAACTAAGATGTTTAATTAAAATTGATGTTCTAAGAGGTATGAATGCTCGAAAGTGCCATACAGAATTATTGGAAGCTTGTGCAAGACAGGCTTTGTGGGTTCGTAAAATTAAGTCAGGTTTGCAGAAATTCAAAATACTTTATTTTCCTAGAAAGACACTTTTTTACACCTTTTTGCAGCAAGATGACGTAACATACACCAACAGGCTCTCGTGGCTTCATCACATGTACATAAACAAAAGAATTCACTTTCAAATCACTACACGTTTATCAGATCTCAGCTCGGAACTCGATACAGTTTAAATGTCCACTCCAATACCGCACGGAAAATTGACCATGGACCACTCTCTAGCAGCTCCCTGTCGACCCTGGCAGTCCAGTCCAGTCCAGTCCAGTCGCTTTTATAACCAAACCATCATTTCTCGAAAGCTCCCGAAGCATCACGGACTTTCGTGGTTAACCGAGAACGTCCAGAGTATCTCCGTCTCTTTCTCCCCTGTTGCTGAGTCACTCCGTCTCTCGTCAAGTGTTCAGCGCTAGTCGGTCCGCGGGCGTAGCTTGGGCGCTATCTGTCTCTTTCACTCCCCGCTTCTATCTCTCTCGGTGCTCGTCTATGCAGTAGCAAAACAATGCCTGGCGGCAATATCGTACCGTGGCTATTGGGGCAAATGCATTTCGCAGAGGAAGGGAAGACGTTCGTCAAGAACGTGAAGATGGCAGACCGCAATCAGCAAGTGATGATGTGCATGCGAATGCTGTTAGAGCAGTGCTGGAAGAACATCGTTGTTGGACTTGTACTGAACAAATAATGGAAAATGAAATTAGCACTTAGACGAGTTTGCTTTAGCACCAGACAGACAATTATAACAGCAGTGGAGCAAACTTTTGGAATATTAGAATAAGATGCGGTGTGGAGGTGAGTTCATGTTGTAGGAGGTTACTTCTAGACACTGCAATAGTGTGACTGATCATGACATGTTTTATTTGTTGTTAATTCAAACGTTGCCACTAATTATTGAATGACATAAATATTTTAATGGGTACTACATCTATTGGTTTATATGTACCACAAATTCTGCACCATTTGGTAGATTATAAAGTGAAAGAAACTCATATTTTGGCGAAGTGCTCCCTGTTTTACAAAAGCCACCTACGTAAGTGTTTGTATTCTTGAAATGTCTTTTGAAGCCATAGAGAACATTACAGTGATTTAAAGTTTTGCCCGCTTAGATAGTTTTAAAAAATTACTCGACTGTTCCAAATTGTTTCACCGCCTTAAAGTATTTATAGGCTGCGCAACATTCCTGTAAATTCGGGACTGGTGGGGGGGCCTCGGTTTAAGGTATTCAGACGCCCTGCAAATATTTCGTATACTTAAGCGCGATCATTAGGAAAAGTTTTCTTCGTCATTATCAAGGACGACGTTATGTCCTAACAAGGAGGTGCTCTAAGTTGGAGTTTGCTTGCCCTTATTTACGTTATGGAGGCCAAGGGGTCAAAGGTACTTAATTTTGACGGGAATGGGCAACCGATTTATGCTGCGACGAAAAGCAGCTGCGTTCAGCTCTTATCTTGCGCATTTGGACCACAAAACAGTGACCTGAGATACTTGCCTCTCTCCATATATGCCAGCGGACTAGGATTTTTTTTACTTGATGCAATATACATTGTAAATAGACTGCTCCTCAGTATAGTTGAGTGTGATGCATAATAACATTTTAATGGTATATGTTTCAATAATGTAAGCCTCATACTTTCCATAATACAAGCCAATGAAGAAGGGTAAAACAGGGTACCGATGAGTTCTTTTTCTTTCCCAGGGTCGCGGTAACAGGGCTGAGGAAGTATTTCAAATTTTGAAGAATGAACACTACTTTTCTGGTTCAAAGATTGAAATTAAATTCCTCATAAACATTTTTAAACTTATTGATGCAATTCTAAATATTTTTAGTGCAGCCTTTTTACAAATAGCGGTAGATGCAACGATGAACTATTTATTGTCTTGCGTACATGCTACTTTACACGTCTTACCCTAAGACTTTCATAAACAGAAGTACAAAATCTTTTAAAACATTTAACAACTTATCGTATTACGTTGTCATGGTTTCACCATTACTTACTTTACATTACTTCTTAAGGGTATGTATGACTGAAATTTTCAAATTCTGAACTAATAATGCTAGCTTTTTCAAATTTACACCATAGGTGTAGTATAATGTAAACATGTTACAACCTTAATTTAAACCATTTTTCTACAGCAGTTTAGAAATTATGATAAATTTTGTATGTTTTTGTTACGTCACTAAAAAAGTCCCTTGCGACAAAATACTTTGAATTTTGGTCTAATATTTTAACCCTATGTTCATAATACACATACTTTTTGAAATTGCTCTGGGTTTTTCTGTGTCTTCTTTAGTTTAGGTCACAAAAAATTTTTAATTTACAAATATTCTTTTTTTGTCTAAAAAACTGTAAGTTTTGAGTTTAAAAATTAAAAATATATGCTTATATACATTTCACAATAAAACCTAGGGCAATTTCCATTCCTCATGATATTCGGAACCTGTGTAGGAAATTTCATGAATGTAGTACAAAAACTGCATCGCAAGGAGCATTTTACAGGAAGAAAAATGCTGAAAATATGAACATTGAGAAAACAGCGATTAAAGATTTGATTGCATAACTCACATTAATATCCACCAGGCTGATAGGTTGGACCCTCAGATTTCTTTTTCCTCTCCTCTGTTGCTGTTTTTTCCTCCTTTTTCTTCTTTAGATGTTGCTTTTCTTCTGCACAACTTCGCTTCTTGCTTTGCAGGATACGAGTCTGATCTCGCTGCACTGAAGTTTTCCTTGCTGAGTCTACTACACTTTCGCCTCTGATATTTTGCTGCAGCTCCAATGACTTAAGACTACCCATATTAAACTCGCTGATGCTTTGAATAACAGCAAGATCCAATTTTTGTTTTGATATGAAAACTTCCTTTGGGCACTTATTCCATATGACATGATGCAAAGATTCATTGGCATTCTGTGTTTTTCCTGTTTTGCACCTCTCTAGTAATGCTGTAGAAGCCAGCCTCTGATATATTGGCAACATTTTAGGGACTATTTTGTCTGAAAGCCTTATTTTTCTTTTCTTGGATTGAAAATTTAAGAACGGAAAACAGACAAAGAATGTGGATGTAGGCAAAAGAGGGCGTGACTCTGACAGAGTTTAAAGGCCACCGACATTTAAATAAGCATTTAAAAATGGCGTCCGGAGGCAAATTATGCATTTTTCACATTCGGGAATGTCTAAATTATTTTATAGAATTAAAATAAAAAGTCGTTATTTTCACGATTTTCATGAAATTTCAGTCATACATACCCTTAATTTTATTACAAATACTAATCTCTGACTATTCTTAACAAAACAAAATATCTAAAATGACTGCTACAAAGCATTTTTCTTGGAAATCCGGGCTCTTGTTATAACAATTCCTTCTCTGCCGTGTTTAGAGACCCCGTCAAATGTGGTAGGCCTTTGACGAAAACCGGCATTTCACGAGGACTCCTGGTGTATGGATATATCTAATAAATCCAAACATTTTATGAAGAATCATAGAAGAATGTGCACTTTTCTCACTACTGTAGCATACGTGGTTTCTCATTTGCTTACCATTTTTCCGGAGAACGGGTTTCAGCTAAGTGCTGGAGCATTTATTTATATTTAACTTGAACTGTCGGAATTAATACTGAAAAATTGTTGTCCTTTCTCTTTCATATGCACTGTAAATCGCTTGCTCGCGTGTGCAACAGAGTTTAATAGGAGCATGTACTTAAAGTATAATATGTGTAGTGATCGTGTTCAGGAGCCTTGAACTGTTGAGTCCAGAGGCACGCGACTTTGTAGCCTGTCCCACCGTTCAAACAGCCATACATTATTGCAGCTATTTATTAACGGTTGATACCTTTCCTCCCAAAAAAAATCCCGCCAGACGTGTAACTTTTCTTTCTCTTTTCCGTAGCAAAACGGGCGAAGAGAGGTTAAATGTCATCGCAAGGGTGTTTTTGTTTTATTTTTTCTTGAAAGCCTCTTCTGGTCAAGTTTTTTCTCTCTCTTTCTCTCATCGCATATGCATACCACCTTGCCAGATCTCACGACGATGGGAAGTACAGCGTGAATTTTAACCTGTTAATTGTGTCTTCATTACCCGAGGTGTCGAGGTTTTGTCCACGGTAATGCTGAGGCGATTCACACAGCAATCATGTACGTGCAACTACTCTGAATTTGGAGTCTTTCCTACATGGCCCAGCTTGGTGATTGCTTATTGTTCCTCTATAGATATTTCATTGGCATAAATATGGTGATACAATCGCTTTAAACGAAGCAGATCCTATATAGATAACATCTTTTCATTGAGGCAGCTCATTGACAAACATCGCAAATAAGTTGCCTATATTTATAGCTTTTAAAAACTATGAGAAGGCGTTTGACAGAATCATTCAAACCTCAGCGATCACTGGTGTTCTCAGTATTTAATGAAATCATTACAAAATTTATATAATAACAATATAAACATACGTGCATGTAACAATTGGTCCAAAAGTAAGGTATATGTATTTCACAAACAGTAAGACAAGGGTGTCCTTAAAATAAGACCTGAAGCTTTCCTGGCGACGAATACTTTGAGGATCTTCTCCGGAAACAAGCCAGGTGAAAAGACGATTAGAAATTGACGTTTCGGGGGCGCACATATCTCTCCCATCATCAGGATATTTTAAGAAACGTTATAACCACAAAATGTATAATAGGATATAACACAAATATCACCAAAGACTAAATACTACCAATTTTTACATTGCTGAACAAATGACTGTTTTCAGTAAATTAAATGCCAGCTTAGAAGATGACGTGAGTTTATAAATTTAATTATATCGAAGAAACGCAACTTCTTAACTTGATGATCAAGCTGTATAGATCTGTGCTTCTTAAGCCAAGGATTTCCATTTTAAGGCCAATTTCCAAGAGGAGCTGAACTGAAATCCAGTATCACGATTAAGTGTGCTCCTCTAGGAGGAAATTGTCAAAGTCTCCTTAACACTCCGCTCCCAGTAACTATTGCATTTTGCCAAGATGGTCGTCTCCCGAAAATTGGCTCTCTGGTCGTTATGAAAACAATGCTCTGCCAGCCCAGACCTTTCAGGTGGCATTAATCGAAAGCTCCTTTTATGTTCGTTCATTCTGTTAGCGATGGCCCTTCCGGTTTGTGCTATTTACGGTATCCCACATTCACAGAGAATGCGGTACACTCCCGGAACTTGGAAGTCCAGTTTGCCATTCACTGGCCTCAACAGATGTTTAATCTTCGGATGTGGCTTGTGGATAGTCCTGATGTATCTGACGAGGATTCTGTTGATTCTGCCGGATAGGTTGTCGGTAAACTGGATGCAGGCTGTAGCGGTGGGCTTATCTGATGCGTGTTATATTACAAGTTTCCCTTTCCTAGCTCTGTTGATCGAAGCTTCAACTCATTCGGAGTAGCCGTTTTGACGGAAAGTGAGTCTCAGGTGATGTAATTCTTATTTCAAGTGGCTGGGATCAGAGATAGCAAAGCTCTGTGGGTCAGTGTATTGAGAACTCCCAGAAAAAAAGTGTCCTTTATCACCTGTGTCGTTTAATGTTTATTTAAATGACGTAGCAAAAGCAGCTGATTTATAATTTTAAAGTTAAAGTTCTTTTAAATACACTCGTTTTTGCAGACGATCATGTTGTGTTTCCAGAAACGGAGGACAACTTAGAAAGGGCTGTTGCATGGAGTGGCAGAATCTTACAGTTTGAATCTCTCTGTAAAGAAAACTAAAGTCACGGTAATTTGTGGACAAGAATACTTTAGAGCTAAAGTCGTAATTGGGAAGAAATTGTTAGATCAAGTCCGTCACTTTAATTTTCTTTGTTGCGACATTCTTACTCTATTGACCCCTAGAAATAATTGTGTAAATTCCAACTGGTGGGCACAATAAAGAGAGCACTGTTTAACGCAAAAGACGATGCTTAAATTTTATTATTCGTTGGCTCTGTATATGTTACTTTACAGCGCTGAAAGCTGGATATTAACCAATTTCGCAAAAAGGATTGAAGCAGCAGAAATGACTTTTAAGACCATTGACACTTTACTGATTGCAGAATAAAAAATATGAGAACAGTTACATGTTGAAGGAGTTCTACAGAAGATAGATCAGTACAGAAATAAATTCCATGAGCATATGAAATCGGATGATGAATGTCGAATCCGTAAGAAACTTCAAGAATAACTCTAAGGAGAAGAAATATCGGACGACGTAGAAAGAGGTGGAAAGATCAGCTGTAAATTGCTTAGTTATGGAATAGGCAAATGCTATCTAATCTGAATTATAAAAGGTAGGGATAATTTTGACGAAAGAAGGAATATGTACAGAAGCTGACAAAAGTATTCGAACGTAAACATATTTATTACTTTTATTATTTTAAAAGCTACGCACAGTAACCATACGTAAATATAACTGATAGAAAATAAACTTGAGTCTTCCATTAAACATATAAACTCATAAATAGCAACTGAAATGAACTTGCACTTCAAGGAGAAATAAAAAGGTAACTATACCTCTGGACATGAGTGCTCGAATAGAGCGCAGCTAGGATATATTTATCATCCTCTTTCTTTGAATTAATTACTGCAGATAATCCTTTGGGTATTGTCTGTATGTGCTGTTTAATGAGTGTAGAGTCCACATTTCTCCACTCTGTTTGAAGAAGTTCTTTCAGATGGTTCTTACTTCTGATGTGATGCTTCCTCACACGCTTCTCGAGTTCCTTCCAGATGTTGTCTATAGGATTTAAATCTGGAGATTGTGGTGGTGTCTTCAGAGTGTGAGGAGTGTTGTACAAGATCCAAAGCCTTACAATTTCAGCAGTATGCTTCGGATCATTGTCCTGCTGGAAGTAATAATTATGCCCTAATCACAGCTTCTCTGCACTCTTTTTAAGATTGTTTTCAAGAAACCTCTTGTATTCAAATTTGTCCATAATCCTATCTATGAGCACCAGTTCCCAAAAGCCAGATGAAGCTATACAGCCCCACACCGTCACAATACTTCCAAGATGTTTCACTGTAGCTGCCAGGTTCTTAGGTTCCCATTCTGTACTTGGCAGTCTCCACACTTTAAGACGTCATCACTCTTGTGTAAGCAGAATTTGCTCTCGTCCTACCAGAGAACCTGATCCTATAATTCTGTTGGTTTCACCACTTACTGTTTAGCAAATTCTATACGCGTTTTCTTATTCACCAAGTTAACATATGGCTTCTTCCTAGGAACGCGGGCATTGTACCCAGTACTATTTAAAACCCGTTCAACTGTTCTGGTGTGAACCACAGTGCCAGAATATTGCTCAAGGCTTCCTTTGAACTCAGATGCAGTGACTCTCGGATTCTCCTTCACCATTTTTATTATTTGCCTCCTGTCTCGTGGTAAGTTTAAAACGAGCGCCATTTGTAGGTTTATTTGCAACAGTATATATCTGTTTGAAGCGTTGAATTATGCAAAACACTGCAGTTCTGCTTCTGTTAACGATTTTGGCAATTTCAAAGAGATATTTGTTTTGTTTGTACATATTTATCACGATATTCCACTCTGCATCCGTTGTCTCCTTGTCTTTACGTCACATGTTCCCTGTGAGTTCACAATTGGCTGAATAACTTTGAGCACACTGTCTCGAGGCATAGCATAAACACAACCGCTATGTGGTAGGGACGTGTAGGGTACGTCCAACTACCTTTCTCTCTGTTCGATTAGGTACGTTCGAATACTTTTGTCCTCCAATAAAAGGAACAATAGAATAAGCACTTGTGTAATAAATACATGCATAGTAATATTTTAAATATTGTTTCGGAGAAACAAAAGTTTAAGTTTTAAATGTTCAACAATTCAACACTGTCAAATAAATATTACAGAATTTATAGTATGTACAATGTTACATGTTATATTATTCGAATACTTCTGTCGGACTCCGTACTTCTAAAAAGCACTTAATCTCAATTTCATTCCTGTAAATGTTCCATAGTTCCGTCTTTTCCTCGCAAATAGCTATTCTAATGATTCCACCACAGAGGATTTAAGCACATTTTGTACACCCTTTTGACTGGCTGACCTGATAACATCTCTCAAAACGACGTAGGGTTTTCTAGGGCCTGTAAAATAAATCTGATCCATAGATCGCACATTCTTCTTTTCCTGTTTTTGTGGACCACCCTGAACCTTCTCCCAGGAAGCTGGCCGCGAAATGTCCTTCCTACGAACACGCACACATACACACACACACACACACACACATAGACACACACACACACACACACACACACACACACACACACACACACACACACACACACACACACACACACACACACACACACATATACATACAGGTTATAATGCGGCAGCGAGAGCAGATTTTACAACCCGCTGCCATAAATTTTTGAATACCTCCTCCTTTCGTTTCTGATGGCTTCCACCCACAAATTTTCTCCACGCCCAAGTCTTAAAAAGAAACTCCGGACGATTCTAATCTCAGTGTTAGCTGTAATTTACTATCATGCTTCACCATTTTGCAAAACACGGAAAAGTAGTGTAATGGTATCGGCCATATGTTCAGTTCATGTCATCTCTGGATCGAGTAAATCGCTCAAGCGTATCGGACCAAAAATGTCTCGAAAAAGTCTTGAGTTCAGGTCGTTATTGACATTGTTTCTTGTGTCGATTATACGATCCGAAACAAACTGACTTATTTATTGTTCATCAAGACCCAAAGTGACTCTTTGCTTTAGAAATTCGAAAACACAATAATTCGTGCAATATATTACTAAATGTTCCTTAATCACATGCCATAGTGCAAACTAATTGTAAACATATGTTTTAAAGCAATACCAGGGGAAATGACATGAAATATTACATTTATACTTAAACTTTAAAGTTGTTTAAAAACTCAGTGCCAATTCGCACATTACAAATAAACAGTAGATAATAGCAACCTTTTATGGTATATTAAGCACAATGTCTTGACATCTTTACAATTAGTCATATATGTGAGAAAAAGGTCGTTTAATGCAACCTGTGAAGTCTGTACTGTCAGAGAATTGTTTTGATAACGACCATAGAGCCAACTTTCGGGAGACGACCATCTTGGCAAAATGCAACAGTTACTGGGAGCGAAGAGTTAAGGAGACTTTGGCTGTTTCCTCCAAGAGAAGCACGCTTAATGGTGATTCTGGAAATCATCGGCTTAAGAAGCACAGGTTTGTACAGCTTGATCATCAAGTTAAGTAGTTACGTATCTCTGACCTAATTAACTTTCTATACGCAGGCCATTTCCTGACCCGACATTAAATTTACTGAAAACATTATTTAGTTCATTGATGGAATACTGGTAGTGTTTTGTCTTTGCTGATATTTGTGTTATATCCAATGACACATTGGTAGTTATAACATTTATTAAAATATCCTGATGATGGGAGAGATGTACGTTGTCGAAACGAGGAATTCTAATTGTCTCTTCATCTGTCTAATTTTTCGAGAAGATGTAGAACATATATTCTAATTGTTTTGCGGCATTTGGTGATTTTAAAAAAAAGGGAAACTTTTACCCACATAAAGAGCTAGGTAGAAAAATGGTGAGTATTTTCTACTGGAATACTAAATCGATATCTGCTTTCTCAAGCATCAAAATAAGTTTTCATCAGCATCTTCCCCAAAAGGTAGAAATTAAAATAAGAAGAGTAAAGAAGATACCTCAGTTCAAAATGTTAATAAAGTTACTAAGCCTGAAAAACTGCATATAAACAGCCTATGCTTAAAATTTGATTTATTTCCTTAAAAAAGCACGTGATTTTATTACAGCTTTTAGGGGAAAGTTGCCTAATATGGGGTGCACTTTCTTCTTTTTATTGTATGACGAATAATAACACAGGTTAGTGTCTATAAATAATATATTTGTACACTCCCAACTCTTTACCTCTCTTGTAGAACGTAATACCCGAGCTTAAATACACTGTTATGGAAACAAAATGCAATTCTCTAAAATACAAAAATGGGATTCATAATATGGGGTGGTGCTCAATATAGTGTGCTAGAAGTTCCTAATATGGGATACATTTCCTGGTGTTAATTTAGAGCATTATTAGTATGTATTAAATGATTTTTTGATACCCGAAGTGAAAGTCCAAGGTTCATATCCAGACTTGTCATCCTATTTTGGGGCCTAATTACTAGACAGTTCTCTTTTATTTACTCCGTTTTCTCGCACACTTTTTACAACAGAACCTATTGGAATTATCTCCTGCACAAACCGCAGTGCCCAATTGAAACATTTGAAGCATCTTATCCATGTTTCTCCCTCGGTCCTCCAAAAAGGGCCTGCACAATTGAGGCACTCCGCTTCGTCATCATCGTCGTCGTCGTTTTCTCACTCTCGTTTCCTCACTCCTCTTCGGATTCCAGAGGCACAGTCTCTTTCTCTTCGGAGGATGAAGGTTCAGCAGTGCATTTCCTTCCTTTTCTGGTTTTCTTTGTCGCTTTGGTTTACAATGCTAAGGTCCATCTAGCTTTTGGCGGAGTCTTGTCGGCCTTCTTTGATTTCTATTCAGTAAACTGAGCTTTTTATGGCGAGCTTGTAATTAGACAAGATATCCCAGCACGAGATGGATTGTCTTGTTCTCATGAACTTGCTTCAGTGTTGGGATTGGCCTGTCTGCCACCAGGAACAATCTCCTCTGTGAAGCAGGTAGATCTATCACTTGTGCCACATTTTTAAATTCAGAAGTTTCTTCGTGTTGTTGCACGTTTCACTTTCATCAAAATCTCGTGGCCTGAAAATGTTGGGGTTGAATGTATATATTTCCGTTTTGCGGAACCCACTACTAGCTGTTTCTGCACTGGCTGCACGTAGATAGGCTTGTCCAAAGAGATTCCCTATCTGGTAAACTAGCATGATCTTATCAGTCATGTTTCAATTTCCTGGCAGTAGAAGTTCAGTTTCTAGCATGAATATTGAAAGTATAATACCAGGCCCTAATATACGGTAACCCAAATTAAGCTCTCCGTGGTACCTCCTAATAGGGAACTCGCAATTTTTAATTTATCAGTTCTTCCGCCTCATTTTGTAATTTAACTAAGGCAAAGGACTGGGCATGGAAAGACAGTTTGGTGTTAATACTATAACTTGATCAAGGATGTGTTTAAAACAATAAATACCTTATATATGTAAACACAGATGTTAACAGAAGTAAACAACTTCAAGAAGCAAACTTCCTTTATCAGCTCAGTATGACAAGATCTCAAGCAGGAACGCACAATGCTCTCTTAGTCCATCACATTTCTAGCAAGGTTCAGCACTATGCAGCTAAGATACCACGGTGCCCCAAATTGCGTACCACCCCATATAAGGCTACTATCTATATTTATTTTGTCCTGCATAACCTTTCGTCTTATATGCTAGTTTCCCACATATATAAAATGTAATGAGAATGAACATGGCACTAAAGGAGTACACAGAAAATTAAGGAACTAAACCTGGTCATATCAGATTGTGAAGTATCAGATATTTGGAGCAATTTGTTGAAAATAATTATATTTCTGTACAGATATTTTTGGCGCGAAGATTTTAATAAAATGAGTTCCTTCAACCATATGATTGGGTATTTATTATGAATAGGTCAATAGCCAGTTTCTCTCAATACTGCATTCTTGATAAAGATACACAATGTTTTCCAAGATATCAGATTGGATTTCAATTTCACTATGGAGGGGACTGTGTACGTAGGCCATCAGCTGGGCCCATTGAGCGTATGGAGAAAGCAGGAGACAGAGTGGCCATCCCAAGGAGCCATAACAGTACAGAGGGCAGGGTCCCTACAGTTTGACTTAAGAAACTTGTCCCGACAGACCAGGACAACGGACACGTTCCATTACTGCGGGACGGCAACACGCCCAGCAGCTGAACCCCAAAGCTGACGGTCCCGAAATGGTCCCAGCAGAGGCGCGGATACTGACAGCTGACCTCAAGGAGGAGGAAGTAGTTTTCCTCAGAGCATATAATCCTGACATGCACCGCCGAGACTCCCGCCGACAGTTCTACCCTGAAAGAGACCACCAGATGAGAGATGATGTGAATTGATAATGGAGATTAAATGGAGGGACAGGAAATTCGGGGAATGTAATTAACCTACCCAGCATTCGCTAGCGAC
Source organism: Mantis religiosa (assembly GCA_030765055.1). Taxonomy (NCBI): domain Eukaryota; kingdom Metazoa; phylum Arthropoda; class Insecta; order Mantodea; family Mantidae; genus Mantis; species Mantis religiosa. The sequence continues at coordinate 130,056,026 of CM060957.1, read as the reverse complement.
CCGGGAAAGCCTCTGAAAGAAACTATGTGTCAAGTAAGTCAGCCAGGAGAATCAAACCCGTGTCTCCCGAATGCGGGCCATAGATGAAACCGCCTGAGCCATCCCGCTCGGTTCGATACCTGAAACTTCGATACTTGTTATCGTCATTTCTACTTCTAGTTTCAATACAAATTAGAATGTGTGGAGGACTGTATAATGTCAATAAAATTAAATAGCTGCTTATATTTAATGAGACAAAACTTAAAACTATCAGTGTTCTAATTTTTAAACTCTATATTAGACATTTAAAAGCAAAACAGTCCACTTTTATAAGTCTTTGCTCAAAAATACTAGCAATACTTGGGGTCAAGTCTACTTCTTTTTGTTTTACACAGGAGTCCTGCTGTACTAAATAGCATTTCAGAGAAAGCTATTGAAGGTGGAATAAACAATATTTTCTTAGTTGTAGAAACTGTGAATTTGTTTTACAGCAATCCAGTGTAGTAGAAAGTCGAGATGACACATCGTCGTTGCGATATGCAGTGATTTCTTCCTGGGAACTGTTAACTGCCACTGAATTTGAAACACGATTGTTTACTTCCATGATATTACTGTGCAGGTACCACATTCATGACAAATTCTCGGAATTTGATGTTCTACTTGCGGCAATAATATTTAGTGATTATTAAAATAAAATAGAGACTGCAAGGTCACCACCGAAGTGTCCAAACAGTACGATGTCATACAGCAATCGTCAGTACCAACGTACTGCAAATAATGAGAGCCCAACCCAATAATTTTCGTAGTATAGGCATGCACACAGACGTGTGAATAGTTTTCTAAAAATCCTTTTTAATATTCCGTTTTTTATTTCATTGTATTTTTATTGAGTTCAATGTACCTGAAAACACCTAATCCCCATTGAACTTCAATATCACTCTGTAGTAACAGACAATACCTAATGAATTATGAAGAGTTTTTTCCCCATCACGATGTTGGAAGTGGGGGGGTTCTAACACAGCGGTCAGTATGTTTGACACTGGACCACGGAGGGGAATCTCTTGTCTTCCAAAGCTATTAATTTTTTAAGCCGCTTTAATAGTACAGATGATATGTTGACGCATTCCCTTTTTTTTCTTTAACGGTTTGTTTACAACTAGTATTAATATACGTTGTTTTGGCATTAATGCCGTGAGTGGAACTGTCACAGGCGATGCTCACAAATCATTTGAAGTCCCCCGAGTCTTTCGAGGGGTGTCGGTGCAAGCCTTCGTTAACGCCTCCATGCGGGCAAAACGTTTACAACGGAAACTCGACGAACACGCACAAAACTCTGGTAATTAACCGCCTTGTGGGAACGTAAAGTGTGTACAACCATACATCTTGTCCAATCTCTCTTTTGCTCATTCTCGCGCTGTGTAAAATATCAGGCGTTTATAAGATGGAGTAATCTACTATCGCATGTGCAACATACACAGGTACCATGAATATTTATTAAGCAATTAAAGTTTTAACCTCTTGCTTCGTCCTTTTCATCTCCGTCTCTGCCTCTCCTTTGCACATACACCTTCCATCTCCCATTCGTTCAGCACTAGCTAAACATCGGCGACCTCGTTACACGATAAATGTGGCTTGCAAAACATATCAATCTTCTGATCTAAAATACTTAGCGTGAATATTGTTCGGCACTTAAGCGCACAGGACTGTTTTATCAATTAGTAGCATTTCTCACGCACACAGCACGGACGTTTAAAACAGAACAGAACGTGTCCTATTTATAAATACGTTTTCATTTCAAATACTTTTGATAACTATTACTGTTTCTTTTGCTGTTGAATATTTCATATTTGATGATAGTTTAATCTTATCAACAATTGAAATATTTAAGTACCAGTTTTATCTAAATGATTTTAAAAATGTCACATATCATTTCTCCAGCCCGCCTCGGTAGCGTAGTGGTAGCATGGTTGCCTCATGTTCAAGAGGTCCCGATTTCGAATCTCGGTTAGGGCGAGTTACCTGGGTAAGGTGAATGTCGGGTAACTCTAAGCTCCATGGACCCCGGACTCATTTGAGCATCATTCCACCGATTTCATCCATCGTCCGATATGACTTAACGTTGGAGGATATAAATTAAAAAAAAAAAAAAGCATTCCTCTACAGCTGCAACTTTTAAAAGAAAGGTAGATTTTACAAAACATTAGAGCTAAGGACTTAATTTTTGTACAGGCATTAAAGAAAGGTCCAGGAAGTTCCATTTCAGTATTAATTAGAATTATTGAGATATAAATTAATTTATCCTCTAAGAGGTATTCAACTTGAGGTTTTACTTCATAACGTTTCATTTTTAATGTCTGTAACAAATTGTCCGATGTAAAAAAATTTGTGAAAGCATCATAAGAGCAGCATAATTATTTCAAATAATTGTTAAACGTAAATTATTTAAAATTCCAATCCATTATTTTATTACCACTACATTGGGCTTAAGAGATAATCAAACCTTTCAAATGCTCATCACTAAATGATCACTTTGAAATTCCGTTCAAGAAATAAAAAGCGAACAACGACCTCCTATCTGAAAAAGAAACTTTGAAAATGTAATCCAATAACAAGAAATATCTAAAATATTAATCTTCACAAAAAAAGTCTAGGTTGTATGCTTCAATAAGTTTTACTTATTTCTGTAGTAAGAATTTGTCTATCTCTGTTTTCCTGCTCTGCAGAAGTCAACTAGAATGTAGAGGACAGCCAGGCTATTTAGGAAAAGGAAACTCAAGATATGCGCTCCATATCACGAAAATATCTCAAATATAAGATTAAGTACTCCAATACATCAAAGCAATTGTTGAGAAATTCATTATTTTCCAGTAAAAAAGGCTCCCCGGTAAAAGGTGGAGTTTGGGGTGTGGTGTCGCATCAATAAAAATGCTGAAATTTTTAATTGAGTGAAATATCAGTATCTACTTTTTTGGAGAAATACAATACCTCTTCTGCCAATGAGTTTGAGAAAGTCATAAGTAAGAATGGGTCAATATCAGTTTTTGGCAATACTCGATTCTCGATACCAATACACGATTTTTCGAGATACCCGACACTTCCATACTCTGCCTCTAGTTTCAGTACAAAAGAGAATGTTGCTAAAATTGTGTAAATTAAATAAATTAAATATGTGCATATATTTAATGAGACAAAACTTAAAACCAGCAATTTACCTATTTTTAAACTCTTCACTATATATTTAAAAGCAAAACAGCCCACTTTTGTAAGTTCTTGTTCAAAAATAGAAGCATTTTTAGCCTTTTGGTGTCAAGTCTATTTCTTTTAAGGTCTCATATTCGTCCTGCTGTGCTAAATAGTATTTCAGAGATAACTGTCGCAATTGCATTAAAAAAATTTAGTGAGTAATTTCTCTTAATTCTGGAAAGTTTGAATTTGTTTTCCAGTAATCCAGTGCACTAGAAAGAGGAGGTGACAAAAGTTCATTGAGATATGCAAGGATTTCTTATTGGAAAATGGTAACTAGCACTCAATTTGACACACGATTGTTTTCTTATATAATATTACGGTGTAGGTATTATATTTTTGCAATTTCTATGGCTCAGTAGCATTTTACAAGTAGCAATAATGCATTGTCATTTTAAATAATATAAAAATTGCACATCAACTTCGAAGTATCGAAAAAATATCAAGCACATTTTTTGAACTATTCTTTTGATTCGATGCCTCACAAGTAATTATTGAATAAGGCACTCAAGTGCAAAATTCGCCTTATCGAAAATTTAAATGAAAATTGGTTAGACATAGGATTCAATTCTTACTGCATTTCTCTGCCTTTAGTTTTGAACAAAAATTCTCTAATAAGTTTTCCAGAGAGCTCAGAAAACTGCTGTTCAATGCAAAACTCTTGAAATCCATGGCAACAGTTGATGCAGAGCTCGCCTCATCCATGCTACAATTTGAAGCAAAACTTGTCTTATCCAGTGCGTGTTACACTTCAATTGTAATGTGTGAAGAGCAGAGCTCGCCTTGTCAAATATATTGATTTTCCTCCTTGTTTCCTTATATTGTCAGCTTTGCGTAAGTTTGAGTTTAGCTGTGCCTAATTTGCAGTTCAGACGTGTTATTATGGAATACTTTGATATTCCGAAATCGATAGAAAGGGATAGTATTAAAAAACGTCGCTGTATCTGTGCGTACGCAAGACCATTATGAAGTGAGGCAAAAGATTAGAAATACTTATTGCAAGGACTTCAGATGTAGGTGTATCACTAAAGGAGGAAAAAGTCACAGATATGGTAAATTAATAAACAACATTTTGGTGATAACTGGTCAGAAAATGAAAGCATTTTATTTTACAAAGACGTAATCTCTCACTACACTAAGGCCAGCAACAATGAAGAGGTTGGTGAGGTTTATAAGAGGTTTTTGGAAGCAGATGAAGGTCAGTTTAAAACTTAATTTTTCTGGTTTTGAACATTATTTCATAATTTTTATTGTTGCATTTTTAAATCATATAAATATAGAAAACTTTCAACAATATTGTCACTGATCGCATTGTTGTGTTGGAGCAACCGCCGCAAAACCAGAGCTATGCGCGTGGGTAGGAAACAAAGAGACAGTGGCGCGCAGCGCTGGACGCTTGCCAAAGGAGAAGCAGAAACAGAGAAAGAGACAGAGAGATATCTTGATATTTCCGTCTTTCTCTTGATGATGCGAAAATCTGCCGCATTCTAGAACAATGCCTGGGAGATATAAATAGGAGCGAAGTACGAGTCAACCCCCAGGTACATATTAGTAACCTCATAAAAATCACCAATCTCAAAACCTACATTTCACCCTACAATATCCCGAAATCTACCTTACCTGCGGTAAAACCCTTAACGGATGGGCACGCAGCAAAAACCTTCTGGCTGTATACAGCCAGTCAGCACCACATGGCATGGCATGGCATGAAGAGTCAGTTGCAGTTGTGCAGTGGAGTTGTGTGATGTACCCCAGTGATTTCTTTCATTTGTTTTACTGTGGCGGGCGAACAAGACGACTTTGAAGACTGCTGTATGTCAATGTCACGACTTTTTGCTGCTACATGAGTTGTACAAAGCTTCTGTTTATTGCAATAAAGTGTGTTTTAAATTTCTGCAAACAAGACTTTTTTCTACCGACCAAAAGAAGCAAAGATATTTTACACGCCAGTGTATATAAATGATATGAACAGTGGTCAATTTATATTAAGTAGGTGTTTCACGGACATTATGGCCGGAAAAAAGTTTAAAAACTATAGTTGAAAATCTGATTAAGGGATTTGTGACAAAAATGATTATAACGATAAAAATATTTGAATAAGTCATTCATCAGCATTGTGAAAAAGGAAAAGGAGAAAGAATTTTGAAAATGTTAGTATTTTATTGTAATTTATTATTGTGTCTCCACCAAAAATTGCAAGATCCACAGCTTTCAGGTGCAAAATTCCCTTATCCAAAATTAAATTTTGGTTTACCGCTAGGTTTTTGAGGAGTAAGTTTAAGAGGATGGACATGTATAATGAATAAAACGATAGAAATGTGGCATTAAAATAATTTAACAATGGAAATAATCATTTCTTTCACACCAGCCGTGTATAAGGCTAAGGTTTGAATGAGTACAGCCAGACTGAAAACCTCACTGCCATAACTGGGATTTGAAACACGGATCTCCCGCTCTACTTGCGGTTGCTCTAAACCACTGAGCTACTATGGCCAACGTACCGACTTGACATTAAATTCTCCAGGTGACTCGTATGTTTCCCGGTAGACCACTAGTGGTTCTCATATGCTATGAGACACGTAACCTTTGTGGCGATTTACTATGCTATAAGTATCTAAGTCCCAGGCTTCATAGTTAAACCATTATGTTTTTATTTTAGGTAAATTGATGGAAATTATAGTTTCTTTCCACTAGCCATGTGTAGGCTAAGGTTTGGATGAGTAGAGTGATACCGAAATTTAGAATTGCAATGTATAAAGAATCATAATGGATTCCAAAGGAATGTTGGTTCTTTGTTACAACACGTGCAAGGACAGTTAAGTCGAATAGCAGTTGCGGGAGAATAGTTGTTTTAACAAAAGAAAGGTAAGAATCATTATCCTTAGCAGATCTCTAAAGGGTAGTACTTGACTTTGTTGAATGGAGTATTCTTCGGACCCTTCATAATGGCATGGCAAAATAGTCACAAAGGGAATCTTTGGTTGAATAATGGTCTTCGAGAAAGTGAAAGCTATACACCACGCGCAGCTGAGTGGTCATTCAGTCTTCGGCGTCAGGCCGAGCAGCTCTATTGTTCTGTCTTGGTCCAGGGCAGACCAGAAGTGATGAGAGAAGATATTTGTCGGTTTATACGTAACTAATTAAGTATTATCGAGTAATAAGCATTCCGCCTTCAGTAATTCTAAACAGTGATATATTGGTAACCCTTGGTCGGCAAATTCAAGTTGGATGTTCTGATAAAAGAAGCAGTCATTAAACCAGTTTGAAATGGGCATTCCAGTGTCATTAAAACCATCCTTCTCACACATATCCACGCATATCCTGTGAGAAACCTCATTGCTTTACCCTGAGCTAAGCACTATTTGCTTCAAACTGTAGCGCCAAGTGACACGCTTTGCTCACCAATATTTTTCTTCAAGAGTCAGACTGACAAATTCACTGCCATAGCTGGGATATGCATCACGGATCTCCCGTTTTCCTTGCGGTTGCTCTAAATCACTGAGTTACTATGTCCAAAATGCCGACATGACATTAAATTGTCCAACTGACTCGTATGTTTCCCGATAGACCACTAGTGGTTCTCATATGCTATGAGTCACGCAACTTTTGTGACGACTTACTGTACTGTAAGTTCTTATGTCCTAGGCTTCATGGTCAAACCACTATGCTTTTATTTTAGGTAAATTGATGGTAGTAGTGCTTGCAGCATAGTAAGTCGCCACAACAATGTAGGTATCTCATAGCATATGAGAACTCCTAATGGTCTACCAGGACACATACCAGTCAGTTGGAGAATTTGTGAGGTCTTTTGTAATTTACGTCCTCCAACATTAAGTCATATCGGACGATGAATGGGATTGATGAAATGATGCTCAAATGAGTCCGGGGTTCATGGAGCTTAAGAGTTACCCGACATTCGTCCTACAGGAAAAGGGAAAACCCCGGAAGAAAACCTTATCCAGGTAACTCACACTGACCGAGATTCGAACTCGGGACCTCTTGAACGTGAGGCAGACACTACAACCACGCTAACAAGGCGGGCGTCATGTCGGTATGTTGGCTCAGGGGCTTAGAGCAACCGCACGGAGAGCGAGAGATCCGTGGTTCAAATCCTGGCTATGGCATTGAACTTTTCAGTCTGACTCTACTCATCCAAATAATTTTAAAATGTTAAGGTGTTTGATAGATATGAGTTTTTCGCGATTTCTGAAGACTCGCTTTACCTGGATAAGGCAAGTTTTGCACTTGATAGCCTTGTATCTTGAGTATCAATGTAACCCAAGTGTGCAGGACGCATCTCCAGTCATATTTCAAGTAGACAGTAGGGTTCTGTCATTCATTACATAGGTGAACCAGCACCGTTATTTCTATAAACATTTTTGTAATGTCTACTGTCTCCCTTGCAGCTACCAGTATAACATAAATTTAATTAATCGGACATATTCAAAATATTACGTATTGTTTGCATGTCGGTAGTTGTTCAAGCAGCACTGATCGGTGTGCCGCAGAAGCCATTTTAGATTCCATACACGTTACATTATTTAAACATGACGTTAGATAGCTACTACTTAAAGAAATAATACACCTGCCATGTGTGCTAAAAGCAAATCAAAGAGCAAGAAAACAGAAATCTTGTAGATGATTAATGTTGAACTAAAGTGTCACGGCGCAGAGTAAAAACCGGTGGCTGTAACTGGAAGTAATAACACTTCTTACATAATAGACATTCAACTGTTGATCATTAGAATAGATTAAAGTCATTATGAGTTATTAAACTGTATATGTTCCTATGCCGCTAACGGATGGTAGCAAATACACAATAGTTCTCACTTGCTAACAATACAAATTGGTGATATAAATCTTTCCCCAGTTGAAGGATTGGATATCGAAATCAGACACACTGAATATTGGCTAGAGCTTTAACGGTTTCTCTCTCAAGTTTATCGCTCGTTCGGAAAAACATACTGTGCTAATTGCGGCTTAACGAAGGCAGCGGAGGTAGTTACAATTCCCTACGGTGCTTCTAATGAATGAATTTTTGCTCCACATCGCAACAGACCATTAAGGGGCATGTTGGGATACAAAGGAGAGGTAACCACTAATAGGCTCTGCTTCTTAGACTTCTCCTAGTTTGATGCTGTGTTGGTTTTTCTTCATTCGAAGCACGGCCAGTCATTTTGTAGTCGTAAAACTTAAAAGAGTTTAGAGAGAGAAAGAAAAAGAAGCATTTTGGGATAATGGGATGCCTCTTAAAAGCTATATAATTATTTTTCCCCGGACTCACTCAGTTCCATAGTCTCGAGGTCCCAAATAAACGATTCTAATTGTTCCGTAAACAGTTTACCAAATGTTGACGTACATAATCTATACCGCTGTTCAGATGCGGCATAGATACGTTTTTCACATACCGTTCCAGCACTCCCATTATATTGTCGCGAACACGTTATATACGATCGCGCGGCTTGTTTACACAAAGGAACTGATACGCGGGCAGTTTGGAAACAAAGAGCCGGCAGATAAAGATAGCTGATATAAAGGACATGCCGGCACAGATAGGATTTCACGTTTGGAAGGTTCTAGTGATATCTTTATTGACAGTGAAAGGTTGTTTTCTTATTTGTTCCGGAAACCTCTCGAATTTATGAATGAGATATATAAGACATTGTGACACACCAGCGGACAGTTGTAAAACGAGAGTGAGTCGCGAGAGGTAAGCAGACAACAGCTGATAGTGTTGTTGTTACGAGACCTGGTTCTGTAAACAGAACGCTGTTTGTTATTGTCATCGACCTTGGAAGACTGTGTTGTATATGTGATGTAATGCTGTTACGTGAGAATTGAACAGTGTATTTCTACGGAAATATGGAACATGTAGAATGTCGGCAAAATGTATTCTTAATTCTATGAACCCATAAAATCACAGTATTTTGAGGACCAAAACCTCTTCGTGTATATTTTGGGGTACAATATAATGCTTTCCGAGTTCTAACAGTTCCAAAATATGGACATATACAAACAGACTGTGAAGCTCAATGCCATAGCCCGGATTTGAACCACGGATCTCCCGGTCTCCCTCCGGCCGCTCTTAACCTTTGAGCTGCCATGGCCAAAGTGCTGTCATGACATTAAGTTCTCCAACTGACTCGTAAGTTTCCCGGTAAACCACTAGGGGCTCTAATGTACAATGAGATACTCACCTTGTACTTAAGTCTCAGGCTTTATAGTGACATAATTAGGTTAATAGGTTAATCAATTAAACTAACAGTTGTCACTAAATAATCAGGTGAGAACGATTAAGAATCAAGTATATCAGAAATTCAAGCAGATACAGGCTGGCGCACGAAATGTCATACATTGAAAATTGTTTATATAACTTTCAATAATCAAAGCATGTCAATATTTTCCTTTTAACATTGATCATCAGAATGTGTATGGTCAGTGAGCGTACAGTACATGTTCAATATGCCCACCTTGTTGACCTACCACCTCTTCGAGACGAACTGTGATAGCCGCTCGAAGTTGCATTAGAGTGGGTGCTTTGTTGCGGTAGACTGTCTCCTTGAAATATGCCCACAAGAAGAAATCGCAGGGATTTAATATCCGGGCTGTGTGGCGGCCATGTTGAGCCATCCTGAAAACGTTCAGGATATGGATGGGATATCACACGGGGCCCGAAATGTTGGTGCAGGAAATCCATGATATCGTTTGCCGTATATGGACGAGCACCATCTTGCATAAACCATTGAGTCTCCATTGGTAATCCTGTTGCATAAAGTTGCGGAAGAAAATTGTTTTGTAACATGTCCAAGTAGCACACACTGTTAACTGTGCCGTTGAAAACGATTGGCCCAATGATTCCATGACTAGATATAGCACCCCATACACTAACTTTTTCTCCGTAATTTTCAATCTCGTGTACAACACCAGGAGGTTTTCGTGCCCAAAATCTGATATTCTGCCTATCGACGCTACCGTTCAAATGAACGTAAACCTCCTCAGAATACCATGTTTTATGAATCACGGCATCATCATTTGCAAGAGCCGAAGTCACAAACTGTAATCGCCGTACTTTGTCATGTTCCGTCAGTTTGTGCAGCACTGTCATTTTGTATGGGAATAATTTCACGTCAGCATGAAGTATTCCTTGAAGAGAACGACGTGAGATGCCCATTTCGGCCGAAGCTCGTCTCGTGGATTTCCTGGGACTTCGTGTCAAAGCCACTCTCACAGCGTCGATATTCTCTGTAGTACGGATTGTGTTGTCGCTTTTGCTCTAAAATATGGCCGTCAGTTTCAAATTGTGTCGTTAATATATAAGCTATCTGCAGGGGGCCTACGTCGTACGTGAATGAACACGAAAGCGCCGTTACGTCTCTGCTACGCTCTTCGTTTCGGCGTAAAACAACACAGTTTTCACTTTTTGTTCTAGCGTCAACCAGCCTTTGTCCGCCATTTTACTAAACTGAAGCGGTGGCATCACGCATGCGCGATATTGACAGTCTGTTGAACCATGTACCAACTACGGCTAATTGTCACATCATTCCAGCATTGCCAACCAGCAATTAACACATTTATTACAGCATTTCAATGCATGACATTTCGTGCGCCACCCTGTACCTTTACCGAGTACAAGCCTAAAAGCCGCCATGATCCATATACAGTAGAATTCCGAAATAACGCGGTTGTTTCGAGATATCCTTTTCACTACTTTATAACCTTACCGTGGTATATAGAGATGCAATACTAGAAGGAACGACAATCAGTCCCGCCCAGTAGGAGGAGAGAAATTTGCATGTAATATTAATTTACAGTAAAGTATTAAACTTTCGTAGGTTGGGTAAATATATTACAACAGTTCTACAGTTACTCACCAGTTACGCTGGAAAATGTATTCCAATCCGTAACCGATGTTGATTTAAATTCCCCTGTACATATTTTACACCAACCTAATTTTTCTTTGGTTTAAAAAATAAGTTTTGTTTGACGCAGTGATATGCTATATTTTCTCTTTGCCTATTGTGGCACGATGATGGAAATGATTGCTAGTTGATTTTTTTTTTTTTAATTAACGTCCTCCATCTTTTAGTCATATCGGACGATGAATGAAATGGGTGAAATGATGCTCAATGCGTCCGGGGTCCACGGAGCGTAGAGTTACCCGACTTTCGCCTTTCAGGATAAGGAAAAACCCCGGAAAAACCTTATCCAGATAACTCCCTCTGACCGAGATTTGAACTCGGGACCTCTTGAACGTGAGGCACACATGCTACCATTTACGCTACCAAGAAGGGCCTAGTTGATTCATTTTGCCTGTTCATCAACAGAACCACATTATTTAAATGGATTAATACTTTACTAACATTCAGAACGCTTTCTTTCGCCTCCACATTGTTTTTCAATGCCATTCTTGTTGTTGACACATTAAGCAAATTGTTGCGTCAGCTTCATAGCTACCAATATAATATGTTCGTTAGAAACGCAGAAAAAGTTCCACACAGTTTACCGGCTGATTTAGCTGTACAAATCTGTTCGTATTAATGCAATCATAATAGCATATATTGTAGTTCTCTCACTATTCTGTTTGAGGATGAACCACTACCCTGAATGTTAAAGCTTCCATTTAAAATAATAAGTAATAATTTAGCTCTTGTAGGAGCCTGTTTTTCCTGAATTCTGTTTCGAACCACACATTTGTCGAAGTCTGATTCTCATTTTGGAACGCTATTATTTTTATCTGGAGTTCCAAAGATGTGTTCTGTCATTTTGTTTGCTTCTTTAGCAATTCTTTTTACTGTTTTAGACTCCTGTGTAATATTATATGCACTTAATCTTTTTAAATATTTTTGAAAAAGTTCCTTTGGTGTAACCAGTTCTTTGCTTTAAGCTTCTTTCTTCATGTTTGAAATTATTTCTCGAATCTGACCATAGTGCTCCGGATCCCAAATTACAAAGTACACTAATTCCATATTTTGTGCAGTGATCAATGTCTGACAAATATGCTGTACTCACCCCTTATCGCAAAGTGCTAATCATATCGCTGTAGAGTAAAGCAACTGTGGAATTAGCAAGGAATGTGCTTAAAATGCAGACGAGCTACATCCCCAATTTCCTCCCCAGATGCAGTTCCTGATGTCCTTTAGCAGAACCATATGAGCTGATGAAAAATGCCAAGATCAAGAACGGTGGCAACATTCATTATTTTCCTGTTATTCAGTAGCAAACTTCAACAAACAGATGTGGTGGTGAAAATTATATCGCAGAACCTGTCTTTGCATAATATATTTATGTCAAGTTTCCGAATAAAAATAAAACAAATTAAATAATTACAATACATTTGGGGGGACCGCGATGAGACCGAATCCGTGGTACTTCGGGCTTCTACTGTATCTTTATCATTTAAGCGTGCACCTTAAGGATAACCATCAGTGACAATGGGTCAAAAAGTGCAAAATATGACTAAAAACATTTTTTGCCTAATTAAATGGAGTAATGGAAATTAATTGTTCTTTAACAATAGCCGTGTATAGGACGCACTATGCATGGGCAGAGCCGGACTGAAAAATTCAATGCTAGGGATCCGTGGTTCAAATCCCGGCTCTGGCATTGAATTTTCAGTCTGGCTCTGCCCTTTCAAAATGGAGTAATCCTTGTACTTAACAATCGCCTATAATTTTTAATGTTTTGCAACACTTTAAAAATTGTGTCGTATGACTATTTAAGTGGGCCACCCTAACTGGGCACCTATTTTGGTGATTTTCTCTTATATTCAGTTTTCAGCGCCTTTCAGAATATAAATTGCTCCACACGAAGCAGCTTTCAAACTATAAGCTTGAAATTGTTTGTGCTTGGATGAAAACGGTATCAAAGGAAATTGATGACATGACTTTATAATGTCACCAATTGAATAACAATATTGAATGTGCACATACTTCACAATAAAACATTAAAAATTAATAAAATGAGAACTGAATAATTTTTATCCTAAACCAAGGCTCGGATTAAAATTTCATATCATAAATTTACTAATAATATATTTATTCATATAAGTGCAAAGTATTATATTTCTCAAACTAAAATTTCATCGTGTGGAACAGTTTAATCAAATGGCATTAAGACGGCATAAATATATTAATACACAAGGACAATTTTGCACAATGGTCTGAAAATTGGTGTGTGAACTACTGTTAATACTATAATAATTTTGCTAAGGTTTCAATTTGCATCCACGTCCTTTGGTCATTCTTAGATCTTATCCATACCCCAAAGAAATTGCTGTGAAAAAATAATACAAATATTTTCACTCACATTGGATTTGTGAGTAGCCAAATCAATGTATTGAATGTCAGCAATTAATTTATGGAGTCTCACATCGATTTTGGAAACAAACTCCCCCAATCGCAAACCTGTGTTTCTGTATATGAAATAGCTATCATTCGAATTGCATGCATATTGCAATTTTGGTTCAATAAATAGATAGTGACGTTGTACACGTAAATGTTCCTAACGTTGTGCAAGTTATAATGTAACAATTGTAACTCACATCATCGGTTATGCATTATTATTTAAAATTGTTAAAAATTCATATCCTGGAAATATTCTCAGATGAAATTTATTTTGGGTAAACACAAGATTTTTAAATGATAATAATTACTCGTAATAAAGAAGTAGAGTAAACCAAACATACTATACACACACAAAGCCCACCTCGGTAACGTAGACGTTAGCGTGTCTGCCTCACGTTCAAGAGATCCCGAGTTCGAACATCGGCCAGGGTGAGTTACCTGATAAGGTTTTTTTCCCGCGATATGACGTAACGTTGGAGAACGTAATATTGGAGGGGGGGAAAACCAAACGCACACAACCTCGCAAAACATTAGAAAAGTAGTGTCAAAAATAAACAAATTTCATTTGACATAAAGCATGAAATTCTAAAGATTTTTATATCAACCTTTGAACAACTTCATCCATTAATGCAGGATTATATGATGATTTCAGCATTGCTGCTGTAGAGCAATCTAAACAAAAATCCCATTATAGGAAGTTAGCTTAATAGTCATTTTATTTTGCAAGTAATTCCTTATTTGCATATGACCATTAGTTAACGTCTATTGAAGGCATAACATTTGCATAAAGATTACTTGCATGCTCTTGAGGATACTACCATTGTGTTGTACCACTCTTTTAATTTGTGTTATCATTGCACGTGTGCCAACAATTATTATGAAGTCTGGAGCACAGCATCAACTTTGGCTTCGTGAGAGGAATCTGCGCTGAACCTCTTAACCCCATCCTATTCTTTCATCCTTCATTTTTTTCTTTCTTCATCCAACCTTTCTTTAACCCCCACCAGTCGAGTTCGGCGCTGCTGTGGGAACAAGTTTGCGTCAACCATTTCTCTTCATCTGTTCATGCATGTATACTCTCCATCTCTCTCTCTCTCCTCCCAATAATTCTCATATATGCTCCCCCTCCCCCTCTGTACACATGTTCTTAAACAGTTGCTTCACGTTTCGACTGTGTCAGGTTGTCTTCATCAAGTTCCTATGAACCCGGACCTCTCTCCTCCCCCGCCGCAACATCTAATGGTTCCACCCTACCTCTTCTTTTGTCTTCCACCCACCTCGCGAGTGTTTCCGTCAACAGCTGTCGACCAGCGGACAGCATACCTTACTTGTTGATGTGGGATGTCTGCTGGCATTGCCTGAGGCTCTGTGGTAGACCCTGCGTTTCGGATTCACACAATTACGATTCTCTACACTGAGTGGGCTGAAAGCCTGTTCCGGTTAACACATCGCTGTGGCATGGCACATTAGGGCGGATATCACATTAGAGAACTTGGGGATGGATACCTTTCTTGTTGCATTACTTGCTCAGTAGTGAATTACTGTGTTATGATGGAGGTTTCCTGTTACGAGCATAACGATTTAGCCATTTTAAGTTCATTGTTTAAACGTAAACAAAATCTCTATATATTAAATTCAACTGTGTTTCTATATCCATTCTTCAACAATATATATATATATATATATATATATATATACACAAAAGCTGATCCTTTATGCACTTCATGGATAACCATTTGTGGAGATTGGTTCACTAGCTATATGCCTTCTTGAATATACAATGGAGATGGAGGAATATATTAGGTTTACACAACAGTAAAATCTGACTTCGAAATGTTATCCTGTTTTCAAGTTCAGGAAGGGAAGAAACAACAAATAAGAACTTTCCATTTAACATGTATAAGTATTAGAAAAGTCAAAACAACGGCCGCTAGTATCCACGAGAGAGCTAAATCCTCCATTTAACATAAATAGTGTCTTTACACTGTCGTCTTGTGTAGTAAAATTTTATATATTTCCTACAATTTACATCTAATGCATGTCACTCATAGAGATTAGCATTTCAAGAATTATTCCCCGAATGTTTAATATATTTCATTTATAAGAAAACTATCGGTATGTGATAATTTAGTGAAAATTATTTGCCATCTTTCAAAAATAAAAATTCTGAAGAAAGAAATGGTTTTTAAATAATATATTTCGTGCTCTTTATCTTCTTATACGAGGTGCCTCTAAGTTATACAACCTCCTATTTTTTTCAGGACAAGGACCAGATACGAACTTCTGGTTTTTTTTAAATACACGTGGACTCTTTGTGAATACGTGACAGGTGGCAGCACTGTACAGTGCATAGAACTCTAGTGGCAGCGAAGAAAGTTAGATACTTGAAATGGCGACGTTTTCATTGCAAGAACAACGTGTAATCGATGTTGCATTCATGCCGTCATCACGCGTGAACATCGCCTTACAATTTACCACGCGCACAGCCTTGTGATCATCCGTCAGGATTCGTGGTACCCACCTGGAAGACACAGACACTTTTCGCATTTTCAGATCTTCATGCAGGTTTGTGTGCACAGATCCCACGAAAATGCCAGGTTTGGAGGCCATGACTGCAAAATTAAATTGGCAATCCTTGAAAACAATGATCTCCATTTGCTGGATCATGTCGTCAGACCGGCTGGTTCGAGGCCGTGACTCTCTTGGTTTGTTGTCACACGATGTGCTGCCTTCATTGAACTGTGGCACCCAGGAATGCACATTTGACACATCCATGGTAGCATCACCACATGCCTCATTCAACTGGCGATGAGTTTCAATAGGTGTCACACCACGAAAATAGAGAAAACGAATGAATACACGCTGTTCTTGCAATGAAAACGTCGCCATTATAAGTATCAAAAACATAAACACATATCGTGGCTGCCACTAGAGTGTTGCCACCCTTTAGAGTGCTGTATACAATGTACAGTGCTGTCATCTCTGTCACGCATTCACCAAGAGTCCACGTTATTTAAAGAAAAAGTTCTATCTGGTACCACTCCTGAAAAAAAAATAGGAGGTGTTATAACTTGGACGCACCTCGTACCTGTTTGGTTTTGTAAGTTGGGCCAGTTCTATGAACTGTTACTTCACTCACTTCTCATTGTAACTAGTTCAACTTTGCTCACGCTGTCACTTTCCTAACGTGAACTAGTTCAATTTTCACTGTCACTTCATTTTGTTCCCCGACGTAGCGGCATAACGAAATAGGACCGGGGTAGTTCTTCCGAGCGCTTCACTCGGATTGGAGAACAACCCAATGCATCTTGAACTCCTTGCAGTAACAGGACTATTAATACAAACTCGTTGAAGGTACAGCGCTTCTCGTCTCACGCATTAACTCACTCACTGACAGTTTCCTTCTCTCTCGAACACTATGACTCCCTCGCGTATCTTATCGCATTTACTGACACTTTCCGCGACAACACTCGCTTGTGTCGTAGGAGCTTTTCAGAACGTTCACGATGTTGAAACATCCAGAAGGTGTTAGTTTATTGGTGATAGCACAAATGGGTAGCCTTCAAATATATATTTCCCATGAAATATAGGAGCGAATCATATTATCTGCTAGGTACTACTGCATAATCTAAAACTATATTTAAAATGTACTTTATCTGAAATAATAATGTATGCATAAATTTAATTTCCTTTCCTAAAACTAAAAAGAAATTACTGATATTTTTTACCAAGAACTGAATTTAGTATTTCTTTAACAATATATCTAATAGTAGATATTTCTCATAGGTTAATTAACTGAGAGAGTTAACGTCAAAAGACAGGAGATTGTTGGTATAGTTATTTTCTTGGAACAAGTTTTGCTTTTTGTCAAATAAAATACTCACCTGGAAGCTTTAACATTTGTCTCATTGTGTTACACAAGGTTTTTGCAGCCTAGTTAATTTCTCCTGCTCTCTTTCCACATGACGTGTTCTCTTCCTGTGTTTTTTCTCTTGTTTATTAGCCTGTTAATTATGTCTCATTATAGCGTATTCAGTTTACAGTTTGCACGTGTGTTCGTGTGCGTGCGACTTAACGATGTCCACAAAAACTTATTTGCTTTGCCTTCTGACCACTTCCTTTGTTGGAAATCATTAATTTAATAAGGAAACACGCATCATTAGGGAATAATTATGGCTGTGATAGAATGACAACGCCCATTATGTAATTTCTAGTTGATTTATAAGAACTGCAAAGATTACCGGAAGAATAGGCTTGACACTAAGTCTTTTTATTTCGGTTATTATTATGGATATCACTTTTCTTTGTTACAAAATATGGTCTCATTTCTGTGATCATTCTGGGATTTCAATCAAGGCCTGGACATCCTTGCTCTCAACTTATGATCTCGTATATCTTGCTCATAACCTGTCCACTGAGGAAAATAGCACATGGAGCGTGTGCAATAAAACGGAAATGGAAATGTAGAAAGGGTTTGCCTAGGTCGAGTTCTTACTTTGATTTTCCTTTTTATTGCTAGTAGTTCTTTTACGAGGTTGTGTGATGCGCAGGTTGGTATGATTCATGCAGACAAGAAGCTATCAACTGTGAAAAGTAGAATATTGTTTCCTAAGTGAATTCGTAAAAGGTCGAGTAGAATATTGTGCCCAGCAACGCTTAAGTTGAGAATGATCCAATGAAACAAAACTTATTTTGATAAAAGCACTTTAGAACATAGTTTAGTGTTAACCATTTAATACTTTAGCACTGACAGAGAATAACAAAGTATTTTGTGTATGTACCTGTACTTTACCACTGTGGATTTCACGTCCCCGAATATGAAAGTGAACACCATGTCCATACAGGCTTCAGTAGAAAACACATCAGGATGATTTTGGTGTTGTACTTTGTGTGCGAGATCAGGTAGGAATGTCGGACTAGTTAAAAGTTGTTAAGTAATTACTGAAGTTGACATCGTATAGTTTCTATTTCACAGCTAAACTTCCACAGAAGGTTCAAAACCATCTTAAGAGATTCTTCATTCATTGTCTGAGGAAGCATTTATTTTATTATCTGCTTGTTAACAGAATTCTTCAAAACCTAATGAAAAAAAATTCATCTAAACTTAACCCCAGCTCTAGTATATGAGCATAAATTTAATTTAAGAAAACGAAGTATAGATTTCGAAACTTCATGTTGCCAAAACTATCTTCTTTATTGATCTGCACCCTGTCTTGGTCTATGGAAAATGTTTATTACCTTTATACCTTCCAGCATTGGTGCAACACATCTGACCCATTTTCCAGCAGTACCTTGGGGCTCAAACTAAGACAACATTGTCTCACATCCGCAGCCATATTCGTTTCAATCACCTGATATAGTACAGTCCGGTGCACGGAAATGTTCCGATGCTGTTGGTACCTTTTGGTGTGTTACTTAATACAATGTTGGCATAACCGTTTCAGCATTCGTGTTTTACACCAGTCCTGGCTGTGCCAATCTCTTATTGGTTTATATAGAACTCCAATAACACAAGCAATGACTGATACACAAGACACGAAGCCGAAGTGCGTAGTGCAAGGGGAGCGGTAAGAAGGAATTTGAACTTAGTGGAACGATTGCCAACATCACCTCTTTGCCGTGTCCGTCACTCATTTGTTTGAAGTCACAATGCGGGAACCGGTGAGGGCAAGGTGTGGGTTATAAGGAATGGGTTCCTGGATTAATTACTAAAATATTATCCTTATTGTGATAATGATTGTCTACGTGCCGAACATATGCTTTAGTATGCTCGGTATGTTTTGTGTAGATAGAACTTAAGTTACCGCTTTCAATTATTTTGTAATGGAATAGGATGATTTGAAATAAAAATGGGCAATGTGGAGTTCAAGTTGACTCACATAATAGAACAGTTAAATCTGTCCCCTCACTCATTCCCTTCCCCAGAAAACCGCAAAAACCTGAGAAAGTTCATCATTCGAAAAGGATGGATGACTGGATGCTCCTGTCCTCAATAACCACTAATAAAATAATCCGATGAGTCGCATTCTGAAGTATATGTTTCAATGTAGCTTATGCTATCTGGGCTTCCGGTTCACCTCCGCCATAGCGAAACAAAGGGCAGGCGCACGTCTTCCTATCGCTGACAGGGGTTTGAAATGGGGGCGTGGTGCCATTCACCTATCAACCTAAACGGCTGCTCCATATATTGGAAAGGTTCCGTGCACCGGACTCTTCTTCTTTCCACAGCAGCTTAGGCTTTCCCGGCGAATTCCGTATTTCCAAGACTACTGTAGCTACCGTCTAAATTTGCTTCTCGATCTAGGAATGCCTCATGATATTTGTAGATGCTATTTATTTTTATTTCTTTATTTTAGTAGGGTTGACTTCCATCAGAACCTCAACTTCAGTTCATTTAACCAGCATTTATATTTCTTGACCGCATAGAAGGAGCAAACTATTGTCTTCTGTTTTTGTTTTTTCAGGACAGTGGGCAATATTGATCTGATATTAATTTTTCCAAAGGAATAGTTGGAAGAAAACATGAACCCTTAAGGTTTGCACATATCTATCCTCCATTTTCAACCTTTAGAAAATCACATACTCATTAAATGCTCTACAAACAAAATGGTCTGCTATGTGTAAAAATGTATTTTATGGACAAATTCTTAAAAACACAAATATCGACCAAAAAATAAGCAACTCAATATATTTTAGTTTCTTATATCTGTGCAAATTGAAGAGTTAAGTAAAAAACCTCGATTGTTGTAGGCATATACATGTATTATTTATATACGTATACTTCGTAGTCATATTTCAGAATTTGCTTAATATTAATAGATTAAGGTAAATGGATTCCGAGATTTTTGTAGAAAGAAATAATCTTCTTGTACTCACAAAGGATGCCATGGTCAATGTTTCATTTGAAATACTTGCCGGCAGATTAGCTTCATTGTTTCTCAGCATTCCTGACACCCACACAGGGTCCACCATGCGCTTACATACATCTTTTCACTTACTCATTTCCAACATGCAAAGTTTCTCCTCTATCTCTATCATAGACGTCACCATGGTACATTGCTTGTAGCCTACGTTCCTCTTCGAATAATCTGCGGAATGAAGAAGTCGCCAGTAGTCAATGAAATTAATGGATAAACGCAAAATTGTATCGTAATCTCTTTGTCTAACAATGTCTGAAATTAAGAAGGCCTGTCAGCATATACTCTTTTGGTTTCACTTGTTCACCCATTAATACATCGTGCTGGCCTATACATTGTGAAGTCATTGGCTTTATATTCAATTCCTTTTTTTTTTTTTTTTTTTTTTTTTTTTTTTTTTTTGAGTGGGGGTATGAAGTGCGGTAGTGGGTAGGAGAGTGGATGTGGGTTAGTGAAATTCCACTGAGCACTCCCGTTAATACGTAAACATTAACTTTTCGCCGACTGGCGAAGGGAATTGAATGTTATTTATTGCACGTTATTGTTAGTTTATTTGTGTGCCCCCAGCACGGGACGAACTGAGCCAACTGGTGCATTTCTCAAGGTACTGCTTCACTAGTACAATCTCATGGTCCATAGCTGCATGTGTGCTCAGGGGTTTGTAGCATGTGTAGTGTGTCTATTTTTTTTATGTAGTGTTACGTCCGGTGTGGTCTCGTTGATGCGGGTTTCAATCCGGTGCAGCTTCCGTTGAAGGGAGCAGGTCAGTTCTTGTATTCTGCTGGAGGTTGCTGTTAGTGTCTGTAGTTTGTCTTCAAAGTTTCTGAGCACGTCGGAGGAGGTGTCCGCGCTTGCTGCTGCCGTGTTGATGTGTGTGTCGAGCTCGCTGTGGAGGTTTTCAATGGCTGCGTTGGTGTCCGTGTGGTTTCCTATGGAGAAGTTGCTCTCCAGGTGTTGAGGATTTCAGTACAGAGGTGCTGAATGTCAGATGTGGATTTCGCGGAGTTCCTCCCGGTAGGGCAGAGAGGTATTGGAGGCAGCAATGGTGGTGAGTGGACCCTCCAGAGCTGTCAGTCGGGCAGTAACGCCTTGGTCCTCCAAGCGGAGGCTCTTAAGGACTGTCCGAAGGTCACTTCCGATGGCGGTGGTGGGTGCTGCAGTCGAGGCTGATGCATCTGTAGGATGCGGGGCAGTGGATACAATGGCTCTGTGTTGGCTGTGTGTTCTGCTGTCGCTGGCGACGGCGCATGTTGTGGCTGACGCACTATGAGGTCAGCAAAAGAACTTTGCACTGATGGCACCTGGGAGGTTCAGTGTAGTTCAAGGCGTTGTGTCCATACCTGCAACATCGCTGACATGGTGTCTGGCACTTATACTTGCTGGCCTCGAGTCTGAGACGGCAGGTCTGTCCTCAAGGCCGCATCGAGGTTGGCTAGGTCGGCGAACTGCATGCGACAAGTGAGGTTGCGCGGCCCTCGGTTGCAGAGGGCCACCTCTGATGGGCTGCGGCCAGGAGGTACCTGCTGTTTAGGTCCCAGGGTACTTTGGTGATGACTGCGCTGTGTGGTGTGGCCGTTGGAAGGGTCAATTCCTATACAACATTCGTTATTTAAAGATATGCCCACTCAGCTAAACAAATTTTTTGTGGAAAGTAAACACGCATGGCTTTTATGTGCTACGCGTATTTGGAAGGAATCAATAACCAGAACACAAAGTATTCTTAATAGTAAAATTAAAATTCCGCAGAGGAAACAAATATTAATGCAGTATTTATTGTTAATTACACTGTATTCAATTGTAAATAAAATTGTAAGCATCCATATCCCTGAATATATGTAAAGGATTTGGATTCCACTACGGAGGCTATGCGCTACGTAAGCCACCAAGCTGGACCCTCAGTGTCTATGCCCCAAGTGGGGCATCCCCGGGAGGAAGGATGAGGCGAGAGGAGATAGAGGGCAGTGGACCCAAGGAGCCACCACAGTGCAGAGAGCAGGGTCTCTATAGTTTACTTAGAGACCTCCTCCGACAGGCCAGGACGATGGACACGCTTCCCTACTGCAGCACGGCAACGAGCCCAGCAGCCGAGCCTCAATGACACAGGAAGGCGATCCCAACTCCAAAGGTCCCTGGCTGGCGGTCCCGAAATCCCAGCAGAGGAGCAGAAACCGGCAACCGATTTACCGGAGGAGGAAATAGTTTCCCTCAGCGCATATAATTCTGTCATGCACCACCGAGACTCCTGCCTACACTTCTACGTTGAAAGACACCACCAGATAAGAGATGACGTGAAATGATAATGGAGATGAAATGGAGGAACAGGAAATTCGGAGGGTGTGATTAACCTACCCAGCATTCGACCAGCGACCCGGGGAACCCCCGAAAAACCCTTGGGTCAGGTAGGTAGGTCAAGGGAGTCGAACCCGGGCTTCCCAAATGCGGGTCACAGAAGAAACCGCCATCCCGCTCGATGCATACATGTATACATATGCAATGATTAGATAAAGTCAGATGAATTAAAATATCCGACTTTTAGCGCTTTAGGTAATAACATTAAATATTTATTATCTATTATTTTTCAAATTTAATTAATTACCATTGGTAAGAACTACGGACTTTGAACCATAAATGTTGTTCCAACAACTGCGTAGCTACGTAAACAAAAATTTAAACATTTTAGTCCATACCTGACTGAGTAACCATAGGGAAGTTGGTTGCTCTTTCTTGTTTTTGTTTAAACGCTCTTTTCTCATTAGATGAGTAACCCAGTCCGCCCACAACTGTAGCAAATCACTCGGTCACGTGGCCTGAACTTCACACGCTAGAAGCAAATTGCATCATTTGTGGAAAATCCTCGGCATGATCTCTCTTCCATGATATGACTCATTCAGGATATTTTATGCGATTAACCAGGTTCGCTAAGACTAGATGTTGTGATCACGATTTGATTTGTTTCTATCTGTTTTGATTTATAAATATTCATAGGCATTTGCTTTGCCTGTGCTTCCATCTACTTCAACGTGTAAAATGTAGAAGAGCATCCTGTCAAATAGATACATATTTTCAGGAAATACGTTTTGATATTTCTACTATCAAATTAATTTAACAATTAGGTTGTACTAATTGTTTAATTGTCTGTTACAGGTTAAACGAATTGTTAACGTGGTGAGTTTACTCCGCAGGTTGTCAGTAAGTAAATTATATCTACACTAATTAACTTGGAGCTGCAATTCAATGTCGATATTGGAGTAGCTTTAAGACTTGCCGTTTAAGTGGTCTCTTTGGATTTTGATTATTAAGGGGCGGATTTCTATAACCTAAGAAGTGAAAAATATGCATGCATTTATGACCAAAAATATCTTAATATGACCTAAATGACAAACATATGAGTTCAGTAACTTAATGAATTTATTACTCTTAAATTAATTGACATTAAGCTTTGACTATCAACTAATAACTGTGCACCCATAAACATTTTTAATTGATTCTGAAAAAAAAAAAAGATTTTTACGTCTTAACTC
Source organism: Mantis religiosa (assembly GCA_030765055.1). NCBI lineage: Eukaryota > Metazoa > Arthropoda > Insecta > Mantodea > Mantidae > Mantis > Mantis religiosa. The sequence goes on along the minus strand of CM060957.1, from coordinate 130,032,023 downwards.
AGCATTTTATGGAATCTTTAAGTTTAAAATTCCTAAATTAGAGAATAATTAGTGTAACTTAAGAAAAGAATAATTAATAAAAATACAGTATTTATACCTGGAAGTTAGTTTTCATAAGCAGCAAAGTTACACTAAATGACAATGTCCATTTTAGGTTGTCAAACTGGGAGCCTCCTCTATTGCCAGAGAGAATGTTCTTATCTGGAGAAATTACGTTCCACATCACATGAGGTGGTTCTTATAGGAGCATATTTGAAGTAAGTTAATTCATCTGGGGAAAATGCCAGCTCAGAATGCCAGCTTCAAACCCACAAAGAATGTCACTGATCTTTAAAAAGGTGGTATGCCCTATATTAGACACCAACAATCTCTGTAGCTTTGCAGTAATATATTCAGCCACTTTACCTTTCCTTCGCCTTAGCTTACAATTTCTTTCAGAAGTTTTAATACATCAGTAAGTGAAATTCCTACAATTTCCAGATGATTAATGGGACCTGATATTTGATGGAAGTTCGATTTTTATATGTCATATTTGCTGCCAAGGTCGATAAAGAAACTGCATCTTGCACAAACTTAAAGGATGATGACTCAGAAGAATCAAAATCTTTAACTACAATTTCTAAAGTGTCATAATTAATTTCTAACTGGGTGCTTATAATCCGCAAATAACTCCAAAATATGACTTATTCGTGGAAAAAGCCTAAATATGACTAAAGATCTGAAAAAGTGTGAATGATACTTTGAATACCCAATAAATGACATCATGGGAATCCACCCCTTAATTATGATAATCGATATAAATTAAATATTTTCTTTTACTTTATAACACAAAGCATTATCATTCCAAATGAAGATATCCAGTAAATAAAATAATAAACAGTTCATTTACAATATCTATCCTTAAGCTGAGGTACTTAAGCTAAGGGTTTAATTGGTTTTGGCTACACTTTTCATATATATTTATTTAGTAATGAGCCTTTGTAATGACCTCAACAGAGTAACCGACACACGGGCAAAACCGCAATTTCAGTAATGCACGATTAGTTCAAGAGCAGCTTTTTCCTACCTTGCGATAGAATGTGGAGATAAAAGCGTTTTAAGATTGATCCACGAAGTCAGGAGAAGTAGCTGCCTTATATTATATGCTTAAAGAACAGTAGCATTAAATGTTTCCAAATTTAAAGCAAAATATCTATTTATCTTCAAAGAATACTGTCAAATAATGACTAAGGCAATAACTTCATTCTTCTGTAATGGTAAAGATTAGAAAGCGCAGTGATAGTAGGAAGGGCGTCGTTAAATATTTTGGCGATATACTTTTACTTTGAAAGCCATGAACGTCAAAACTATGTTTATAATACAAGACTCTTTACATATACAAGTTTCACTAAAGATAAAATGTTCCCATCTCCTTCCAGTTTTCTTTGATTAAGGGGTTTGTGTTGCTCTAATACTTGGGTTATTTCCCCATAAATCAGTTATACCTTAGAATTGTTCTCCTTAGAATTGTTTTCCTTAGTTGTGAAGGCATATGTTTTATAAAACGCTGTCCTTATTTTAAATGTCTGTTCATATTACACTTGAATAATCTGAATCTAGATGGCATATGAAGCCCGCAGTTGTACATGTAAATATCCTATCGCATATATTCAGTAGTACAGAGAAGAAAACTTTCTATCGACACCTCATAACTAAATCAGTGATGTTTGGCCCCTTAAAAATGACTTTAGGCATCCAAAATAGTCTCCAAAGCCATGAAAGTAGGCAATAAGGATTGTTTTTTGCACCTGTAATACAGCATTCAGTAAATAAGTTCTCTTTTACATGTTCAAGACATATTTAGATTTTTGATTTAAAAATACCATTCATTAATGGGAAAAAAAATTTACGTAGTAAATATAGAAAATTCATAAATTATTTTGGCTACAGTAATTTTGTAATGCTTATCTTGAAATGTAAATACAAGGATATTGAAACACAATATGAGCTGTTAAAGCTTAAAAGATAATCAAAACATAGGGAGCAGATCACCATGGGAGTTAACCGTACACTACAGGTATATCTTCCTGGCTGAATATTATCTAATTTTAAAACTGGAACTTCCTGAAGCACATATTAACGATGGTGAAATGACGTGAATCAACTTACGTTCTCTGCAATTTTTCAAAGTGATAACATAATTAAGATCCGGGAATATATGACCAATTTTGACCACATGTTACAGATGAAGTTTTCTTAGGAATGACTATTCATACAAATGAAATATACTCTTGTGCAACAAATGCATTATCTTAACTCGTAAGAACTGAAGCTTATGTTTAAAATTAAACTGCGGACTGGAAATAAGACTAGGAATAATACTTTTGGGGTGATTTGGAACCAAAAACTTCAACTGCCCTCTCTTCTCTTAAAGTGTGTTGGGATAAGTACTTCAAATTTAAGAGCATTTCCAGTTATAAAGCTTTTACGTATCTGCCTGGAACTCTCCCATGTTCACTCAGTTAAGTAGACTTTTGTAGAGCATAATGTTACACTGCACGTATGTTGGAGGTTTTGTTATGATACCCTTTTTTACAACAGGCATATAAATTAAAACAGAAATGTGGTAATATGTCACTTTGAAAGATGGTTTCAAGTAAAATATACAAACTTCGAATTACTGACACGATTTTGTCTCACTATAAAAGTTTATATATAATGGAAATAAAAGCAACATAATCCATTGCAACATCAGTGCAATGGATTCCAGAAACCGGCAAGCAAACAAGTGCCACAACAAATTATAGATAAGTACTAATATAGTCTCAATCCATAATTAAAACAATGTGGTAGCTAGATCTTTTACCTATTAACCTCAAAGTAAGCTTTTGATATGACAGAACACTACAAAAATAACAACTATTTATAGTATTTACTGTATCTTAAATTATTAAATGTTACTATTCTGTTGAACATTAAATGTAGTGATTATCAAAATTTAGTCTTCAATTGTTATTAACATTTTTTCCAGGAAATCCTACAATCTCTAGTGTTTCCAAGGTATTTTCTGTTTGCCTATATAATTTAAGATAACGTAATAATTTAAGTGGAGTGATTTTAATATTGATTATGCAGTGAAATTGATGATTATGATTTTGGCATGAAAAACACAATTTTTCATGCTATACTTAACATTCCAGTAATAGAAAACTGAATCAGTGAATGAACAAAATGGGATTCTATTGTGTCAAACCATTAATAAAAAGGAATACTTCTGATACTGAAGTTAATATATCAGTAAATAATCGCAAATAATAAAAACGATAATGTAAACATGGTGAAAATCCTGATAAAATTTCCTATTCTAAACAGCTAAAAATAGGCATACATAGTGAATAATTGGTTGCACTAAGCATGAAGCATTTTGTAAAGAAAAAATAAAAAGAAGAGCGAATATGAAAATCCAAATCTTGGGCTATTTTTTTTTTTTTTTTTTTTTTTTTTTTTTTTTTTTTTTTTTTTTTTAGAAATACAATAGTGCAGTAATGATGCTATATTTCTGTCTTAAATGTTAAACTTCCTTAGAAAAGGTAAGAAATAGTAGACATAAGGTAGAATATAATCTTGGTTAAACTCACACGACTATTTACTGGTACACAAACTATTCCTATAACCTCTGCTCACTTGAACCTACAGAAGAAAAGTACTATCTAATTGCTAAATTTTGTGGGTGCAAGGAGTGTATGGAATGCATTAAGCTTTAAGTGATAGTGCAATCTTTTAAGAGCTCTATGAACATTCATTTTCTTTGCATGACCAAAGATAAAAGATGGAGTGAGTTATTTGAGAAAAGTATAAATATTGTACAATTTAAATTTAAACAAATAATATTAAATACCTCAGAAAGAGCCTTGTTCAAATGTGTATTTGATATAATTGGTGTATTTTAACGATAATTTTTGTGCAGTAAGATTTTCCCTATCTGTTACAGTTTACCAGTTTTGTTACTGGTGACAAATCTTACTTTTATTTTTACGAACCTGAAAAAATGGTCAATTAGCTAAATGGTTCTTTCGAACATCACCTAAGCCTACCAAATTCCAATGAATTAGCTTTGCCTGTAAGAACAATATTGTTATTTCTCTTTTTATTTGTATAATAGTGCTAAAACAGCATTGGAGGATAGACGTAACATTACAGCCAATTAGTATATACACAAATGTCCTTTCAACTCTTATATTTGGGATATAAACTGACTGATGAAATATTAATTAACCAAGGTGTAAGACAAAGATGTAGCATTTCTCCAACTCTCCCTAATATATATAAAGTAGCAGAATCTGGAAGGCTAGTGTTCACCCTGGTATAAAATTGAGTGATGGCACACAAACTTTAATCTCTTTGCAGATCATTAGTTCATCCTGCAAGAAGATGAACTCCAGAAATCGGTTTATAAATTAAACATCATTTCTAAAATACATAACCTACAAGTTTTGAGAACGAAAACCAAAGTGATGTCATGGTAAGGAAAGTATCCTATTAGGGAAAATAGAGAGATTGAGGATCAACCATTATAACAGGTCACAAGTTTTGTGTACCTTGGTTGTGACTTATCTTTTACTGAGGATGACGAGGTGAAGAGAAAGCTTCATCGATGCCAATATGTGTTGGACAGTTCGCCCAGCGTTGAATGGAAAGTTACGAGAGGAATGTGTCAATTTTGTTTTGTAGAATTGAGACCTATACTCTGTTTCATATAACCTTACCCCGCTGACATGTATCACTCCACGTCCAACTACCTTCCCCCTCGTCCTAATTGGCTAATGCTTTCGCGCCATAGGCCATAGGCGGTGCCTTTCCGTCACATTTAAACCTGCAGTAAGCGTCATAATAACTGCCGGGATGATAAATAAAATCATACAAATAAGGATAGGAAGGCATGCAAAAATACAAGTGTATAATGAAATGAGCAAGTTGAAACTAAATGACTGAGCAATGTAACTGAAACAAGTTTATAATGAAAGGTTTTGGGCCTTTTCCACTAGGATTTTTTAAAACCCGCACACATACCTTGCAAAACTGCTTGTCTTTCAGTCTTAAATGTCGTGTCACGACATACCTTACTTTTCGTGTGTTCTTCATTCTCCCAAGTCTGGTCAAAGTAGTATATTTTGCTACTTGTATCTCGGTACAGTATGACTGTCCTTAAATAACATCTTCGCAACATAGCAATATCGCCTCTGTTTTTTAGCACATTTCTCTTGCCTCGTTTTTCATTCACAAACCCCAGCTGTATAAGCAATCTGCTGAAATTTGGTGAATCTGCATCCTCATTTACAGCAGACGAAATGTTATTTATGTGAGGGAGTTCGTTTCTAAACAAAAAACTATACACATGATGACGCACAGCACTTTTCACGTATTTTCTCCGAGCACGCACTTTTGTTTATTCCTGCTTTTGCCAGGAGTGGTAAGTTTTCCTGTTTTCTCAATTTCACATCACGATGTTCCTACGGATCTAACACTCACACCTGTAACTTCAGAGCACAGCTGTTCGACTTCTCTCACTGACAAAGACGAATTCTTCTCTGTGAGTGCATTAAACACATGCACTGCATTCTTTTTTCACCTGTTTGTAATGATTTACCCTTGCGATACTTCAGCGAAAAACTGGCGGTAGACTCTGTCATTATTCATAGAAGTACACGCGCAATAAACGATCAATAAAATAATTTAGCTTTCGCACTAGGCACAACAACTTTCGAATGCCGTTATATGACTAATCCAGTTCAAAACAAGGTCAGTGATAAAAGTCATATAAACAAATATGCACGTGCTATCGTGTCATATGCTTGAGAGCAAAGGAACCTCCTCTTTACTTCGTTTAAGAATTAACATGCTTTTCAGATAAATCAATGGTGTTGCGTAATATACTTAATTAAAACAGTTACGAAAATATAAATTTGACAATTCTCTTCCAACACATAATTATATACAGATATATCACCATGTTAAATAACGAACTAATTTTTACCGCACGACAGTCTTTACCACAACAGCAGCCAATGAGAGGTGATTAGGTCACGTGACCGGCAAGAGATACTGGGCAAGCTTACGTGAAACAAGGATTAGCTATAGAAATAACATACAGACTTCTGAAATTCGTCCGTTAGATCTGTAAAATGATACTTCCTGCAAGATAAAGTAGGAAATGATGAAATCTGGAGTTAGCTGAACATATTCTCGTTAAATGATAGAATTGACCAAAACAAGGTAAACTGGAACAACCAGGTTTCCAGAACGAATGAAACAGAATACCAAAGCTTGCCCTGGAATACAACCCTATTGGACGATGAGATGTTAGTCGTCCCAGGAGTAGATGGAATGAAGAATGAGGTCGAAAAAGGCTGGTAGCCTAATCCATGAAGGGTAAGTATAAGTATGACGTTTCGTCGCTTATTTCAAAAATCTCGTAAAAACATCAAAATGAAAACTAATTATACATTGTTACATCTTAACATCCTGTACAGAAAAAAACTAATAATTGAATACCTAGAAGGGAAAGGAGGTGCATATAAACCAGATAACTACTGGGGAATAAGTCTGCCATATATTAGGAAAAATGTGCATAGGTATAGTGGCAGAAAGGCTAATAATATGGGTGGAACAAGAAAGGAAGCTGTTTAAATTTCAAACAGGATTCAGGAAAGGAAAATGGACAATAGATAATGTGTTCACAATAAAGACCGTAATGGGCAAATACCTCAGGAAGAAGACAGGAAGGGTATATATGTTCTTGGCGAATTTCGAGAAAGCATTTGATACGATAAACCAGAAAGCCCTAGCTTGGAATTTGAGGATGAAAGGGGTAAGTGTACAATATATAAAAGTAGAAAAAATGTATGAAGGGCTGAAGTTTTGCATAACGTGGGAAAAATGTAATTACGGGAATGAGAGAATAAAACAGGCTAAAACAAGGATGCAAAGTGAGTCCACTTTTATTTAAATTATAGACGAGATAATATACAAGGTAAGGGAAGGAAATCAGCACCGTCCGGTAATAGCAAACAAAGAAATTCCTGTATTGCTATATGCAGATATTTAATGGTAGGATTGCAGAAGGCAGTAAATAAAATCCAGAAATTCTGTGTAGAGTGAGGAATAAACATAAATGAGTCGAAAGTTATGGTCTTCAAGAAGGTAGTTAAACTAAAGGAAAAACTAGGAAACGTGGTTACTAAATGGCAAACGGGTAGAAGTAGTCAATGAATTTGAATACTTAGAGTGAGGTTGAATAACAGTGGAAAGTGGGAAGCACACATGAAAAAAATTGAAGCAAAAGGAAGGCCGGCAATAAATGGGATAAGAATATGAAAATATAAGCTAGAAATGACAATCAAGTGGTTAAAAAGAATGTATGAAGCACTAGCGGAATCCAATTCATTCATTCATTCATTCATTCATTCATTCATTCATTCATTCATTCATTCATTCATTCATTCATTCATAAACCTCAGCACCATTGACCCACCACCTCACAGCCTTATCCTTAGCAATTTACTTTTATTTATAAAAGTTAAAGCTAAGATGCATCTATCACTTTTCGTCATCACATGAAGCGGTTGATTTTTATAAAAACTTGATTTCTGAAGTACCTCAGGAAAATTGGTTCCATTGCTTTAAAGTCTTTATACAATTCTGTATTGTTAAAAGGGAATATTTTGAAGGAAAAAAACAATTGAATAATTTATATTGTATAAGCTAATACTTGTTTTATTATTTAAAAGTGTTGTGTGTCACTTTCGTATCTTGAGAAAAATGAACATATGTAGGAATCTACACTCAATACAGAACACGAACAACGAAACAGGTGTGGAGGCTGGTTAAGGAAAGTGGGTGACAAAAGTCTTTATCTTTACTTTAAAACATGTAGTATGTGAGAACTTGAATGGAACATTTGTAAGCCGTCGCCATACACGGAGAATGCGTGGCGTATAAGGCCATGTTTCATTTGTAAGGCGTATTGCTGAACGATATGAGAGCAGTTCATGGGAACCCTGACCGTCGTGAACTTGCTCTGCGAGTCGAACCGCGACCTCTCCATGCAACAATGACGCAAAGTCCTCAATTATTTCTCGTGCATGATGACACATTTTGATTTCCGATAACATGGGTGAATACCATTGTTGTAACATGTGGCAACACCTGCATTGTGCAGAGCGTGTCGAGCCTCATTCACAAGGTATCTCGACCTTACTTTATCTTACAGTTCGCATCAAAAACTATCTTCCATGAACGGTTTCTTGCTATGCCATGTTCGGTAATGTGAACTTGGGTTTCAGTATGATAGACAAATTACTTTTGGGGAGAGGACACTCAGGTAAAAAATTGGATGTGTGCATTCTTGTCGAAATTGTACTAAAATATTATTTCTCGATGTCCTTCATGTTAATCGATATAAAAATTTGTAGAAATATCTCTGTTGCATACTTCCTTATAAGTACAACGGTAGTAGGATTAGTACAGTACATTTAGGCGACATTCAAATATTTTAAGAAATGGTAGCTCCATGTTGACTTTGACATTCCGTTTACCTTGTATGCCCAGGCCATGAAAACGAAAATTGCTTTCTAAAACACAAGAACAGTGACCCCTCGTTAACCCGGACCTCTTTTAACTGGACGTCCGGATAACCCGGGTCAGTTTAAAAAAATGTTTTTCAAAGTAAATAAAGACTTTTACAGATGGTAAACTGCATTTCTCAATGGGTATATTATTCGAAATCTCTTGCCAGCGGGCGAACTTAAAACACTCGCATCACCTGCTTGGACCATTTTTTTTTTCAGGGTAAGAATCTTTCAAAAAACGCCTAGGGTGAGTTGGATTTCCACCAACTAAGAAAACGCTACCTGAATCTAGAGAGCTGCTTCTCGGAACCATCCAGAAGAAGGCCACTCAGGATGTTTGTTGAGTTCAAATTCCGTCATCAAATGCTTTCAGATGTCGTCGTGGTCTCGGCGTTTTCGTGGTATGGCGTTGTGTGCCAACTGATTGATTGCCCTCCAGTTGGAAGCGGAGGAGAGCATGGAATGTACCAAACCTTGCAGCTTGAGCTCGACTTGATGTCGGAGATGTTGCCAGCGGACACATTCGAAAAAGGTATGTGCCACGGTGTCAACATTCCCTTAGTAAATGCATTCATCTGTTGGACTGAGGGAGAAGCGGTAGAGATATAAAGTGCGGCAAGTAGTTGCGTGAGATGGAAGTTGACTTCGCTTCTGCCACGTGTAATCCAAGAGACCAAGTCCGGAACTAAGTAGTGGATCCAGTGGGCAGTCCCATCATCTGTGTCCCAAAGTTCTTACTACTACTCCAACACTTGTTGGTGAGCTTCGTCCTTGCTGGTGTCGGTCTGTTCCCGTAAGAGGCGCTCAGTCACTAACCCGCACTAACACTAGTAGCGGCTTAGTCGACGTGGTGAGGTAGGCTGGTTATACGAACTGCCACCTTTCTTTGCAAGCTCAGGAGGCTTGAACCAGGTTGGAAGAGAAACTTTGATAAAATCACGGAAAAAGTCTGTGACTTACCATAAAACAAAATTGAAGAAGTGAAAATAAGTGCAGAAGAAGTTTTTATAGACATTTCTAAAAATCGTTTGCTTTTCTGATTTTGACGGGCGTTATAAGCCGATGAAAGAGGAAGACATTAGTGATCAGTTGAAGATACATTTTTGCTATAAATAAGAATTGGTTTAATTTGGAAATTTATCACAAACTTCCTTAATTGCCAGTAAAGTCTGCGTAAAAAGCTTAAATTTGTAGCTAAAATGCTACAGAAAGTCATCTTTAAATCACTTTTATCTCTTAATGCTATTTCAGTCTCACAGAATTCTTTAAATATATTTTACAGTCTCCAATTTGCTAATCAGTTGTACCGTGGTTTATAAGTATAGCTAAATATTATGTGCGGCATTCTTTCCTCATTCCTCATAAAAGAAACAACCGACAAAATAATAGAGGCATTAGCTTTAACACTAGATATAGAATTTCCATTTTCCTGATGGAAGCAGCATCTGGAGGAGGATATCAGAGAAGGTAGGGGGTGTGTTCGGAAATCCATTCCTTAGCTGCGGCACTTCAGCGCATTCTTTGGTAACGGCGGGGAAGCACCGTGAAGAAACAAGTGAGCAACGCACCGCGTCGGCAACACTACACCTCTGAGATAAAATCGGGGGCGAAACCGAGCTTTTTCGCTTATTATATTTTACGGTACATTTATTACACGAGTAATCTGGCGTGTAGGGAGATATGACGTGGAGGACGGGGCAGGTATTGAGCGCATTTTGTTTCTACTTCGTTAGCAAGCGCATCGATTTTACAGTGTCATAAAGAAACTGAAGAAAGTGTTCCCCCCTCCCCAACTTTCTTTATCTTAAACACAATCAAGCATCATGACCACTAAGATTACGTCCAATTACCATCTCCACAATAAAGCCATTTTATACATAAGGTATTCATTTTGTGGCAGCATAATTGAAATTACGGTCTCCTCATTGGAGCCCCTATCGTTAATTACGGAATAATTCAGGTAATATACATCAATAGCTTTATCAAAAATTACATTAATATAATACTATTAAACTGTATAACTGACTGCACTGGAGTGCCGCAGTAGCTCTCATAGCTATGGTTTGACACCACTCTAGGCTAATTAATTGATGGCACTATCAAGACTTCACATTTCACTT
>CM060957.1:129841297-130016297 GCA_030765055.1 Mantis religiosa | reverse complement strand
GGTCGTTGTCGTGGTCGTTGTCGTGGTGGTTGTCGTGGTGGTTGTCGTCGTGGTCGTCGTGGTCGTCGTCGTGGTTGTGGTCGTTGTCGTGGTGGTTGTCGTGGTGGTCGTCGTCGTGGTCGTCGTGGTCGTCGTCGTGGTTGTGGTCGTCGTCGTGGTGGTTGTGGTCGTTGTCGTGATGGTTGTCGTCGTGGTCGTCGTGGTCGTCGTCGTTGTGGTCGTCGTGGTCGTCGTCGTCGTGGTCGTCGTCGTTGTGGTCGTCGTGGTCGTCGTCGTCGTCGTGGTCGCCTTACGATTATTATGATTATTATCTGTGTGGTTATTCTTACTGTTATTAGTAGTATTGATATTAGTATTAGTATTTAACCCTCGGTGTGCCTTCTCCTCTGAAATAGGTCCAGACTGCATTTGGAGAAAAAAAAATTATCCCCTAAGTTTAACATAAAGTTTTAAGCATTCAACCATCGATGGGGACATTAATTTGAGTGTGTGTAAGCAATTTAAATAATAAAGCTTCAATCAGTCCATATCATTTTCATTTCATGCAGACTATGGACTGAAAACTTTTACTTTTCAATGGAGGAAAACAAAAACTATAAATCACAAAAATATAATGCAAGAATCAATTTGTGAAGCAGAAGGAATTTTGGGCCAGTGAATCGCGAAGTTGATGACAGTTTGATATTTGGAATTCCAGATCGTACGCTTTAAGATTTGACACTATAAGAAATTATATAAAAAACTATACTTCAAAGTACCTAGGATATAAAAGGGACTAATTCCGAAGCAGCGTCAAACAAAAAGTGACTCCTGGGATCCTTTTTCTGTTTTGTAATTTACGTCCTCCAACGTTGTCATATTGGACGATGGATGGAATGGGTGAAATGGTGCTCAAATGAGTCAGGGTCCATTGAGCTTAGTTACCATACATTCCTCTTTCAGGATAAGGGATAACCCCGGAAAGAACCTCATCTAGGTAACTCACCCTGACCGAGATCCGAACTCAGGACCCCTTAAACGTGAGGTAGACATGCTACCATCTACGCTACCGAGGTGGGCATCTAGGATCCGTGACACCCTCATAAACCTACTGCGTAAACCATGTGGACTTAGAAAAATATACGCCTTCCGTGTCTGCTCATTTTATGTCAAAGTGTGTGCATTGTGTGTATTAACAAGATCTAAAACTTTTATTTTCTAAGTTGGCCAGTCATTAGGTTTACAATTTATACAAATATCATTCAGAATAAGGAGCCTTTAAGGATTATTCTTCGATAATATAAAATACTTAACTTATTCAAGATAAAAACATGTTAAATGTGAAATAATTTAATGAAATTCGTTAGCATTTTTGAGAAAACAAACATTTTCAATTCTTTTTTCCACGTAAGGTGTGGGTGACTTCGTTATATCTTGTGTTAAATTTGTGAAACATCAATTTGCTTTTGAACTACTTTTAATTTTTAAAGTATGCCTGTCACATACATACACACAAAAAGCATTTTATTTTACTTTTTAATTCAATAATCCAAAAAATCTGAATTTCCAATGAAGCATTTGTTTGAAATGTTATAATTCCGTACTTACTCAAGGACGTAATAGGGACTGTAAAAATGGTGAGTTACAGAACATCTTGTGAATGAAGCTGTAGTTGTTGTTTTCTCTGTACAATCTTCCTTGCTGCAAATAAATCAAGCAGGATGTAGGAAGGTGCTTGCACAAGATTAATAATTGACGGTGTTTTTGCTATTGAGGAATTGCTGGCAATATGACCGGCTTTTCCGTGAGCTTGTTTAACGCTCCCATTAGCCGGCAATTACAGGACAACCGCTAATTTGAGGTGCAGAGTTAGTGGGTGGCCCTAGGTCCCGCGTAATTGGCACCATATGGACCACAAGCGGCAACGTGCGCCACTTCGCGGGAACTAAGGTTATTACTTAGCCAGTTTAGGAATGTTCCACTCGCTACGTGTCGGTAGATAGCGGATTTTAAGTTCCAGTTTCAAAGAAAGTTGACTCTCGAAGCTAGAGTTTAAAATATGTGATATACTAGGTATATGAAGTTTGACACAGTTGCCTGGCTTTTATTTTCCATAGCCGAACCACATTTTTTTTTCTCTCCGGGCTGACCTGGGAAAACGAAGTTAACCTATACGAAAACATCACCTGAATATGAAGGAATGCGAAAGGTCATTTAACATTGGAGGCAAATAAAGACTGGATGGGTTAGTATGCAAAGGTTAGAAAAGCAAAATGTAAACGATTTGTCTCAATAAAACACGTAATGTTAACTTCAAAAGTCTCATTTCAATTTTAATAATATATTAATATATTTATCATATATGGATATATACATGTATTATAGTTATTATACTTAAGTTATTAGAAAACCGAGAAGTATTTCCGCTTTTAGACGCACAGTTTCCTATTGTGTTTCTGTAAATCTTCATGTAGTGTGCCGATCCTCATCAGAGGATGACAGGAAGGCCTAACCAAAAATATTGGTGGATCGGTTTTAAATATTATTTTATTTTACCCCTTCCTTAAATACTGGTTAAATATTTCCTGCCGAGTATCTCTAGCTATCTACACCATCGAACGAATGTACATATATATGTTGCACATATTTAGTTTGTATTTATTTTGTTTATGATTCCTTCCTTAACATGAACACTAGTCACACCAAAACATTAAACCAGCAACAATTTTCTGATATTACGAGCATAAAGCACGAGGCCAGAAACTAAAAGCACGTTTTAAAATAAACAAATTATTACACGTTAGATGTACACCAATTACTACTTACCCGTCAGGTGAGCCACTTACGCCGACTGACACAAGGGTAGAGAAAGCTCAGCTCGTTTACCCAGCGCCACCAAGCGCTTAAAATACACGGCAACTTCAGGCTAGACCATCCGGCCGGTAAAGTAGTGAGTGGTCGGCTGAGTAGAATAACTAAAACGAGCAAAAATAGAGTTATCCATTGAGTAAGTTTTGTTCAATTGTCTGCCTCATTGATGCCATCAAATGTAAATGACCTCATATATTCATATGTATAGGTATTGTGTATAAGAAGTCAAAAGATATCTCCTTCTCAGTCCGTCCGTTTGATATACCGAACGAGTATGTGTATCACTTATTGATCGAAAGCTTAATAGAAAGGGAACGGCTCAGTTCTTTGTTATCGTAAATTACCTACTTTATGCAATATTTTTGTATGGTGTTAACGTTTCCTGGAAATTAAATGGAGCTAAGCCTTTAAGTATAAAACCTAAAGAATCAATGCATGGAAATGCATGAATGATGGTGATGAGATGATGATGACCATGATTATGGTCTTTTCATGAGGGGAAAACCAAAAAGCCGAAGAAGCCTTACCCTGGAACCTCATAACTGAGAAAGGGATTCGGTGCCTCTTACCCTCACACCACTTATGTGTGGAAAGATAAGAGTCTCACTGAAAAATTCTATGCCATAGCCGAGATTTAAACCACGGATCTTCTGGTTGCCATCCAGCCGCTCTAATCCTTGAGCTACTATGGCCAACGTGCCTATATGACTTTAAATTATCTAAATGTCTCGTGTTTTTTTTCCGTTAAAGCACTTAGAAGTTCTCATAAACACATGAGAAATCTACCTTAATGGCGACTTACATCGTGTAAGTACATTAAGGCCCGGGATTTATAGTTAACCGCTATTAGGTCAATTATTGGAAAATTAATTGTACTTTCACACTGGCCGTGTATAGGTTTAAGTATGGAAAGATAGAATCAGACTGAAAAATTCAATGCCACTCACCACAGAGGTGAGCTAGAAGAATTTGTTCCAATTGAAATTGTTAATGTTATTGAACTCTGCTTAGGAGAACTTACCTTTGTGGAGGACGAGTTTGCCCTGCTCAAAAGATCGACCTAGATATTCTTTTGTCACGTGAAACGGAGAAGGTTTAGCTCAACCTAAAATAACACTCCACCTTTGTCTCTGCTGCTCAAAAGAGCTAACACCCCAAAACTTAACTGCTGTTTTGCTTATTGTGACGGTTATTTCATAGTTTTCAAATATTTAAGAATCTGTTATGAATTGTTCTGGACAAAAGTAATTTGTAAATGTTGAAATTCGGTAGGCCACAGAATGATACAACTTACATAATGACGTTGCTGTTGGTAGTTAAAATAATCTAATTACGTAATGTGGTGACGTGGACCAATAGACCAAAAGTAATTTGGTTGTTCTAGAAACATCATGCGCAGAGAACCCAGAATATTCATATAGATTGGCGTCACTCTGCAAAGGAACATCCTCATAGTATGACGTGTTCTTTTTGGTATCACTCTGCAAGTTTGTAGAAACTTAAAGCTCAACAATGCAACAAAAAATTGTAAAAGGAGAGAATGTACGGCATTAAAAATTGTAACAGAATTTATTAATGGCTTCGTGGAATAAATCCCACCATATTTAAAGGAGAAGAATTGTTAATTAATTAGAGCCAAATGAAAAATTTAATGTCACAGTCGGGATTTGAACCGCGGATGTCCTGATTTCCGAATAGTTGCTCTAACTCTTTGAGGCACCATGGTCATCTTGCGAACGTGACATTACAAACTTTCCACCTTATAGTTCTCATATTCGAGATATGCATTTGTGGTTTACCGGGAAATTATAATGAGTCAGTTGGAAAGTTTAATGTCACGTCGGCGTGTTGGCCATGGTAGCTCAAGGGGTTAGAGCGACTAGACGGAAACCAGGAGATCCGGGGTTGAAATCCCAGCCGTGGCATTGAATTTTTTTTTTCAGTTGGCTCTAATTAATTAAAACATCCATATACCGGAGTAATGTATTTAAAAGATTAATTCTATAAGTATTTATTCCTCAATATATACTTAACAGAAGAATT
Source organism: Mantis religiosa (assembly GCA_030765055.1). Lineage (NCBI taxonomy): Eukaryota > Metazoa > Arthropoda > Insecta > Mantodea > Mantidae > Mantis > Mantis religiosa. The sequence continues at coordinate 130,011,404 of CM060957.1, read as the reverse complement.
GTTGTTTATTATCTTGCAATAACTTCAGCATAGAATACTCTCATTCTGATACTACGACCAGAGATAAGACTCATTGCTTCAGAGCGCCAAAGGCATCTACAAGAATTCTGCCAGATCGTCACCAAATGTGAGAGTAATTAACCATCCATCATCACGATGTTTGCAAATTATCCTGTTTCATTACACTGGGAAACAATGAAAATGTTTCGGGCTCAAAAAACAGTTCAAATGTATTTCCATCTGCTGAATTTAAAAATCGCCATAAAAGTGACAGATTAGCTCTTGCTTTGGAGGTAAAGTGACATTCCATTTTTACTGTCAATATTTTCAACATGGAAATTGCATTATATTGAATCAGACTGACCTGCCATAAATCCTAATATTACAGAGAAAAATTTCATCAAGCCTTTTGTGAACCCAAAAGATGTTCTGCTTTCTCCTCTGCATATCAAGCTGGGTTTGATGAAAAAAAAATTCAAAGGTATGAACCAAGAAGGACGGGCGTTTAAGTACATAAGAGAGAAATTTCCGAAATTAAGTGATGCAAAATATAAGAAGGGCATTTTTGTCGGGCCACAAATTCGAGAACTTGCAAATGATTCTGCATTTGACTAAGTTTTGGAGGGGAAAGAAGAGGAAGCTTGAGGAGCCTTCAAGGGAGTTCGTGGAATTTTAGGCAACAAAAGAGATGATAACTACACGTATTTGGTGGCAGTGCTCCTGCAAAGGCACCATAACCTTAGACGTAACATGTTCCTTAAAATTCATTTTCTCCGCTCCCCCTAGATTTTTACCTCCTTTTTGCGGAGCTGTTTGTGATGAACGTGTAGAAAGGTTCCAGGGCATTTCGGTTATGGAGTTAAGATATCAGAGCCATTGGCATGAAGCAATGCTGTGGATTATTGTTGGTTTTTATTAGGGATGCTCTCGAACTCCCGGCCGCGCCGTGACTCAGTAGTTAGACCGCTTGGCTCCCACCAAGGCGGCTCGGGTTCGATCCCAGGCTACCGTAAAGTGAGATTTGTGTTGGACAACACGGCGCTGGGGCGGGTTTTCTCCGGGATCTCCTGTTTCCCCCGCCATCTGATTCCACCGGTGCTTCAATTTCATCTCGTGTATCATCAGTGTCAGCGCCTGCGGTGCCATATGTAGTAAAAGCGGGCGTTAAACACTACACATTTTTCTCGAACTCCCTTGCAAGAGGCAAGTTACAACACGACAATCTCATGAAGCCACCATATGATTCTCTTCAGACACGATCATCTTCCAGCAATTTAGAACTCTTAGAATGCAACTATCATTTAAAAAAGAATCAAATGCACGTTTCTCGTAGGGTAGGGGATCCGTCCCCTTCAGCTGCTGTGGTGCTAGCGCTGCGGACCCTTATCATATCGTGGTAACTCTGACGCTATTAGAGGAACTTAGAGCCGAACTGCCAATCCCCTCCCGATGGGGAGCTGTTCGAATTGGGTTGGACTCGAGGGGCAATGTGTTCCCGACACACACGGGGAATTACGTACCTCCGGCCAGACTACGGCCGCCCGGAAGGGGTAGAGGTTTGCCTCATAGGTCCCTGCAGAGCAAGTAGGTGTGCTAGATCACCAGGCGGCCCCACCGAGGTTTTTCGGTAGTCTTCCCTGCGGGGTTGACGCGCTTCAGGGGCGTACCCACTTCCATCCCGTCTTAACGTTGTTGTCAACGGGGGGGGGGGCTTTTTAAGAAATCAGGTTATCCATCGCTCCCGCGTTGAAGGAGCCCAGAGTCCTAGAACCTAAGGGTCTTGGACTATTTGGGTAAAACCTCTGCACTTAACTAACTAAAAATGCACGTTCAATGTTGTTGACATATTTAATTAAAATGTATGTTTTGCCCTTAATCCGTTAATATGAAATAATTCTATGTAGTGTATATTACAGGAACTAGAGAAGTAAAATTTTCATTATCATATTCGTTTTTATCAACCAAAAATTAATTAGGATTGAATCGTGAAGTGCTGGAAACATTTAAAAGTTTGTTTTTGTTGCCCAGTATTATTGATTGCTTTAGGTCATTGTGCTGTTGAACAGTTTATTAAACTTTGTTAAAATACCGTGCAATAACAAATATTAAAACTAGAAGGAAATGGGTTTGTACCTTCTACCTGATACAGAGGTAGATAGGGGCACAATTTAACCTCGTCCTGCTACCATTCAAATATATTACTTTCCCGTTGATTCATTATACTGAATAGACATTAAACGTTCATGTGCGACCTAAGCTCCGTAAACAACACTGGTTTTATATGTAGGTAGAGGGACGAGTAACGTAACTTGCTCTATGACTAGCAAGCGCAGGCATTATATGCTGATAATATATGCCGTCTTAAATACATATAGTTAGAGAAAGAAGCTAACTGGAAAGGCTAATAAATTTATATTAGTTTTATAGTCATTCCTTATGCAGAAACAGGTATAAAATTTAAACTTGAGTGCATGAAATCGTGCCCATAATTTGCGTAGTAGTTTGTAAAATAATTCTTCCGTCAGGAAAATCCAAGCCCACCTCCTAACTGTCTTATTATTACATGATATTTTTGATTGCCAGGAATTTTACCAATACGTGGAGTTGTTGTGGACCCTCTTTACAACGAATGCCATGCAACCACTTAATTCCAATGTCAGTATTGCTTCTCCTCTTCGCCAGTCAGGCCTGACATTCGTTCACATGTTAATTTGTAATTCAAACCAATAAGATATCAGTGCATCCAGAGCCGGCGTGGAGCACAGGTGACCTGAAGCTTCTGTCCACATTAAGTAAATAAATGGATAATGTTAGGCCATAAGCATCTCCAACAACGCTCTGCAAGCAATCGCCAGTGTTCATTGATATAGGTGTTCATTTGCAGAACGACATCAAGGCCATCTCCAGAGGCAGTCCACCAGAGGCTGCGCCGTGGCTCAGTGGTTAGACCACTTGGCTCTCACCAAGGCGGCCCGGGTTCGATCCCAGGCGACAGCAAAGTGAGATTTGTGGTGGACAACACGGCGCTGGGGCGGGTTTTCTCCGGGACCTCTGGTTTCCCCCGCCATCTCATTCCATCGGTGCTCCATCTTCATCCCATGTATCATCAGTGTCACCGCCTGCGGTGCCGTTTGTAGTAAAAGCGGGCGTTAAACACTACACATTCATTCCAGAGGCAGTCCAAAATTGAATATTTCCTATACTGAAAAGAAGTCCAACAAAATCTAAATGTCTTCACCTCAATGTTAACCAGATAAAGATGCCACAGGTGTGGTTGGAAAATCAGAAATTCACAGATATTCTCTTCTGCCTTTACAGCCCTTGGTGAGTGTTTAGCCTCCTGCACGATCTTTCTCCACGCATCTCCATCTTCCACCTTCTAATTCCAATCTTCCTTAAATCATCCATTATATCATTCAACCATCTTGTTTTTGGCCTTCTTTTTTCCTTCTAGGGGACAATCTCGGTTTCAGTATTCCTTTTTGGGATTCTGTTTTCTGTCATTTTGTCAGTAAGGTCTATCATAATCGTTGTCTTTATAAACCTCACAATATCTTGGTTATTTATTAATTCATCTAATTCATAGTTGTACTTATATTTCCAGTTGTTTATCTTTTACTGGCCAAAAAATTCTTCTGAATATTTTTCTTTCAAATTTTCCTAGCATTTCTTCATCTGTGTTATTCAGGGTATATGTTTCTGCGCCATATGTCACTGTTGGTCTTGATAATGCTTTTATGTGTCTTATCTTTATTCCCTCAGCTAATGAATCTATTTAGCATACCCGCTTTGTGTTCTTCCTTTTATACATTTCTTTAAATTATGATCATTATTTATAAGAGCGCCTCGGTATTTAATTTGGGATACTCCTTCAAATGTTTTTTCCCTTCTAATATTAGATTTGTAATTGTTTACTTTTACCTCCTATCATTTTTATGTATTTGGTTTTATTCTCATTTATTTCCAGACCTAATTGTTTAGCTCTTCTTTCAAATTCCTTGTAAACTTGCAATGTTGTTCTTTGAGCTCTTGCCACTATAATTATGTCGTCTGCATAGGCACATATTTGGCTAGACTTGCAAAACATAGTCCTTTTAGAGCCTATTTCTTCTATTATTTTATGTAGGGCTAATTTGGAAAGAGTCACAGACACCTCATTCTTGAAATTAATTTGGAATTCCATTTATATCAAATCCAGTGATGCCTTCCGCATCAAACTTTTCATCCCCAACATATTTCACTGACAGTCGCCCAACTGCGTAACAAACCAAAATCTTACAAATCATGGCCTTTTTCAATCTCACCTCCATAAAGTAAACATAAGAGCAGCGCCATTATGAAGCTGACCTGAAAACCTGCACAGACGGTCTGACAGATTATGACACAATGCACCCCGAACTCAAAAGGTGAAGCAGCCGTATTAAGTTGTGTCTCCCTTTCCAAAGTCTCGTTGGCAGATGACAACATACTCCAGTAAAAATAACTTGCTTTCACTCAATGACCCGGTCTTACCCCATGTTCCCCTACAGTTTGGTGATGATGTGATCTCTAGCGGAGGCGGAAAGTATCAGAGCATTCGAGATTGTGCATTTAATATTAGTACCTAGTATAGGTACATTTATGCTTAGGAGTAGAAGTTTGCAGGAGTTTTTGCACAAATTTTCAGTTTTTTTTTAAACGAAATAGTGCTTCACATACAATAATTAAGCGGGATTGATTTATCAGACCAGTTCATTAGATACTGGTGTTAGTCCTAAGGTCGTCGGTTCAAACTTGAGCCAGACGTGTGGTGTATGAGTGTGCTTAAAAGCGACAAATTTACAGATATGTATAAAGAACTTCTGCGCACGATATTCCGGTACATTGGCCGCGCTGATGTGGTCCTGACAAGTGACAGCGTCTTTAGCAAAGTAGCACAATAGAATAGGATATCTTAAAGAAACTTCTCCAAAATTCGAGTGAGTGAGTGAGTGTGTTGTGTTTAAGGGCCCGTCGACAACAAGGTCATTTGGGCCCAAAATTCGTTACAAATATTTCACGGAAATACACATTTTGTGGTTCCCTAAAAGACACTCCTGCTCCGCCTCCTCCACGTCCTCCTCCTCCTCCTCCTGCTCCTCCTCCTCTGCCACCAACAACAAGGATTGTTTGAGAAACCTCCATATCTTTGAAAAGATATGAGAGAGAGAGAGAGAGAGAGAGAGAGAGAGAGAGAGAGAGAGAGAGAGAGAGAGAGAGAGCACAGTTTAATTCACAAACAAAATATCGACTATATTCAAAATTTAACATTTAAGTTTAGCATCTACCAGAAACATTTTCCGAGAGTCAAAAATATTTTCCAACCTATATTTTACGGATAGGGCAGCGGGTAACCTTGGCGACTCCCTGACTGAGGGTCCGATTTCGATTATTGGCTCTGGAGTGGCGATTTTAAGTCAGCCCTATCTGCGCGTTCACCTCTGTCTAGCACATGTGAAATGTCTCCTGTACTCAACGTGGTTCGGAGTCCACGGTAAAAACTGTAGGTCCTCTCGCCTCACCGTCATCTTCGCTATTACCATAACATTGGAGGTAATGGACACGCCCTCTGGGTGCCTCCACCTGAGAAATGGGTCCGGTCATCGCGTGGTGGGGCGAGGTTACCCCAAAGGCCGTAATTGCTATATGGGAAGTGTTGGTAGACATTCATATTTTACGGGGATAAATTTCTATAGATTTTAATGTTGTGAAAATATGTGTAACGGTTTTCATTGAAGTATAATATGTTTAAGATATAATTTGAAACGTATATTTTGAATTTTCTGGGAATAACCTCTGAAATCCTCAAATTTCTGAATGAACTTTGAATAACTGCTGTCGCATTCAAAAGATTCCGAGTTCAAATCTCGTTCTCGTTAACAGGATAAGGTTTTACAGCGGTTTTCTCTTACCCTAATGGATGAATGTCTGGTAACTCTAAGCTCTGTGGGCTCCAGGTAGATTTGAGCATCATTTTAGCCTCTACATTAAACATTCGATGACTTACCCTTGGAGGACGTAAATAACAAAGAAAACATTAACTGTAAAACAAGAGATAGACAAAAACTCACCAGACAAAAAGGTGCCAAATACATTTTGGGGCACTAAATTTAACTATTTTCAATATATTTCTTGTTGTATGTTTCAGCTTTATTTGTACTTTTCTTAGATGGAAATTTATTATTTCTTTTTTTCCGTGTTACCCCTGCAAAGAGAACGCGATTTCACAGTAATGTCGAGTGACCAGCAACTAAAACACTTCACCTATCTTAAGCCTTTGTATTATTTCATTACTACAACGAAGTACATTATAAAATTATTTCTGAAAAAGTCCACTTTGATAAACGTAAAACGGAGAAAGAGTTTATGCATATTTAAATGAAGAATGGAGGGAGAAAGCGTTGTTCCAGCATGCCACGATCCTTCTAAAGGATTATACACATCCAGAGGTTGAGAATGTTTTAAATTTTCGATTGGAACATATTTATTTGTTGCTTTATATGTTTGTGTGAGGCCTGTTGAAAGGTTTTAATACTCGGTATAAATTTAAAGTGAAATGAAGGTCTGAGATTGCAAGCTGTTGGAAACGGGCTCTAAATCAGAAAATATAGAGTGCAAAAATCAGTGGCTGTGATATGTTCTGCACGCCTCCACGGATCATGTGAGTTATGTATCAGATACTATAGTATTCTGATTGATGAAACAGTTTGATTGCAACAGGCATTCGCGCACGTCACGGTATGAACACTACGGTATTGACCAGTTCTCAATATTGCAGATCGTATGCGGGAAGTCGATCGGAAAGTAACAGCTTCTGGGCTGTTGTACAGTTTCTGGACTTGTAATCGTTCAGATATTATCTATGGCACTGACAAGATTGCATTTTGTTTAGTGAATGTGAGAAGTCTAATCACTGAATATGTGTCACGAGTTTGATATTTTGAATAGCCACTCAACAAGATTTATAAATCTGTCATCACCACATAAAAGCTTAAAACGTAATTGTTAAAGATAATAATTGTTGAATGTAATAAATCACAAGTTCTGTTAATTCAAAACCGTAATGATTACATTGATACCATAGAAAAAGCATATGAAAAAGTTGTGTTATTTGGAGCAGGAGATGATAAATAATTGGTCATTTACATAGCATGCTTTATGTATACGTTTTAAAAATGATAATTTTGGAAACATTGTGTTTTTCCCAAAATTTGGATGTTGAAATTTCACCAGAATTTTATTTTGAAGTCCTTCGAAGGAAAAAATGGGCACATGAGCACTATGGAATCACGTAACTCCGTAAAATCCCAAATTTGAAAGAACTTCATAATTTAAAAGGACACAACACAAAAAAATTTTAAATCCCCTTCCTTAAAGCAACCTTTCCATGAAACATTTTTTTGCGGAAGGCTCTCTGACAGATCTTTTATTTAATTTATTATTAACGCTTTTAATACGGTTATATCGCGACTACACTCAATTATAGGTGATAATTATTTGAAGTACTTAAAACATTGATTATGTAAAATTATACAAATCAATTACTTTTGTAAACTCTACTACATTCTGGCAGAAGACAGATCACTCAATGTAAAAATAAAAAAATAGACTGGCTATTGAAGCTCAATACTGTAGCCTCAACTACTTCAAACAAAAGTTGAAAAATTGGCACCTTCTTAATCCATTTTATCATATTTCTGAGTGTTTTAATTGTAATCTTAACACTGTACTTTAAAATGTATTAGCTTGACTTATGCTGTAAAATAAAAATTAAAAAAAATTAAAATTAAAATAAAAATAAAAAATAAAAATAAAGAAAACGTAACTGCCTTAGAAACTTTGGAACTTCGATTGGGAGAAGTATAAGACCTGAAAATCCGGCAATCCATAATTAATGAAGGATTAAAATTTTATCAAAACCCCAAGTTCAGAAAATATATAAATAGACAAAAAAATGAAAAAAGAAAAAAAGAAAAGGCCACCGAGAGACCGGCAGGAAGACCACTCTCAAGTCGATGCACATCTAAAAAAGGACACTGTATGTCCAGGACAAGAAGGCTGCAGGGAATGAAGGGTAGAAGAGCTTGAACAGTTTATTTGATCCGGTAAAGGATCTGTATACCAGGAAATCAATGTATGAGAGTGCATATGAGTCACCCATGCTGCCAGATCTAATGTTTGTTGCAGTAAACGCAGCGATAGGTGTCATGTATGGGAGAGTTAGGTGACACTTGTTTACTTTAAACGAACCTTCCATGCTTGTCATACTGGGAAGATGAGCATAAACACCGTTGGGACATCAAAAGTGATTAGGCTACATATTCCTCTAGCTTGCCTTCTTGTCGTGGGTCTACAGTATACAATGAACTGTTACCATTGAATAACGGTACTTACATCTAGGCTGCGAGTATTTTGCAACGAAGTACCCCATGCGAGTACCACACGTTTATTACAAGCTTTAAACTGATTATACAGCAATAAAATGTGAATTTCTGGGTAACATTTAAGAGCAAGAGTTGTGCTCATAGAACCAGTTATGAAAATGTAACGACGGTGTTCAGTTTTCATTAAGTGTTCCATGGATATCAATATTCTCACAGGAGAATATAGTAAGAATATGTTACATTACACATTAGTGGCAACACTGTCTCCATGAGTTTGAAGACAATATTTTTTAGTAAGACAGGTTTAGTAAGTTTTAATCGTATGCTGTTATCTTTACTGCTCTAAACAAGTTTAGTAAATACCAACAAAGATGCTTCATTGAAAATCAGGTTACAAGAAGTGTGAATGCTCAACAATGTCATGCAGAATAAAATTATTGGAAGCTTTGTGGTGGACAGACTTTACCATCGAGCCGTGAATAGGTGTACTAGTGAGTTTCTTAGAGGAAGGGAAGACGTTCATCAAAAACATGGAGCTGGCAGACCACAATCAGCAAGTGATAATGTGTATGTGAATTTTAGAGCTCTGTTGAAAGAACATTGTTATTGGACTTGTATTGAACTAGCAAGGGAAGTTGGAGTTGCTCCTGGTACGATGCTCCATATACTTAAGAAGTTAAAGATGAGGAAAATCTGCACTCGATGACTTCCACTCAATCCTAGGAAACAATGTGGCACAGGATGGAAACAGCAAGATTACACTGAGAACGCTATGAACATGAAGGCGAGCATTTTCTTCCACTTTCTTCTACATTAGATGAAACCTGGGTTCGATGCTACCAACCAAACTTAAAGAGACAATAGAATGATGGCGGCACATTGATTCACCTCGGCCAAAAAGGTATATACAAACCCAGTTAGTCATATTCATTGTTGCTTATGTTTTTGACGGTGTCCTTATCACTCATTCAGTTACTCAAGGTAATTCTGTAAATGGTGCATGTTAGTCACTTTATGGAACACAATTTACCAGCTCTGCGCCGTGAAGCTCCAAGTCTCCTGAATTCTCTTCCCATTGTGTGAAATGGTGCTCGCTCTGACCCTGTTGTTAATTTACTTCGCAGATGGAACTGGGAAATTCTGGAGCATCCTCTCTACTCCCCAGACATGAGCCCATGTGATTCCGACCATTTTGTGAAAATGAAATTATCACATAGAGAGTTCGCTTTAAAACCAGACGGGCAAATTATAGCAGCAGTAGAGCAGTCTTTAAGAATATTAGGACAAGACGCTGTGGATGGCATCCGACGGTTCCTTGATGTGTGGAGGGGAGTTCTTCATCTTGGGGGAAATTATTTCTAAGCACAGCAAAAATTGGACTGCTCTAAAAATGTTTCATTTCTGCCACTAATTATTGAGTGACCTAGGTATTTGTTTAGCTGACCCCTTAACTCAGACGTTGCCGCACCTGTGGAGGGATCTAGGGTGTAATGCCCGGCTGAGAGCTGCTCGTGCTGAAAGAACAGAATACCAAACCATTTCATAGGAACCAGCTCCTAAACCATTGACTATTACCAATATACTGGTACATTTATGTGGATTAATCTGAAATGAATATATATATATAATAATGGATAGCGATAAAAATATGTAATGCAACACATAAAATTTTATGTTTAAATTTATACATGTTATAATTAAGTGCTCTTCTATACATCTTATAGAAGATTGGGTTAATCATTAGATTCAGTATGTACATTACCTGCCTGAATAACAAAGAGCTACCCGTTAAAATTGCTAGGGACTCAAAACTGCAGATATTTTTGCTTGTTTGTATATACCTCATACTTATTATTTGTACTATTTTCGAGAATAAAGCGCATATTATGATGAAAGCCAAGAGCATAGTAATTGAAATTTCGAATTTGGGACGTACCAATGACTGTAAATGTAACAAAGGCATTAAAGTAACGCAAATCTAGTTCTATTTCCGATAGTATTTCAAGGTGAAACATAAATTCATTGCTTTGAAAATTCATTCGTATCCGATTTTAAAACCATAGTTAAAGTTGTTGAGGGTAAGGACACTTCAATTTTGGTACCTAAGTGGAAGAGGTACTCAGTTGTAACATAATCATTTATATCATGATTTCAGTGGAAGTGCACCTTTTAGGACAATTAAACTCGAAATATATTTTTAGAAGGTACATAGAAAATTTCAAAACTTAAAACTAAGTGCTGGAAAAGCTACCAAACCTGATAATTGTCGTCACTGTATTTGAAAGATGCAGAATATGTTTCCATATTTTCTTCTAAAATGCAACCTTTACTTGAGAAATTTAGGTAAATTTTACTTTCTCCAAAATGATGTTAATGATTTGGATAAAAACACTGTTCCGGATATAATATGTATGCTAGCTTCACAGTCACAGTGGCGGGAAAAACATCTACACGAAGGTCTATCCGCGGCGGAGTCCCCGAAGGTTCTGTGTTATCCCCGACACTCTATAGCGTCTACGTGGCTGACCTTCCCACTGAACAGCACGTCAACATAGCGCAATATGCTGACGACGTGCTGCTGTTTTCAACAAACCCACACCCACGTAGAACCTTCAACCCTATTCAACGCTATTTAATCCTCCTCCTGGATTGGTGCACGCTTTGGTGATTGTCCATTAACACGGAGAAAAGCCAAGCGATACTGTTCACCAAGCGCCGATTTCCCGCCAATTTCCCCACATACACCTACTTTGGGCGAGGGATCAGGTGGGAGAATTCAATCAAGTACTTAGGAGTCAAGCTGGACAAGGGCCTAACTTTTCGGGAACACATCTGGGAGCAAGCGCATCGGTCGTGTGGTACCGTGGCATCACTATAACCTGTGCCTAGTTCTGCGATGTCTGTTTCCCTAAAGTTGCGCCTTTTTATGGCTCTGGTCCTCCCCGTCATGCTCTATGCGTGCGAAGTCTGGGGTATGTCTTCGGATTACTTATTCTGTATGCACAAGGTTCTCGGTGAGACTACTTCACGAGGCCTCATCCCTCCGATATGTGGAGGATGAAATTAGGCGCCGGGCGACAAAATTCTTCGAGAGTTTGCCTCACCACCAGAGCGCCCTAGTCAGATCCCTTGGGGACTATGTACCTCGTGAGCGTCGCTTAAAGCGATACCGGTTACCCCGCATGTCTTGCGGTCATTACCGGTAACCACATGATCCCCATTCCAGCCTAAACTAAATTACAGCTATCCAAAATTTATTCTGGAAAGCTCAAAATTATACTAATCTTCTTCCAAGTTTATTAACTAATCCACCAGCGGTGCACGCTGTCTAGCACCCGGTTCATCACTCCCCGAGGAGCAACAAGCTACCTCCCTTCTCTACACCCACTTAATTTACACCCGTCATCCTGCAACATCCACATCCCGCCACTACGTGGTAAAGCTCTTCCCAAAGCAGGTACACGATTTGACCATCGTTCGGGCTGTTCCAAACAGCCTGCCAGTCTGTTATTGAAAGGAATTGAATTGTGAAATACACAGTGTTATTACATAACTCACCCATGCATAATACCTATCACTGCAGTTACTGAAACGAGCATTAGATGTGACAGCATGGACGAATTGAAGGCCCATGTGTTGCCGAAACGGATAAATCGAGTGGTAGATATTGTTCGCCAAAGCAAAGAAGCACCATGACAGGAATGTGCTACCCTTACTCAGCACGACAAAAGCAGCGAATGCGTGTGACAGAGAATCCATGCTACACAAGGATTAGAACCGTTACAAAAATGCGCTCTATTCACTCGGTATACTAAAACCTTGAAGATTTATTCACAGGTGTAGGTGTTAGAATGTTTTTGAATGGGCTGTAACTGAACTGACCTAAGGGTTATAAACAAATACATACAGGGTTTCGAAACCGTGTCTAACCCCCTCCCCCACACCTCATTATCCTGGGACTTTCTTTGCTGTGGCGAATTGTGCATACACAGTTGTCCAGTTGTTACTGGCTTGACCACCCGGCTACGAGACGTTAGCACCAGTCTACCCAAGTCGCTGGCGAGTGATTTGGTAGCCTCCTTCCAGCGGGAGCCCAGAAAAGCTCGAACGGTCCCTTCCGATGGAACCGAATGGTTCCGAATCGCGGACTACTGCGCAATGTGCCCGCCGTAAAATAACACAATGGTAGAAGACGCAACTTCAACCGTTGCCTTGCCCACCAAGGAAAGCCTAAGTATGGAGAAAACATATTCCAGCGGGGCAGCTACTAGAGTTCGAACCAGGAATCTTCCTAAAGTGAGCCTTGCACACTATAGTGGAGTCATTTGACTCGATTAATAAATAACTAAAATATACAATATTTTGTCATATAAGAATTCTGTAAATCATAAAGAGCAAAGAAAACCGTATGAACATGTTACAATGCATACTTAAAGCACTTAAATTAGATTTAATATCACATTAAAGAGTTTATATCATCAAATGTCATATAAGGTGCATTTACATTTTGCTTATTAATTTATTTTCGAAATGGGTGAAATGATGCTCAAACGAGTCCGGGGTCAATGGAGCTTAAAGTTACCCAACATTCGTCTATCAGGATAAGAGAAACCCCCGGGAAAAACCTTATCCAGGTAACTCACCCTAACCGAGATTCGAACCCAGGACCTCTTGAACGTGAGGCAGACATGGTGACATCTACGCCACCAAGGCGGGCCGCTTATTAGGTATTTAATTATAGTTTGCCAATTAGTTTGACACGTCTTGCCTAAGTTTGTGAGTGAAAGGATTATCTGAAGCAAGGCGTGAATTTTCACAATAAATTTTCTTTATTTTTCCGATCAACACGATTGCGACAGCCACTGCCAAAGGAGCGATGCCTTACTGTTTGATCTACCTTGCTCTCACTAATTTTAAAAAGTACTGAATTATGAAATGGAACAAAGTTTACGGCGTTGCTTGTACGACGTCGCAGCAGGGGCTGGATTTCCAGCAATGCCTAAGACAACACTATCAAGATCAAGACTTAGAGGCCTTACTGGTTTCGTTTTAAAACATACACCTTGTGAGCATAGAGCTTGCATAAATCAAGACTACATTGCACCTTTCGTGTGGTGGAATCTGGTTAGGGTACTTGTAAAAGCGTATTGCTGCTGCAACATGGCGCCCTCCATCTTCCTGCATCGGTAGCCTCGGAGAAATTAATTCTCGAACCTTTACAATATCCCTTTTCTCCAGCTAGCCATAATCAGTGTTTCTTAGAAGAAAGCAAACTGATGTTCAGTCAAAAACAAACCTATGTTATACAGAAAATAAACAACTTCTTCAACTTTAAACCTAATAGAAGTTCAAATCATTTCCTGGTATGCATAATTCACAAAAACACATACGATGGAGAGAATAATGAAGGGCGAAATGAGAGTGAAGTAGGGAGTGAAAGGGGTAAAATAGGATAAAGATGATGAAAAATTGAGAACGTAAGCCAGTTATTGTGAAACTGACAGGGTTAAAAGTCAAACGGAGAGGAAAATATAAAATAGAGAAGAAAGGTGGACGTTTGTTTGCGTTGGAAAGAATTATAGATTAATTTAGTTATATCTGTTATTTCATGTAAAAGAATTTCAGACAATCTGATTTGAAAAGGAAATGTTCTCGTACTTCAATGTGAAGGCAGTAAAAATGTCTCATAATTGCGTAACTTATCAAAATCCTATCATCACATTAATAGTATCGCGAATGCATTGTTGCGACGAGGCGGCGCGGCGAGGCATTCAAAGAGACGGGCAGTGCAGTGCAGAGATAAAAGCTCTCCGAAACGTTGAAGGGAAGGAGACGGATTTCTCGAGTTTCTCTGCACTGCACTGCCCGTCTCTTTGAATGCCTCGCCGACTCGTCGTAACAATGCATTCGCGACAATATCTTGCAGCAGCTAAAGAGTAGTAGTACATTACAAATTAACTTGTAATGAACCACACCTGTAGCTTTACCCTGAAGATTTTTTAAAAATTTAGAATATGTTTTATTTGGGGTATTGTTATTAAAGTTGTGTTAACCTGTAACGAGTGAGGTAGATTTAGAGCTACCCCACAAAAATTTTGAAGTGACTGTACTCTTCATCTAGATGGCTGATAATCCTGGAATGCGGTGTACCTTTGAGTCACCTCCCTCGCAGCTCAAAGACAAAGAGTTGTGCTATCCTGGGCAATAGTTGCTAGAGAGATTTCGTGTTTCTCACTAACTGGGGTGACACACACCCCACCATTCCAGTTAAACTTTATTATGGCAAATTCAAGGAATACTATAAGAGGTAATGGTCTTAATTTTAGTGATTACCTTAATGATATTCTCAGAGACTTGAAAAGTCACTTCAATGGTTGAAGATGATGTTGGTCTGTAAGAATTTTGCAGTGAACATGTATTTCTGAGCAAAAGGCAGCAAGAAATGAAGGTGATGCCAGTGGTCTTGTAGGAGAACATGCTGCTGATACAACTGATAAGCAACCCCTAAAGAAAAAACCTGAGCAAAACTACTTTGTTGGTAGAAACAAGTTCAAAAGCTCATCCCTTAGAAAATGAAAGAAAAGCAACACAATCTGTTCTTCATCCTGTGTAACCCATAATAAGGACAAACCGTAATGTGAGAGCAGCCAATTGGTTTACATCCATTGAACTTGTCTGTGGGTTGCAAAAATGAGGGTTGACATATTTGGAACAATGGAAAAAGAACAAACCAGAATTGCCTAGAGAATTTCTTACCTCAAGAAATAAACCAGGAAATTCAGTTACGTATGGACTCACAAATGATTGTACGTTGATATATTTCGTACCAATGAAAAACTGTGCCGCTTTGCTTATTCCATACAATATGTACTGACAATGTAACCAAAAACAGAAATCTTACAGTTTTATAATGAAACTAGAGGAGGCGTTGATGCTTTGGATGAGAAGAGTGCAAATTATTCAACATGCCGATCCAAGCCGTGTTCTTTGTACTGTTAAATATTAGCGTAGTCATTGCTTGCATTTTTAAGTCGTCTCCGGAAAATCCTGACCACAGCAGACTTGATTTTGTGAAGTCTTTAGTGCGACAAATGATTGAGCCACAGCTGAACGCAAGATTCCTAAACGGACAACTGCCTCGAGGTTGACGTCAAAATTTTAGGGTGTACCCTCACAAAACTCTTCCGCAGCAGCCAGACAGAAGTTGCAGAAGCAAGTAAGATGTGCTTTGTGCCCTAGAATAAGAGACAGGAAGACACGAATTACTTGTGCTGAGTGTGAAGCTCTGATGTGCTCAAAATATGAATTTCCCATGTGTGAAAATTTTGCCAAGTAAATTGTGTTCAAAAGTTCTCTAACGTATTCTCAGCGAAACAAAATGATAATTATTGGTTACATTCATCATGCTAGATGGTACTACATAAGAATTTATCAGTTTTAGAACTGTTTTCTCTCTGAAAATCTCAGAGCTACAGTGTTGCATTTTTCCATTCTTATTTACATTGTCCAAGTGCGAACCATATAAGTTCTGTGTTTGTTGCGGTTTGCCAATAAATATGATATTATGTTTATTATACTTCCCTTCATACCACTTGAGTATTGCACTTATATTTATAACCATTTCCTTGTGAAACTTAATTATTGAGTTTGTCTAACCCCACCTCGACAGAGGGTTCCAAAAAGCTTACCTCATCAGTTAAGGGTTAATTTTAAGTAGGTATTCAGACAAAAATTAGGTACTAATTAAAGATATACTTCTATTGTGTCTAACTAATGTAAATAGATGAGGTAAGTCACTCTTCCTGCGCCGATCCTCATCAGAGGTAAAGGAGCAAAGTTAAACTATTGAACAGAGAAACAGGTAGATACCGAGGTCCCGATGGAGAAAAATTATAAAAGGTATGCGGCAACACCAAACACTATGTGATGGAGTGCTCCTTTCAGAAATGCTTAATTAAAAACTTGTGGATCTGTTCTAAGAATTATTTATTTTATACTATCATGACAGACTGATATAAGTATATATCTTTATCCCTTCCTTAACCAGGAGTTTAGTCCCCCGGATATTAGAGCCCCAACAGTACAAATTTATGAGCACAGGCACCAGGCCAGAAACAAGAAGTACATTTATACAACATTATACCATGGTAGTAACGGACCACTCACCACATACCGCTGGTGCCGCTTACGTCGATCTCACTTCAGGATACTTAGCTACTTATGTAGCTCGGCTCCAGCACCTCAGCTCCCACAAAGGCCTAAAAGAGGAACACGGCGACACGCTCCTCGAGAGCCTGGCCGGCAAAGTAGCGAGCGGTCGGCTCATTTCTAAAACTTCGACATCGAGGTTTCACTAAAACAGCACGTTTCTATGTTGCTGTTAATCCAAATGGTGTATTATAAAGATGCCTAAGTACGAGGGCTGTTCAATAAAGAATGATCACAAGCTTTTTTGACAACATACCTTTATTCATCCTCATAATTTTGATGGTCGTTCTGAAAATAGTCTCCCCTGAATGCGATGCACTTTGTCCCAGCGTTTGTGCCAGTCTTCAAAGACATGCTGGAAACCATTTTTGAGAGATCCTTCAAAATCGCGTTCGCAGCCTTCACCACTGCTTCTGATGATGGATAATGCCTCCCACGAAGGCGTTTCTTCAAGTTAGGGAATAGAAAAGTGACACATGAGGCTACATACGGACTATAGGGAGGGTGAGGTATGCACTTAATGTTGACTTTTGCAAGATATTCAGCAACATTGGCAATATGCGACTGCATACTATCGTGGTGCAGCGTCCAACCTGCTTCATGGAAATGTGGTCTTTTGCGCCTGATATGGACTTGCAATGTCTTCAGGACATCCCTGTAGTATTGTCCAGTTAGTGATGTGCGTGCAGGTTCAACATGCTGATAAACTATTCCATTAATATCAAATAATAAGATGACCATAACTTTCCCAGCAGAAGCAACAACTTGTTGCTTTTTGGGAGTTGGTGATGAAGGATATTTCCACACTGAGATTTGCTGTTTGCTCTCAGGATCAAAATGATGTAGCCAAGTTTCATCAGCAGTGATTACGTTTCGAATAAACTCCGGATCTTCCTCTAACATCAACTTTAACTGCATGTTACCTCCATTGCAACGGTAGGCGATACTGAACATGTCTGAACTTATCTGGCGGGAACCAGGAGTACCAACAATGAAGTTACTACGGCGTGTTTCTTTCACATTAAGCTAACAGAATATAATAAGACTGAATTGTAGTTCCAAAATTATGACCGTAAAAAATATGATCATTCTCTATTGCACAGTCCTCGAATACGTCGGCGTGCGGCTTGTGTAATTGGGTGAATAGCCTAACCCGGGTTTGGTTCAGTACTATACTTGGGACTTCATTCAGCATGTCTCAAGAATGCAGCATTCAATATTTGCTTTCCCCACCATGAGCATCGTTTGCTTGAAAAGCTCTTCTTTAATTTTCATTTTCTCAGAATTGTCTCTTGATTGTATTAAAATGGAATCGTCAATAGAAATGAAATGGAAATCATGAGCTTGCAACAAATAAGGAAATTTTCTGTACTCTTGTTGCCTCCAACCTCAGCAATTTCATAATACTCCTTCCATTTAGATGGACTGCACTCACAGGTAACCTAATGATAAACGCTTCAGGTAGAGAAATCTAGCAAAATAAGATTTCGTTCTTCAAAATGGCGTAAAACTAAAAATTGTTTTAGTAAAAGCATGTCCGCGCAGAAAATTGGTTAAAGAAACGCATGAAATTGTTTCAGAACGTTTCTTGATGGAGTTTTTCCAGCAATTGGGACTCAAAATAGCGAGAAATAAGATCTGTGGGTAATGTGTAAGGCGTGGTTTATCTGACGTAAGAATTGCTGAGGTTGTAAATGGATCAACATAAAGGTTAAACCCTGGGAAACTACAGTGGCGGTGGCTCAGCTCCTGTCAAATGAATGGTAAATCACAAATCTTAAAGTTTTGGAATTGTATTGGGTGGGTATAAGCACCTCATACTTCTGGGGTTTAGACCGCATATTTACGAATTTAATTCCTATTTTACGACTTGATCTTTAGTTGTACGATATAAAAAGCATCAGGTGAGTCAGCTGCCGCTATTTATTCTTATTTATGCAACTCGCAGTTCATAGTCTAATATTAAAATATTGACCCTTTTAGCATAAAAGCCGTTATTGCAGTCCTGCTATTCTATTCGGTATTCTACACACCCAGCGTTAATACTTACAGCCCTGAATGAGCACCAAGAAGTTTCAAAAAGCTTAAATAAACGAAGTCTTTTAATGCATATAATACTAATAAAGTAATAAACGTGTGCTTTACCAGAGAGCAACGAAGAGTACGTGGTAGCCGTCGGAGTGCGTCAGCTTGTTAGAATGCGGTGATACGAAGGCTAGGTTCGAAGCTACATCACAAAGTCTTTTACTTTTTTTCCCCAAACGTTACTGTCTGCATTTTAGTTATTAATTCATTTTTGTTATTGGTTCACTTGTGAGTCATAAAGATAAGAATTGTGAGGGCTGTTAAATAAAGAATGATCATAATTTTTTCGGTCGTAATTTTTCGTACTAAAATTCAGCCTTACTATATTCTGGTAGCTTAATGTGAAACAAACACGCCGTAGTAGTTTCATTGTAGCTACTCCTGGTTCCCACCTGTGAGAACCAGGCAAGTTCAGACATGTTCAGTATCGCCTACCGCTGCAATGGAGGCAAGACGCGAGGAACAATATGCAGCTTTGAAATGCTGCTTTCGTCTCAATAAATCTTCAGCTGAGGCCTATACAATGTTACAGGAGGCCTATGGAGAGTCTGTTCTTCCCTACCGCACAGCTCGAAGGTGGTTTAAAATGTTTAAAGATGGGAGACAATCAATTTCAAAGGAAGGTGGACCCGGTGCTCCGGTTACTGCTCATACGGAAGAAACCATCAACCTGCTGCTGCCATTGTGAGAGAGGATCGACGAATTACCTTAAGATCTTTTCTGAAGTACCGAACATTTCATTGGGTGCCACCAACACGTTGGTGACAGAAACATTACACATGAGACGTGTTTGTGCTCGACAGGCTGCAAGACTGTGGATTCCCGAACAAAAGGACATTCGCATGCAGGTTTAAATGCAGATAAAGTTGGTGTTAGAGAAAGATCCGGAATTTCTTTCAAACGTAATTACTGCTTATGAAACTTGACTACATCATTTTGATGCTGAGAACAAACAGCAAAGCTCAGTGTGGAAATCTCCATCATTAACCCCCGAAAAAGCAAAAGTGGCTGTTTCTGCTGGGGAAAGTTATGCTCATCTCATTCGTTGATATTCATGGAATGGTTTATCAGCATGTTGTACCTGCACACAGATCTGTAACTGGAAAATACTACAGGGATGCCCTGAAGATGTTGCAAGTCGATATCAGGCGCAAAAGACCACATTTCCGTGAAGCAGGTTGGATGCTGAACCACGATGGTGCGCGCCCACATATTGCCAATATTGTTGCTGAATACCTTGCAAAAATCAAAATGAAGTGCATCCCTCACCCTCCCTATAGTCCGATTTAGCCCCATGTGACTCTTTTCTATTCTCTAACTTGAAGAAACGCCTTCGTGGGAGGCATTATCCATCATCTGAAGCAGTGGTGGGCTGTGGAGGCGATTTTGAAGCATCTCCCAAGAAATGGTTTCCAGCATGTCTTTGAAGACTGGCAGAAACGCTGGGACAAGTGCATCACCTTCAGGGGAGACTATTTTGAGAAGGACCATCAAAATTATGAGGATGGGTAAAGGTACGCATTCAAAAAAATTATTGTGATCATTCTTTATTGAACAGCGTACAATCCGATTTTTAGGGATGTACAGCGATTTGCTCAACATATAACTTGCACTGACCTCACGCTAACGGCAAGTAATTGAGGCCCTTGCCTTTTAAAGGGTAACTTTGGACCATCTTTATCTTTAATTAGGGATCATGTTTAACTTTGTGACCCCTACAATCTGTACCGTGTCTGGTGTTGTAAACTATGTTACGTAGTTGGCTTTCATTTTTAGGAAAATATAAATGACATTAAATTTAATAGTTTTTGTTTCATGCTTAAATCTTATGTTTCACTTTGCATCTTTTGAAATGTTTGAAACTTGGTTGAATACGTCAAGCACAATACCGACCATAATAAAAGTTCTACTACGAACTATTCCTTATAACTATTTGCCAGTGAAAAAGATGACTATTGTTTTAAACACCTATAATGTTATAAAAATGTTATTTGTATTTTAATATCAAATTTTAGGCCCAGAGAAATAAAAGAAATCTTAATAAATTTTTGAGCTAACCACAAAGGATTTGCCGGCCGCGCCGTGGTTTAGTGGTTAGACCGCTTGGCTCTCATCAAGGCGGCCCGGGTTCGATCCCAGACGACCGCAAAGTGAGAGTTGTGGTGGACAACATGGCGCTGGGGCGGGATTTCTCTGGGATCTCCGGTTTCCCCCGCCATCTCATTCCACCCGTGCTCCATCTTCATCTCATGTATCATCAGTGTCATCGCCTGCGGTGCCGTATGTAGTAAAAGCGGGCGTTAAACATACACACACACACACACACACAAAATATTTTAACCCAACTTGTGTATGCCGAGGGGTGAAGTAACCTGTATACCATTTAGCCAACGCCACCTTGCGAGGGACGCTTCCTATTTGAACTAGTAACCGCGGACCTCATCTCCCACCTCGAATATTTACACCCTTTTTACGGTTTCATGCAGTTTTCTGAGGTCACTTTGGTAGTTTTGACACAAAAAAACTTATTCACCATTACAATTAATATATGAGCTAAAATTTGCCGTAATTTGTGACAGAAAAATGTGCCTAATTTTTAGCATTTTTTTATATGGCTGTACAACGAAAACACGTATTGGCTGAAGATTTAAATCTAATTGGTCCCACTGTGTAGTTCTGCCATTTTGTATTCCAATGTTAATGTCCTCTGACTCATGTAATAGGTAGTTTCTTCATGAGCGGTTTAAAGCTGTGCGTGAACGTATTTTAATTAATAAAAGTTTGTAAACTCTGTAAAGTTATTACTCAGTTTTGTGTATCTGGGTATGATGTTTTCGGAATCGACATACATAGTAATTGCCTTCTGTCCCATTCAACACTTATGCACTGAGTTATCTAACCCTTCTCTATAAACTGTTTCGTAGATCATCCATGACAAGGAATTAAAAAAAAAAATCATGTCACGTACGAGTATATCGTTTAGCGTGTTGCACACATTCAAAAATAAGTAGGGGCAAGTGACTCACCTGGTATATATACAATTATATTAATATAATTAATTAAAATTTAATAATTAATATAATTATAACTTAATAGTATTAGATGAATCTATAAAGTACATTTCCAAAAGTTACTTGCGATACCATCTTCTCCTAAAATGTTCATACTTACAAGTACCAAGGGCAATTAAAGACCAAATATTCTGTTTATACATTTCTACAAGGGCAGTACAGAACCTTTTCTTAGGGAACATGAAATCTTCGCATGTATTAATATAAAATCTGGGAACAATATTTTGTATTTTGGTGAAATGTGTATACGAAGAGGGAAGCACATTGACTACTACTAAGCTAATGAATTAAATAGCCGCATGGCTGTGAATTATATTTATTAATGTCTGCATTTTCAATTTAGCTTAATTTAGATATTAAGCAAACATTGTGGGCCTAGTTGTGATTAATGTAAGCTGTGAATCGCTTGCTAGAATATTCCCTCTTGATATCCGAATACTCTCCTGTTAAAGTTATACATACATATTTATGATTAAATCATCTAGAGAGATTTTATACTGCTACCACAGGCTCTAACATTGAAATGACAATAAGACATAAAATACGTTTCTTATACAAAACATTTACAATTGAAAAATTATTTTGTTTTTGAATCAGCATTTTCAAATTCGAGAGTTGGCTGTTAGGTACGATGAGTCAAAATAAAAATAAAAAGATATTAATTTTTTTCCTTATTTCTCAACATAACCTCCATAAAGGTTAATACATTTGTCATAACGGTGTTCTAATTTAATTAAACCATATCGGTATTGTGCATTATGATGGTGTTCAAACTGGGCTCCTCATGGCTGTGTAATCTTCGTCCTGCAAGTCATTGTTGGAGGTTCGGGAACAAGTGGTAGTCACTCGGTGCTAGATCTACGGAATAGGTTCGATGTTCAAGAAATTTGAACTTTAATTCGCACATTTTTCCCATTACAGTGACTAAACATAGTCATAGCTGGAGCGTAGTCATGAAGAAACAAGATGTTTGTTTACTGTTTTTGTTTGTTTATTTTCACCTCATCACTCAAATGTTGCAGTAAACTTGCATAGTAGTTACCAGTGATACTTTTAACCTTTTCCGGTAATCAATAAAAATAATTCCTGTGCATCGCAAAATACACTCGCCATAACCTTGTTAGCTGACAAAATGGACTTTGCCTTTTTTGGAGTTGGTTCACCTGGCGCAATACATTGTTTTGACTGTTATTTACTTTCTGGAGCGTATTGATGTATCCAAGTTTCATCCATGTTAATAAGCTGCCTCAAAAATTCTCTGGCATTTTTTACGGTGAGCTCCAAATTCTTAAGGCAAGGCTACATTGTAAATGCACGAAAATGTTAAAAAAACATGTATTTTTTTTTTCATTTGTGGTATATCAGTGTTTATAGTAATAGATGGCATGCTATTTTTATCATTTGCACCATTTTAGGCCATCACATAATAATTTAAAGAGACATTTAACAACCGTTAAAAGTAGTAATCATGACTTTAAAATTCCTTTTCTTAGAAACTTTTATCTTACACTTTTCAGTATACAAAATGCCTCACACGACAAATTGTTCCATTTAGATTGCTGAAACTTCCAGGATAGGTCCATAATATGTAAATAAGGAATTTCACATTCCCCCTTTTTTAATGCTCATGTTTTCAAAATTATATGGTATTAAGTAATAAGATAAGTTAATATTTTCAATATTTTGGGAGCTAACACATAGGAAATACTTTAGAACAAATGCTGAAATAGTATTCCAAAAAATAAGAATGTGGGGCTTTTAAAATTGCTCTATACTAGACTCAACTTAAAAGATTCAACTTAAAAGGTCAAATTTTTGACTCGTAGAACATTTTTAATTCTTGCAATATTTTCACAAAAATAATGACTAATTAGTCAACTATTTGGAGTAGCAACATAAAAATTTGCATGCAAGTTTAAAATTATACTCTAATTATGTGGATAAGTTTTTATAATGATAGGTTTAGTATTGTCGAATTTGGAATTTTCAGTGAAGACTGGCCTTAACAGATGCAGTTTTCCTGTGCAACTTTTGATCAAGTGTCAACAAACGCGGCACCCATTTTGCACAGACCTTGTGAAAATCCAATAAAGGCCGCGGAAGCGGCTTTATAATCTTCTTTCCAATAGTGCATTAGAAGGACTCTTGAGTTCAAACCTTGTTATCTCTATTTTGTGATTGTTTATTAACAAGTGAATATTGATACATACTCCTAATGTACGCGACACTAACCACAGCATCCTGGCAATAGCATTACCAAACCAAAGAAACGCCTGCTTCGGTAACCTCATGTTCAAGAGGTCCCAAGTTCGAATCTTGCAAGGAGAGTTTCCTGAATAAGAATTTTTCCGGTCCTTTTCCTTATTCTTAAAGACGAATGTAGGGTAGCTCCGAGCTCCATGGACTCTAGACACATTTGAGCACCATTTCATTCACCGTTCAATGTGACTTAACGTTGGGGGAAGTAAAATTGAAAAAAAAAACAATAAATCTTTCAAAACACTAAAATAAAAAACCGACATTACTTTTGATTAATATAAATAAACGAAAGCAAAAGGATAATGTTTGAAGTAATATGCAGTATAATATGAAAATAAATTCTCCTGTATAAGGAGCTAATTAGCCGAAACTTCGTAATTTTGAGTTCAGGCGTTACAATCTGGAAGATTTCCAAAGGAATGCCTTAGAAAATAATATTTCTTAAATTAGGCTATACTGAGGAAGGTGTTTGAAAATGCGTCCCATTACAGTTAATGTCTCAATCACGTTAATCAATCAGGAAAATACCCCCAATGGGTGTTAATTGTTGGCACATGGGCAGCAAACCATTAAATCATTGCCTTAATTGCTTAATGAATTGGCAACATATGACTGACTGAATAATTAAACTCTAACCCGTAGTTAATTTATTAATCTGTCCATTAGCAAGTGTCGATGGTAACTGGATATGACATCTGCCATTCCATAGATTTCGTTCTGTAGTTGCCCAAGGCAATAATCGTCGAGTTTGCAGACACTCATCTTTCTTGTAGGCAACCGTTAATTTGCCCCAGCAAACGCCTGGTTCGGGAGATAATAACAGGGACTCCTGTGTTGGATTTACTAGCTGTACTGTAGCGGAAGAAATTGATTTTTAAGACATAACACTTGATAAAATCGATTATATCCGGAACTCCTGCGCGCTTTCTAAGTGTGCGTCTGAAAGTGGCACATTTTCCCAAGCCGTTGATCTTCGAGGTGTTCAGAAAAATAAAAATTTTATTGTACTTATTTCATAATGGGTTTGAACCCTAGGTATAGGGTTAGATGATTCCATGACTTTCCCTTTTAATGGAGCATTGCCAGTTAAACGTTACGAAATAGTAATGTCTTCCTTGCTTTATTAATATGTTGATGTTATATGTTTCGTGTGAACGAGAATACACCTAAGAGAGTGAAAGTAAATCATTAAAATCGTGTATGAAATTAGGAAAAATGATACGCAAGTAAAACGTTAGCACGAGTAAACAAATAGAATCCAAAATAGCGAAAGCTTTTAATTAAGCACAAATAACCAGAAATATTAAAGGAAAGATAAGGCACAGTATTTTGTACACTTCTTCTATATTACATATGAAATCCTACATGTAGCTTTATGTATTTGAATCACCTGTTTCTCATCCTGCTCCTCTAAAACTTACCTTTGCATAAGCTTTTTCTCCTTTTATTTCACTTGAAACGCGTGTTTATAGAAATGTTTCATTAAAGATTTAACTGGAGGTTAAAAAAGGACTGAGTAAATTGAGGCAATAATTATTTAGAAATCGAACCGATATATCCTGCCTTTAAAATAATACTCTTTGTTTCTTTGAGAAACAAACAAATGCAACTTTTTTTTTAATTTTACGTCCTCCAACGTTAAGTCATATCGGACGATGAATGGAATTGTGAAATGGTGCTCAAATGAGCCCAGGGTCCATGGAGCTTATTTACCCGACATTCATCTTTCAGGATAAGGGAACACCCTGGAAAAAACTTATCCAGGTAACTCACCCTGACCGAGATTCGAACTCGGGACCTCTTGAACGTGAGGCAGACTCGCTACCACCACGCTACCGAGGTGGGCTAAATGGCGACTTAATCACTTCAAGAGGGAAAAGCTATGACAAATGCGCTCAGAGTGAAGATGTTTTCATGGGCTATACGGAACTATCTTATGATTTTATTTAAAATATTTCTATAACAAAACGCATAACATTCAGATGTTTCCGAGTTCGACACTCATTTATTGCGAGTGTTACTTTATTCTGATAGCATTGTTTGACAAGGTCCATTTTTCTCATATGGTAATATATGTTTGCAAAGGATTTTCATGTGAGAATTTCAAATCTGAAATCAGAAATTCGCTATCAGGCACAGTATTTTAATTATGCGAAGATATGTCTAATGTAACTGATAACTTAAATGTGTGGTAAAATTGGTGACATTTGCATTGCAGCAGTTGACAACAATTAATTTTTGTTTGTCAAGTTACAGATTTAACTGTTTCCCTTCCTGGTGCCAATAGAAGCATATCAATATGCAAACACTACTGTTTAAAATCGAGTCTTAAACTGGCATTTTAACTAGTGGAAACATCTTTTATGTGAGTAATATTGTTATATACTTTAAATATATTGCATATCTAACTAGTATACAGAAATGTAAAACTGTCCATAATACTCTTTAAAAGGAATCTCTTTAACCATAGAAGTGGACAATACAGATTGTAACACGAAGAGAGTGTGAAATTGTGAGTTTTCCTTCACAAAGGAAATACATTACCTTCTGTTCCAGTTGTATGCCACTCTGACTAAAGTGTCTTATGGTGTTTTGAAAAATATGATGCAGTTAATAAAGTATGGAGACAATAATTGCAAAGTATGTGGCGATTTGAAAATAGGTGCTAAGATATTGGGAATGCAACAAGGCTAAACAAAATATGGACAGTAGAGACAGAAATTCCCACTATAAAAGAAAACTTTGGCTTCAATGGAACTGGACAGAAGGAGAAAAAAATTTACAGAATAAGAAATTGGTAGCCAGTGAAGATGTTCTTGTACCACTTCCTCACATCAACGTAGACCTTATTAAACAGTATGTAAAAGCCAAGAATCAATCTGGACAAGAGCTTATATACCTCTCAGAAAGTTCCCTCGACTTTCTTCAATAAAAATAAAGGAAGAGGTGTTTGTGGGCCCCCAAATTAGAGAACTTCCGAAAGACTTACACTTTAAAGAAAGCCTTCCACAAAATAAAACACATACGGGTGTCTTAAGAATGCAACCGAAAAATTTCTGGGAAGAAAAACAGCTGACAACTATGAACAACGGATCAAAAATGATAAATACATATAAGTATTTAGGATGTAACATGTCATTAAAAGTGCATTTCCTAGATTCACATCTAAACTATTTTCCTGAGAGCTGTAGCGATCTTTCCGGCGATCATGGTCTAAGGTTCCATCAAGACTTCATGAAAAATCGTTATGAAGGGCAATGGATGCCTGCAATGCTTGCCGACTACTGCTGGAACATCACTGAAGAATGCACCATTTTTCACAGGAGAAATAAAGCTCTGATACATCGTTTTTTTTTATTCACAGCAATTACATGCAAATAGAAAATTTCGTATAGCTTAAACTATATTAGCACGGAAAAACTAATTACAGATTTGAATTCAGAAGGTGTGCTTCCATAAGAATCACGTGTGAAAACTCCAGAACAAAAAGACAATTTCATTTTTTTCTTGTAGAATGGTGTAATACTAGAATTACCTTTTAGCATAGTGGTTTCTGGGCTCTTTGAGTATTATTTCATCCCTTAAGACCATTCTTCGCCCAATATGGTCTGCTTAAATAGCGTTATTTTTAAACAATATTTAATCAGGCTTGCAAACAAGCATATCACTGTTATTAAATAAAGGTTGTTTATACACGCATTCATAATGTCCTAAAGGCTGCTAGTTCTATAGGATGGGGCTAGAAAAGGTAATTCCTTTTAGCCTGTTACTTATAACTAGAGCCCGTATTTCTAAGCAAAATGCTTATAAATGCTGTTTTTATTGCTTAAATACGGCGTTTGGTTGCTTATTTTATGATTTTTAATTAAAATAACATATTTTATCGAAATCATATTAATTTAAAAGTAAATTTTCACTCCTAGCCATCATCGTGTCACCGAAAGAGTTAGGAGCCGATATAAAAACGTGGATCTTCTTATCACTAGCGTAAAGAAAGTGTACTGTCACCGATTAGAGTTAAAAAAATTCATAAAGTCCTTCCGAATTTGTCTTTACCTCCTCAGCCAGTTATATCTTGATCATGTTCTTAGATAAAGACTGTCATTCTACGCAGAATATTTCAATGAAATTAAACAGTCTTGTACTCCTTAGCTATAGAAGCTACAAGCAACATCGCCACAGCACAAGAATTTCTTGTTATTATTGGCATTCAAAATTACATCCACAACCGCTTCTCCAAAATAGCTGCTATTATAACACAGTTGGAAACTCGAAATACTTCCTTGAAGCGTTCATTTTATTTAGTATATGAATTTTCAGTAACGTTGTGTACAGATATTCACAGAATTGCTAAAACTATCTTTG
Source organism: Mantis religiosa (assembly GCA_030765055.1). Taxonomy (NCBI): domain Eukaryota; kingdom Metazoa; phylum Arthropoda; class Insecta; order Mantodea; family Mantidae; genus Mantis; species Mantis religiosa. The sequence continues at coordinate 129,983,014 of CM060957.1, read as the reverse complement.
AGAACCTCAGTAAGGTATCAATGAAAAATCCTGATTACGAGACACTATAAAATGTCTACAAAACTTTCTGTTAGAGAAACATATATCTAAGGGAAATTCATTCAAAAAGAACTGTGGTGCTTTAAGCATGTTTCAGTAACGTCATTCGACGTTCAGAAATACTCTTCACAGTATAAAAAGTTTTTCACCGAAAAAAACGTAGAAGCTTCATACAAGAAAATCTCAAAGGGGTATCGGGTTTGATTCCCGGCTGTGGGGGTCGTGATTTTTCTCCGACCAAGATAATTTATCTTCCACAGAGTCTGGAAATATGAAAGGGTGCGAATGTGTGTGTGATCTAATTATAAAAACCCAACGAATACGAGTTAATGCCTTCAATATGTTCCAAAGGAGAACGGCCTCTGATATGACCATTGGAGTTAAAGGCGGGGTACAAATGGAACAAAAAAGAATCACAAGATAACTCTCGTGTACTGTAACAAGCATGAGTAAAGTAAAAATTCTACCAAACAATACGTTTATGATTATTATTTTTTTTTTTTTTTGGTTTGCTTATTTTGATTTTTATTTGTTTCATTTTTTGTGCATATTTGCTTGTTTATTTTATCATATCATTGTGCTTACAAATTCGGGCTCTACTTAGTAATGACAGATTTTTATGAGTACTTTACTATTTGCACATCATGTTCGAGGTACAAAGAAAGCCATAGTACACTATTCAGATATATGAAACGTAGGTTTGTGGAAAAAACATATTACGAAGTAGGATTTCGGAACTTGCTAATAGTTCCTTCATAATAAAACCGGAATAGCTATGTGTGAATAAAGTCCTTTTTAACCCTAATAAGGGGCTTACTTTGCACATGCACTCAAGATGTTCGGGTCAAACAAGAGCGGGGTTTTTCTTCTATTCCTAGTAGCTATTTTTTCACATATGTGTATTAAATCATATATAAAATAGTTTAATCTATTAATTATTCAAATTGGATAAAAAGAGTACAATAATACAGTAATCCGATATTAAAGTGAAGTTTGTTTCAATTTCATTTCGCTATTTTTTTTAATTATGCTCATATGAACCCGGGGTCTATGGAGCTTAGTGCAACCCGACATTCGTCTTTCAGGATAAGGGAAAACCCCGGGGAAAAACCTTATCAAGGTAACTCACCTTGACCGAGATTCGAACTCGGGATCTCTTGAACGTGAGGCAGACATGCTACCATTTACGCTACCGAGGCGGGCTCATTGCGCTATGGTTAAACTTATATTGTATGTCAAACGTATTTTGCGAGTGAAGTTTTTACATTTGGCACACTTTACTGAACCTCGGTTATGTTTTTGCTGCTATTGAGATCGTGCAGAAACATGAGTCAAAATACTGAGAAAATATATAAACAAGAAACTTAAATATTTCAGAAGTGGCCAATGGCAGTGAGACTACCAGTCTTTGGGGAGGAGGCGATCGCCCGAAACCGCCTCGCAGGCCGGAGGTCAATTCAGCAACTGTTACGCAACTCTGCATATCTTCAACTGTTCCTGCAGCCCATACGTCCCCTAGGGCTTCTGCATCTCATCTGCACATCCTGGGGGTGTATGCCAAAGAAGATGCATTTTCGAGTCTACCTCTACATAGCGTATAACATTTTTCCAAATTTTTCATGCTAGGGGTATGTCACCCAATGATTTTCCTTTAATGCTACCTTTTGACGCCTTTTGCAATCATAGTCGATTACTAATAAATTTTAACTCTAACATGCAGACGGAGAGTCTTAAAATATTTTAAAATTGGTGTAATGGAGGAATATAATTAAATAGCATAATAATATAGCAAATTGTCTTCTTTATCAAAATTTTATTACACATTTCCCTATAGACTTAACACAGAAATACAGAATACTTGCGCAATAGTCAAATCTATGCTTGAGATTTGTAGTTCATTTCTCTGTGCTTGAGCAGGAAATAATAACGCCAATATCGTCTGCCCGTTTGGGAAAAGATAAAGCAGTTTAAAATTGAAAGAATGACAAGGGATTGCTTGGAAATAGTTAACCCGAAAAAAGTGATGTAAGCTGCGTGCTTACCTCACAGAGAACTTAACAGCCTATTTCTAAATAATTCAAATTATACCTTTCATTTGTTATGAACAATGTTTAAAAAATTGTATTTTAATAAAATTGTTATTAAATTAATATTTTCGAACATGTTTCCCAGAAACGGTAGTTTTTGTTTGAAATGAGTTTTGTTTTCTAATCTGAATATTAGTGGGCTATGTAATGACAATATAAAAAAACATGATGAACGGTTGCTAGGGAAGAAAATAAATAATGTTCAGAGATATATGTTCTGTAATCTTGTTTCATGCTGATGGAAAAATGTCACGGTGAATATAATCGTTCTAAATAGCAACATAAAATCAATAATCTTCAGAGATATACGTTCTGTAATCTTGTTTCATGACGATGGAGAAATATCGTGGTGAATATAAAAGATTTGTAACGGAAAATGAAGAGTATTAAAGAAGGAGATATTCTGTATTCGTGATAGTGATAAGTGCACATATTTGTGACGAGGAAAGAAATCAAGACGATAAAATTGTTGAGTTAAAGAAACCAACATCCGCACAAATTAACACGAGACGGGAAAAAATTGTGCTTACAACGGAGAAATGCCGTTACACTGTCAAATAAAATTTTTTGAAGTATATTTTCCAAACACACATACAAAACAGCGCCTTCAAGATTTCTAAGGGGACACGAAACTGAATTTCCAATTTAATCACCAGGCATCGGATCCCGTACACCTTAGCAATCAATGTACGCGTACAGGTACTATACAAGAGACATCAACAAACGTTCGATATCAAGTATACAGAAGCGCTTTGTGTGTACGCTCCAGTACAGATACGATGTGTAAGCTACGTTACAACATGCCATCCTTCTCATTGCTTCCGATGCGGAAATTACAGTGAATAACCAGATTCATTCTTAAGTTGTCGAATGTGAAATTTCTGAGCCTCTCACTGAAACAACATAAAATATTGGGAGAAAGTTCGTCCAATGTCATATGACGTTAATGGTGCATATGAGTAGTATAAATCACTTTCATGTGTTTGTCCAAGACTTAGTTTATTTCTTATTACGCAGCATTGAATATCCAGTATTTTTGTTTTGAATACTGGAGAATTCATGTTTTGTTCGTTTGGTAGGTGGTTTGCAGACACCTCTTCGACCGGTATCAGACAGCTCCAAATTACGTTCGTCAAGCAGTTTAATGGTTGTTGATAATACCCAAAACGTTTGATTTATAAAATGGAGATTGTCCAATAATTGTTATGAAAGTAATGCTATTAACGCAATATGTCAAACACCTGGCACTCCCTGGAAGACAGATCTACCTGTGTGGCGAGCAGTAGTTGTAATGAAACTAAAGCTACGTGTTGAGAACCGGACTATCCCTATGTGTTGTCCCCAGGACTGACGTCAGTAGCTATATACTGCGAGACTCAAACTTCATACCTCTTTAAAGGTGTACGGGCTCCGATGTCTGATAATCACGATAGCAAAGGGTAAAAGCAATACTTGTCTACTTGCTACAAATGGGCAGGGGGGGGGGGGGGCAGAGGAAACAAAAAGAGATACCTACTCGTATTTCCAACTCCTCTGAACAGATTTTCACCATTTGATCAATATGAATAAACTTTGGATCACTTACGCTGTTCAAAAACCACACCAAGATTATTTAAAACGGATCAGAATGTAGTATCCCTCAATTCCGAATAGTCTACTATGCACAATAGCTAAGGCTACAGTGCCTTATTTTTCATTGGTGGCCGGCCGGTGTGAGGTAGCTGCGTCCACACAGTGCTTCTCACCGTTCCGCCTTTCTCCACGTCAGTGCATGTTCGGCGGTTGTTAGTATGGGTTCTTGTTCTGCTATTTGTGATCAAATTGTGATTAGATCTGTTACAACCTAAATAAATGTGTATGCTTCAGCGCATATTCTTGCATGGTTCCTACAGTCTTCTACAGTGTTCTAGAGAAGTGACACGATTATTTTTAAATCGATTTCCTGATAATCCTGCGCTCCACAGCGAGATAGTTTAGAAACTTGTAGAGAAATTCGAATAAATTGGTTCTGTTCTTGATAAAAAAAAAAACAAAATAACTCTCAATGTGCTTACTTCCCTTCCAAAGACAATATCAGAAACTGTTTTAATTTCAGGAGATGAATTTAAAGCGTGAAAACAGACATTTTCTTTAAAGGTGTTAGAATGCGTAGCAGCACAAGGACATCATTTCCCAACACCTTCTGTGACAAAGGTATGTGAATATTGTAATTATAATTTACATGATACACCTAAGCGCTAAATTTAAATATTCAACGCGGCAGCAGCCTGCCTACTGCGGCGGCAGTGTGCCTTCTGTTGCCACACTAATCGCCCGCCGGTCAGCCGGCCAACAATAAAAAAAAAACTACTGTAAAAATAGTATTTGAGGCTTATCAATTAAGCAATATTTAAAAAAAATTCAATGAACAGTAATTATTTGATTTACTTTCTATTCCTTTTTCCTTTACGAAAATATCAGAATATTTGCAGTAAAGTAATATTGGAGCAAACAGCGAGAGACAGGATTGGCAGAGGGTGTGTAAGATTACTATACAGTCTTAACATCTCAAATGATGAAGGTGAAGCAGAGGGACTAATATCCAACTGTGGAGAGCATGTCACAGTTTCAGCCGAGTTGGCAGATGAAGGCCCGTTTCTTTCTTCATATGCTTGCGGTGGACCCCTTAAAATAAATTGCATGTCACAGCTTGAATTAAAAAAGCCGCAATGAAGAGCCGCTTGCGTTATAAAACTGTAAGTAACAACACTTGCTTTCATAAATCAATTTACACTCAACGTAAGTGAATCTGTCGACAAAACAAAAATTCATACACACGGACACCTGTTCCTTTTGTTGGCCTTCATTATGCAGAAAACATCTTTCATCTTAACAACTCTTCCGGAAGACTTTCTACAAAACTGCCATCAAACTCCATCAGGAAAGCACTAGAGGCAAAAGGAGTCACCCGGAAACGTAAAGTGTGTTGTAATGTTTTAAATAAGTTGGAACTCTACCACTCCTTGTACCCATTCCAGGTAAGCCTTCTTAAAATGTTTCAGCGATGCCGAATTAACAGAAAAATCTAATATTATTTCCTCTACTCAATATAATTTTATGTGCTGTACCAACCTTTTTACCTGGAAATTATCTCCAATGTGCCTTATGGAGATGAATATTCTATTCGTTCATGTTTACAAGCAAAATCAAGAAACATGAAGCAACTGAAAACAGCAACGCATCGGCTGATGGAAGGATGACATCGAGGGAAATTTTGCCAGTATGGACCAAAGTCAAAGTCGCCGGTTGCTGCATTTTGAAAACTGTTCCTCTGGTGTTCTCGGATTTGCCAGAAATACCTAAATGAATATGATCACTACTTTGCATTTAGACATTCGAACATTGAAATTTTAACATTCTTTATCTTAGGATTTGAACTAAAAGACCATCAGAAACTGTAGTACAGACGCGAGCAAATGTACTACGATGGGTGCAAGACTGATCTACGGGAGGGAGGCGGGTTTCTTATCAGTTAGTTGTGCCAGGATACGGTTCAGTTTCCTTGTACCTGATTAGCGAGTTCGACGCACAGGTATTTAAGCATCAATGGAAAATAAAAACGATTTTCCCACATGAAAAGTAGGTGATTTTATACAACTTTCCAGTATCAACTTAGGTATTAATCCATCCTTTCTGTAATGACGATATTTCCTTTCTCTCCCTCTCTCGTACATATATATCTCAACCAGTTTTATCTCCCTTTATTGTTTTTAAATGCATTTCCAATACTCAAAGTAGTATATTTAAATACTTCTACCTTTCAAAGTTTAGACATAATTAATATAATATTAGACTGCGTGGTATTTAAAATTTAGTACATATTGTTCCGAAAATAAATAGATCAAACTATATGTTCATACTGCTACAATTAATATAGCCACCAAATTAAAAAGCTTATATATTATATATTAAAAGCCTATATATAGGCTTTTATACGACCAACGAAATGAATAAAATAATTATTTAAATATACTTCAACCATTTTAATCTTCCTTTATTCTTTTTAAATGCGTTTCCAGTAATCAAAGTTATCATTTATCTGGAAGAACTAAACACATTGATAATACTTAGGGGTAGTGATATTTGGCATTTTAAAATCAGAAATTTAGCATTTTGATTCTTACATTTAGCTCTTTAGAGCAATTATACATTTGCAATTTAGCATTTTATAGCATTTTAAAAGATTTAATTTGAGTTAATTTTTTAAATGTTGAACATTAACATTATTTATATAAGATCCAAAACACATTTATGGAGTGTTATTAATGATAGTGAGTTAAAACTGTATAAAGTGTCAATTTATTTCACATTAATATAGGTTAAGCAATACACAGAAATATAGAACAAGTTGGTACAGACTAAAGCACACTGCATAACACAAAAAGGATAAATGCATACTGATGTTAAACTAGCACAATAAAAATAAAATGCAAAAAATTAGCTTCGCACTTACTGACGTGACCTATTTATACAATGAATGAAAGTTGTGTGTAAAACCGAACAGAAAAATGCAAATCGGAAATTTGGCAACTGAGAACTCCTTTGGAATTAATGTGTTTATACTTCCTTAAAATTAAGATTGCTATTGGTTTTCAGAGACAAGGATTGAAATATTCTGTTAACTGGTTTGTGAAGATAGATTTATGACAGCCATTAGGCGTCGTAAGAGAGGTCTCTTTTGTATGTCTAGTGAACGCGAGTACAGTTTGCCCCTCAAAGGGAACTCACCCTCCCGCCCACTAATGACCGTTATAAATCTATCTCCACACTTCATAAATGGAACACTGTCGTTGAGAACCAATAGCAACCCTAATTTTCTTGAAGTAGGTGTCGTATGTCTACTCCACGTGGAGTCTCGGTTGCCAAAGTTCCAACTTCCAGTTGATTTGTTTCATTACGTACAGAAATTCGTTGTGTGTCACGATGTGGAGACCGTGGGAGGGAAATATATTGATACATGCAAATGAAGTAGTGGATAACTTTCAGTCAAGTGAAAATAATCAAAGTGAAGACAATAGTGTGAATAATTGGTCGAGTTGTATTACTGGAGAAGCCTAAAAAAACAAAGTTATAACGGGAACTGTTTCTAAGCAAATTCAAGCGCTTGTTTTGAACACATATAAATATTTTCTGACAAACAGTCTTGCTAATGGGTCGTGCAATGAACCTGATGATAAATTCTGTATATTCACAGAAATACAGTGAGCTAAAATTGTGACGAAGGAATACCAAAGACGCCGAGCAAGTGTGAAAACAAAAGGAAACCTTTCTCTAAAGTAGATAATTTCACATGCAATTTAATTCGGCCAGAAATTTATAAATTATAAGCAAAAGGGAGAGCACCCACTTTAGGCGAATTGGTTGCACATTTTGCAAGAAAATTGTGAGTTTCCTTATGGGCACTGCACTTTGTGCGGTCTCCTAAAGGAGCTGGGTTTCAAATACCGCACTTTGAATAAGTTCAGGGTTATTATGGAATCCAGTAGAACTGTAACTTGGCGATATATATATTTCTCGAAACTAAGGAAGTTTTGCAGTAATGGACATAAGATAATTTATTTAGATGAAACTTCGTACGATACCCATGACGTATCGAGAAAGGTGGCAACCTAGCAGAAAGAAATGGGAGAATGAGGGTCTGTGTTGTAAAACGATTATAAGGGTTCGTCAAAGGCAGCGGCTGACGTGCACATGAGTTAACTAAACAGACTCTACCAAACATACCTCGTATGGACCATGGTGAAACAATAGGCAAATTTAGCACGAGAGGTTGCTTTCAACACACCAGAAGAGTTGTCAATTGCTTTATAACTTTCTAAACATGTAAAGGTTCTACAGACTCTTCAGTTACAGTTTCCAGAAGAAAAAGTATTGAGGAAAAATAGTTACTTAGGTAATCTTCGATTTCGCATTTATATCGCATTTTGAGTCAATTTCGTACTTCATCGCGCCATACTGCATATGCGAAAAATCACCACCCCTAATAATACTTAATGACTGGAGTATTGTTATTGATATACGCCCTTCCTATACATTCCTAATTCGTTTTACTCAGAACAAAAGCAGGTCTCATTCTCAGATCTCGTTTTGTTTTCCATTCCGAGAACCTAACTGAAAGTTACTCGCACGTGCTCTAAACACTTAGGCAGCGGCACCGGTCCCCATTTTGGCTTAATTTCGCAGCCTATCATACAGAAATTCCTGTTATTATTTCCTGTACACCTCGAGGCACTTGACTCTCGACGCTATTACGGTAAAGATCACCTTAAATCCCAAGTTAAGAGGTTAATCGTCGCCTTAATTATACGGTCCATTTCCCAAGAGTTTCCGAAGCATCGCAATTTCCCCGGACCCTTCACCACCTTTCCGCAAATCATACGCTGTTGCCCGCACATTAAAACGCCGTATTTTTCCTTTACATGCGAGTAAATGCAATCTAGATGAGTTACCCCCTTGCGATTATCTTGCGCAGTATGTTATCTGGATATATGCATGTAGGAGGAGTAAGGTACAACATACACATGGAGATGCAAGCAATTTGTTTAAGCGGGGTCATGATGTCAGGCCCGTCCTGAAGATGGCGGCAGTAGGCAAGGTCTTCGCCATCTTCCTCCTCCACCGGTTCGCTTTTTTTCTTATTAATTTGTTTTTGTGCTGTTCCTTCATTGAGCATGGGACTCAACCGCAAAGGAAAAAACAAGCAAGATGTTGAAACCTAGTACATCCGGGTTTTCCGCAGCCACACGGTCGGCGCTATCATGCTCGCAGTGTTGTATAATTGAATTAATCATGTCCATGATGTCATAAATTAAACTCTGCGGTTCCGAGACGATATGCTTTCTGCAAATCCACAGAAGTTTTCGTTGCGGAGGATTACGCATGCGAATGTGCTCTGTGATTTATTGCAGGTTCATGGGATTAAAATGCGTTTGAGTGAGATATGATGAAAATAATGCAGAGGGGATTAGCCACACGTTTTGTTATTGTGACATAGGCGCTGAGATGAAAGAAATTCTGTCTTGACAGAAGATAATCACATTTTTAACACTGTTTCAGGTATTTCATATACGACCACAATGGACTATACAAGGACCACAATGGGCTAAATAATGTGAAAGGATTTACTTTTAAAGAAGCAGTAACGCTTAGAGTATTACCTGCTGAAATTATGAGATTAAATTGAATATAAAAAATATATACATACGTTGCTACCTACACGGTGTTTGCTTCAACGTACAAGGTGTTAATGAACTACACGATATATGAACTATGACCGGTTGAGCAAGAATATCAAGCAGTTCAATATGAGGTAGCAAAGCCACGGTATGCAAAGTAAAAGTCAAGAGTTTACGTAATTGAAAAATGATGCTAATTAATCAGTATTAAAATGAAATAGAGCTATAATTTGTATTAGAATAACAGCTTTCCTTATTAGGGAATGCAAACGCCTGCTTAATAATCTAACAACATATCCAAAACATTGTACTGGACATGCAATTGCACACTAAGGTAAGTAAAAATTACAGATGAGCTATCTATCTTCCAATCTAAAGATACATTTCCTACAAACCTGCTACAGTGCGATCCACATAAACCTGAACCACTTCAGTAGGCCACAATTTCCCTGTGAAAGCTCGTAGAATATAGCAATTTGCTTTAATGATGTCAGTGGCTCTGGGAGAACTGACAACACTATCAATTGACAGTTGAAATTCTTAAACATGCAGTCATAACAGCAACATGCAGTACTCACTACGACAGCGTGTTTACATTTTGGAAACATATTGGAAGGTAAATTCCTTGGTAACAACACGACGGAATTTTCGAAGAGAATTTAATGTACGTGATGCTCCGACAAAGGCAACAATTATATCGCTCGTAAGAAAGCTGGAGACAACTGGTATACTCATTAGTGAGAATGAAAAACATAGACCGCCACTGAATGCAGAGTCTGTTACAGATGTTCGCAGAAGGCCATTGAATTCTCCAAACAAATCGTTGTGTGGATTGAGCCAGGAATCAGGGTATTTATATGGAACAAGTCAAAGAGCTGCGAAGAAATCGGGATTACGACCTTACAGAGTGCATATGGTGCAACAACTGAAAGAAGCAGATTATGATAAACGAATCTGTTACTGTTGATGGTTTTAGAGTACTCTTATTCCACGTCCAGGTATTCTCTCAATAGCGTGCTTTACAGATGAGGCATGGTTTCATCTGTCAGGTTACATAAACACACAAAACACGAGATATTGGGCTGCTGTAAACCCGCCAGTGATCCACGAAACTCCACTGCATGATGAAAAGTTTGGAGTGTGTTGCGCGGTGTCAGCTTCGAGGACCGTTGGTCCCATTTTCTTGGATACGACTGTAGACACCGAAGTTATTATATGGGTATCCTCAATACACTTGTGGAGCAGCTGGATCATATCGAATTGAGAGAATGTTATTTCCAACAAGATGGTGCAACGTACCATACATTTAATGACACCATGGAACTTTTAAACAGTTTCTTCGATAATCGAATAATCTCAAAAAATCTATAGCTGCCCAGACCCCCTGACCTAACCTCACCGGAGGGGGTATCTAAAAATAGAGTGTACGGGAATAGGCCACAGACAATTTATGTTCTCAAGGAATCCATTCAAACCGAAATAAGTAACATTGGCGAGGATACTCTCCGTAAAACTTCAGAAAATTTGGTGAGACGAGTGCAAACATGTATAGATGCTGGTGGAGGATGCAAATAGTGTAATGTAATCTCACAATTTTGTATTATATTCTCCCAAAGTTGCACGTATGTCCTATCATTGGTTCAAATGTTATGGCCTATTGACATGGTTCAGGTTTAAATGGGTCGTACTGTGTTATAATCGTGTATATCTTTGAAAACTCGAAACATATCCTACAGTTCTATTCAGGGCTGCAGAGGTAGCAAGAAGTTAAGTTATAATTGAATATTTTGGAAACTTGCTAGAGACCACAAGCTTTTCTTAATCAAAATTTGAGTTGCTTAAATTGCTGCTGGAACCGTTAGAAACTTCCCTAGAGAAATTTGACACAGAACCTACATATAAAATTATTTCCTTTTTTTTCTCCAAGTACGCAGGAATACGTGACAGATACGACGAATGAAATTTTGAACTATATATAATGTTGGATGCATAGTATTAGTTATCCCTAGAGTTTTAATAGAGACATCGACAACAATCAATCGCTCTTCTACATTTTCTGTTTTCTTTTTCTGCAGTTTCTAAGAAAACTCCTGCATAACGTGTAGTGTACATATTTCCTGAGCTATCTGAACTTGATTTTCAAATATCCGAAATCCAACTCCAATAATTTGAATTGTGAATCTCGCTAAATAACTGCACTGCAACAGCCCTTTGATATTGATATATATTCATATTGATATAGCTTAATTATAATATTTGGGTTGCATCACTGTCAGTAGCTTTCATTTTTTATGAAATGGCAGGTACTTATTTTACTTAAGATCCGAACAGGATCTCCGTCTCACTGTTTCTGACTTAAGCCACAGGTGTATTCAGATCTATTTTTGTATAGAATTATCTCAATTGCAGGTGCAAGACAAGCGAAATTCAGTGACAAGTGACTGTAGTGGACAATCAGACTGACTCATGGCAGATGTTGAGGGCCACTACGGTTTGGTCCCACGGCCTCTGATATGCCCCTCGGGTGTACGTGTTAGCTACAATGACACAATTGATTATAATACAGAATGGTGAAATAACACAAGACCTGAACTGAGATCGAGCGCCTGTCTCCAGGCAATTCCAAGAATAAGCAACACATGTCTGGGAAACTCTTGAAAAGCGAAATCGATTAAATGATTGCGTAACAGCAAAACGACCGGTTAAAGCCTGTCATTTGCTCACCTTCTGAGTTATAAGTGCCAAGAGAATAAACCTTTCTACGTTTAACCTACACCAAAGTGGAACAGGGTGTGTTAAATTAGAATTATAACAGTAGATCCTGAAGGAACATAACCCCACCGTATCTAATTCTTTATGATTTAGAATTAGGTATGGGTCCTATACTTGCCAAACCTCGATACTCACCATACTTGCATGGTATCGATAATAAACGATACTTCAGAAAATTTGCGGGATAGTTTTCGATACTTGTGTGGGGATTCTGCAATTTTTATTTTATGATAAATTCACAAAATATTATTTCCGGAAGTAGAGCATTGCAAAGTCCCAGAAATTGCCAGGAATGTGATACCTGCGCAGTAATAAAAGCAAAAAAGTAATTGTTTATCAAATTCAGTGCCAGTTATCAGTTCCCAAGAAGAAATCACGCATATGTCAACGACGATTTGTCACCTCCTGTTTCTAGTGCCCTGGATTACTGTAAAACAAAGAAAAACTAAATATTTATGTATTCCACCTGCAACAGTTTTCTCTGAAGGACTATTTAGCACGACAGGACTCTTATGTGACAGAAAAAAAAAGTAGACTTGACAATGAAAGAGAGAAAATGCTTGTAGAAGTTAATAAAATCTATAAGCGTGGACCCTATTGTTTTCAAATGTCTTCTGTAGAGTTTAGAAATAAAGACACTGTTGGTTTTAAGTGATTGTCTCATAAAATATGTGCACCCATTTGGCATTTGACAGTTCTCTCAACATTCTCTATTATATTACGCCACAGAGCGTTGAGGCATATTGACCTTCAGGGGACCAGCGCTGCGATCGTTCCTTATCGGGTCCTATCTGGTCCATTAGAGGAGTGAATATTAGTAAGTTGACTTACAGTAAGTTACGAAACACAAATAGAGCGATTGGAAGCTACGTGTGTCAAAATGATATGTTTTCTCGCGCCTGCCGATGGCTGTCCAGAAGACATGATTATATCTGAACAGAGTATACATAAACTGGACTCGCCGTGTATGTGCGATAAGCTGAGGTAAACATCTCTGTGTTGCGAAGTTTTTCCTATACGCCTTCTCGCTTTGCCTTGTAGTATACGTATATAATATGACGGTATCGAATAACGAAGCGCCTGGTATCGTAGAAATTATGGAATATCGGGAATCATCGAGTATCAAATGTCGAGAATCGAATATCGAGAAAAACTTGTATCGACCCATCCCAATTTAGAGTAACGACGGTTTTTGTCAATTCACTATTAAGAAGACAATTACTGGCTGGCTCGCAAGTGAACACATGGGCACCCACAAAAAACTTAATGTGTACTTAGACGACTTTCTCTACGCAACTGTGTTCAAACTATTCTTAAATAAACTTCTTTCTATTTACACTATATCAATCGAGATTGTCACTTGTAAAAGTGCCTTTATAAGTATAATGAATGGAAGACAAAGTGGTACTCAAGTCTTTTAAAATGCGGTGGCTATCTGACGCCTTTTGTAGTCTAGCACAGTTCGGAAAAAGTGCACAAATTGGTATATTCAAATATAACAAAGAATATCTCGGCTGTAGTTTACTCCACATAAATGAAAAGGAGATCCCCGTTCTTTTGTGTAGTAATATTTTGCAAATCTCTTCAGTTTACCGTTATGCAAAAGTCATTCAGAATACAGATGAATTCTGAAGATATAGCCAGAAAATTCAAGACATGTCCACGTTTTGTTTTTATAAAACTTTCTTATAATCAGAATTGAAAGGGTAATTTTTCAGAAAATAAATAAATTCCAAAAATGTCCATGTTAAACGTAATCTGGGCAGAGACAGTTTTAGAAAACTTCTGTCAAATTTTTATACATGCGGAACGTATAATAGAATATATATTTATTTGCATAACATGCTATTTAAATATTTATACGCATTGCATATTTCTTTAACCTAGTTGTATAAATAGCTTGGTGTCATCTTTTAATCCAGCTAGCTCAGCCTGTTTGGTACTCAGGCCTTCTGGCATTGCTGAGTAGTATAGTCACCACTCTGTCATCTACTCTAGTTTGTGTTTGTTGTCCTGGCAGATTTTTTCTTTTCCAATCTTTACTTTTCTCATTCATTTCTCTTTAGCTTTCCGAAACAGGTTTCCCATATTTCTATTTCCACTTTCATTTTTCTCGTAACCATTTTCATAGCTGTCAATTCGCTCAACAACTTCTCCCATTTCTTTTCCCATACTTACTCCATTCATACTGCTAGCTGTTTGCACTCCGTCAGAATATGTACTGTACTTTCAGTTTCTCCACGTAATTCACATATTTCTGCTCTGCTACTTCTTATTCCCCTTAAAAACATTGACCCCACTCTAATCCAAGCCATCCCTTCTCTCTCCTATCTCTTACATTGGTATACATACATATCGTTCTCTTTCCAGTCTATTTATGAACATCTAAAACCTTTCGCTTTTCTAACCCTCCCCACATATCTTGTTTTCTATATCTTCCATTCTGGTTCTGACTATTTTCCAAAAACTTGCTACATTTATATTTTCTGTTCTCCATATGTTCCCCATTCCTATTTCTTAGCCCACCTTGGTATCGTGGTGGTAGCATGTCTGCCTCACGTTCAAGAGGTCCCGAGTTCGAATGTCGGTCAGGGTGAGTTACCTGGATAAGGGTTTACCCGGGGTTTCCCCTTATCCTATAAGACGAATGTCGGGTAACTCTAAGCTCGATCGATCCCGGAGTCATTTGAGCATGACTTAACGTTAACGTTGGAGGATGCAAATTACAAAACAATAAAAAAAAACTTCTTCCTCATTTTCTTATAGCTCTGAACGCCATATCTTTCCGTTTTCTATTTTCTTCATTTTTGTATTTAATAGACTGTTTTGGAGTTAATCTTCCAGACACACACACAAGCAACTGTACCCATAGGGACCATCTTCTAGCAGGATTTTTCTTCCATTGCTTGCTTTCTTTCTTTATTGTTTAGGATATAGCATACTTTCTTTCTTTCTTTATTGTTTATAATATAGCATATTTAAAGCAAAATCTTCGCATCGAATCCTTTTGGGATACAACGAAATGAATAAATCATGCGTATGGCAGCACTGCATTGCAGGTAATATTGCAGTGTTTTAAGCCATTTTCAGTGTTTACTATTCAGTTAAACATTCAACATTAATTTCCAATAGCGTCTTTCTGTGTATTATTTACACCGTAACTCATAGGTTTGCCTTTCTCCCATTATGCGTGTAAAATCACAGTAAAATAAAAAAATAGTGACATATTTGCTTCATTGCCACATGTGTTCCATTTATTTCAGCTTCCACTGTAAAATTTGACAATATATGAAACCTATTTCAATATAAAATGGTATAAGATTTTAAATTTAAAAAAAAAAGTTTTACTTCTTTATTACTATTTGAAGAAGTAGAGGAAGTGGAACATTCCACCCAATAATACAATACCAATGTATTAGCATTGAAATAAAGTTAAAATTAATTGGGAATAAAATTAAGCTGAAAATGGTCGCAATTATGTTGTTTACCCTGCATTATTATAATAATCACAAGTAATTAATGTCAATGTTAATGAGCACAGATATTTTGCATAAGTCACGTCCATTTTATTTTAATATTTAAACATTATTAATTAGAGGAAGTATGAAAATGAACCTGAGTCTTAGCTAGCTTATTATTATGATTAAGCTTTAGTACCCTTTCTGTCATTTTCCATTGCTTTATTTTCAACACAGTTGTCTCAAATAATGTTTCCTGCCGCTGTCTTCGCGAACATAATCAGCGTTTGTTATTGCCTCACATGGTCTATTTTTTTATGTCTGTTTTTTCATCTATACACGGAATTCAATATTTAAGTCAAAACCCAAGGTCCAATACTATTTCATATTGGCAATCTTGTTCGCCTCTTAAATATTGTTGTTAATCTTTTTGATTTTAAATTTAAAATTTCTTTATAAGTCATTAAATTCAGGTGGACATATAGACTCTTAATACGGCAGACACCAGGATCGGATTATTCCAGGCCAATGAAAAATATCCAGCCTCCGGCCGGAACCTCTGATTTGGAATCTAGCCATCTATCCACGTAGAACAGATGCAGTCTACCATTTGTTTGTTTCGACAATAACTTACGTTCAATGTACTTATTTATTTGTTTATTTGTTATTGCTTATTGCCTTTTTATTTTACTGAGTGCTTATTTATGTGCCACTGTAGTTAGCTGAACGTTACCAGTCAACAAATACGGTTACAATATATTTTATGGTTTTTATATAAATAGAGTCTTCATATAAGGATAACGGTAAATTAATCAGTGAAGTAGGGAAATGCTCCTGTACTAAATACTTGGTACTTACCTTGGTCTGAAGTGTGCTCAGTATTCTGGAAAATGAATGTAGAAGTTCAAAATGGGATATGAATTAACATTAAGCAGTTTCTCTACACTCAAGCTTCTTCTAGAGGACGTTTTTGGAAATGGCTTCAAAAGGAACATCTAATCAGAGTTGTGCATGGTCGAATGCGTGGAATTATGCCTATATACTGTGCAACGGTTTATGTTGGTAAGAAAATATTAAACCACCCTTGCAACGTCCATTCCACTTGTTTGTGTTACTCTCCCTTTTACATTCACTTCTGAGTCTGAGATGGAAATGTGTTAGTAGGATAAAATTTGCCATCATTAATACAATCGACCTAATTCAATCCAGTCTTGGCATAAAATATCTTTGGTTCACTTAGGTGAAATGTTTTCATACTCCTCCCATTACGCCGCTCACCTAGGCCTGACCTTGTTTCATATCTAATATGAGTCGGGCAAGCATTCAAATGAAAGTTGGCATGGAATAGAGATAAGGCAATTATCCCAAACTAAAATAAGGGAAATAGAACACCATTGAAAATAACGGCATGTTCCTATGCACATGATTGAACAGCAGCTGTGTGAAAAAGAGGTACGCCATTTAACACAACTTCCTCAAAATCCTAGCAAAGCGGTGTAGGATAATGGCCGAGGAATTGCAGAGGCAGTATGGCTTTAAACACGCCATGCAAGGGCTTTATCCATGGGAGTAATACTTATTTCATTTTAAGTTATTGGAGACTTTCCAAAATTAGATGTTAAAACAGTCTATTTGGCCCTGGCCCTGTGATGGGTTGTAATTAGTTCATTTGATCAGCTTATCTACGCTGTATCCTAGCGAATGACAAATGACGAATGACAGATGTAAGGAAGAACAAATACCATATAATGAAAAAATCGCTAACATTACTCTTTTAATGCATGCATTGTAGATTTATAAAACCTGTCACTCCGAAAAAAAAAATCTAGATTGCGAAAAAAGTATTATGCAACATCTGATGTGCACCTTAGAGCTGGCAGGTGTTGATTGGAAGTTACATTAGTTTGGAGATACTATTACCTACGTGCCTTAAAAACTCAGTCATTACATGAACCTGTGCTTTCCCTTGTTAGTATATCGCCCTTTCCTTAGTTTTGTTATTCGCAAAAAGCTGGGCCTTAACATAAGGCTGCAACCCATTCATAGAACAATTTAGCTCCAAGAACTGAGAACTCGAACTTATCTTCCCAGCTGGAGCCTCCATAGCTTTCTGCTGGCATATTATGAATGACTCGGCTTTTACTAACTTAAAATCCCTTGTTCAAATTGGAGTTAATATCAGACACCATATGTTACACATATGGAGGAGTTTTATTACGAGCATTCCCATAATAGAAATTGTTTTTTCACACTAGCCGTGTGTAGGACGCACTATGAAAGGGTCAGTCTGAAAACTTCAATGTCATAGCCGGGATTTGAACCACGGATCTTCTGGTCTCGGTCCAGCCGCTCTAAACCATTCAGCTACTATGGCCAACGAGCCAACATGACATTAAATTCTCCAACTGACTCCTATTTTTCCCGGTAAACCACTAGGAGTTCTCATAAACACCTGAGACAACTGACTTAATGGCGACTTAATCTGCTGTAAGTACTTAAAGACCCGGGCTTTATAGTTCGGACCACTTGTTGGCACGTTGAAAATAATAGCTCAATGCTTTAGAGCAGCTGGATGGAAACCAGAAGATCCGTGGTTCAAATCCCGGCTATGGCATTGAATTTTTCAGTCTGGCTCTAACCTTTCATAGTGCGTCCTACACACGGCTTGCGTGAAAGAACAATTAATTTCCATTAATTGTACCTAATAGTGGTCCGAACTATAAAGCCGGGTCTCAAAGTACTTACAGCATAGTTAGTCGCCATTAAGGTAATTGTCTCATGTGTTTATGAGAACTCCTAGTGGTTTACCGGGAAAAACACGAGTCAGTTGGGGAATTTAATATCATATCACCACGTTGGCCATAGTAGCTCAAAGGTTTAGAGCTGCTGGACGGAAACCAAAATATCCGTGGTTCAAATCCCGGCAATGGCATTGAATTTTTCAGTCTGGCTCTACCCTTTCATTCCCATAATAATTCAGCACTTGCAGCTGTGCTGTTACATTATCTCTTAAGTGATGTAGGTTTATGGAAAATTTACTGGATTTCTGTGCTTTGGCAATGCTATTTACAGGATGCCATAGCTAGTGTACCCTACTCGGTAGCGTGGTGGTAGCGAGTCTGCCTCACGTTCAAGAGGTCCCGAGTTCGAATCTCGGTCAGGGTGAGTTACCTGGATAAGGTTTTTTCGGTTTTTTCCCTTATCATGAAAGACGAATGTCGGGTAACTCTAAGCTCTAAGGACCCCGGAATCATTTGAGCATCTTTTCACCCATTCCATTCATCGTCCGATATGTCTTAACGTTGGAGGACGTAAATTACAAACAAAAAAGCTAGTGTTTTGTGCATTGCAAGCACAAGTTGTTAATAACCAATTACAAAATGGAGATAACAGAGTTTGAACTTAGGATGTTTCAAAAGCATTGCTGGAAACAAGATTATAAAGCCGCTACCGCAGCCCGAAGAATATCTGGTGTGGGAGGAGCTGTCGTTAGTGAGCGTGTGGCACAGTGATGGTTCCAACGTTTAAACAAAGGAGATGAAAACACTAAAGATTTACCACTTTTGGGAAGACCTAAATAATGGAATATTGAGGATTCATGCTAGGTTTTGCGTGAAAATCCGCAAAAAAGTACTCAAGGGTTTCAGAAGAACTTGGTATATCAAAAGATAGCATACAGCACCACATTAAGATATTTGGAAAATCATACAGAAGCTGTAGATATGTACTTCATGAACTGACACCTCAACAGTTGAACATAGAGTGGATACCAGTATTAAGATTAGCCGTAATGACATGGATGATAGGCATATTAGCGAAACCCTGATGTCTCGAAACAGTGGCTTGATCCTCATCAACCTGCCAAAGTCATCGCTAAAATAAACGAGTTCGGTCCCAAAGTAATGTTATGTGCTGGTGAAATTTTGAAAGTGTGATTCACTGAGGGTTTGTTCCAAACGGGCAGACGACTGTAGCGGATCTTTACTCTCAACAACTGGAAAGAGTTGACGAAACTTTGAGACGGCGATACCCAGCATTATTTGACCGAAGTAGACTTCTAATGCAACAGCACAATGTAACACTCCATACTGCAGGAACAACCACGGAAAAGAATTCAGGAATTGGGAGGAAGCGACACCCTGCATACAATCTGATCTCGGACCATCAGATTAGCATCTTTTTCGATCCATGGCCCAGTTTCCACTTGGAAGGAATGTTGACAACTTTGAAGAAGTGCAAGTGGGTATCACCGAATTCTTCGTATCAAAAGTGACACTGGTACACCTCGCTGCACGATGGCTGAAGACCATATAATCTAATTGTCTATACTTTGAAAATTAGTTAATTGTTTGGCAGAACACATTTCAAATAACTATTTTTATTAAAAAGACGACATTACTTATGAGACTGTATCTACATATAGCTTCACTTTTGTGGTTCTGCTTTGGAATCATATTAAAAATGAAATTAAAAACAAAATAATAAACTTTGCGTAGATTATTGTTACATTCGTTCCCTCTACCCTCTCCTGTTTCTTTTCTTTCCTTTGTAGTTCAACATCCTTAGCTGGAAAGGCCCTGCCGGTCGCAGAATGAACGAAATAGTTTAAATTACATTGGGCCGCTGTTCTTGGATCTAAGAATTCCTAGACACTAGTCTTCTCAGAATAGGAGGCATATCTGTAACTACACATGTAATTTGCCTTAACCAACATTCGAACTCTTATTCCCTTAATATAAGACAGGCACACACTCATACCCCAGAGCTGCACTGTTGCATTCCTTATAGAGAGACATTTACATTATTAAAAGTACTTACGCATCGTTAGCTAAAGCCAGAATAAGATTGTTTTACTTTTTATTTCTTACTGAATGTTTTGAAAGAAATAATTTTCCAACGTGTCCTTTGTCTGTTCAACCTTGTTTAGATTGGAAGGAGCATTTGGCAGAAACGAGATCAGAAATGTTCACAATCTACATTTTGTGTTCTGATCCAAACTGGAACTTGGGTAATTGTCTAGTAGGTCCATATCTTCTCTCAACACATCATAAAGGCGGTGCCTACAGATACATTATTCTAGATATTTTACAGATTGCTTCCTTGGTTCTAAAACGTCTATAAAGTATTAGTGGAGCTTCTATTATAAAATGAATAGATGTGAATTCATTTGGTGCATTCAGCTTCTTGATACCTGAAAATTGACAATCATAAAACTGGAAGTATGACATAAATGGGAATAGGATTCCTTTACTAAGGTAGTGGATAATAATAAAACTTGAAAATAAAAACTGTAACAAAGTTTATTGCAGTTATAGTGAAGTCTGTATAACTGTAGTCATTGTAAAAAGTTACTGGCCAATGTACAGTCCATACAAAAGTTTTAGTGGAAGGATCTCTTTAGCACATTTTTTAAATCACATGAGAAAAGTACTGACCATTATTTTTATTTTATCTAAACATTTTTGGGGAAACAATAGTTATGCTTTAAGCAGTACACTTAAAGTTATTCTCTCACAGCTTGTGTGGGAGTGAAAAACTGGCCATAGAAAACAATTAAAGGATTCTAAAATGAAATAAAAACAAAAACACAACAGAAACATACAAAAAGATGCGATAAATTGGCTACAATGGAGGCAAACGTGACCGCCTTGATTATTTATACACACAATATAGCGACATACCTAAAAGTTTTCATACATTAATATACACAGGTAGAATGATTATAACATACTGACCATAAACAATAATTGAAATAAATAGTTAAGTACAAGCACTGAAATTATGGCAAGGGCAGACCATCATCGTTAAAAGTTAAAATAAGCGCTTTATCGTTGTATTTATATTATCATGTGACAATTGCATTATACGGCTTAACATACACAATATTTAATAACATTTTGCCACTGTACAAAATTTCATGAGTCTATTCAGGAAAAAGAGTTACAAACTAGTCAATTAGATTGAACACAGAGGACATTACTCTTTTGGGGGAAGAACTTACTACTGCATGAATTTGAGATATTAACCCCGTTATGATCAAATATTGTTTTAATTTTTTTGTTACTTGAAGAAATTATGAAGTTTACAGCAGTAATTTTATCCACTTTCGGAAATGAATTAGCAATGTCACCTGAAAACTACATAACATGTTTTATCAAGCAGCACTAATAAATTTAGTAAGTCGAAATATTGAATTCCTTCAATTAAGTTAGACTCATAGAAAGGTGGTGTAGCAAGTTCTTCCCCCAAACTTTTCAATTATAGATTTATATTTAAATGAGCAGAAACTTACTACCAGCTGTCCAGGCTGAGAACGAGAATGACATATAAATTTATATTTCTTAGGCTCCATGTTGATTTATTGTCAGTTATCTTCTTTATACAGATAGTGTTGTATTTTATTATAGGTGTACTAAGAATTTAGTACAAAATATGTTACTTCTTTGTCGTGTAATAATTGCAGAATTTATCTCATTGCATTTAATATAGTCGATGCAATACGAAACTAACTAAAGGTATTTACAATTTGGTTTGTTTAGGAAGTCAGGTTTCTCAGTAGGTGCGCGTGTTATAAATGAAGTCATTAAATAATTAGGATATTTCTTAAAACGCTCTAAAACATCATTGGGTTTATAATTCTTAATAGTAAATCTTTGAAAGAATGCTATTTGTTTTCTTTCATTCCTATGATTCCACGAGAAAAATTCAGTTGGTTCGAAATACAGAACTGAAACCAATGTACTATGTGTTAGTGATATAGTCTAGTCATATCTGAAGTCACCAATGGATACATGATAACTCCGAGAAGGAATCGCTAGTACAAAGGAAGATAGCTTCGGGAGTCGTGACCTATTTGAGCCGGGAGCGAGGCCTGCAGTGCGTGTGACGTCAGGCAAGAGTCGTGTAGTACCAAGTTGCCTATATAAATAGCGCTGTGAGTACAGATTCTGAGGGTTCAGTAAGGTGTAGCGCACTCGAAGACAACAATGTAGCCACCACGTAACAAACGATACTGTTAAGTTTACAATGTAACAATTTATTGAGGACAAATATACACACAGAAAGACTTGGCTGATTTTCACAAGAATGTTGTATTCACCTACTGCACGGACACTGTGTTTGCCTCGACATATGTGTGCGAACATTTTTTTTTTGTTATGAAATTAGTTAAGTCCAAACACCGAAGTACCTTGTCGTATCACAATATAACAAGCAGCATTCGATTACAAATTTCCCAGATATTACCTCCTGACATTGATAAACTAGTTAAAGAAACACGGGACAGAAGGTGTCGGAAAATGCCCATGTAATGTTGATCTGAATGGGTCTGCTCTAATTTGCAGAGAAAATGAGTTTGCTTTATATTATTTACTTTATAAGATGCGAAATCTTCAGATAAACTACAACTTGAAGTTTTATATATTTTCTCATAGCACAGAGCCAAATTGTAATTGTTTATAAACTGTAACCAATTGTGTAATTAAAGTAGTTAGCATTAATAGTTCAACACCCAAGATGTAAGTTGTCCATATTATTAATACCCGATATGTTCCCTGTTTTTCCCTACGCTGTCGGAACCCTAACACATCAAACTGTTTGCTTCCTTTTGGGCAGCAGAATTCACAGCGGTGACGTCACACGCCAACCTGCCTTTCGTTCGGGAGCATATTTGGCGGTTAGAGCTGACGGAGCTGAGGTCACACCGCCACTACCTGTCTTCCTCTGCACTAGTCGATACTAAGTTTGAATCGTGAACACTGAATCAAGAAGGACATGTCTCTGTAACACCAGTTTAATCATGTAGTGAGTTATCTATGCTGCAATATAAGACATCTGCCTACCTTTCTCTATAATTATTCACATTGTCTTAAAATTGGTCTTTAAACTGTCGTGACATATTCGTGTACTCGTATATCACTAAAACTTACACCCAAGTGCTTGAAAATATGATACAAAGCAGAGAGTTTCATTTTTTTTCTAATAAACCATGCGGTTATCATGTCATAACTAAGGAATCATTGAACAGTATGCCAAATTGCTGCACATTAAATTCAGTCTTTTAAACATATCAAGCTTATACCAATTCAGTTATCCATCATTATACTCTGTCCTGAAGGTAACTTAAACTAAACAGATTACAGCCTGTTGGCAGACCATCTAGGTGCTACGGGCGAGGTTTTGCCAAATGTATCTAGACCCTCTACTGGAGTTTAATGCATTCTATCAGATTGAAACCTGGATTGCCATTTGCTATGTTGCAAAAGCTTGGTTGTCTCTTAAAACTCGTAGTTGATCATAGTCTATACAAAAGCATCGATTTACTTATAGAGGTCGTCTCGAATTAATTCCTTATTTAACATATATTGTAATATGCCCTTTATACCGCAGGAGAATCAGCATATAAGGGAACCGATAGGCATTATTATTAATACTGTCACCGATTGCCTTATATGGTTAAAGACGCGCAAAGCCGAAGCTACACGTGAGTAGAGACAGATAGTGCTGCGCAGCGGTTAACGCTTGTCGAGAGAGAGAACGAGAACGATATAGTTCAATTGTTCTCTCGCTGCGCCGCGAAAGGCCGTGAAAAATCGGCGCGTTGCTAGAACAATGGCTGGGATATAAAAGCCGGCAAAGATTCGAGTTGTCGGACAGCTGCAGTTGTGCAGTGTGAGAGTTGTGTGGACATTTGTGAAGTGTACCGCAAGTGAATTCTTTTGTTTGTTTCCGTGTGGTGAAGCACCGAGAGACCTTAGAAATTGCGTTTGTGAATGTTACGTCACTCTGCTGGTACCAAGGTTGTACAAAGTTTGTCTTTACTTGTAAGCATTTTAAGTTTCTGCAAACATGACTTAATTCTATGGACCCACAAAGAACTAACACGTTCTACTATGGAAATGTACGAATCTCAGGACACAAAATAATTTATATATTACATAAAAGGAGCCGTTCTGACTCTTCCTTGTATTAATTCTCATTTCTGTTAAACCCATAACTTATCTGCAATGTAATATTCTTTCAGCCATAACTTGACTTGTTTCAACACACATGTATCTACTCACAATGAGGCCTTGAGGTCAATGCAGATATTTATTCTAGTAATTGTTCAATTTCATGTTGTGTCTATTTTTTATAAAATGAAATGCTGAGGGTCGGCATATCGAAGAAGATATTGCAAAATTTTAATGCTCTTCGCCTTTGAATAGTATTGTATACTGATTTCAATTCTTATCATCTCTTTTACACGTTTAAGGTACATTTTGTTCATCAGAGAAAATAATGTACGAATATATTTTAATTTGTTACCGATATGAATACATGTTCAGGGCCATATAATTAATATCACTGTTATCGAAGTAGTTAGACGTAACGTTCAACTACTTATATGTAATTTCGTACATGTTGCAAATTAAAACGGACTATATTTTTATTTTAAGCCTTCTCTTGGACAAATCATAACAAACGTTTTAGGACTAAGTATTTTCTCCTATTATTACTATTTAAGAAAGTATGCCTCTCTGCTGTTTTAAGCCTGATTGTTGATTATTATATTCCTATCTATGGTAACTATTAAGTGTAATATATTCACGCAATACGAACCTCTTGACCTCAGAAAAATTTGACATGTAATATACTGCCAAAGGACAAATCACTCAAGCAATTTGTCTCGCAGAAATTATTTTTACCGCAGGAAACGTCAGTTATTTCTCTCATAAGGAACAGACTCCGTGATTGTCATTCGAAGATTATAAACTTAAAATGCTAATGTTATGGAGGGATATAAATCCTGGAATGCTGTTAGAAGCATCCATCTTCCGAGAAGGAATAACTCTCCAGTATGTTCGACTTAAAAATCGTCTTGCCATTGCTCCCAGACCTCATCTGCATAATGCCTCGCTACAAAACCTAGTAATGGAATAATTGTTCCAGGGCTGTTTCAGATTATGCTAACAATATATTTCTTTCTTTAATTGCTGCTTCAGAAATATTGGGCAGTCTCCTTTCTTTAAGCGTGAGAAGGGAGCTCTCCAAATTAGGCCTCATTAATAAGTTTTAAGTATATTTAATACTGCTCAATCTGGTGATGTGGACTTCGCTATTATAGGATATTTATAACAATAACTGAAAACTTGATTGGTTTCTAAATAAAATGTGTTTAGAAGTATAGCGAACTTATAAAATGAAATCAGAAGGTGGCTAATTCTTATTTCCAATGTGAGGAACCACATTTTAAATCAAAGAAATCGTTTACATGGAATAAAATATTTATTTCAGCCATATGAGCTTTTCATGCCAGTTATGAGTTCCAAAGGTTAGAGACAGGGAAGTATCAGAAATATATCTAATATGAATGAGTAGAGCCCTAGCCGGGATTGGAACCGATCTACTATGGCCAACATGCCAACATGACTTTAAATTCCCCAACTGACTCCTATGATGTCATGTGGCATGTTGGCCATAGTAGCTCAGTAGTTTAGAGCAACCGCACGGAGAGCGGGAGATCTGTGGTTCAAATCCCGGCTAAGGCATTGAATTTTTCAGATCTGTGGTTCAAATCCCGGCTGTGGCATTGAATTTTTCAGTTTGGCTTTACTCATTGAAACCATAGCCCACACACGGCTAGTGTTGAAGAAATGATATATTTCCGTCAATATATCTAACTATTCTGAAATACTGTACTTGTCCAATTTTTAAAAGGGATTGTAATTTGATTCATTTAGAAATATTATATTAGGTGTTTTCACAAGGTAACTAACATAATTTTATTGCTATTATTTTTTCTATTCCATTATTTGACCAATCTAGTTTGGTAAATGGCAGCATAAAATTCATACCTTTAGAAAAGTTATCTAAAATATACTTTTTAAAGAAACTAAATCATTCATTATTGAATTACAATTTTGTTATAATCTATTGTGGAATAATTTAACTTCAACAGAAAATTAAATGCGCAGTTCTTCCAAAATAACAGTAAATAATACAGTCTGTATTGACCTAGGTCCTTAGGTTCCTTCTAATGTTTTTCCACTTTGGAACTCCCATAGTTAGTCGCTTAAAGAGTTAAAATATTAACAGTCGGTTTCAAAAATTCTATAATATGGTATGAAGAAAATGTATTTGTGGCTGTTAATAAATAGTGTGTAAATATTAAAAAAGAGTATTGCAGAAAAGAAGGGAATTTACGGCAATATTCAAGAGCTGCACTACACCACCCTACGGTATTTAGATTTTAAATGACGAATCTCTGTTTAATTCGGGTTTAAAGATGTCAGAATATAGCAAATGCCCCATGTTTGTAAGACGTTTCTTCATTTCATCTTTAGTTTTCGTTCAAGGAAATGGAGACCAAGCAATGTAGAACTTTAGAAGGATTGTCACTGCATGAAGCTGATCTTAAACGATGCTCACAGAAGTAGGTAACCGGAGGGTTTCTTGCCTTCTTTGTGCAACATTTACTTCGTTAATGACTTGTTCACGACTACCGCCCCCACGCAATGAACTTGAGCAAATTCTGCCCTTCGCAACTGTTAACTAATTCTATGGGCTTTATAAATTACATTCAGGAACTGTATTTGCAAAACCTGGACGTAAACGGTCTATGTGCACATCCATATTCTTTACATTAAAATCAGTTGTGCATGCTGGACAGTTCATTTCCATCTTATAGAAGAGAGTAAACTGCGTATCATCCTGGAGGGAGAGAATTGGTAGGATACAGTGCAGGAGGGCGTACTTTCCCTTCTATCTTGCAATGGAGTAATACTGATTCTTCGTCTTTAATCGGCGTGATAGTTGTAATATAGTAGAATCTTACAATCAACAAAAATAAAAAGGTCGTTCTGTTTAAATGTTCGACCAATCAATGCTTGTAAAATTTGAATTTCGCCATGTATGGCTGCAAATCTTAAAGCCGCAACACAGTAGGAACGGGATGAGAATGGTGTGACAAGCGAAGTCAATAATGCCCATACCAGATTCACATATTGTTGTGCATCTGAGGAAGAAAAATACTTATCTGTCAAGATTTGAAACAGTATGACACTCTTTTGCTTCTGATGTAAGTGTCTTCTAATTCTATTGAAAAAATTTATGATATACTTAAGTTTGTATTACCAGCAGTAACTCATCAGTTAGCAATTATACATTATGTAAAAAAAAAAAAACATACATATATAAAATAATCACAAGGAACCTTCTTTTTAAATGGGATATCGGTTAGCAATTGCTGCTTATAATTGGTCATCGTATCCAGAAATATGTACAAATTTACTACTGTTTTGGCACCAATTACATAAACAGCGCCTCAATTCAGCTTTTATGCTTTAAATGGAGTTTATCTCGTTTTTGTTGCTAATCCCCTTACTTATTTCGTTTTCCCAAGTGACTTTACACATTCAGTAATTGCAACAATAGAGAATAAAATATGGAGTTTATATTCTCCATATTATTTGTCAACAGACATGATCTTATCAGTTGAAAAATACTCATATTTTTATGCATTTTCTTCATCCACATACATTCTCTCTCTCTCTCATTCAACATGCACACTCTTTCTTCGTAATAAAGAGGTAACATTCGTTCAAATAAACTTATTGTTCTGAGGTGATAAAGCACTGTGAACTTATGATTGCCCAACCGTGTTATGCGACACCCAATCTATGAAGTACCTTAGAGTAAATGTTCATTTTTCTACTCTCATAAAATTTAATTGTTCTGAAATGTTAGGGGAACTGACACCAAAGGTACACCATAAGTGCTGAATTGAACAATGAAGCATGAGCTTCCAAACATGAACATTCAATAGAATGCTCAGTTTCATGCAGCAAATGGCCATCTTGGAGGACTTTCTTCATGAAGAGAACTAGGAACCTGTACGTACACGTCAGCCAGACTGTGGAACTTCTGCGGGTCTCTTGTTGGTCAAGTCCAGAGGGTTGACAGAACTCTCTTTGCAAGTCCTTTCAGTGTTTTCTGTTGCAGCGGTGCCGCTATCCTCTCCAGATGGACGTTGATGAGGGCTTCCTCTATGCTTATCTTTGCTCCTGTCAGCCAAAGAGGATTTCACAGAAAGATCAATGGGCTGATCTTGCTCTACGGCAACCCCTGCTAGTGCTGGGCTGTATAATAGCAGATCACCACCAGTAGGAGTCCCGCGTATGGGATCTAAGTGTAAGGGTTTGCCGTTTACTGGTGTGAGACCTGGCCTAGTTGCAGAGAAAGGCGGGGAAAGCACGGGATAGAGCAGGCGGGTAGAAGGTGGTGTGGACGTCGGTCGCTGGTGGGAGAACACTGTTGTGGTGGTGGAGAAGGGTGACCCGGCACTGGAACTACCTCCAAGGGGAGACACTGGTGGAAAAGCGAGAGCTGAAGGTGTCGGCAATTTCCGGGTGTGGTGCTGGTACATCATATCTTCACTGCCACTGAAGGGTGACGTGGAATGGTGGGTAGAAGGTGGCCTCAGAAAGCTAAGAGCGCTAGCAGGTCTGGAAGATTCGTCGCCTATATCACCAATAGAAGATCCTATGGACCCTTCTGGTGAGGGCGTGTGGGGAGGGATTTCATCCTCTCTCCGGCGGTTCTCTGGAGGCGTCATCTGTTGTTGATGGAACCCATTTCGTTGCTGAGCCGTGGGAACTCCCAGAAGATGAGAAGGAAAGAATGCCCCTGGATAGAGACCAGCACCGCTACCGAAGAAAGCCGTTGCCACTGCTGTCACCGCTTCAGCCCTGGTGTTGGCACCTCCAGGTCCACCCCCACTACCTCCTGTCCCCATTACACTAGAATCATTGTTGTTATTGTTATTGTTATTGCTCTGCTCTTGGAGGAGACAGTGGATCTTGAACCAGTTGGAACGACGGCCATAGCGGGATCCACTCTTGGACATTCCCACCATGAAACACTTCCGCAGTCGACAAGCCTTGCACGACGTCCGGTTCTTTTTGTTGATCACGCATTCGCGGTTGTTCTTGCACTCCGCGATGGAATTCAGGTTGTTGTATGTCCTCCCGAAGAATGACTGCAACACACAAAAACAACAAACATTATAATTCGTGCACTCCTTTGCGTGTATGCTTTTACATGAGTACACAATGTAATTTCCGCAACGTGGAATAGTTGTCATTGCTCACATGTTTGATGTGTACAAGAGCAACTTCGTTCACTTTTTATTCATTTTTCATTGCAGTAATATTTTTGGTTACCTTGACGTTCGCACGATTTACGACAAGGGAATGTGGAAATAACCATTATGTGTAATACCTTAATAGCAATGAGGGGAAAAATATGTATTTAGTGGATGGTGTTATTAACTTAGGTAACTCCCTTGCGGAATGTTTACTTATTACTAGCTAGTAAAATACATTTTCTTTGCCGAGTTTTGCACAGTGAAGTCTAGTTGGATTACTTTTCTGTATTAAGTCAAATGTACGAATACTAAGAATACAGAATATAAAATAGAATCATGTACGTAATTACACTTCACGTTATAATTATGTTGTATTATGAATTGAAAATCAAGGCAAAAGCTTTGTTGTTTTACAATATAGCTTTACAAAAGAAAATCAAAACAGAATGAAGTTCTGAGGCATTTTTAACACTATATAGCCGATATGTTGGATGGAATTTCAATAGCTATATTCTTTAATTAGCATCTCATTTATGTGAAAATATTCGTATATTCATTAGAATAGACTAGTATAATGTACTGGACTCAACTTTGTTTCTGTAAGAATGAGACATTCATATTCTCTATATTATTATACTATTCACAGGTATTTAATTATACCCTTTGGGCTTAAATGGCCCCAAATTAAGCAACTAGACTGGACGGAAACCAGGAGATCCGTGGTTCAAATCCCGGCAGTAGCATTGAATTTTTCAGTTGGGTGTAATGAATTAAGAACATCCATATACAGCAGTAATGTATTCAAAAGAATTAATTTTGATAGGATTAATTCCTAAATATAAATTTAAATTAAAGTTTCAATGATAAAAATCCTGGTATTTAAGTACTTACAATAGTAAGGCGCCACAAATGTGTATCTCAAATATGAGAACTCTAAGTAGTTTACCGAGAAACTATAAGTCAATTGGAGAGTTTAATGTCGCCTCGGCATGTTGGCCACGGTAGCTCAAAGGGTTAGAGCGACTGGACTGAAACTAGGAGATCCGTGGTTCAAATCCCGGCAGTGGCATTGAATGTTTCAGTTGGATCTGATTAATTAAAAACATCCACATACAGGAGTGATGTATTTAAAAGGATTAATTCTGCTAGGAGTAACTGCTAAATATAAATTTAACATTAAAGTTTCAGTGATAAAACTCCTGGTATTTAAGTACTTACAATAAGTAGTAAGTCGCCTCAAATTTGTATCTCGAATACGAGAACTCGAAGTGGTTTACTGGGAAAATATGAGTCAATTGGAGAGTTCAATGTCTCGTCGGCGTGTTGGCCACGGTAGCTCAAAGGGTTAGAGCTACTGGACTGAAACCAGGAGATCCATGGCTCAAATCCCAGACGTGGCATTGAATTTTTCAGTTGGCTATAATCAATTAAAAATTAAGCCACTAGCGTTATCACCTTCCGGGGTCAACTCTACTTTTTTGTCACATATGAGGCCTACTATTCTAATATTCTTTAAAGAAAATTGTTGCAGGTGGAATAGACAAATGTTTAGCTTTGCTTTTAGTTGTGGCAAATTTCAGTGTGTTTTGCAATAATCCAGTGTACTAGTAAAGGTGTGATCATTGTTGAAATATGTAGTGATTTCTTCTTGTGAAGTGCTAACTGGCAGTGAATCTGACACACGGTTATTTTCTTGGAAGTATCGAAAAAATACCCAGCGAATTTTCTGATATATAATTTGAGGTCGATACTATGAAAGTATCGTGAATATCGAGGTTATCACAAGTATCGAGGAGCCGTCCCCTAAAATTTGTAATATTAACTGGACTTTGTAGTCCATATCGTTTAAATGTTGCCTGTGTTCAGAGATACTTTCGTTGAAATTCTCGGTTGATAAAATGAAGCTGTTACCCTTTGCATTTGTTCAGAGGTTGTAATTCATCGGAATGAAACACATGGAAGCTCCGTGTATGCCAAGAAGGCTGCTGATCTGTGGTTACCGCATTCAGGTTGCAGTCGTCGCGGGAAAAGCGAAAGGCAATGGGTGTGTTCCTTAACGTTGTAGTAACATTTATTATTATCGGTAAAGTTTCTGCTTGATGTAAATCACTTGTTATTCTCTCTGGGACGTAACACAGCGCTCACCATTACAACACCGTCCTAAGCGGGAATTTGCATTTTACAAACCTGTGTCGGAATCCCTGTTTACTCTTCTCTTCTGCCATTCATGTCTGTTTCAATGTCCCGCAACCAACATGTTTCTTACTTTTTAGTATACTTGATCCTGAAGCGACGTTTGTCTCGATATTGTCTGTGAAACTCCAATTCAAAGATCTTAGAGAAGCACATCAAAAGGCCAATGGCCTTTCGAATCAGATATCGGTATTTGTGTGATAATTTAAGGACTCCGCGCTACGTGTCCATAAGGAGAAAAAATATACCGTGCATTTGGAGCATTTACTCTTTTGCAGGGTTCCCCTCGTTGTGTTCCCTAACCATCTTTTTTTGTTTTGTTTTTTTAATTTACGTCCTTTAACTGTTTAAGTCATATTGAACGATGAATGGAATGGGTGAACTGATGCTCAAATGGGCCTAGGGTCCATGGAGCTTAGAGTTAACCGACATTCGTTTTTTTTAGGATAAGGGAAAACCCCGGAAAAACCTCATCCGGGTAACTCACCCTGACCAAGATTTGAACTCGGGATCTCTTGAACGTAAGGTAGACATGCTACCATCTACGCTACAGAGGTGTTCCTTAACCATCTTGATTGAATCTTTTGTTTACTTAAACTAAATGGCGATAAATTAATGCCTAGAATTTATCTCCAAATGTTAGCTTCTTTCTAAATGAGAAAATGCAGCAAAACTTTATGTATAATTGAGATACAGTTGATTGTAAGGTAGAAATACATTCTGTTAAGAAAGTACCGGGAATTGGTCATATAAACATCTCGTATAAGAGGGGATTCGAAATTATTGTTGTCGTTAATTTGGCACAGCTTTCCTTTATATCCACGCGGAGTTTGTCATCTGTTGCACAGTTTGTTTACAGGGTGCCATTTTGTTAGTGCAGCTCAAAGGTTTCCTGGGATTTTACAATGAATAAAAATATTGAAAAAGAATGTGACATAGTTTAACCTAAAATCATTAAAACAAGACATTGGTAACATTGAAAAGGGAAACTTACTTTTATCATGAGGTATTTAACATCAGGAGTTTCATTTATAAATGTCTTCAACTCATAAGGTCGATTAGAAGAGTGAAATATTAGTACGTTGACGTGCAGTAAACTACGAATCACAAATACAGCGATTGAAAGCTGCGTGTGTCTGTATGATATGTTTTCTCGCACCTGCCGAAGTATGTAACATTGCTGTCCAGAAGACATAATTATATCTGAACAGAGTATACATAAACTGGACTCGCCGTGTATGTGCGATAAGCTGAGGCAAATATCTCTGTATTGCAAAGTTTTCCCTATACTCTTTCTCGCTTTGTCAAGTAGTAAATGTCGCCTCACCTTTATATCCTTCTGATTTGGGTTTCAGTGAGCTGTTCAGTTTTGAGTATTTTGATAAATCAGTTTGGTGCCTAATGTTGAATGTTGATTTCAAAATAAACAGTGAATCCACAAGGTCGATTATTTCATATTTTGAGAAAGTTCTTTGAAATACATTAGAAATATATTTTCTGAGAACGGATTTATACCTTTTGATATTCTCCAATCCTGAATTGTGAGTAGAATTTCTCGTACGTATTTCTTGACTTTTGTGGCAACAAGTTATTAGTAACATTGAATGCTTTTGCCGTAATTTATTGGGTTGTAAGTTCAATGTCACTGTTACTAGTGTCAGATATTTTGACTTTTTTCTAATTTGGCGCTAGTACCGTTGCCGATCGAAACGAGAATAATCGATAATTGCGATATATGGCCACTTCTGATAGGTCGAATACCAATACTTTAATGAGGCCCATTAAAGTGCTGCTAAAAGTCGTATAAATACTAAATTTTGAAGGGGTCGAGCATAAACAGCATTATAAAAACATCTGAAATGCAATACAAGTACTCAACAATGCATTACAGTCGTTATCTTTGCATTATATGTTCACTCCCTGTTTACGTACCCTATTCAAACCCAATGGACTTTCATGTAAACAGTAACTGATATCTTCTATATATCTCTCACTTGTTTGCGATACATGAATTAACGTCTTTCTTTCAAGATTCATTTGTGTGTATAGTTTTTATAAGTATAAAAGATTCATTATTGTTAAAGAATCCAGGATGATCAACAAATTATTTAACAAATTATTATACATTAAACAAACATTTCAGGACTGAGTCACCAACAATTATCAGTATTACAGTTATTGCATTCCCATAGTCTTATAGCATTGCCCGTTTTATATACAGTGATATTTCAGTTAAGATGTTCACGACAGTAAAGCGAAATTTTCCTTTTCGCACCGCTTCCAGGCAGTAGAAATCGGTTCGTGTCTAGCCTTAGCCCATAAGACACTAGGCTATCTTTTCCGCATGAATTATATCACATGATAGGAGATTGTCTCGCTTTACTAGTGTGGAAAGGTCCCAAATTCCGTTTTGCCAAAAACGTGTAGTAATCAGTGTGATCTAACATAAGATTAAATTAGGAAAAGTGTGTATAAGGTTATAAGTTCGCAGTTCTGACTGAAGCAGCAAATGACTACAATTCAGAAATTGCCTACAAATTAATCTAACTATGCATATTTTTCTGTATAGCTCTACACACTATATCAATTAGATATAAAATGTCGTTTGACTGTGCAAAACGCCGGTTTTGATTTTTAATTTTTATGCTTGTTAATTTTCAGAATCCAGCAGAACTAGGTCACAAGACTAATGTCTAGGGCCAGGAAGTTGAGGACTAATCTTTTCCCCCCTATTGTCTGAAGGTGAGTTCTAATAAAATATGTGTTAATTATGAGTCTCTATAGGCCTGAAAATGGAGCCTTTTTTGCCTTTTTGGTTATTTATTATGTAAAGGTCCTTTTTGTGGCACTTCTGTTTCGTTTTACAGTTTTATGTTTTGGTACATTAACTTCTTTGGCTATTGTTTTCCTTAATTTCTAATTTCTAATGTGCACTGCTAAGACTAACTACAGCAGGTAGCAGGTGAAAGGACCCTTCCTATTTCACTCAAGTCATTAGCACCAGAAGAGAACCTAAATGGGCTATTATTTCTGTCCAGCATCTATCCTCGACCAGAGGCAAGAGTGGGTAGGTTGGTTTCAAAGTTTGTGAAGGAAATGGCCTCAATCATCTAAAAATTTAGCTTAGTAAAATGTCTTTACGTCCTTTTTTCCAAACTTTAGGTCCTTTTCGGACAGTTTTAGATCTTTCCAAAGGTCTTCAACTTCCTAGCCCTACTGTCTTTAAATTGTTCAAAAAATACACCCCTTGTGTTACTATCTTCCCAGAGGACGACTACAACAAAAGGAATCACAGGAGGCCACTGGGTGAAGGCAGATACACCACACGGACGTGCGGAAGTCTCCATCCCACTTCTGGAGTCGCTTAAAGGTGCGTTGACCATGCAGCCTTCGAGAGTCTACAGAAGTAATTTTTTCTTTCAATAAACATCTATGCCATTTAATTGACATCACAATATGCTACACAAACTAGAATTAGGTTGAAATATAAGAAGAAAAAGATGCAAAAGATATAGTGGTAGATGAGAGACAACCATAAATTTCACTTGCGGATCTGGAAAAACCACGAAAAAGAATCACAGACGTAGTGGCAACGTAAATTGAACTCGGGACACCTCTAATGCGAACCACACATTACTATCGGTTAGTAATGATAGAATTAACCCATCTGCAGATTTGATATCTCTTTGTTTCGATAGTGCTGTCGTTTTGTTCAACGTTGTATTTGCGAGTTTTGTCACATGACTACACTTAGAGAACTTAGAGAGCTGGAAAGTGTTTTATCCATTTAGTGTAACCATAAATTAAAGCTGCCACTAACAGTAGGTACCATGATACGAAAAGATGTCCATTTGAAAAATGCCTTATACCTTTAATAACTCCCTGATTACGCCTCGTCATCTGTTAAATCAATTCCACGAAGTATGCACTGGCCTTTAAGAATACCCTCAAGGCATAATAAAGGTAGTAGTTGAAGAGGATATTCGTGCTAGTGTTCCAACCAGAAATTACTACTTTCATGTATCATTAACTGAGGGAAGCCTAACCGTAGCTACAAATAGAATTGTTAATTTAACAAGTGAATAAATAAGCTTCATCAAATATGTTAACTTAAAATAACATTAACATGCGTTTGATATAATAGTGTCAGTTATTTGACTATCGTTAACTTTCTGGAAGCTTATTTGTGCCAGAAACTGTTTGAAATACTGGATCAATCTTACAATTAAGACACAAATTTGAAAAAAGGAGGGTAAAATATACTACTGTAAACAGTAGTTTCTCTGCTTCATTGCTTCTCAAAGCAATGGAATTAGTTAACATTTCTGTATTTCCTACTGCTTATCAGAAACCTTTGTTTTTCACAATAAATCTCGTTATACATATTGTATATTTATGTTCAGAACCTCTGTAATGTGTTCTTAACATTGTGGTGTGGACCAGTTGCAGTAGTTCCAATTTAGCGATCAAGGAAAAGGAGACTGCAATACAAACATGCAGAAACTTCTGTTGTCTTATAAACAAGTTATGACATTGCCATTCTCACATCATCGCCATGTTATTTGAATTCCTGTAAGCCGTACACTGACGTACATAAAAAGTAGTTAATTTCTCTATATCGTAATAGTGTTTTTCACCCAGGATTTTAGCTTTGTATACCCAACGTGAAAGCTTCATTAGTGCCCACAAATACCTGACAAGCGTAGTTTTTCTTTCTTCAATTGCTCAGGTACATTACGATCCGTGTTTCACGTTCAAGTATATCACGGAGAATTTAAGAATAGAATACGATTTAAAAATATAGTGTTCAGTTTATTTTACAGAACGGAAAGCAATGCTGGGGAATCTCTAGATCTGTGTGACGTTGATGTACCTTAGTTCTAATGCCCAGGGTGGAAGTCTTAGAACAACTACACTTTCTCTTATCAACCTGGAGCATTGTGCCAGCAGGTGCAGGACCACGCCGTGGCTCAGTGGTTAGACCGCTTGGCTCTCGCCAAGGCGGCCCGGGTTCGATCCCAGGCGACCGCAAAGTGAGATTTGTGATGGACAGCACGGCGTTGAGGCGGGTTTTCTCCGGGACCTCCGGTTTCCCCCGCCATCTCATTCCACCGGTGCTCCAGCTTCATCTCATGCATCATTAGTGTCACCGCCTGCGGTGCCGTATGTAGTAAAAGCGGGCGTTAAACACTACACACACACACCCAGTAGGTGCAGGGCTGGATTTCTTTTTTGCAAAGGTTGCACAATGGGGAAGTTATTTTCTTTATTTTGAAAGGTAGGGTAAAGAACAGCCTAATTTGTTAGAAATTGAGTAAGAATACTGTTATGACAGAGAGATTTTCAAATCCTGTGGAAAATGTTTCAGGTAAAAGCTTCATGTGGGTGGAACTTCATATTGGGTACATATCGTTTCCAAATATTGATGTAGTAATCTTTAAGTAGCTGTTTGCCCCTGCTCAAGGGGAGTGCACTTTTGTAAATGTTGGTTTTGGAACTAGTGCACTCTTGGTCAAGTAGTCTGCTTGTTCATTAACCCGAAGACCGCATGACCTTTGACCCAGTGGACAGTGAGTGATGTCTTCTTAAGGCTTATTATTTCTTTTCTGATTTTAGGGCGATGGGGTAAGTAGTGTGTTGACTACCAAACTGTCCTTTCTGCGGTAGCCAGCGTTACATCGACTGTTTTCTGGTACCTTTATGCCAGTGAAGAAAACTGACCAGCATATTTCTTTTTTCCCCTTGATTTTAAATAACCAACGGGTTCTCATCAGATAAATCATTAACAGCCCCAATTTTTTCCATTTATTTACTTCCTTGTCCATTAGTCCTGTTAATAATGTTGTACCCATT
This sequence comes from Mantis religiosa, assembly GCA_030765055.1. Lineage (NCBI taxonomy): Eukaryota > Metazoa > Arthropoda > Insecta > Mantodea > Mantidae > Mantis > Mantis religiosa. The sequence continues at coordinate 129,945,273 of CM060957.1, read as the reverse complement.
GTTGGTAATAAGTCTAAAAGTTTTGGTTTCTCTTTTATTCTTACATGTGCATATATGGTTTGTTTGCAGGAATTTCACATAAATACAGTTCATAATCATCAACAACTTTTCACTGTCTAAGCCATTAAGGCCTTTTCCGATCTCACAAACTTTAAATTAAAATTTTTTTATCCATCTTTTTCTTTGTCTACCAATATTTCTTCTACCTAATTGTTTGTAATCTAAAACTAATTTTGGAATGCGCATTTCATTCATTTTGTCGACATGCTCCTTCCTGTTATTTCTATAGTGTTTTATTCTATATTTTAGCTTTAAAATATTAAATTATTTTCGAATGTCCTCACTTATTTTCTTGCCTACCATCTTTGCTTCTTTGCTACATTTCTTAAAAAGTCATTTCCTCTGTTTCAATTTTTTTGTTTAAGTCCAAAATTCACCGCCATATATAATAATTTAGGAACTTCCATGACTTTATAAAACTTTAATTTAGTCTCTCTTCTCGTATTATTTAAAGTTCTCTTTATGGTGTCACATATCACATTAAAATTGTTGATTTTTTAAAATGTCACTGTTTTTAAAATTTGCAACCAACATAATTGGTTCACTTGTTAATCAGGTTTGTTTTCCTCCTAATAATATTTTGGCTCTTATGGTATTGCATCCCTTGAGGGCTAGAACTTCAGTTTCATTTATAGATATTGTTAAACTATAATAAAAACACTGTTATTTAATATATGCGACGCTTTTTGTAGACCATTTTCTGAGCTAGATACGAGAACTTGATCGTCTACAAATAATAATTTATCTAAATATATATTTCTAGTTATAAAATACGAATTTACTTTTGTCTGCAAATCAGATATGGCATCGTCAGTGTAAATATTTAAAAGTGGACACCCTTGTCATACTCCATTGTTTGTTGTTGCCATTAGATTTGTCTTCATTCCAGGTTCTATCCTGATCTTATTTTCCACATATAAACTTCTTATTGCTGTTATCAAATGTTGGGGTACACCTTTCCGTTTCATAATCCTCCATAATTTATTTGTATTTACCTTATCAAAGGCCTTCTCGAAATCTACAAATACCATATAAGTCGGTACACTGAACTGTCTTATGTTTTTCAATTATCTGATCAACAGTAAATATACAATCAGAAAAAATCTTCCTTTGCTGTATCCATTTTCCACTTCCATAATTATGTTTTTCCATTATTATATTTAAACTACTTTCAGAATAGATGCATAAATGTTATAACATGTACTTGAAATGCTTGTGCCTTATTAATTTATACATTCATTACGATCACTTTTCTTATAAATTGTGCCAATATTCGTACATAGATCATTTAAAAACTAGTGGGAACACTGACTGCATTTGGAGCTATCAGTAGTATATCATGTAAGCTGATAAAAAAACTAAGAGCATTTAATGTTAGCTTTGAGCTTGAAGATCATAATTGTATTTTATAAGACATTTTCAATAAGTTAAATTATAGCTTGTTGTCTTCAGTAATCTCAAAATATTTGGTAAATACGAACAAAGATGCTGCATTAAAATTCCGGTATCAATGCTCGACTGTACCATACAGAATTACTGGAAGCTTGTGGTAGACAGACTTTACCATATCGTACCATGGCGTCCATTATCTCCTGAATTCTCATCCCATTGTGTTAAATGATGGTGCTAGCTCTCACACGTCTGGCCCTGTTGTTGATGTACTTCGCAGATGGAATTGGGAAATTTGGGAGCATCCTCCATACTCCCAGATATGAGCTCATGTGATTTCGACCTTTTTTGCAAAAATGAAAATACCACTTAGAGGAGCTCGCTGTAGAACCAGGTAGGCAATTATAGCAGCAGGGAAAAGGGTCCCGAGTTTGAATCTTGGTCAGGGTGGATTACCTGGATAAGGTTTTTCCGGGGGTTTTCCTTATCCTGAAAGACGAATGTCGGGTAACTCTAATCTCCATGGACCCCGGGCTCATTTAAGCATCATTTCACCCATTCCATTGATCATCCGATATGAATTAACATTGGAGGACGTAAATTACAAAAAAGAAAAAAAAAATAGATTACTTCTAGGCACTGCAATAATGCGACTGCTCTAAAAATGCTTTCTTTGTTGTTAATTCAAATGTTGCCACTAATAAATGACCTATGTAAAACTGGAAGAGTAATGCGATCTGTAAGTGCAATAATTCCACCAATAAGCGGAAGTCATGAGATTCTCATGTAGCTGTAAGACCAGTAGAAACGCGATGTCGTCAGATCATCCTTTAATATTACTTGTGCCCAGTGTGCAAGCACGCAGGTGTTGTTCTAATAGTATTTCCTTAAGTTAAGTTGTAACTGCTTATTTATGTATCAAATGAAAGTTGTAATTGAGTGCCATTAGTATGCTAAATTTCATGTAATTATGTCCCACGGTAATGTGAATATTGACTGAGACGCTAATTGGCACCTAGGCAGAGATTAGACAGTGTGGGTGGGACGTGTGTTGGTTACTGAATCAGCTGACAACACCCATTTACCTTTCGCGGGACTTGAAGCGACGAGCATTGCCAGACAAGATGTGTGCGCCTCTTGAGTTATGATTACAGAAGGTTAAGCTATGCATGGTGTGCGAACTGGGTCATCTGGTTCCCTCCTTCCAATCACTGTCGTGCATCTTCAGCTGTCCAGTTCATCACCTCCTGGTGAACGAATGTTGTTAATACTGGAGCATTAGCTGAACTTCAGTCTAGAAATTGCCTTAGAAAGAACCGGATAAACTGAATATCAACTGAAATTTATTTTTAGTTCAGAAATCATCTTGAAGGTGTATCTTATTGACGTTCGATTCCTGAGGATATTGTAGGGAGAGTAAAATGAGACTAGAAGCTCCTATGACATTTAATTATACCATTTCATGATAGTAACAAAAGCAGTAAAGATCTACATATTGCACGTCAATAATTTGTGTTTCATTTCATCTAGAAAGGTATATTTTGAAAAAAATAGTGTGATTTTCTCTTTCCTCTCTTTGAACAAACTACGAATCTATATGCCCCATGTTAATCGAGAAGACGTTTTGTGAAAAATGTTCGTAAAATGGAAATAGAGAAATAAAGAAACTTTAAGATATAGTCAAAACTTTTGTCACATAAATATTTTACGGATTTTAAACTTCATTCTCTTTGTAAGTCTACAGAAAATAAATACGAATAATTTCTTCGTATTTGCGAAATTCACAGGTATTTTAAAATTGAAATAAAAAACAGGAAATGTCGCGAAAATGATTATTTCGGCAAAAAGATTATTTGAGGCTTTAACTGAATCTAATTTTTGCATAGTAATATTTCGTATATCTCTTTATGTTTTCGGGTTATGACAAACTAATCAGAATGAAGTGGAAATCTGAGAAATTTTCCATGAAGTATGAGATATACATAAATATCTTAAACATATATATATATATATATATATATATATATATATATATAAGTTAAATTTATTTGATTTCGCCTAACAACAATGATACTACAGTGACAAATGTTTAGATGGTACCAAAAGTATTATACAGCCTGTCAGTACAATTAACATTTTAAGTCTGCTTCTTAAACAGGAGATATGGAATTCTAAACGTATGAGTTTCCTGGTCCATTATTTGTTGGAGTTTTCGTTTAGACTGGAAACAAATAAATTACTTTTATCAAGCTATGTGCATGTTTCATATAAATTAAGATAGAAACAATTTAACTGACGCCAGATTGAGCTAAACTCATATAATACATTTAAGACGTAGTCATCGAACATTTGCATACAAGACTAATCTAAGCGCAAGTTCTTCTAGGGAAGCAAGTCAGCTGAAAAGACGATTAGAAATCGACCTTTCGGGAGTGTGCATCTCTCCCTTCATCAGGATATTTATTAAATGTTATAACCACAAATGAATAACTGGATATAACACAAACATAAAGACAAAACACTATCAAAATGCCCATTACTGAACAAAATACCGCTTTCAGTAAATTAGATACCAGGTCAGGAGATGCCAGACTATATAAATAATTTCTGGGAGGTTTGCTAAAGCATGTATCGACAGAAAACACAAATACTGAGTTCAGCTTTATAAATTTTGTCCTTATTTTACAAAAGACAGCGAACAATATACAGGGGTAGATATAAGTTAAGGTAGTTCATTTTGATCATTTAAGAACCCAAATCATGGACAGATGTATTACCTCAGTTAGTCAGAGAAGATCAGATTAATAGGACCAAATAGAAGGCATTAATACTAATGCAAAATCCTTGACATTCGAGGCTACAAGGACATCCTGAAGTGATGCAAACAGAAAAGATATCGCTTTAATACTCTGAGAAATCGCTTGAAATGCCAACTACCAGCTGCTTTTGGCAATGCAGAGACCTTCCCAGGCCCGGGCTGCAGCCTAGGGAAACATCTAATTTTCATAAGGTAATTTGAAAACATGATATCAGCGTGGTTACCCTTGCGGATACACATTCGTTTCGAACCGACACAAATCTTCTACTTTCCCAAGGTTCACATTATGTATTTATTACGCCTTATTTGCATACATGCCGCAATGCATCAAGTAAGAGTTATGGCGTTTGTAGCACTTAAGCCGTAGCTATAATCCACTGTGGATTAAATCTGTCCAGACTGTCATCGATATAACTCTTGCTGTCACCAACGTTTATTAGTTCTCCTCTATATAATCTCTGTGTGGGCTACAGTGATTTTACATCGTGTCTGCATTATTCAACGTGCATCAGCTTAGTTTCTGCTGTGACATATTTATATAGAAGTAGAACACAGCTATGGATAAAAGTTTCAAAAACGTGTTAGGGTGTACATACATATATATATATATGTATATATATATATATATATATATATATATATATATATATATATATATATATACTGACATGACACTGTCGCTTTTATGCACCCATAAAACACATCGGTCTGGAATCATTATGAAGCGCCTAAATGGAGCCCAGTTTTGTAATTCTGACTAAATTTAGAGACTGCTTTAGAAAGAGTAAGATATTTCATTTTCGGATATGTTCAGTTTTTAATATACTGGTGGTACAAGATTAAAATAAAGTTAATACAAAAATTGCATTTAGTATTAAGTATCCCAATCGTCTTTTCAACAAATCGTACTTACAAAAAAGGCAAATTTGTGTAATTATTCATGTCCGATTCTTCCTAACTTCTTTTCTGACCTTTAGACTTCTACATTCTTTCAGTGGATCTGGCAGTGTTTCTTCGCATTTTGATTAGTATTTAGAAATTATTTTCAGAGAATCCATTGCATAATCTTTATTTTTAGTGGCAGAGCTAATAGTTTTTGCTTCCAAAGCACTGCCCTGCGTTTCTACATTCAATTTTATAACATTTTATTTCCTCATGTCATGTTCATAACGGGTACTTTCTTCTTGAATAAAACTAGTTCCTCTGCATCTCTGAGACCAGCTGTTTGGTAGGTTAAGCGAACTGGCTGTGGGAATGTTGAAGAATCTGCTGTGAGGACAAGCTCTCTCGACCAACATCTTAAGCTTTCTTGTAGCCATTTCTTCTAGCATTTTTCGCATCCTTTTCCTCCTCTTTAAATTCTTTCACACCTCTTTTAGCCTCTTAAAAAGGAATGGATAAAAAGACTACGTCTCTTAAGAACTCTCTAATGTTATATCAGTGTCATGGCTCGATATTGTCTAACGCATTTATCACAGGTATGCACTCCAAAATGTTCGGTTAAGCCCTACAAACAGCAAACATTACAATGCTGTTCCAAAAGGTTTTTTTTTTTTAATTTACGTCCTCCAACGTTAAGTCATACCTGACGATGAATGGAATGGGTGAAATGATGCTCAAATGTGTCCAGGGTCCATTGAGCTTAGAGTTACCCGACATTCGTCTTTCAGGATAAGGGAAAACCCCGGAAATATCTTATCCAGATCTGATCCAGATACGAACTCGGTACCTCGTGAACGTGAGGCAGACACGCTACCATCTACGCTACGGAGGCGGGCTTCAAAATTCTTTACTTACCAGTAATAAAGAGATTGATAACAACATATGTCAAATATAGTTCTTAGACTTCCTAAATATGTATTTAAGAAAAGAATAAAAAGCAATTTTAGAAAAGTATCCGTGCATATGTGTGTGTGGGTGCGTGCTTGTGCAGCTTAGCCCCAAAAAAGTTGCTTCAATATTACAAAGATGCAACATGAACATTTTTAAGAATTTCCTACCTCCATAGACAACACTTTAAATGGAACATCTTTCGATATTATATTATAGTTTATATTTTATTATTGCTCCAACAAGTTTGAAAAATATGTCATTTGGTTTAGATATTTTCTTGATAATCTAAATATTGAATGATTCAGAAATAAGTTCTGAATTATTCCGAATTATGTTTGTACTTAACTTTTGTTTTCGCTTATTTTTTAAAAATAAACAAAATCCTGCTACACGAAAAATCTAGGTGCATCTTGTCAAAGCAAACAATTGTATTATAGCTATATAATATTTTCATTTGTTTTGTGAGCTTATTAAAAAATATTCCTTGTTATTAATTTGTTAAATTTTAAATAAAGGTTATCTGGATTGCGATGTAGATAGAGTAATTTGTTTTATAAAAATGGCTCTTTTAAAACAGGTCAGAAGAGGTCATGAGAATAAAACATCAGTTTTGATCTATTTAGTTATATTATTGGAAATAAATCACTATGTAAGTAGTATGTACTTTGGCGTCAATATATTTAAAGTTAACTTAAAATAATTTTAATTACATCTAATTTTAAGAAAATGTTGAAGATACCTTATGAAATTTATGGTAATCTTGAAGACCTAGTTTGGTGTTAAGATCTTTTAAAAGTAACTGCTTGTACATTTTAATTATAGTGGAATAAGTAAAGCAGAAATATCTTCTATAATAGATGGCATTATTTGCACTAACAAATAGTGCTATCACTGTAAAATACCCGTAGAATATTTAGTTTCCGAAATATACTGAAATGTGATCAGGAAAAAGTAAAAATCATTAGAAGCAGTTAATTACCATTGTACCAAACGCTAGGTTCGAAAAAGCAAAACGTGGTTTCATATATATGCTTTTGTATGTTCAATTTTCTGCCTCCGAAGGCAGAAATTTTAACGTGTTTTATAACGCAGGCTGATTGAAATAATGTTTCATAAAATTGAGAAAAACTTTACTAAACTCCATTAAACTAAGCTTATAAACACTGTATGTGTGTGTATATATATATATATATATATATATATATATATATATATATATAATTCTATCCCCTCATAATTTTACTCTCTTTGTATACAATTTATTACATTAAATGACTGTAGTATCGTTGATGTTTCATGAACTGAATACACTAGTATTACTTATTAGGGTTTTCAGCTTTGTTTTATTTGTCGTTAGCAATTTTTCATGACTACTGACTTTAAAACCGTCAGAAGTTATGACTATCTGACAGGGAGGAAGCAAGATAGAAATTTGCAGAGAATACGTAGAAAGAGAGTGAAAGATCATAAAGGAAGAAGAGGTTGAGAGGAATCTCTATATTTAGAGCACTTACAGAATCAGCTATTACTCATACTATAACAGCAGCATTTGATTCTAGAAAAGCCTTTTGTTTGCGCTAATAAAATAAAATACCAAGGACAACTTTCGAATTCATTAGACTCCCATATATGTAGCATTTACCTTTAGATGTTTAGCATCTGAAAGATTCCGGCTTTGTGAACTTTAGACTCTTCTAATCTCCTAATGTGTACAAGGTGAGTTTGAGAATTTAGTGCTATGATGCAGAAACCAATGATGAAATTTTCCAAGGCAGTCTTCTCGAAGATGTATTCGCTTGTTCAAATGTTACTGCAATGCGGACATTCCGTACTTATTAGTCAACAACTGTAAGGAAGATTTCTGTTACTTCAATTGCTTCCGCTAATGAAAATTTCACAACTCTAAGGATTAACTTCAGGAGTGAAAAGGTGAACTAAAGCAAATAATTATGGTGGTTGTAGCTGTAGCTTGAGGCGGAGTTAATAAAGATAAAACTAAAATTGTATCTTGAGGTAGACCTTGGTTTTACCCAGGGGCGTTAATTTAACATCACTAATCGCTAGGCCCGTAATTTTGCCTTTTCTAAATGACACCCCAGTTTCTTGATTTGTAAAGGCAGATAGCCGGTATATATTATTGTGTTCCCTTTTAACTGCACCCAATCGGCTTAGGTTTTTAAAAATCTAATCATGTTCATATCTTTCTCTATACATTCGCTTATTACTTTCTCTGACACGTATTACAGTCTAACCAGAATTTGATATCCAGATATAATCGAAAGTATAGCTTTGAGCTTATTGGAATTCAAAATTTTATTTTTAGGAAAAATGTGTATGTATGTTTGAGAGAGAGAGATTGAGGAATGGTCTGCAACCTAATTCAAAAGCGAAAAGTCTATTACATACCATACTTCGCATATACTAGCTATGGGTCGATACCAGCTTTTCTCGATTCTCGATACTCGATACTGATACACGTTATTCTCCAAGGTACCCGATACTAAGATATTCAATACGTCGTTTCTGCTTCTAATATCAAAATAAAATTTTGGAATAATTGTAAAATGTCAATGAAATTAACTATGTGCATATACCTATGTAATGAGACAAAACTTAAATCCACCAGTGTAGTTACTTTTGAACTCTACATTAGATATTTAAAAGCAAAATAGTCCAGTTTTATAAGTTTTTGTACAAAAATACTGGCATTCTCGCTCATTTGGGGTCAAGTCTACCTCTTTTTCTATCATATATGAGTGCTGCTGCGCAAAATATTTTTTCAGAGAAAACTATTGCAGGTAATATAAGATCTGAAGCTTCCCTTGAAAGTTTTTTTCTAAACCGAGAAGAAAGTGAGCATATTCCAAAATTGTGAATGATGTCTTCCTGGATGTCTTCCTTAGCTGACAGTGAATTTGACTTAAGATTGTTTTCTTGCATAGCGTTACTGCATGGGTACTACATTCCTGGAAATTTCTCCAGCTTTATAATGTTGTACTTGTGGTAAAAATAAAGTAGAATTTAATTACCACCGAAGTATTGAAATACTACCGAGTGAATTTTTTGAAGTATCCTTCGAAGTCGATAACATGCAAATATTGTGAGTATCGATGTATCGCAAATATCGAGGACCCATCCCCTGTATATGCGTCCTCACCTTCCAAGATTTTAAAGAAAATCTCTCACCCAACTACCCATATGTGGAAAATGATTTCAATGCTTTGAGTTTTTAAGAATTGCTAAACGATTGGGATACAAATACTATATATTTAATAAAGCTTCTTACTACACAAATATTTGATCTCGTTAAAATATAGAAATTATGCATTTATTTTAGAAGAAAAATCCCTTCTCTCTATTAACTACTATTGGTGCCAATTTTCAAGTACTTACAATTTTCTCGGATATGAAGCTATTTGCCCTCTTGTTCTTGACCAGCAAAAGTAAGGGATATTTAAGGGCTAACACAAAGACCGCATTGGTAAAATTTGATTCTAATTTTAGTTTATTGCATGCCTCTTGTATGCATAAAACATGTATATCGAAATTGCATCAGTATTAACAACAAACTGAAGTTTAACCTTTTGTAGTTACAGTGAATACAGTCTTGTACTGCTATATATAGCCTTTTTATATAGTAGGCCTTTCTCTTTTCCCTTATCACTTTATTAGGAGACTGAATGTACGTACTTCAAAGGCTATTCTCCAACCGGTTTATGTAATATATTTTATTAACCGTATAAATTCTTAAACGTATTATATTTTAGTGAAATCATAATATAAATCATAATTTAATCAAAATAAAAATTTCACCTTGCAAAGGTAGATTCGTAATGATATTGTTGAAAATAGTGGGGTCTTTCAAAGTTGCTGGTTTAAATGCAGAGTTTGGAATTTATACGATATTTGTGTGAATTATAGATGCACATACACTCGCATAGATGTTTCTATAAAGATGCCTTCTATTCAGACTCAAAAATTTGAAGTGGAATCACGATACTAAACGTTTCATGAAGTGCAACACCGCCCGCCTCGGTAGCGTACATGGTAGCGTTTCTGCCTCACATTCACGAGGTCCCGAGTTCGAATCTCGGTCACGGTGAGTTACCTGGATAAGATTTTTCCGGGGTTTTCCCTTATCCTCATAGACGAATGTCAGGTAAATCTAAGCTCCATGGACCCCGGACTCATTTGAGCATCATTTCACTCATTTCATTCATCGTTCGATATATGAAGTTGGAGGACGTAAATTACAGAACAAAGTGCAACACCTAATCTATCTAGAACTTCAATGGCCGCGCCATGGCTGAGTCTTTAGACCACTTGGCTCTCACGTAGGCGGCGCGGGTTCGATCCCAGGCGACCTCAAAGTGGGATTTGTGGTGGACAACATGGCGCTGGGGTGAGTTTCTTCCGGGTCCTCCGGTTTTCCCCACCATCATTCCACCAATTGCTCCATCTTTCATTCCCCCAGGCGTTGGGCCAACCCCTCAACCTCAATCTCATCTATCAGGTTCGGCTCACTCGCTCTGAGAGAACCGAAGCGACTCCTAACACCATCATTATTGAGAAAGGAAGGCATTAAATAATCATTCAAGATATATAGTGCAAACAAGTCAAAACTTAAAATAGAAAGCTCACTTACAAAGAAAATAGCAAGAAACTAAGGAATTAAACAAGGAGATTCCCTCATCCCTCTACCTTTTTACGTTCTAATGGAAAGTATTGTCATGAACCCGATGGCGATAACGCGGCTTGCGCACACAAAGGAACTGATAGGCGGACAGTGTGGAAATAATGAGCGTGCAAAAAAGCAGATAAACATTAGCACGAGATAAAGGACTTGCCGGCCCGCATTAAGTTACTCTTCTGGAAGGTGATAGAATATTCGGTTTCTTTATTCTTCTGGAAGAGTCTCGAATTTATCAATAAGGTATTTAAGAAGGCGACGAATCGCCAAGGGACAGCTGTAAAACAGTGAGAGGTAAACAGAGAACAGTTGAATGTGTTGTTGTAACGAGAGCTGATGTAAACTGAACGCTGTTTATCTTCATCGACCTTGGTAGACTGATTGTGTACGTAACGTAATTCTACTGTAATCTATAAGTGTATTTCTACGGAAATAAAGGAGTTTTGGAATATCTGCCACTCGCACTTTTAATTCTATGAACTCACAAAGTCACAATATATTTAAGGGCGTGAGAGGAATGCATGGACACAGATACAGTGGAAACAAATCTACTTGCGTATAGCATGGCGTCATCCTAGTAAGTAACGCAGAGGACAATTTACAAAGGTATTTTCATCATTTCTCTTTGAGTTTGAAAAATATTTAAAGGGTAAAGGCAAACGTTTTAAAAATAAATGGTCTTTGAGATGTAAATTGCAATTGAAAGAACATATAATACATGTAATTGTTTTAAACTATCTAGGTGCAAAATAAGCAGTGATGCATTTTGAAAGGGGAAGTTTGAGAGCTAGTTAATAAGGGTGCTACGGTCTCACGAAGTCTTAATAGTTTCATTTGGCAAAATAAATATCTAGAAAGAGAAAGAAAAATGAGGATCTGTAAAACAGTTGAAAGACCAATAATGACTTATGCTGCACAAACAAGATCTGAAATCACAAAAACAAAATTAATGCTCAGTCAAACCGAAATGAATATATTACGAAAAATACAAGAGAAAACCGGATGGGATACAGTACCTATAAGAGACGCTGTTAATTTCAACCTGTAACAAAGTTGGTAGACAGGAGAAGGAAGGAATGGAATGGCCATGCGGACCGAATGGGACCTGAGAGATTAGTGCGTAAGGCCAGAGATGGAGTACCAGAAAGAAGACGTAGTCCTGGAAGATCAAAAATGAGATAGAAGTATTCTTTTTCTGATGAAACAGACTTTTAGCCTAAATAAAAATGAAGAACAACAAGAGATAGGATCTTGGAAAGTAAACGAGGCTACATATGCGGGTTCCAAATCATTACAGCATATTGTAAAAGAAAATAAAAAAAAAAAAAAAAATTAATCTATTATAGGCGTGAAATAAGTGTTAGCTTGTGTATATTGCATGCGTATTCTTAATTCTAGTTCACATTATGGCAAGGTACGGAGAGTGGATAGTAAATAGACTAATGAAATCTTTTGTGCCTATGCCCCTGACGTGGCGCAGCCTAGGAGTAAAGGGCAAGGATAAAGTGAGAGAATAGTAACGACAGTAGAAGATAATGGTCCATAAAGAAAGCAGATTTGAACTTCCCGATACACATTTTCGCTTTCCTTTAGGTCTGTAATTTAACATTTTCTTGGAATATCGTTTCTTGTTCTTTCTACCTACATGTTTTAACCGCTTTTGTCTGCTATGACCTATCGCTTCATTTATGTTAAAAATCTGTAATTGATTTCTTATATCCGCATTCTTTATTTTATCTCTTCTAATGACTCCCGAAAGTGATCTTTAATAATCTCATTTCTGCCGTCCGTAATTTACTTTTATTTTGCTTGTCACTGTCCAAGTTTTGCTACTGCACAGAGCTATTAGAACTGCCATTGTTTTATAGAATTTCATCATTGTAGAATTGAAAACTTTCAACTTTAGCTCCAATATCTACTTCTTTAATGTATGATACTGCAGATCCTAAAAAAATTTAATGTGATTATTTTTTCAATTGTATTATTGTCTAATAAATATGTATACCTATCTTAACTGACGAGTTCCTTGAAATGTCATATTGTTTTTAGTATTATAAATAGTGCTCTTTGTAGTATTCATTATCAGAAATAATTACTTGGTCATATACATTTAATAATGCCACTACAAAGTTGCTCTTATTAATATCAGTAGTTATATTTAAACTACGTAGCAGCGGTTTCCATTCTTAGATTTCTTGTCTAAATATAAATTAAATAAAGTGGGTGACGTGCAACACCCTGATCTCATTCCGGTATTAATATCTGCTGCCTTAAACAATTTTTTTACAAATATATTTGTACTCTTTGGTATTTATTTAAATATTTCAATAATGGGACTTGGTATTCCTGTGACAGTAACTACTATAATTTTGTTTCCTTTTAGTTTATCAAATGCCTTTATAAGATCTACAAATATTGTATAGGTTGGGAAAGAAAGCACAATCCCTTTCTCTGTTATTTGTTTAAATGTGAAAATATGATCGGTGCATGCCCTTCCTACCTGTTCTGCTAAAGGAATTGTTTCGACCATGTTATGGAGCCTTTGATTTAAAATGTTTGCGTATAAACTGCAAGTGCTATTTAACAAACTAATTCCTCTATAGTTTTACGGCTTAGTTTTATCGCCTGCTTTAAATATGGGCACACTTAGTGAAGTTTTCCATTCTTCTGATAATGAAGATACGCTACAAAAAGTAGTGCCAACACTAAATCACTAAAATCGTCAACTAGGCTGAAAGCTGAACTGAAATAATAAGTGTGGCAAATGGAGGGGCAAGAAATTCAGGGAATGTAACTGTCCCTCTCAGTATGCCCGTAGCAACACCGGAAACCTAGAAAAAAAATGATTCAGGAAGTTCCGTCACGAGAATCCAACCCAAATGCGGTCCACAGATGCTACCGCTTGAGTCATCCCAGTTGTTTATGACTACATTATATTAATGAGATATTTACCTTTGCGCGAATACGTTGCTTAGGGCAGTGCCTAAGGGCATCTAGTAACCGCGCTACGTGTTGAGTAACCGCACATACAGAGCATATGACACAATACGTGGATGCGCTGATTGCTATTCTAATTATTTTAATTGGTTTTGGGAGGGGGGTATGAGGCACGACTTGGCCCCGGGCCGGGAGTGTGCGGGCCGTGGGAACGAAATAGCGTTTTACTTTTCCTCGAGTCCGCCACGCCCGTCCTATAGGCCAACCGCCTGCCTCCTCCTCCTCCACAGCCTGCTCCACATCTGCCGTTCTCAATAACCCAGTCGCTTGCTCTGAAACTCTATGGATTGGTTTGAAATGAACCGCTTGTTTGTTCTTTGAGAACGCAAAATTTAATTGCATAATTATTTCCTTCAGATATTAAACTGGATCAGTTTCTTCTACCGCGTAAGCACTACTCACGTAAAATCTCATGGCTCTAAAAGTTTTAATCTAATCGTGATACATTTTAATATCTTTAAGCTAAACAACGTGGATTTATGGGTTTCAGACAACAGAAATAACATGTAACTCTTTATTACATAGATAACTTCCATTAGTTGCATCAAATTATGAGATTGTAATAGAAAAATAGAAGCACACAGATTTCAAGTGTTCATTGATTACAAACCGAACTCTATTTCAAGTAGAAAAAAATCTTCGTTTCAGGAGTTTGGTATTTCTGCTTGTTCGGTCTTCATATTCCAACACCTACTCACACCTTATTTTAGGGTATCCTATATCCCTTCTTCCGTAAGGATTGCATCTTGTAAAAACTGGCACTATTTCTTACCTCTTTTTGTTAATGTGTTCTTTACAATTCTGTTTGTTCTGATTTATTTTATTTTATAATTTGTATAGGTCTGATTCATATCGAATTTTTTCATTTCTTATTAAGTCTCGTCTTTTGCATTCTTTAACCCGTCTCAAGAATCTCATTTCTGCTGCCAGTATTTTGCTTTTGTCACTTTCTTTTAATATCTAGAACTGATGATGATTATGATGATGATGATGATGATGATGATGATGATGATGATGATGATGATGATGATGATGATGTATAATGGCGCTCAACTGCAGAGGTTATCAGCGACCTTTAAATAATTAGTCATGGGAAAGCCAGATATAAATATCTAGGATTCGCTTCAATATGAGCACTGGGAAAAATAATAAATAGAAAAATATCTGTCGCTTGAAAGTTTATATAAAGCACTGTGTGTATTTATTAAAGAACTGTAGATTTTTTGCATAATAAGTCTTCAGAAACTTCTATTTACTTTTTCTGCTTAGCTTTCTCGTAAGCAATGACTCAACTCCGTAAGCTTGCAAAACAATGCCTGGAGCCAGAGGCCCATCCAGGATCAAACGGGAAAAGAATAGAACAACCAGGAGCAGGGGATTGCCTTGTCTAGTATTCTGCCAGTCAAGAGAGGGAGATGATCATATGAAATGAGTATATGATGCATTAAAACGCTTGGAGGCTTCTTTTTTTGGAAGTATACTGTTCCAAAAATTTTCCATTTTACTATTATTATTATTATTATTATTATTATTATTATTATTATTATTATTATTATTATTATTATTATTATTATTATTATTATTATTATTATTATTATTATTAGTAGTAGTAGTAGTAGTAGTAGTAGTAGTAGTAGTAGTAGTAGTAGTAGTAGTAGTAGTAGTAGTAGTAGTAGTAGTAGTAGTAGTAGTTTTAGTATTAGTAGTTTTAGTATTAGTAGTTTTAGTATTAGTATTAGTTTTAGTATTAGTTTTAGTATTAGTTTTAGTATTAGTTTTAGTATTAGTTTTAGTTTTAGTATTAGTTTTAGTTTTAGTTTTAGTTTTAGTATTAGTTTTAGTTTTAGTATTAGTTTTAGTTTTAGTTTTAGTATTAGTTTTAGTATTAGTTTTAGTTTTAGTAGTATTAGTAGTATTAGTAGTATTAGTAGTAGTGTTGTTGCTGTGGTTGTTGCTGTGGTTGTTTTTGTGGTTGCTGCTGTTGTTGTGGTTGCTGCTGTTGTTGTTGCTGTTGTTATTGTTGTTGCTACTACTTGCAATTTACGTCCTCCAAATTTACCACATCGGATGATGAACGAAATGGGTGAAATGATGCTCAAATGAGTCCAGGGTTCATAGAGCTTATAGTTTTAAGATAAGGGAAAATTCCGGAAGAAAACCTTATTCAGGTAACTCATCCTAACCGAGATTCGAACTCGGGACCTCTTAAATGTGAGGCAGACACGCTACCATTTACGCTACCGAGGCGGGCTTCCCCATGTTAAGCGTAGCTTGTAGTTGAGATGGAGCAATTCTGAAAACTTTCACCTCGCGTCCATAGTATACGCCAAACACAAACACCAATAATAGTGATCTTTTTATTTATGGTATTAACAGGTACACATACATACACAAACACACACATACTCGTATGCATACCCTTTATTAGAAAAGAAGGGAGGGATATGTTCAGGGAATATTCATTTTCGGCGAAATCTCTGGATCGAATTTTTTGGTGCAACCTAATGCTTCCTTTACTTAAATAAATAATATAACGTAGAAAAGTAATGCTTTTAATGAGGGAGCTGCAAGTAAAGGGAAAGGTCCTTAGCTGAAAGACAGATGAACATTACCCGGTATATAATTTTATATGTTACGTTATTTTCTGTGTTAAAAGCTTTAGCTTACAAATTAAATCTTACTCATTCAAATACTTACCAGTGAGATAAAGAACACAATAATTAGACCACGATAACTACTCTGGTCTGTCTGCCCATGGTGGCTAAGACAAAATTTCTATGATTCACCTTGTCTATGTCCTCGGACACTTGAGGAACAATAAGGCGAGCTACTTGATGATGTAGGTTTATTGGATGAAAGAATAACCTTGCAAAAATATTTATTCTACAGCTCGTAAGTTGACAGTTATAACTCAATACTTGAACTTACAGAAATTTTATCGTACCAAAATAATTTATATATACATTGAAACCGAGCGGGATGGCAGCGTCTGTGGCCCACAATTCTAGAGGTCGATGATTCGATTCCTATGTATCCCCAACCTTGCCCATGGGGTTTTCGAAAGTTTTCCTGCGTTGCTAGGTGAATGCAGGAAAGGATAATTAAATTCGTTGAGTTTCTTGCATCTCCATTTCGAATCATGTCACATTTTACTCTGGTTGCCTGTATGAGGCTACTAAATTTCGACAAGAGGTTTGACGAGCATGACATCCAATGACTCTGGAAACCTCGTCCTTGGATCGAGAGAGAAAAAGCCTCCCGGTTCCAGACTTTCCAGGAAATACATAATTCTGTAGTGAACTGTTTACTTTTAGGATCCTATGTAAATTTGTTTTAAATGGGAACTTCAAATTCAGAGCTATGAAACAGAGGTCAACTTTTAAACAATTATCTAAAGCAACAGGCCTTGTAAGAATAGTTATTTTAAAGGACAGGGTGTAGATATAAATATTTATTTCTATCCTTCTGAGTTTTTCAGATGTAATCTCCTCCAGCGTGTATCACCCAACAAAAGAAGGCAAGGCAGAGGAATGTGTTACCTAATCACTTTTGCTGTCCTCATGTTTATGCTAGACGTCCGCATATGTGAGGATGACATGTTCAACTAAAATACACAGTTTTATCACAAAATTCACCCATTACTGAAACGAGCATTAGATCTGCCAGCATGGGTGACTCATATGCACCCACTCTCATCATTTCCTAGTAAACAGATGCATTATCAGAGCAGATGAACAGTTCCAAGACCCTCTCAATCTTCAGGCCCCGCTTGCCTTCTTGTAGGGGATAGACAGTACACTGTTTTACAGTAATAAACAAGCAGCAAAAATAAGGGATAAGGGAAGTTGAGTTTAGCCTTAAGGTAGAGTAATAACCGCGATTTCTGTTTTAACGAACATTGCCATTTTTGCTCCAATTTATTACCTGGAAGTTCTAAAAACGTTTTCGAACGCTTTTACTCTCATGAACAGCACCGAAGGCTTTTTTTATGTAACCGAAAGGGAACAAAGTGTTGATGTGCATCTTACGAGGTAACAATCACCACTCGAAACCATAAGTTAAGTTGATTGGGGCCTTTCGGCGCGAATGAATAGTAAAACGTAATAGCTCTTCTTCTCCGGTTTTTGTTGTGCTGTCTGAGTTTTCATACACCTTATACCGCCCCCAACAATCACCTCGGCATATTATACGTTTCGATTCTAGAATTTGAATTCCGCTCCGACGCTGGTTAACCATGTTTACGACCATCATTACTGCTAGTTGAACCCTGTACGTGTGGCGGGAGTGATTTTCACTATAGCCTTTATTATATTAACTGGAGTGTTGCTTCGTGATGGACCGTTACACTCGGAGGTCGTGCTGACATCTCGAGGCGCCCACTTTCCTACCAGGTTCACGGATACGCGAGCAAATGGCGTTTTGTTCTAACGTTATCCAGAGATGAGTGAAATAGTTCATATCATGTCTATGGCTCATTTTTATACTTTCTGCATTACGCACTTCAAGTTGAGGAAGTGTTTTATTCCACGCCAAATTTTGACTTTGAGATATTAAAAGAAATACAGGTTTTGAGATTCCATGAATGTTAAATAAATGTTAGGACAAGATCCAAAACTTGAAATTGAGTTTCCATTTATGGAAGCTCTTACTGAATGGTTGAGCGGTTTTGTGTGTGTAAATACTCTTCAAAATATTAGTACAGTGAAATGTGTTATTCCAGAATTATTAATTTGGCGGATTCTAATCCTGTATCATGCAACATATTATAGCAACCAGCCATAGAATGTCTATTTCAAGTTACACAACTGGTCTTAAGTCACTATAGTTAGAAGTTATGAGTTTACACACGTGGGTAACCGGTTAACAATTAATGAATTTCGAGGAACATTACTGATCTACTTGAATAACAGCGTAAATCATTGCGCAATTAGTTTAACTTACTCAATATAAAATATTTCGATTTATATACAGACAGCTTTTCAATTTGCTTCTTCGGAGTTACATCCTTGGTGTTTATAATGCAGTCGGTGCTTTCGCGTGCCCAAGGTGGAACGCCACCTATACGGCAGCCACATTTCCACGAAAACATGTACTTAGATAAACAGATCATGTAGAACTACATGACTTTCAAAAACAACTCTAGACACTTGAAATTGCGTGTTATTCTGCAATGGACAGTCGGCACGCGATAAGATCGGCGAGGACCTTGCGCGAAAAATAAAATCAATAAGACGGTCACGTTTTCGAGGCACCTGGTGTGGAGTATGATCTAATTGAATACCAACCTGAGGCCAAGTACAGCCTTCAGTTGACGCCAAGTCACAGGAAATGTGACCTCTAGGGGTGACTGCCGAATTGTAAATACCAGCATTTTCTAGAGAAAGCCTACAGTGGTTTCGCTTTCCGCAAACCAGTCGTGTGTAATTGTGGAGTCATGCAGACGCGGTGCCAGAGGAGAACATGCAAAGAATGCTGAATATATCAGGTGCTCCACAAGAGCAGAATTTAAGTGCTAGCTATCGAGGAGTCCCAGCATTTGCAATTTTAGGATCTAGTCTCGGGAAGTGGACACAAAGACTGAAATGTCATTGGTCATACTTTACGTAATTCACTTGCCAATGTGTGCAACTCACATTGGGAGGGGATAGCCGCAATAACTATGTGAGTGGAGGTTGCAGTGAACGACGTACACTTTGCTTTCCTTTACCCCTTTATCCTCTCACCACTTTTCACTAAAGTCTTAGCTGTCGAGATGCGTTCAAGTTATAAAACCTTCTATTTTTTATTAAGTAAAGTGACCAGATAGGAACTTCTGGTTCTTTTTTAAATACGTTAACTCTTTGTGAATACGTGACAGAGATGGCAGCACTGTACAGTGCATAGAGCTCTAGTGGCAGCGACGAGAGCTAGGACGGTTTTTGATACTTAAAATGTCGACGTTTTCATTGCAAGAACAGCGTGTAATCATTCGCTTTCTCCATTATCGTAGTATGACACCTATTGAAATTTATCGCCAGTTGAGTAAGGCATGTGGTGATGGCACAAGATGTGTCTAAGGTGTGTTCCTAGATGCGACAGTTTAATGAAGGCAGAACATCGTGTGACAACAAAACAAGACAGTCTCGGCCTCACACCAGCCGGTCTGACGACATGATACAGCGAGTGGAGAACGTTGTTTTGGAGGATCGTCGATTGAGCATTTTCAGATCATCATGCAGGATTGTGTGCATAGATCACACGGAAATGACAATTTTGGAGGCAATGTTTGCAACTGTCTCGGTTTGTTGTCACACGATGTTCTGCCTTCTATGAACTGTAGCACCCAGGAACGTACATTAGACACATTCATGGTACCATCACCACATGTTTCACTCAACTGGCGATGAACTTCAATAGGTGTTACACCACGAAAATGGAGAAAAAGAGTGTTTGGCGCTGTTTTTTCAATGAAAATGTCGCCATTTTAAGTATAAAGAGCAGTCCTAACTCTCGTCGTTGCCACTACCGTTATGTGCACTCTACATTGCTACCATCTCTGTCACGCATTCAAAAAGAGTTCACGTGTATTTTAAGAAAACCAAAAGTTCCTATCTGGTTCCAGTCCTGAATAAAACAAAATAGGTGTTATAACTTGAACACACCTCGTACAGTAATTTCTGGAACAAAATTGCTCGGTTAATTAGTAAATTTCTCTTCCGTTAGCAACATCTCCTCACTTTGCTACTTTCCATTTATGTAGATATAAACTATTATATCAAAGCATTAAAGTGATTCGTTAGAATAAAGGCACTATACGATAACGGTAATATTCCCTTCGCACTTACAAGTGTACTTCCTGGTTTCGTGGCGTATGGTGGTGGCAGATCCTTGCTCAAAGGAGAGAATACTTTCCGTATACACTATGGGTGTGCCTGGTTACTAATATTTAAGCTATTATATAAATAGATGCTAAATTAAGTGAAACTGAGTGTTTTTTTTTTTAACATAGTTAAACCCTACATAGACTCAGCGTCTCATTTTCTTTTGGGCATGAAACATCTCTTAATCTAGTTATGGAGCCTCTTTATAAGGCCGACAATGTGCCGGAATTTCTTTCCGTAGGACTTCTTATCACATATTGATATATACTTAAAAATCGACGATTTGCTCCGGGTTTGAACCCAGAACTGGCGATCGTGAGCTCCCCGACTAACCAATCGAGAAAACCAAAATGAATTAATTGAAATACCAGAGCGGTTTAGTAAGTACCCCTATTAGGAATGAAGACGCTATTTTTTAAAGCACAAATTATTTCTCAACGTTGTGCCCTTATACACTTCTCCTTAATGCCATTCCTTAACCCCCCCATAAAATGAGAATTGTCAAACTCTGCGCCTCCATTTGATCTAAATTCCGTTCCTGCGAGCCATTGCTTCGTGTTTGGAAACAGGAGAATGTGGGGGGTTTGGTAGAAGTTCATAATGCAATTCATGCAGTTTGGCAGTGGCAACTGCGCATGAAAGTGCTGGCGCATGATTTTGGTGAAACAGAACTTTCTTCTTCGCCATATGGAACTATTTCTCTTTCAACCTTTGTCGAATTAGGCCAATAACATATCATAGTTTCCTTTTTTCAAGAAGTCAACGAGTATTTCATCACTTTTCCGACCGATGCGATCGTCTGTGGCTACTTTGGAGCAGTTACTCCGGAAGCAACCCATTGTTTTGATTGCTGCTTGATTTCCGGAATATATGATAAAACTAAGATTCATCGACAGCGACCATTTGACGCAAAAGGTCCTTCAGATTTCGTTTAAATAATTCGAAGTTGAAAGCCGCAAACCAGCCTGTTGTCTACTGTGAGCAAACGCGGCACCCATCTGGCCGGCAGCTTTCTTATCTCCAAGTTATCGTGCAAAATATGAACTGCCGTTCCCCGCGATACACCTGTGACCCCTGCCACTTTGCGAATTTTCGTTCGACGGTCAGTGGAACCATATTGTGAACTTCCTGGCTAACCATATCTGCAGGGCATCCTGAGCACTCTTCTTTAGAAAACGGATGCTCCACCACGTTTAAATTCATTATACCAATATGTAACTGTTATCATGAAAGCGAAAGTCTCCATAAACAGCACCAAATTTCGCTTGGTTTACCCACCAAAGTTTTCCCACCTGAAAGTAAAAATCGAATAGCTGAACGATACTCTATATTTTCCATTTTAGCAAAAGCTTGATTAAAACTTATTCAAATGTCTTTAAAATGCAAACTAACCTATGAATCTTCACAACGCGTAACAAATGACAGTATATGATGGTATCACAAGTTCTCTTAGCAACAGCATAGCATGGGTACTTACTCAGCCGCCCTCATTTACTTGGAATTCAGATTTATTATTATATTACATAGTTGGATTAGGATTTCATTACGCAGGGGATTGGGTACGTAGGCCACCATGCTGGATCCATTGTTCCTGTGCCTCAAGTGGGTTACCCCGAGAAGAAAGAATGAGGCGAAGGAGACAGAGGGCGGCTGACCCAAGGAGCTACAACAGCACAGAGGGCTGGATCCCTACAGTTTACTTGGATAGACTACCCCCGACAGGCTAGGAGAACGGACACACTCCCCTACTGCCCATCAGTAGGCAACGAGCACAGCAGCCGAGCCCCAAAGGTCCCTGCCTGGTGGTCCCGAAATGATCCCAGCAGAGAAGCGGAGACCGGCAACCGACCTACCGGAGGAGGAAGTAGTTTTCCTCAGAGCATTCATCTCGTCATGCACCGCCGAGACTCCTGCCGGCACTTCTACCCTGAAAGAGACCACCAGTTAAGAGATGATATGAAATGATAATGGAGATAAAATGGAGGAACAGGAAATTTGGGGGATATAATTAACCTACCAAGCATTCACCTAGCGACCCGAGAAAACCCCCGAAAAGTCCCATTGGCCAGGTAGGTCAGCCACGGGAATCGAACCCGGGCATCAGGAATGCGGGACACAGACGAAACCACCTGAGCCATCTCGCTCGGTATATTACAAAGCAACTAATGACAAAGTCAGATTTTTAGAATCTTTGTTATACGATGTTTAGGACTGTCGTATCCTTCACATAACTACAAACCAAAAAAGAAAGAGGAGGAAAAATGATTTCTTATATGAGAAAGGTATATACATTCGAAAATTAAAACGAAAAGCAAGAAATATCTCAGTAATCGCTAATTCAAAGAAATTACTTTATATAAGTGCTGCAGCTTTAACGAAAATTACGATTTTAATGTAATTTGTCGGGTTCTTAGGATTTACCAATTACTATTCCCATAATATTGAAGTTACGTTATTTGCCGTGCAAATGAGAGACTTTATGGAAGACATTTTTGTTGTATCCTCGGATTATTATTATTTTATACAGTGAGTCTCAATATGTGTACAATAGGTGAAATTTGATATCAAAATGTTGAATGGTATTCAAAAATGTTGGATATAGCACTTGCTTTCTAAACAGCATAAATTTTAGGGACCTGAAAGATATACCGAGTTCAATTACGAAATAATGAACTGATCTAAAAGAGCTAAAACCAACAGAGTGTATGAGAGAGGCAGCCAAGTGGGACAAAATCCAAAGTTGTGTGAGGTAAGAAGAAAATCTTGCAACAAGGGGGATGTTACCTGAGAGAAACATTAAGTTGTCAACTGGCCTAGTTTCTAGGCAAGTTGCAGATCGTCACGGCTACCTGCACAATGCTACTAATATACGCAGGTCTTGCCGTTCGTCTAGATGTTGAGCATCCACTGCTGCACATGCCTTCTGGAGATGTACCTTATGTAATGCCGCGCACTATCCGTGACATTATATTTATCAAGTATTTTATGGTCAGAGAAAGCCAGGCCGCCTGTATGTGCCTTAGGAGCGTTCTACTGACAACTACAACTGTCCGAATATCATTTTCATTACATAGATCACTCATTCGATTTCAGCGTTTGAAGTATGCATTGTACGGTTCTAAAAGTTTACTTTCACACGACTTTCTCTGCCTATTCTTGAGGCACATAGCATTTGAAATTTTTATCGTCTACTTACTTCACGCTAATCACATAAGACGTTTGTAGGTACAGTGTGCCCGCCTCGGTAGCGTAGATGGCAGCATGCCTGCCTCACGTTCAAGAGGTCCCGAGTTCGAATATCGGTCAGGGTGAGTTACCTGGATAAGGTTTTTCCGGGGTTTTCCCTTATCCTTCAAGATGAATGTCGGGTAACTGTAAGCTCCATGGACCCTGGACTCATTTTAGCATCATTTCACCCAATTCATTCACCGTCCGATATGACTTAACTTTGGAGAACGTAAATTACAAAAAAAAAAAAAAAAAAAAAAAAAATGCAATGTAGGTATACAGAATGAAATAATCAAATGCTTTAAGAGGTGGTTTCTAAGCATCAGTTGTCGCTCTCTTTGAATGTCAAGAAGAGAATAAATTTATAATGTTATATATATATATATATATATACTGGAAATTAATCGTTCCACCACACTAGCCGTGTGTAGGCGATAATTTGCATAAGTAGAGTTAAACTGAGTCAGTTGGAGAATTTCATGTCATGCTGGCTTGTTGGCCATAGTACCTAAATGGTTAAGAGCAACCGGACGGAGACTTGGAAATCCGTGTTTCAAATCCCGTCTATGCCCGAGTATTCAAAAATATGTGGTTTAGTGTAATAAATAAGGTTTCATTCCCCCCCCCCCCGTTTTTTTTTTTTTTTTTTTTTTTTTTTTTTTTTTTTTTTTTTTTTTTTACAGACGTTAAACTGCTATTCTCGGCAGGAACTTTGATAAAGTCAAGGAATAAGTTGTAGACTGGTGTGTGTGACCTACCAGAAAAAAAAAAAAATTGAAGAAGAAGAAAAGTAAGTGTTGAAGATTTTATAGGCATTTTTAAAATTGTTGATGGATTCTCTAATGTTGAAGCCATTAACAATGACGGAGGCTATAAACTGATTACAGAGGAAGACATTGCATCATGCAGTGTTACTGACAATGAAAATTAAGAGCACTCAGATTCATACACTTTTGATGAACCAGCTCTGGTTATGATCCACGTACAGGCAGTGGCAAACAGAGAAATTGATACCTATTTTTAGAGTCAAGCCAAAATATAGCCAAATGAACTTTTAATGTTAAAGCGGATGCGAGATCGCGCTGCTCGTATGTGATATAGGTGAAAGTCCGCCGATAGTAATTCCTAAAGTACATAAAATGTTTCGGTGATGTTTTACATGTTATTTCATCTTTTTTTCCACGTCATTCTCTGGATAACCCGGATTTTCGTTAACTCGGGTGGGTCTTGGTCCCGGTTGATTCGGATGAACGAGGTTCTACTGTATAGGCGTATTGGAAAATTCAATCCAATAACAAGGAACATGACCTGCGCCGTGGCGTGGTGTTTTAAGATTTTGGTTTCCTGCCTCGGAATACACTCGGGCCCACTCAGTGCCATGAGGAATTTGAAGAACTACAATATGTAGCTAATCCTGGTGTAGAAAGCCAACTTTCCGACTGGAGGTGCTATGATGCTGGCCATGTCTCTTCTCCGTATCGGTTGGATGATCGCCCACCTGCGTATGTTAGCGTGAGGTCGGCAGTCCGGTTGGCAGGCTCTGTCTTGCTTACGGGCTGCTATGCCCTGGAGTTATTTTTAATATCGTATTATAAAATTTATTTATTTCACGAAAAAATGTTGAATTCCATATTTAACAAATCTAGAACTACTGTGTAATAAGTTAGTTACCAGTTTTGCAAGAGTAATTCAGAACGAAGAGGACTCCTTAGGACGTTCCCAGGATATTAAAGATATACATGCTGTTTTTCATAAATATAGCTTGAATCTACTTAGAGGTTTTTTTAAGCAAATTGCAATTTTCCATGTGAAAAATAGTTTGGGTTGGGAGAAATTTCTTCAACATTTTCCTCATGCTTGATACTGAGTTTAAATACTAAGTTACATATTTAACCATCTAATCTGATAGATTTTCACCACACACACACACACACACACACACACACACACACACACACACACACACACACACACAAAGTAGACGAATTTTTCTATTACTTCTTATTTTTGACCCAGCAACACTCAAAACATTTAGTTCCGGTGAAACCTTATTTCGAAATTTTGGTTGGAATCCAATATATTTCTACCTACAATTTATTTAGTAGAGAAAGTAATAAAATTAAAATAATTCGGAAGAATCCATGCTGTAACCAAGAGAGACGGCTTAGGCAGTTGTGTCTGTAACCCGCGATTAATTTCTCGTGGTCGGCCTACCTGACAATTGGGTTCTTTTCGGGGGGTTTCCCTGGTTACCAGGTGAGTGATTAGGAACTGCCCTCTGCACAGTAGGGGCTCCTTGGGTCGTACCCTATACTATCCAATCCATAGTGTAACTCAGCTTGCAGTGTAATGCTTTTTGTATAAACTTATTGCATTTGGAACCTTGCCCATAGAAATTAAATGCTACAATTTAACCGACTGGTTGCAACACTTGCCAATGTTCAAGCTGAGTGACGCAGATAATTGCGGATTATGCATTACGAATGACCATTAAAGCCTATTGATCTTCAGTGAAGAATCAATTTATCCCACCAAATTGATCCTGATTTTAAGCATTTTCTTGTCATGCTTCCTTCAATATCATTCACGGCGTATATTAACCCTGCTTGGCTGCCTTTACTGTTTCTAAACTCAAATGGAAGAAATTCCTGAAGAATTTTTTTTTATTTTACTATTTAGTGAACTTAAATAACTAGCCCACAAAACACCAGACATTAAGTTCAGTTCTTAATTACAAGCACAAAATTCTGAATACAAAATAAAGAATGAATGAACCATAAATATTTATGATTCGTAGTATAATCCTCGTCCAGTATGCAGATAAATACAAATAAATCATATTGGTTTAAAAGACCAATGTTTTATTTTAAGTTATTAAAACGTAATGTTAATATTTTATGTTTCTTGTGGTTTATGTTTCTTATTTCATCTAAGCGTAATCTTTCATGTTAAACGTTGCCAGCTCTGAAACCGAATTATTTTCATTTATGACTGCAAAACAATAAAGATGACGGAAGAGTGCTGAAGTAAAACTGAAGTAAAATAAACCTTTTATTTTTTTCATTTTATGCTTATATGAATGTAATTAAACCTTAGGTTTTTAAATCGCACTTTTACTAAGATGAGCATTCCTATTACGGCACCGAAACCTGCCCCAAGAGGGGCATCCTGGGAAGAAGGACGAGGCGAGAAGAGATAGAGGGCTGAACGAAGGAGTCACGACAGCACCGACACACCCGCCGATATTACGACCCTGAAAGAGACCATCAGATGAGACATGGAGATGAAATGGAGGGACAGGATTTAATTAAGCTACCTAGCACTCGCCTAGCGAACCGGGAAGACTTCCGAAGCAGCTCATTTGGTCAAGTAGGTCGGCCACGGTAATCGAAGCCTGGCCTTCCGAATGCGGTCTACAGACAAAAATGCGGGCCTTCCATGTCGGTACACTTTTACTTATGTGCGATATATTCTCTTTTTTCTGTTGAGACCTTTGTAATACCATTCGACAACTTTTAATTCATTTAATTTAATTCATTCATTTCTTTAACTCCAATGGTCATATCGGCAGCCGTTTTCCTTTGGAACATATCGAAGGTATTAACTCATAAACGCTGGGTTGAATCATTAGATCACGCACGCATTCGCACTTTCATTTATATTTCGAGATTGGGGAAAATGGGGACACATCTTGATTGGAGAAAAATCCCCACCCCAGCCGGGAATCAAACCCGCGACCCCTAGCATGGCAGGCACGTGCTCTACCGACTGAGATAAGGGGAATTATTTTGTCAGAGGAAAAAAAAGTTAACTAATGTGAATATGACTAAGATCAAACATACAATATTTGAATAACTGGACCACAACTAAAGCAGATGTAACAATGTGTTTTTTGTGAAACATGTTCAGTAAAAGTACAATAAAACTAATTCAATTATTTAAATGTTCAGTGCTGATACTGACTATTTTAGGTATGTTAACACTTCTTAAAAGTTACAGAATGAGGGAAATTTAATGCCTCGTTAACTGTATCGATAAGTACATTTATAAAAACATTGCACAATACGATAATTCTGTCACTTTACTGCAAAATGAGTCCTGTGTTTCTTCCTTTAATGTGCGCATATCACACATTTCACTTGGAAAAGTCGCAAAGTGAAATAGAATATTTATAGAACAGAAGACAGTACTTTCAGTTTGTGACTGCGTGGGAGTATGAAGAAAGAAAAGGAGGGAAAAACATTTAGAGCCACAGTAGAGTTAGAAAGGAATTAAGGAACAATTGAGTCAGAACAAGAAGTTCGATACAAGAAATATCACAAAAAATTTGAAGGAGCACCGACAGCGAAAGAAAAACGCTGTCACCGAAGCGTGGATATTTCAGCAACTTGGACTGTTTATTTGGAGAACTTCCAAAAGTTCACCGTCCTCCTTTAAACGCAAACAAAATAGAGTGGAAAAGAAAAAGTGCAAGAATGAAGATAATCAAAATCACAAGCATGAGCGTCACGTTTTGGAAATGTGTCGTCAGGAATTGCGTCATCGCGTGAGAGTGAACGCAAAACGCTACTGTCCATCGGCAGGCGATTCAGAGCATGACCGGGCTATGTCTTCAACAAGCAACTAGCGGAACATGAATCTCGTAATCTGCCGCAAACACCGCTCGCTGCTTGAGCAATTCGGGAGACTTTCAGTCTGTAAGATATTATCTGCTTAATGCATTCAGAATATTAGTAAACGATTAAAGTTTTGACTTATACTCTTGAAATGTATCTCAACATAAATATATTATCAAGTATCTCCTACGAAGATGAGTAGTTAGATCTAGTCTACAGAGAAGGTGGGTGGTTCAAATGCAACTGGGACAGTCTTTTACTTGAGGTTTCTTTCAGTTCTCCTCAGTCTCCATAAGTTTCAAATGCTAGGGAGGTACCCTAAATATAAGTAAACACTTCCTGTCTAAACTACTTTTCCAATTAAGGGCAATGGGGGGTCGATAGTTTTCAAAAATCGATATTTTAATGTTAAAAGTTATATAATTCCTCAGCTTTAAAATTATGCTTATGAAATAGGGTGTCAGCTGGTATCAAATCCCCTTAATTCGTTAATTTAAATATGGCAGCTTAATGACACGCCCACTTCTTGTGCTACAGCATATGCATTTCACTCTGCATACTTCCAAAGCTTAGAATTTCTGAACTAACCCACTTAGAAACATGCGTTGGTCAATCTGCTTCCTCCTGCTTCACAGGTTTATTTCTCTATGGTGAACTTCCAGTTTGAAGCTTGAGTTTATATGCCCATGTGGTTCACGTGGCAAAGTAAGGTTACCAAGCTTTATTGTACAATAAATTGTGATATTAAGGTGATTCAGCATGTGCTGTGTAATTTAGTATTCCGAGGAGAGTTAAGTCATTTGGCAAAGGTAAGTTTTTGGATACAGGTGTGTAAAAACAGTGAAATTCCGGTAAATACAGGAAAACAGCAAGTTTCAGAAACCTTAATGCACCCGAGGGTTCTTCAGAACATAAAGCTTAATTTTATGCATCACTGTGTATCCGAAGAAACTGTTATGTATAGTGAGAACTGGCTTTGAAACTGTTCAATAACCAAGTAGCTAAATTACGTTTGCCTTTCAAGAGAACAATGTCATACACATATTTAAGGCTTACGTAAGTAGCCTACAATACTTAATGTGCTGGCCTCTGATTTCTGAACGGCCGCGCCGTGGCTCAATGGTTAGACCGCTTGGCTCCCATCAAGGCGGACCGGGTTCGATCCCAGACGACCGCAAAGTGAGATTTGTGGTGGACAACGTGGCGCTGGGGCGGGTTTTCTCCGGGACCTCCGGCTTCCCCGCCATCTCATTCCACCGGTGCTCCATCTTCATCTCATGTATCATCAGTGTCACCGCCTGCGATGCCGTATGTAGTAAAAGCGGGCGTTAAACACTACACACACATTTCTGATTTCTGGTAGAGGGTAAAGGAGTTCTTTGAGGCATAAGAGTCTCCTTTAGCTTTAACTTTCATGCTGGTTGGCTATATCAGAGTTCTAAAAGTTACCAAGGGTTTCGACGTGAATAACAAGGAATTTGCTCTGTACAATCGTCGTCCTCCAGATTAGGGTAGGTCTTCAGCTTCCTACTAGGGAATGTGTAGGGGAGCTGCCTGTACGAGCTGCAACAAGTTTTATCCTCTGCTTTCGTGTCTCCTTAGGTCCAGAAACACTAAAATTCCTCTTCCCTGCACCCGCGGGGACCCCTTCAAGGGACGCAAAAATGATCCTACATAGGTCGAGATGCTGCCTCGCCCCAGTACTAAATTCCTCATTGTGTTACGTAGCAGCTGTCTAATCAACAGGGTCTGATTAAAGGTTTTCATCTATCCACATAAAATTAAAACTCGTGGAATATAGCTGATTATTTTATGATTGGAGGAAATCCCACAACGTTTTGAAATAACTAATATGTTAAAACTGAATTGGCTTTCTAAACCCTAAACACCATTTCCACTTCACCAGTGAACACTATTTCATGACAGCATGAAGCCAGCAACCAAATGCACAGGAAGTGACGAAAGCTGTGAGACTAAGTACCTTTATAGCTGTTCTTTCAAAATATTCTTTCCAACTTTTTTATAGGTCCAACGCAGTATGGTTGAGAAGATTGAAATGGAGGCAGTTACTAAGGATGGGTCGATACCAGTTTTTCTCGATACTCTATACCGATACACGATATTTTACACGATATCCGATACTTCAATACTCGATTTCTAAATTTAGTTTCAATACAAAATAGAATGACGGGAGCACTAGGTAATGCTATACAAATTAAATAGGTACACATATTTAATTAGATAAATCTTAGTCATCAGTGTTCTTATTTTTAAACTTTACATTAGACATT
This sequence comes from Mantis religiosa, assembly GCA_030765055.1. NCBI lineage: Eukaryota > Metazoa > Arthropoda > Insecta > Mantodea > Mantidae > Mantis > Mantis religiosa. Next base: position 129,914,491 of record CM060957.1, on the reverse strand, counting down.
TAAAAGCAAAGCAGTCCAATTTTATATTTTTTTTAATTAATAGCATTTTCAGTCCTTCGAGGTAAAGTCCACTTACCTTTTTGGCAAATATAAGTCCTGCAGTGCTATATAGTCCGGAGATAACTGTTGCAGGTGAAATACAAATATATAGCGACTAAAACTGGATATTTTGAATTTGTTTTCCAGTAATACAGTACCCTAGAAAGAGTGAAAACACGTCAGTGATTTCTTCTTGATAACTGTTAACTGGCACTGAATTTGATACGCGATATTTTCTTGTATAATATTACTCTAAAAGTACCAAATAACTCGCAAATTCTCGGGCTTTGTAATGTTCTACTTGTGGCAATGCTTTTTTATATTTTAAAATAAAATGTAAATTGCAAAGTCACTTCCGAATTATCGAGAAAGTACCGATAGAATTTTCTGAATTATCGTTCTATGTCGATACCGTGCGAGTATCGCAAGTATCGAGATATCGCAAGTATCGAGGATCCATCTCCAATTAAAACACTCACTGAGTAAAATGAATCATAACGAATCACTCTTCTATACATGCATGTGATGGCTAAGGTTGGAAACTTAAAATCAGGCTAAAAAATTAAGTGTTTTAACCGAGATCTAGACCACGCATCTTCGGCTTTCTGTTCTCTTGTTCTAATCACCTCGGTCACCATTTCCATAGCTCCGGGTGTCTGAATTTGTTACACGCTGGCTTATTGATCTCAGAACCATGTGTTCAAACCCAGCCTCAATCGATGTTCTTTAAGCAGGTTTAACAGTGACAACACCACGGCAGCAGATTCCATAAAATTAAAGCAACTCTTGGGTGACGAAAATCTGGGAAATTGATGATACTGACACTTGACAGTGTTGTTAAAACGAATCCGTGACCTCGTTCTATTTCAGAACAGCTAAAGCTTTTTTGAAAGTTTCCAACTATAAAAGATATCTCCGGGATAGTTAACTTCACAAAACCGTTAAATATAAATTGTGAGTTTAATAAGTGGGATGGGATTTGGTACGTCGACCGGAGGATCTATTTTATCTATATCGCCAGGTAAGACATCCCGAGAGGAAGGATGAGGCGAGAGGAGACAGGATGCGACCGACGCAAGGAGTCGTGACAGTTCAGAGGGCAGAGTTTCTATTATTGACCGGTTGGTAACACCCCGGCAGGCTATCCCACCCACTGTTCCCACCGAAGTTATCGATAATCTTCCCGGATGAGTTGACGAGTGAAAGTGGCGTATTGACTTCCACCCTGTAATTAGTAACGCTTTTATAGGAAAGGTGCTGGCCTATTGGAAACACCACGGTGGCACCCTTCCTCCTTGGCCATGGACTTAATTGATACCACCTGAAACGGCCTACTAGGCCACCCCGTAGACAGTCCCACCGGAGGAGGAGGTGTTTATCATGTGTATATCATCTTGCCGTGCAGCGCCCAGGCTCCCATCAACATTTCTACCTAGGTGAGGGATGATATGAAATGATAACGGAGATGTAATGGAAGGACAGGAAATTCGGGGGCTACAACCCCCCCCCCCAACGAGCCGTGAAACCTCCGAAAAATCCATGGATCAGGTGGGTTGGCCACGGGAAGCAGCCATTCCTCTGGGTTTTTGTTAGTAATTTGTATATATCTTACGCAAAAGTCATATGCCCGCCTCGGTAGCGTGGTTGGTAGCCTGTCTGCCTCATGTTCAAGAGGTCCCTAGTTCGAATCTCGGTCAGGGTGAGTTACCTGAATAAGGCTTTTCTGGGGTTTCCCTTATCCTGAAAGACGAATGTCAGGTAACTCTAAGCTCCATGGACCCTTGGCTCATTTGAGCATCATTTCACCCATTTCATTCACCGTCCGATATGACTTAAAGCTGGAGGACATAAATTACAAAAGAAAAAGTCATCCAGAATTTAGAGCACTTCTGAAGACATTACCAGAAAATGCAATATATATAATACAAATTTCATTTATATATTAAATTATATATTTCATTTGCCATAAATAGCTCAAACATACGAGTATAGTCTTTTAATTTGAATCTTTAAGAGTTATTTTTGTGAAAATCAAAGAGTAAATGGGGGCTTAGGGTGGGGAAAGTTTCTTGAAATATGCAAAACTTTTAAGTTTCACATTTAAGCATCCTTTTCTTTTCAAATTACACGTTCACACACACACACACACACACACACACACACACACACACACACACACACACACACGCACGCACATGAGTACGCACAGAACGTTTTATAAATATACTCAAAATATAAAGTTAGTGAAACCGTGATATTAAAATGTTTGGGTAAAAATACAATGACTTCTCCATTTACTTTTTCTTCGTGGTACAGAAAAAACACATACAGACGTATTTATGACAATGTGAGCACATAAGTGCCTTTATTTCAAATTGAAAAATCATTAAAAATTGTTATACCATAAATGCATTCATATTTACCTCGTTTTAGTCCATAAACACAAATTCAGTGTCTAGTAACTGTACAACCAAGCTGAAGCGCCAAAAACAAATGAAAGAAGCGGTGGGGACAACATCTAACAGGCGAATCACGCCAGGCCATCAAGCAATTAAGCTCATAATTGGATCTGCACGAGCTCAGTTGAGCCGCTCTTGCACGCCAGTAGAACGCATTTAAGGCCACGTAACGTAACGTAACCCGAAGTTGGCAAGTGGCTGAAGTGTTCTGATGGTGCCAGACCTAGATAACGGCTTGCCAAAGTTGTTGGGGGCGGGAGACTCTGCAAGGTCTTCTTTTGCCTCTTCTCCCACTGCAAGGTGAGCCAATAACGTAATCACACAATGATCCCTTGCGAAACCTAACGTGAATCTGCTGTGAATTAAGCGACCTGATATCGCGTAATTGACTGATACTGGCGTGATTAGAAACATCATTAGTGCTGCAATTTAGGTAATCTACTGTTTTACTTTCTTGCGCCTTCACTTTCTCTTATTTGTTTGACTTTATATTTGGTTGCAGACCAGCGTGATAGTAGCGGTTCCCTGTAATTAGGCTTCAAAATTCCACACTTCTACTGGTGAAATTGCACAAAACGATGTTCAGATATCAAATAAGATTTACGTCTTTGAATCATTAGCCTTTGCTTATTTATTATGGTTTACCAGGCATGCAAAACGACACAACGTTCATTTGGGTTGAAGACCACATTTAAGGACATTCGTAGGAAGTTGAAAGCGTATATTTCATTCGTATTACAAGAATCTTACTCATACAATACTTCAACTAGAATAGTTAAGGTTTATTTTGTAGAAAATAAAAAATTACGCAACACTTTCTATGGAAAAGGTTTGCGCTGTAGAATTTTCGTAAAATTTCAGATACTGAATCTCTGCCCTTATTTTATCTATAGAAAAGTAACACAAGAATACTTCAAAATGGTGAAGCACAATGTGAATGGTGCCATACGCTCACCGGCAAATTTCGCATAAATGGTTAATGCCTCCATGAAAAACTGGCACGGACTCTCCCCCTAATTTGACAGCTTTTAACAAAAGTGAGGTCAGCTTTCCTGGTGAATAGGATGACCTCACTGTGGTAGTAAATGCAGTCTATACTGAAATATGGCTGATAATTTTCAGAGCTCGAAAAAATTCCTTTGAAACATTTAATAAATGACTTTTCTAAATAGGAAAGTTTATTACAATGAATATCCTGCAATAAACCTGGTGACAAATATGCAAAGAAATGCTCTATTATCGGTACGCCGCTGTTGTTACTTTTAACAGTTTTTTCATATGTCTTTCAGACAGTCACAAAGACTTATTCAACATTGAAAAATAATAATCATTAATTAAATAGGAAAGGATGCACCATAGCACATTTACAGATTATGGAATAGAATTCAAATATATACCAGTAATTGAAGAGGGCTAATTCTACAACGCTGATAGGTTTCTGTAGCATTTAGTCACACAAAGTGACCCATAATGGACAGATGTTAAAGACAAATGTAGCACTACTCTTCGCCAACGTGAGCTGGTGTGCTCCTCGAGCGCAGTTTCTAACCTCTGGTTTGCTAACGTACCTTCTTCTCTTCTCCAAAGTGTAACCCAACTGTCAGCAAGTAAAATGATGTACTGCATGTTCTTACTAGCGAAGTATCATTAGGTAGTGTTGCGTTGAATTTATAACTAAAATATTATGCAATAAAAACACGGAAATATACAAAAAAAAAGTTGTGTTTCATCTTCAATTCACTGATGATAGCCTCGTGTAAATATTGTAGCTTACCTTTGCTTTAACAACTTACAAAATTCTTCACTTAGGAGAAGTGAAGACTTCCATAAGAGCCAAATTATATTGTATTCGTCTAGATTTACTTTTGCACCAATCGTAATGAAAGCATATAAGCACTATTCAAACACTCCTTCACTTCACTTGATTATATTAATTAGTTTGATTTTGTGTCTTGCGATTGTTTCTCAAGCAGTTCCATTGAGAACAGATACCGGGTGGGTAGAGTCAAGGGTTTGTTTATTGAAGGTGGTAAACCTATGGAGCGAAAACATATTGCGATCTACGGTAATGGACAGTTTTTACTAACATTACTAAATTGTCACCGATCACATTATTTGTGTTGGAGCCGCGACAAGCTAGTGCCGGGTGCGTGCCAGAGAAAGAGGCAGAGCTACGTGAGCGCTGAACGCTTGCCGAGAGAGAAAGACACACAGAGATAGTCTGGAATTTCCCGCTGCCATCCTAAATGTTACCAAATGATCCACTAAATACTGAAAACAATGGCTGGGGTATAAAAAGCCTCAAGTTGCGAGTCAGTCAGTTGTTAATGGAACTGCTAGTGAGCTGTTAATCGTGTGTGCAGCTATTTGAAGTGTACCTAAAGTAATTTCTTTCGTTTGTTTACGTGTGGTGAAGCAACGAGAGACATTTTAAACTGCGTTTGTGTATGTAACGCAATTTTGCTGCCGCAGGACCTTTAATTTAGGAACCCAGCAAAGTCATATTGATATCAGTCAGTACACTTGTGTGGTGGTTCACGTAAAAATGAGTTAAATCACGTGGCCAGGGTGTACATAGTGTCTTTATACTGAAAAAAGAGCGTTTTAAATTTCTACAAAAAAATTACGAACCCACAAAGTCACATTTGCAACGAGATGATATCGAATTGAAATAAGGTTATTTCCAGCAAGATGGAGTAACGTGCCATACATCTAATGACGCCTAGGAACTTGTAACCAGTTTCCTTTATAATCGAATAATCTCAAAAGATATGTAGCCCCCCCTCATCCCCTGACCTAACCTCACCGTATTTTTTCTTGTAGGGGTATCTAATAGGTAGAGTGTACAAGAATAGGCTACGCACAATTGATATCCTCAAGGAATCCATTCGTACGGAAATAAGTAACATTGGCGCATATACTCTCCGTAAAACTTCAGAGAATATGGTAAGACGAGTGCAAACATTTATAGATGCTGGTGGAGGACACTTCGAACATTTTCTCTGAGATGTAAATACTGTAATGTACTCCCCCAAAGTTGCACATGTGTGCTACTATTGGTTCAAAAATTATGGTGTATTGAAATGGTTTAGGTTTACATGGTTCGCACCAAATGAGCAGTTGTTTCTCCTTTACTGGTTACCACCGCACTCTTGCCACTTTGTCACTTTCGATAAAGCTCACATTGACAGCACCACCAACAAACAATTTTTGGGATTTAGAATTTGAGTATTGAACCTAGTAGAGCATCAGACCATTCCACAAAAATACCATTCCGTACCTGTGTGTACTCTTTGCTCTTCGCTCTATGCATATAAACATAATAATTTGTAACATCAAAACTTCACTTATCTGATAAGAAATGATGAAAAGTTTCTTATAAATTGATTAGGATCGCGATTTCGTGAACATTTTATTGACATCCTATTCAACCTATCATAAAATTTTCATCATTTCTTATAAGTGAAGTTTTTATGTTACAAATTACTATACTTGTATATATTTGTTTGCTTCACTGTTAATAGTGTCATATTTTACGTATTTATACCCACTTTATTTATGCGTTTGTGGGCAAATCCCAAATAAAATTTAAAAAGTGTCAATATCTGATCAAACTGTTTTACTTCCTCCTCTCCACAATTCAAAACTAGTTCTGATCAACAAGTTCAATTAAGTGCTTCAACCGATTTGTCAGGCCCGCAAAGGTGTTAGCAGCAGCAGCAGCAGCAGCAGCAGCAGCAGCAGCAGCAGCAGCAGCAGCAGCAGCAGCAGCAGCAGCAGCAGCAGAGTGGGCTAAACTGATGCGGTACTTCTCCTTCTGATTCCTTAAAGTCTATTGCAGTTAGAGCATGCCTTCCTTATTAGCTTTGTCTTGAGCTGTCGATAGGAGACTATCCTCAGAAGAATTAGTACTCGTACTCTCGAATACCCAAAGCAAACTATGTTTTACATTATATTGTTAAGACCTTGAAAAACAAAATAAAGCTTAGCTTAAACAAATGCAAATGAACTTTACAGTTATAAAAGCTCTAAACTGGCCAGTAAAAGTGTTTGATTAACAATTATGGAAATTTAATGAATTACAGCCGTGTATTTTGCTATCCACGATTTTGGTTGGTATTTAATAAAATTGCTATTATAATACTAAGAGTACTACTGTAAATTATTGTCTAATTTTTGACGCCTTTAAATAAGAACGCCACCCTTATAGAATTAATATTTTAAATTAATTTTATGGCACTTTTTATACATTTTAACAAAGTTTTTTATGCTTCTAAATCCCAAAACTAATTTGCTGCAAATGCTATTTACGAAATATTAACTCAATATTCCCAGCATGACATGCAGTGCAAGGCTCTACCTTTGGAGATTTCTTGACGTGATCTTTCATTGCTTTGGTGTAACACATACTTCCTGCTTTTCTAATTGCCTTCGTCAAATGTTTTCGCATGTTGCTGGTCTTCTTGCAGTAGGTCGTAAAGTCGGTGTTAAGATTTATTTGAAGACCTCAATTCTTGTTTGTAGTAATCCAATAAAGTCAACTGCTAGGAAATTAAAGAGTTCAACTGGTTATGACTTCATTTTCTCCCTCTTAACGAGTACCCTCACCTCTTAAGGTGAAAGCGGAATGACATTCACTAAACGAAGTACTGCATTCAAGCATTTAATTAGGAACTTAGAGGGTAACGAAGTAATCAATTACATATTTTGACAGAGAAAGCAGATTCCTGAAAACCGCCATCATGGTCTCCTTTGAAACCGTACAACAAAATGAATATGTATAAATAGCATTTCCCTTGCACTCTACACTGACTTTGTTCAAAATCTTCTAGAATTTAAGATGGAGTTTTGGTAAAGACAGATTATTTTAGATATTCCTAAACTGACCTACAAAATCTCTGTAAATAAGCTGCTCCTATATCCCATACACCAAGTAAGCACAAGGTGTTAAATACTTGCAGTCATTGCAAAAGCATATTCCTATGTATAAACTTATCTTTCTACTACAATGTAAGACTAGGAAACACAAATATGTGAATTTAAATTGTCATATGGTAGTTATTATCCTGTTAAAGGTTACTCAACTTTCCTATTAAATACCTTGCAGTAACTTGTAATTACTTAATGTTAATAACGATGAGAAATAATTGCCACTTAAAACACGCCAACTTTGGTAGCCTAGATGGCAGCGTTCTGTCTCACGTTCTAAAGGTCCCGAGTGCGATAAGGGCTTTTACAGGGGTTTTCCCTTATCCTGAAAGACGAATGTCGGCTACCTCTGAGCTCCATGAACCCTGGGCACGCTTGAACATTATTTCACCCATTCCATTCATCATCCAATATGACTTAACGTTGGAGGACGTAAAAAAAAAAAAAAAAAAAAAAAAAAAAAAAAAAAAAAAAAACTTAAAACACGGAATACTATGTCTTATTGCAAGTGGAGAAATGTTGGATCTTTACTGTGTAGAGGCGAGGAGAGTATTTTGGAATATCAAGATTTCGGCTCTGTTTGCTGCTGCTATCATGTGGGAGTGCAGGATGCACTTCAGTAAGAGTGGACAGTATATTGCTATGCATTTCACTCGCTGTAGAATAAAGTGTGTTTTCTGATATTCTGGAGTATTTACACGCAAATTTTCAAAAATTTTAGCGGACTAGCTTAAGTTTAAGGTAAACTAAAATATTTTTTGTAGTTATTTTTAGCTGGCAATGTTTTCTCCATTACTTTAAAGGTTCATTGTCCAAGATGCTTTGTCGGGTATTATGGAATAGCAGGTATTTCTTAACAATAAATAACCCATGGCGCAACAGCCGGCCTCTCGCCCACTTGCGCACGGCAGAGGTGGACGATCATCCAACGGATACGGGGAGGAGATGTGGTCAGCATCTCGGCATCCCCCAGCCGGAATATTGGTTTCCGTGACTAGGGCCGCTTACCTAGCGTAAGCTCCTCACTTTCCTCGCGATGCTGAGTGGGCACCAGTCCTATACCTGAGACCTAAAATCCCCACCCGGGAATCGAACCCGGGGCGCTTTCCGTGGCCAGGGACCAAGGCATGCTGCCTTTAGCCCGCCACGCCGCGGCGCACGACAAGTATTTCTTAATACCCGACGTAAAAGTTAATGTTCCATATAAGCGTACAAAATATACTGAATGGAAATGAGGTTAAAAATCGGTGTTGAGTATATTAGTGGCTAAACAACTATTATTAGTTATATAAACAGGAATATAGCGTAATTTAATTCCAAAGCATCTTTTTCAAAAAGCTAAATTAATTGAAATGCAAAACAAACAAAATTAAAAGAAATATTTCTTCGGTTGTTCTAGTGTTTGTCTACGGCCTAGGCCTATAAAATTTTTATAGATGTTTTGTCTATTTAAAACCAATCATGTTTCATGTTTTATGATACAAATCAATGTTTCAATGTTTTAAACCACCTATTCCATAATACCCGACTGTTTCATATTAACCTCCACTTGTAACATGTTAGTAAATGTATGCAGTATGTAGTAATTTTTATAACAACAAAATGAACAGCAGCATTTTACAAGTGATAGTCATCACAGTTATAGTATGTAGTCATGATGATTTGGTCATTTTTATTTAACAATCAGCTGTCATTTTTAGAAATGTAAGTGGTATTCTATAATACCCTCCTCCTGTCATTTAATGTATTTCACTTACAACATAAAATAAAAAATAGAAAGTAAACTGAGTGTGGTAAATATAAAGTTTGCTATATGTCGATCTTGTACATTAATTATTATTGCGTGCTCCTGATAATAAAATGTCCATTATTAGTTGTATATATAAGGATGTTAATTCGTCAGAAATTGCCTTTTAAAGTAGAGACGCCACAACATTTAAATAAAACTCCGTCATATGTATTAAAGCTTGTTAAGCCATGGTCTTGTGATCGAGAGTTCTGCTGTTGAAATCCCGGTAGGAGCGTCTTCCCTGCTTTTCTGTTATTTCAGTTTTCAGGATGAGACTTCCGGAAAGCACCATTAGCTTAGGGCTGAAATCCTTATTTTCCAAATTCTCTTTCTAAACTATTTTCTTTGTGGTGGACAACACGGCGCTGGTGCGGGTTTTCTGCGGGATCTCCGGTTTCCCCCGCCATCTCATTCCACCGGTGCTCCATCTTAATCTCATGTATTATCAGTTTCATCGCCTGTGGTGCCGTATGTAGTAAAAGCGGGCGTTAAACACTACACATTTCAATTCAAACTATTTTATCATCTATAAAACACCATCTTGATGGAATATGAAATATTGAACTGGTTTTAAACACTACTCAAAATACATAACGAATGATACCAATTGCATAATTACACTGCCCTGTGAAATAAATTTTTTGTTCGCTGGTTTGCTATCGTAAAGATGACATTAACTTGCTTTGTTGTGCAAAATGGAATGCTGCTTTCCATTTTAACTCTATCACGTATGGTTTTCCCTCAAATTACATAATAATTTTGAAAATACTGCAATTACATAGTGTCCAATAAGCAAAAGCCATCGAATTTCATAAAAATGGTACATGTTATTTCGAAATCAGTACGCTTGCTTCCATATAAGCAGCCTATTTTCTTCAAAACTGGGAAAAAGTCACAGGGCAGCGTTATCAGTCTAAAATAAAATAAAAATATAATTGTTTTTTTCGTGACGGAGTGGCACACATTATGAAATAACCGAAAGTTAAGATTTTTTTTTTTTTTTTGTCCAATTTCAGACGAAGAGTTACTGTCCAAACAGTTTGTTCACAGTTTGACATGAAGGAACTATGTGATGGACAGCCCTGTAAGGAGTATTACGACAGGAGTTTCCACAAACAAAAATATCGGTACCAATTTAACGGTGTCATCTCAGAAACAAGAGGAAAGTGGGCCATGAGTCCATCTGGTTGTGCAATCTCGCCAGGTACGATATGCGGAGATGTTCGCTTCATCTCTGCTACCTGACATATGGATTGCCCTCCGTGTTCTTTCCCATGCTCGCCACATCAAGATTCACAGAAAAGACAAAAATCTCTAACATGCACTCACATCTTCCGTTTCCGCCGGCAATAATTTCTTTTTGAAACATAATACACTTTCTTTGCTACGCTTATTCGTATCCGGCACAATTCAAAACCGCTCAGATGTGAAGAAATATACATCGGAGTAAAGAATCTGGCAAGTTTCCTTAACTTACGCGAGATAATTGGTCGAGAGATGTAGGTATCTGATTATGGGATTGTTGCGCATGCGCTTTGCTATTACTCAGCTATGAAAATACTTCCCATGAATACGTAAGCGTATGACAGTCGCTGAAAAGAATGTAATTATTCTGATAAGATCTCATGCTCAAGAGAAGGGATCATTTATGCTTATATAAGGTCATAAAATGCCGTATCAGATTTCGCCAATCATATCTACAACTTCTGTGGTTTTTTTCCGTTCTCGCTTGTTAACCTTTAGGGAGAATATATGCAGCAAAATTAACAAAACTTAGGTTCCAACGTTAGAAATAAGCATTTCATCCGACTTTCCTCCCACATAATCTTTTATCTCGTGTTAACATGTTATCTAAGAAGTTTAGAGCAGCAAAGACATATGTCTTAATATACTTTCTTCTCATTTTGTACCCAACTTTCTGTACTACGCAGATATAGTAAATAGGAAAAATATCGTATTCCAGCCATAAATATAATGACGAGGTTTAACCGAAAATAACGCGAACGCAGTTTGCCCCTCAAAGGGAACCCACCCTACCGCCCACTAATGACCGCCCACTAATCTCCACACTTCAGAAATGGAACACTGACTTTGAGGACCCATAGTATTTTCTCGAAGTGACAGTCGCATTTCTACTCCACTCAGTTGCCTAAGTTCCAACTTCCAGTTGATCTTTTCATTACGTTCAGATATTCGTTGTGCGTCACGATGTGGAGACCGTGGGAAGGAAATGCAGTGGTAAATGCAAATGAAGTAGTAGATTACTTTCAGTCAAGTGAAAATAATCAAAGTGATGACAATAGTATGAATAACTGCGACGAGTTACGTTACTGGAAAAGCCTCACAAAAAAAAGTTATAACGGGAACTGTTTCTAAGCAAATTCAAGCGCTTGTTTTGAACACATATAGGTATGTGCTGAAAAATAACCTTAGTAAGGCATCGTGCAATGAGCCTGATGATAAATTCTGGGTATTCACAGAAATACAGTAAGAAATATTGTGACGAAAGGAATACCGAAGACGCTGATCAAGTGCGAAAACAAAAGGAAACGTTCTATTCTATAATGTCAAAACAAAGGAAGTTTTGCAGCAATGTACATAAGATAATTAATTTAGACGACAGCTCGTACGATATCCATGACGTATCGAGAAAGTTGGCAACCTTGCAGAAAGGTCTGGAAGAAGGAGGGCCAGTGTTGTAAAACGATTATAAGGGTTCATCAAAGGCAGTGGCCGATGTGCACATGAGTTAACTAAACAGACACTACTGTTGTGTGTGTTGGGGTGGAGGTGGGACGATGGGGAGAGAACAGTATAAATCAGAAACGGTAGTTGCTTGAAACTCGATATTTGCGATACCTAGATTCGCATGATACTTGCATGGTACCCACATCGAAGGATACTTCAGAACATTCACTCTGTACGATCTGCGTTCAGGTTATAACAAGTCCTATTTTTTTCAGTACTGGGACCAGATATTAATTTCTGTTTTTGTTTTCTCTCTCTCTCTAAACACACGTGGACTCTTTGTGAATGCGTGACAGAGATGTCAGACTCTACAGTGTATCTCTAGTAGCAGCGACGAGAGTAAGGACTGTTTTTGACACTTAAAATGGCGACGTTTTCATTACAAGAACAGCGTCTAATCATTCGTTTTCTCCATTTTCGTGGTGTAACATCTATTGAAATTCATCGTCAGTTGAGTGAGCATGTGGTGATGGTACCATGGATGGGTCTAATGAGCGTTCCTGGGTGCGACAGTTCAATGAAGACAAAACATCGTGTGACAACAAACGAAGACAGTTTCAGACATCGCCTCCAAAATTGACATTTCCATGGTATCTGTGCACACAATCCTTCATGATGATTTGAAAATGCTCAATCGGCGATCCTCCAAAATATTCTCCACTCGCTAGGTCATGTCGTCAGACCGGCTGGTGCGAGGCTGTGACTGTCTTGGTTTGTTACACGATGTTCTGTCTTCATTGAACTGTCGCACCCAGAAACGCACATCACACATCCATGGTACCATCACCACATGTCTCACTCAACTGGCGATGAATTTCAATAGGTGTCACACCACGAAAATGGAGAAAACGAATGATTACACGCTGTTCTTGCAATAAAAACGTCGCCATTTTAAGTATCAAAACAGTCCTAACTCTCGTCGCTGCCACTAGAGTTCTATGCACCGTACAGTGCTGCTATCTGTCACGCATTCATAAAGAGGCCACGTGTATTTAAAAAAAAAAAAAGAAAAGGAATTTCTATGTTGTCCCAGTCCTGAAAAAATATGAGGTGTTATAACTTGAACGCACCTCATACGTTTTCGACATTTCAGTGTTGATTTTGAAATTTTTAGTTTATTTTAAAATTACAAAATAGTATTGCCGTAAGTAGAACATTGCAAAACCCGAAACATTGCAACATTATATAATAAAATAATCGTGTGTCAGTTCAGTTCCAGTAAAGTTCCCTAGAAGAAATCTGTGCATATCTCAGGACGATTTGACACCTCCTCTTTCTAGTGCACTGCATTACTGGAAAACAAGTTCAAAAAAAAAAAAACTCTGATTTCTTAAGTAAATTGCATGTTAAACCATCTTCATTCTAATTGACTTTTATAACACAAGAACGTCATAAGACATGAAACTTCCCTGCATTGGAAATGTGGAACAGGATTATTTAGATTATTTAGAAAAAAAAGGAGCATGCTTTCTGAAAGTTTTAAAGCACCCATTTAAAGTCTTAAAGCAGTGCTACTGGCGAGCAGAAAAATCCAAATCACTTCAACAAATATTCACGTTATCATAAGTACATTTACTTAAAAGGTTTGATAGCTGTGGAACCAATATGTTTCCTTATTGGCAAGAAATGGACCACTCTTATCTATATTTTATTGCAGCAGACCGTGTTCTTGTGAACTGCAAGGATACCTCAATAACCATAAAACTGAAAGTTGTTCTTTCCACTGAAATGCAGAATGTTTTGCTGTCTGTCATGGCTTGCTTGATATAAATGGTTTTCCTTTTCTTTCCTTAACCATCGCCACATCACATTGTTGTGCTACAAGCAGGGATTTGTGTCTTATCTATAGTTTAAATTTCCCAAAATTCGCTCCCACCTTTCAGGGGTAACCAGTAAATCATCAAACTAAGAGAGCTGCTTATGCGAAACTCCTAAATCACGCTACCTTAGTTGTAAACCACTCTTTTCTTTCTCTATTCTGTTCATTGTTTATAATGATGATGATAAAAATATAATAATCAAGTTAATATTATTTATTTGGTTTCACATATTGTTTCAGCATTGGCATTTGTGTTGTTCGTTTAGGAGTTGGCAGCACTGCAAGCTTCTGTGTACCTATGAGCATGCTCTGTTCCCAAAATAATGTTGCAATATTACCAAACTGAAGATATTTTGTCATGTCTCTGAAGATAGAGTATTAAGCCCTCCTACGAATAATAATGTATGGAACAGGTGTGAGAAGGGTGGTAATGCACACAGAGATCTGTGTTACGTACAGTTTTTCTATACTGTTTTTGTTGTGGCTGTAGCTTCCACTACGAAATCTGCTGGATGATGCCAAGCACATAAACTGTCACCGAGGACAACCAGGAGGGGAAGAGTCAGAATCATGGCACGCGTGAGTAATTTGCATGTGAACCAACGGCCGCTACTTGTTGTCACCCGGGGTCCCTTGACCTACATGCTGACAACTGTCACAATGCTCTTTACCGTTAGAGCAAGTGCTTTTCAAAATCCCTTCTTGTGGGTGAAAGTGATGGCTCGGATTTTAACGCGGTCGTGTGATGGCGGTGAAACTTGGCAACCTGTGGCCATCTAACGATTACAAAAACTAAAATGTTGGAGAAGGCATTTTTACGAGTACCAACAACAACGAAAGAGTTGCGTAACACTCTTAGTGTACGCGTTTAATATATGGTCCAAGCAAGTGGTAGTTATTACTCTTTAAGAAATGCTTATATTTTAACATAAGAGGAAAATATTTAGGGATGGGTTCCTCTCGTTATTCGATTCTCGATACCGAAACTTATTTTTCTACCCGACACCTTGATACCCGATAGAATCATTTTACTTCTCTTTTCAATACAAAATGTACTTTTGAGAGAAATGTTCAATTTTTTCTTCTTTTTTGTAATTTTAAGTCCTCCAACGTTAAGTCATATCGGACGGCGAATGAGATGGTTGAAATGAAGTTCAAATGTGTCCAGGGTCCATGGAGCTTAGAGCTACCCGAAATTCGTCTTTAAGGATCAGGAAAAACCCCGGATAAACCTTATTCAGGTAGCTCACCCTGACCGAGATTCGAACTCGGGACCTCTTGAACGTGATGCAGACAAGCTACCATCTATGCTACCAAGGCGGGCTCAAAATTAAATAGGTAGGTATACATATTTAATGATACGAAGCTTAAAACCATCAGTATACTTATTTTTAAATTGTACATTACATATTTGAAAGCAAAACAGTCCACTTTTATAAGTTTTAGTTTTTGTTAAAATATTCTAGCATTTTCACTCTTTGGGGATCGAGTTTTCTTCTTTTTCGGTCACATAGGTGTCCTGCTATGTTAAATAGTCTCGAGAGATAACTGTTGCAAGTGGAATATACCTTTGGCTGCTACTTTGTGTTTTGCTTTTCTTCTGGAAATTTTAAATTGTCTTCCAGTAATCCAGTGCTTCAGAAAGAGGAGGTCACAAATCGTCGGTGAGACGTTATTACTACTTGGGAACTGATAACTAGCAATAAATTTGGCACACGGTTATTGTTTTGCAAAATGTTACTGTGTAGGTATCTAACTATTGGTTTAAATTCAATTAAATGAATTGATTTGGGTTGGAAAGAATATTTTGGAGCACAAAATTTAGAATGGAAATGATTCAAAACTTGTATCAACTTCATAAACCTTTTAAGGTTTCAAAGAATGAAAAAAAAATTAAGTAAAATTTCTGGCGATGTTATAATACTTTGTGATCTTAAAATAAAATAAATATTGCGAGTTACTACCAAGGTATCGAAAACGTAACGGGAAAATTTCCTGAATTATCAGTCGATGTCGATACCGTACAAGTATTGCGAGTTTCGAGGTATCGCAAGTATCGAGAACTCATTCATAATATTTTTTTATACAAATAGGATTTTTAATTTTTTTTTTTTAGAATAAAAAGCAATGCTAAGATTTAGATCTCATTGATCCAAATCAACCTAAAATTAATTCCATTGTTTATTGTTAAAAGCTTCCCTTTCTCAAATTTATACTTCTAAATCCGATGCCAATTGAAATCCTAAACTGCAATTTTGTAAATGCAATTCTTACATTTAAAACTAGTGCTGAATGTTATAGATTAATTTTTTTCAATAAATCATTTTATCTGTAATAAAAGGGCATATGGAATTTCGCTAGGGTTTTAAGCGAAATCGTTTAATTAGTGGAGTTTTGTATTATTATAACTAATTTTTCAGTTCTTATGTATTAGAAAGTGGCAAATTTCTGCTTTATACAAACCTTTTGGGTGACATGTACCAGATATTTAATCATCTTTATTTTTAGCTGTTAAAAACTTCTTTTATACCTAATATAGTACAATGTCGATTCAACTTTCTCTCCTTCTAAAATGTTATAAAGCATTAAATATTGTGTTAGAGAATTTATATTTTCTTTCACGTCTATATGAGTGTATGTATGTATTTATTAACTGCAATTGGGTACTACCCGGTGGCAGAGTTAAGAATACAGATCAAATTACATATACTAGATTTACAACAATAATACAGTAAACAATACAAACATGATATTATTTTACTTTAGTCACTTAAAACTTATCTAATTACTTCTCTATTTACAGATTATATACCATTATAATTCAAAAGTTAAACTATAAACCATTTAGATTTTTTCTAAATTTCTTCAACGACAGGGGACAGCCCTGAAAGACTGCTACAGGCAATTCATTCCATTCTTCAATGGTTCTATTAACAAAAGGAAATTTTCCTACGTCGGTTCTGTATCTTCTACCCTTAATTTTATACCTATGATCGTTTCGTCCATAATAACCCGGATTATCTAACCTTACACTAACGTCCACCCATGCCTTTACACCAGCATTAGCTTTGAATAACGCTACCAACCTATGTTTTTTACGCCTAATTCTTAATTCCTCCCATTTAGTCTCATCTCCTTTTATAGGCCCAAAATACTTGCCTCTTTTTATGAATTTTATTGCCCTCTTCTGTATTTCTTCTAATGGATCGATTTGGTTAGCTCTATACGGGTCCCAGCATGCTACTCCATATTCCATAACCGGTCGCACTAAGGCCTTGTAGGCAATTTCCCTGGATCTAGCGCTCCCCTTTTTCAATATTCTCATTACGAAATGTAATGCCTTCCACGCATTCCTAGTTGTGGAATTTACTTGTTCGTCCCATCCAGCATTACTTGCCAGGTACACTCCCAAGTATTTGCAGCTGTCCACCTGTGGAATTTGCACCCCTCCCATGTGATAGTTAACAATAATTTTGCCCTTAGTTCTACTAAAAACAATCGACTTACTTTTCTTGGCATTAATTGACATTTTGTTAGCCGCAGCCCAATTACAAATTTCATTTAAATCATCCTGAAGAGCGGTTTCATGCACTGTATTCCGAATTTTATTATAAATGATACAATCGTCTGCAAACAACCTTATCTGGCAGTTAATATTAACAGCAATGTCATTAACAAAAATGAGAAACAGTAAAGACCCTAGTACTGAGCCTTGTGGCACACCCGAACTAACAGTTCCACTATCAGACAGCTCTTTACCTACTTTAACTTTTTGCGTTCTCCCTTTAAAAAAATGTTTAACCCATAATACTACGCGTTTGTCAATTCCTGTATTAGCTAGCTTACAAATAAGTAAACTATGTGGCACTACATCAAAAGCTTTAGAAAAGTCAATTACCACTGCATCAGTTCTTCCCCCTGCATCTACCTCATCTGCCAAATCTTGAAATAATGAAGTAATTTGACTTTCGCACGAATACCCAGGTCTAAATCCATGTTGCGCTTCATCCTGCATTCTAGTTTTTCAATTCGATTATTACAACGTACACTTACATAAAAGGCATAATCTATTGGATCCTAAACTCTTAAACCAACATTTCACCTGAAAGTCCAATGTTTAGATTTTCTGAAACTCGAAAAGGAACTTCTAGAAGTATTGTGTGTGTATTAAACAGCAGAAATCAAGAATGGAGACGCAATTAAATTCCAACCTGGTATTTATATTGAACATCCTCTAAGAATGTAATAGGAATATTTCAAAAACAATTAAAGAAACGTGCGCTCTTATGGGTAGATATGCTTCATTCTAAATGAACTTTTTTTATTATTTGTATGCCACAAGAGATACATTTACTGCATAGAAATGCAGATCTAGTAAAAGCATTTTATTACGAAATACATGGAGAGCCATTATTTTTGATGTATTGTTTTGATGGTCTAAATTTTCCAGCAATTATATCTGCCTCAAATTGACAGTCATTTCGCTTGTCTCTTATTCCCGTTCTAACAAGAGAATAGAACTTTAAACACACATAGTGACCAACTAGCTATTAAAAAGTTTGACATAGCTTAAACCTTTTGCATTCCCCTTTTTCCATTGTAACTAAAAACAATAATAAAATATAAGTTGTGTAAGAGTCTACCTGGATTAACATAAAATAGATAGAACAACGACAGTTTGTAACAAGAACAGAACTAAATGAGCGTAAAACAGGTTTTTGTTCAACAGTTGAAATTCAAAGCAGCTCCGCAGTTTTGGAACATTTGCCGACATGTGACAGAACAGTTGAGGACCACGCGAGCCTTGCTATCGATAGCAAACAAATTACCCAATCTCCTCGGTCTCGCACCGCGGAGGAAGTGCGCAGTGAATCGGAAAGCCATTTACCGCAGGAAGTGTAATTATGTGTGGGATATGGAGCATAACGAGCCATTACGTAACCGATTTACCTTGATTTGTTACCGGGCGTTTTTCATTGCCTCCAGAGTGGCTATTGCCCAAAGGATTCTGGAAAGCGCTCGTGTTCCGCACCGTTTGCAGCTATTCCAACGGGTTACCCCTGCGATTCCCTTTGTATGTGATCTCTTTATGTGTAAGGAATGTTTAAAAATGCGTGAGTAAGGCTGAATAGATCTGAGAAGTTAGGGGAATCCTATATTAATCTTTTTATAGCTAAATAGTAATACTTTGGGACATTTATAAAATGAAATATCAGCAAGAATGGCGATAGTATCACTTCTTTATTGTTAGGTAGTATTATCATCATTGTCGATGAGCTCAGAAATCCATTGAGAAACAAAATTCTGAATTGAGGTGATAGTGCTGGTTAACCTGTGTTGTATAAGTGAAACAAATTTTGAATTTACACTAATATTCACAATTTAAGAACTGTATTCATTAGGTTAATTATACTTTCTTTAACTGCCCTCTTATACCACTACAAAAACCTAGTCCCATACGCAATTTTATCCATTATCTAAGTGAAAATTGACGTATACCGTTAATATATTATATATAGTATAATATATAGTACGTATAATATATAGTATATTATACAGTGTATATAGTATATATAATTGTACATTGCTAATATCGTATTTTTTCTCGTTTTTCAGACAACTAAAGAAAATTTGAACATCGACTAAGTCCTCTACGAGGTAGTATATAGTCAAAGATGTTATAATGTCTTTGACACTATATTGGAGTAGTCGTTCCCGAAGTAAAACATGCCTTTGTCTCGTAAATTTTAACTTTATTCTTCTGCTTGACCTATTAAAGTGACTCAGGTAGAGATAATTCGACTCTTTGCACAGATTATTCATGTCTAACAATAAAAGGCCTCCTTTTCAGTAACAAAAGTATTCGTAAAGATGTGTTTTTTCTTAAGATGACGGATAAGAGTATATGGATAATTTGTGTGCTGGACCAAACGCATGTAGATTTAACTTTAATGGTGTTAACTCATTGTAGATAGTGTCATTTTCCTACTTTATCCTTGCACATCATTCAATTTCTCTTGAGCCACGAAACATAAAGTTTAGAAAACGGCATGTGTGTGAGTGTTTGTGTGTGATATTCAAAGAAAGAGAGGGATATAACATAATAATCAAAAACGAAAAATAAGCTAAAATTAGTATTGGAATCCATCCACTTCAAGACAGCGATTTATAAGAAATTTCTCCTTTTAAAGTGGACATTTCGTAACTTATCAAAAGCCTCTTAACAGTTGATTCAACCATAACATGTTATGTTAAACTTTTTTGTGGATGGTCTAGAATGTATTCTTCATTCTGATTAAATTTTACGTAAACAAGCCGTAACGAATGGGAAAAACTGAACTTCTGAATGGCATATACTAAACTTATAAAAACACACATCTTCGTCACTTAATAAAATTTTATTTTTTCTTTCTTTATGTGTCGAGTGTATCAGCAAAATATTTCATTTTGTATCATTACGTTTACCAAAACACAATACGTCATCTAACGTAAGAAGCTTGAATGTTTTCAATTTTTTTTTTATTTACAACAGCTTATTTCTATGACCAAGAGGAATAATTTATTTCTGCATGGTGACTTTTAAATTTATTCGTTCGTGATTCTGTTAAACATCTGAACGCCGTTTCCGCATGTTGTGTGTAACTGGTTACCTACTGCGTAATTGCAAATCATTTCTAGGCAAATATTTATCGTAAACCAAGGATAAGTAATATATTTTAATTATGTAATTATGAAGTATACCTGGGAATTTTAAATAATTAAACAAAAACGTATTACTGGATCGCATCCGACTTTTAACACTATCTTTAATGAGTAGAAAACAGTATTAAAATGCACTAAAATGATGTTTAGCAAAACTTTCTTTTTGTGTGTTCATCCATTGGTCCGTCTATGGCCTTATGTATGTGAAAAGTATAACACAAACAGGAAGTACATGAACAATTCGTCGTTATGTATTTATTTTTGGCTTTATAAAATTTTGATTAAAATAACAACTGACTGAGAAATTCTCATGGCAAGTAAAATTCACATCTTGAACTTTCTAGCAATATTGTGAACTTCTCTTCGTTCTGAATTAAGATGTTGGAGTCAAAAAAGTTTGCTAATAGAAAAAAATGTGGATGTTATTAAGCAAGTAGTTTATATTAAGTAAAGCGTGTCTGTCAGGTTTAGCATTTGTTTGAACTTTCAAATATCTACTTATACTTATTAGATGCAGTAAATAGCTATTCAGTTTTATAGTGGTTATAAAGCAACATCGACAGTCAAAGCTATTAAATAGCTATCAATATATTTTAAAATATCTTGCTTATTTTAGTGCATGGCAAAATGCGTAAATGTGTAATGAAAGATAACTCGCAATTAGAAAGTACATAGAAGAATAAATGTTTGTAAGAATGCTTTATCCAAGAGTGTGCAGAAAATCACACGAATTCGACACAAAAAAAAATCATTTTTAGTATTTAGAGATTAGCATTTTTAGCATTTTAAAACCAGAAATTCAGCTTAATGTATACATTTGCAATTTTGTAACCACTCAATGGAAGCACATTTTGATAGACAGTTGTTATATTTGGAATTTTAGCTTTCTTGACGGCGTGAATATTTGAGATTCTCTCGGGCTTCAAGCCAGGTGTAGATGACATGAGGTATGTGCCAAAGTTAGATGAATAATGTATGTTTCCAAAACGTTGGTACATCACCACATCTACACCTGGCTTGAAGCCCCAAAGAACCTGGAATATAGTTGTTATATTTGTTAATGTATATAATATAAAATTTAGATCGAATTTTAAATTGTATTAGTGAAATAAAAATGAAGTGTGAATGTATTTTAAAACGATGTACAACAATGCAAAGTAGAAAAAATAGGAGCAGATATAAACGTAGTACCAAAAGAACTGTTTATTCCGATGCAAACCAAGACGAAAAAAGTAATTGAGGTACTTGAATCAGTCACATTATTGAATGACATTTTTAATCATACCTCAAACATTTGTTGAGATATTCGTGCATTATTGTCAATTACAATTGAATTGTACTTACGTAACGTTCTTCAACGCGGATTATTTGACATGGTCCCAGATATATTTCAGATGTGATTGGAAAACCCACAATATTTGAGCTTAACACCTGTAAGTGTTTACAATCTTCATTTTATTTTTTCTGAGTAATATATACCAGTTGTGATTGGAACTACTTGTTCATATCTCTTAAAAATGACAATGAATCTCACAATACAGTCCTTCTTTTATTTTAAATGACGTTTTGAAATTATTTGTTTAATGCTTTCTCGGTTAGGAATGATGGGTTTAAGTTCAGCAACTTTTTGAAAGAATAGTGTTGAACTTTCCGTACATGTTCCGTCCCAGAAATTATTCATAATGCTCTCCAGATTTTCATTTGAAAAGCTCGCCATGAATTTCAGTACATCTGACACATAAGTTAATTTTAGTTTAACTTGCACATTTTAGGTCATTTTTGTATTTTATTTTATTTTAATATGTGGCCTCACGTCATGAAAAATGAAAATTACTATTTCGTGCCATGTTGCATTTACCATATTCATCATTTCTCCCTCAAACTACTTCTGTGACATAGGAGTAGCATACAATCCTCTTGTTCCCGAGACAAAAATGGCTATTTAGGTTGTTAACAAGGCTATCAATTACAGGATCAAATCAGTGCCGCCGGTGTGCCGGAATGTCGTCCCACAGGAGTTATTTTACATGTTAATAAAGCTACTGACAGGGCTGTCGTTTTTAAGCAAAATTGAAAGTCATTGGTCATACCTAGCCGAGACATCCAGACCAAGCTCCTAAGGTAACGGGTTCAAATCCAGAGAGGGACCATGGGTTTTTTGAGCATAGAAACACGTAACATGGCTTCCTTCGCAAGGAAAGTAAAGTAGATGGTCCCATGTCGTAGATTTATGGCGCATAACCTTCAGCAGTCTTTCTGAACGTCAAAGATTTTTCATTAACTAAAGTTCCATTTTATTTCATCGCACTGAATGCTGTAACAGGAATCCTACTCTAAAAAGCACGAGAACTCGTGATTCACTTTGCTTTATTTCAGATCTAGATCTAGAGAAGTAGTAAGTCACCACAGTAATCAGTCACTTCGCTGTAATTTCACCCAGTTACAAGAAGAAGGTACATAAACAAGCTACCGAGGCAATACGATCTCGTAAATCGGCGTGTTGTGTGCTTAATTAAATACATCCCACAAGGCTGGATTGCGCCGTGCCACGCCTGAGTATTTATGTTCTGTGTTGTGACACTGACAGAACAAAGTACAATAAAACCTGTAATGTAAACGTTAAATCTGAAACCACTATCCAGTTCTTGGAAATGTGGGTGTGAAACATCATCCAACAAGATTATGACCAAAAGTTATTCAGAGCACATCAAGGAAGACTCGATTACTGCACTGTCTGACTAAAATAATAAGACTCGTTTTGCATTAAACATAACACTCTCCTGCAACACTTACCCGATTTTGTGCTACTTATAACTCTGGAAGCAAACACGCTGATTTCAAAAAAGGATAAGAGCTTTCGTGTAACACCTGCCATTTTTATGGAATTTTATACTTTTATACATCGGGCACTATAAATAATTGTACTATTTTCAAAATTTATTTTGTGATTTGTGAGATAACCTTGCATAATGGAAAAAAGATGGATAGCACCTTTCAATTTAGCCTATCAAAGATAGTAAATATGACCTCTCAGACTACAAATTTCGCATTCTGTATTTATTTTATACTAATGCACGAGTTTTAAAGTAAAAGCAGTATATTTTTAAAATTTACTAAAACTTTTCGAGATGGAAAATATGGAAAACCCTATTCAATTTAGCACATCAAAGATATTCAATATCACCATTCAACTCACAAACAGGCGAACAAAAATTTATTTCTTCAGTGTAATTTTTGATAAATTTCTACCCTGTTTTCATCCTTCTGCTTCCCATATTCCAACTTCGCACACACTATCTTTCTTAATCTTTGATTGACTCTTATTGGCGTAAGAATATTCAGCACTTACAACAAAATAAAAAAAACATCTGAACTCATTTTAACAATGCAAGGAGCAAATCTCACATACATAGACCTAGCTATTGCTATTACCAATGCCCCCAGAAGGAAGAGATGAGAGAAATCCCACAGGAAGCTACATGTCACAGTCGGACCAGGGAGACACTCGGAAGTCCCTAAATAATTCCATATTTGTAGACCCATTCCACTGCTGGAGCTACCGAAAGGACATTGAACGACGAATCGACTATTACCGGCGTTACCCTTAGTTTATATGGCGATGTATGTGTGCAATATCACTGGCTGCTTAGCCTTGTAACTCTCTGCGGATGAAAAATATAGTTCGCATATCATTTTAAAGACTTTATACTTAATGAAAAATATATACACCGCTTCATATCATTTAAACATGAAACAGTCAAACAACAATTAATTGCATTTATGCAGTTTAAAACTAGAAGGAAGTGGAAGAATCAGTTTTACAACATGGCTGCTTCCGTGAAATATGAAACATCAAAGAGAGAAACCTTTGATAAGTGGTGAAAAAGATATTATATTGAACGTGTTTTGCACGTTGTGTGAAAAATACCCGACTTTAGCATTAGAGGTAGTTGTTAACTTGTCAGCAGAATTAACTGGTGTTTCAACGTTAAGTATCAATGTCTCTCCAACTATAGTTGTGAAAATGGACCAGCATTTCACTCCAGGAAAACATCGAGAAAGAAGGAAGTCAGTTGTAGAAGGTGAATATGAAGAATCTGTTAAAAGTCGTCGGAAGGAGCGACCAACAATTACAAAAGTGTCTCAAGCAGTAAACAATAATCCTGATTTGCTGAGATTTAGAAAAACGAGCTTCCACGCCATTCTTGGCATCATAGGTTCTGAATTTGTGAACAGAATCAGAAAAAATATAATTGTTGAGTATGCAGTTGTCTATTGTTACAGCGCAGGAATTATCAAAGGAAAATTTGGAAGTTGAAACCCTTTTAGGAGTTCTCCTCGTCAGATTCCAATTAAGTACGTTAAGTTTTTTTTTTTTTTTTTTTCAGTTGCGTGCCATCATAACTTTCAAGCCACTGCCAAAGTGACCACACGCAGTTATTTAGCACTGTTAATTTGCAGAATGACTCGTGCCCTAGTTTTTAATTTATAAATCAGCTTGGGTTATGTGAAGAAATAAAATATTTGAGTAATTGTTGTAAGCATTCCGCCACTTTTTAATGCACAAAAGGAAAAAATATATTACACAATACACACCCTTTGCATTAAAACTTATTTCAAAAGTGCTCCTGCATAAACTACTCAAATATCGAAAGAGGTAAAACATTGTATAGCAGTTCTTTGACAGCAACACATGTTTACCACGTGTTGGATAAAACAGCACAACTATTCCTTACAATCACAGTTGCTGGCGGAGTAATACATTTTCCCGCTTTGTTTACATTGCACATAAATTAAGCACGGCGCCGGAATAGGACCCAAAAGGAGTGCTCTTTCCTTTGAGCAAGAATTCACACTATTTGCTCGACATCATGCGTCACTAAACCTAGAGCCCGACTCAGTAGCGTGGATGGTAACGCGTCTGCCTCACTCCAAGAGGTACCGAGTTCGAATCTCGGTCAGAGTGAGTTACCTGGATAAGGTTTTTACGGGGTTTTCCCTTATCCTGAAAGACGAATGTCGGGTAACTTCAAGCTGTATGGGCCCTGGGCTCATATAAGCATTATTTCATCCATTGCATTCATCGTCCGATATAACTTAATGATGGCGGAAGTAAATTAAAAAAAAAAAACAACCCTAGAAGTACATCTTAAAGGTGAGAAGGAAATGAAATGAAGGGAAAATGGTAGAAAGGAAATTGTAGTGAGGAACAGCCCATAGTAAGGTTAAATGTGGATTACTCCGGGTTAACTTTGGGTGAGCTTCAAATTGAACTTCAGACCGTACAAACGTTAGCTTCACTCTTTACCCTGGAGTCATCACTCTTGGGTTAAAACTATTCTAAAAATAGTCGATAAAATTATTGCAGACTGTACCATCCAATTGACTTGAGGTAGCAGCTGGATAAAGATGTACACTAAATGATTTAGTCTGTTACCAATTCTGAAAAGAGCCTGAAGATCATTTTATACATTTGGAGCCATTGCTGGTACATGTATCAACTACTCCATATGTGTAAATCAACTTCAGCCTTCTTTCAGGATTAATAACAGACTAATTCATTTAGTGTACATATTAACTCAGTTGCCAGCTCAAGTTAATTGGACAATACCAAAGATTACGAACAAATAAATAATTTTAGGCAAGAATTGAAACCGAGTCCTCTGTATTGAATGCCAAAAGGTTGACCACTGCAACATTGAGACAGTCAATAGAGTATTTTGTGATCGAGTAAAAAGGAATGCATAAGCAACGAGTGTGGACTGATACCTTAAAGATGCTGTTCATGCGAAGGTTAACATAAATGAATCATTAATTATGCAATTTGTACGGTGCTCTCCTCTCCAAAGGGTACCGAACATAAGTTTCTCAAGACGCCTATAGTATCTATTTCGGCTGCCGGCTAGAGTCGTGGGATGGACAGAAGGTATCAATGAAGGTGTTGCTTGGGGTTAACCTTTCTTGCTGACCCGGATTGTTCGGCCGGCGTGACGGATCGCGGCGCGTTTGGTCATTGGATGAGCCGTGACCAATCCTCTCATATCTGCCATAATGCAACCTATGATTGATAGACTGCATGTTGATCTTAAAGGAATAAAGGTGAAGGAAAGAATTGCGAGAAATAAAGGAAACAAAGAGTGAACGAAATGGGTGTTTCTCTTCCACCGACTAGCAAGCATCTTAAAATGTTATTATATCTGATGTTAATGATAATGATAATATAATTGTTCCAGTTTTACATCCTTATTTTTTGTATTTCCCTCTTAGCTAATATCACAGTTAGGACCTTAAACATTGGAATGTATTTCTTTATACCGAAAATAAAATGTACACACCGTTGTACTCTTCCAACCTAACGTTTTACACCTAACATATAAAAAAGAAGATATCAACAGGACTCTCCTTAAATTCTGTGTCATTCTTCGCTGTCTGAGTTAAACCAGTGGTGGCTCAATTAGCTACAGCCACTGTGCATATATTTGAATACTCCTGGCTTCAATCCCGGATGTGGCACTGAAACTTTCTCTGATTTGACCTTTCAACCCTCCTGCTTGGCATGGCCTTGTGTGAAAGAACAATTAGTTATTATTTAATTGATCAATTAATTATCTTTAAGCTAACTGTGAACTGTAAGTAGCCATTTGAGGTATAATTTGATATGTGGTGCTATGGTTTACCTATTGCAAAATGTACGACTCGATTGAATTTAATGTGAATTGGCATACAGCATGGTAGCAATAGACAATAGTTTTAAACTACTACTCAGAAATTGCTGTTTAGGGATAACAACAAGGCAACATTTGAGAAAAGAAAAAAGAATGGGCAAAAATATATGGGAAAAGCATCATTCTAAAAACTGATATGCTTTTATCCACATTTGCATAGGAAAAATTAGCTTGCAATGATCTCCAAAAGTATTAAGTGTATAATAAATACACCACAATTCCATTTAACAAGATCTATTATTTTGTGTAACAAAGCCTTCTTTTATGATTGGGAAATTAGGCAACAGTCAAACGAAAAGAACTTCGAGATTAAACGTTAACAAATATTCAATGAAATACGACCTACCCATCTTTTAATGAGTTTTATGCGAGGGCTGTTCAATAAAGAATGATAAATTTTTTCTGACAGTGTACCTTTACTCATCCTCATAATTTTGATGGTCCTTCTTAAAATAGTCTCCCCTGAATGCAATGCGCTTGTCCCAGTGTTTCTACCAGTCTTCAAAGACATGCTGGAAACAGTTTTTGAGAGATCCTTCAAAATCGCCTCCGCAGCCTTCACCACTGCTTCTGATGATGGATTATGCCTTCCACGAAGATGTTTCTTTAATTCTGGGAATACGAAAAGGTTACATGGGGCTAAACCCTGACTATAGCGAGGGTGAGGGATGCACTTCACGTTGATTTTTGCAAGATATTCAACAACAATATTGGCAATATGCGGCCGCGCATTATCGTGCTGCAGCATCCAGCCTGCTTCATGGAAATGTGGTCTTTTGCGCCTGATATGGACTTGCAATGTTTTCAGGACATCCCTGTAGTATTGTCCAGTTACTGATGTGTGTGCAGGTACAACATGCTGATAAACCATTCCATGAATATCAAAGAATGAGATGACCATAGATTTCCCAGCAGAAGCAACCACTTTGGCTATTTTAGGGGTTGGTGATAGAGATTTCCTCACTGAGATTTGCTGTTTGCTCTCAGGATCAAAATGATGTAGTCGAGTTTCATCAGCAGTGATTACGTTTGATAGAAACTCCGGATCTTCCTCTAACATCAACTTTAACTGCATGTTACCTCCATTGCAGCGGTAGGCTATACTGAACGTGTCTGAACTTGCGTGGTTCTCACAGGCGGCAACCAGGAGTACCAACAATGAAACTACTACGGCGTGTTTGTTTCACATTAAACAGAATATGATGAGGTTGAATCTTAGTGCGAAAAATTATGATCGTAAAAGTTATCATTGTTTATTGAACATCCCTGGTATGATTAGCCTTTCCGAAGTATGTGTTTGTTGGTTTCAATACTGTTAAATGCTGTGCAAACTTGGGGTTCAATTGTTTCTCCCAATGTCAAGAGTAAGGTATGGAATTTTAAGGTCATAACTAGTCGCTTTTAGAACTTTTGACACTTTTAAATGCCTTTTACTAAGAACGGGTCCTCGATAGTTGCGATACCTCGATACTCACGATACTTGCGTGTATTGACATGGAACGATAGTTCAGAAAACTCGCTGGATATTTTCCGATATCTTGGTACTGTTTATGCATTTATTTTATTTTAAAAGTCACAAAATATTAGTGCCACAAGTAGAACATTAATAAGCTCCAGAAATTGACAGAAATGCGATACCTGCACATTAACATTATTCAAGAAAATAATCGTGTATCAAATTCAGGGCCAGTTACAAGTTCCCAAGAATAAATCTCTGCACATCTCAACAACGATTTGTCATCTCCTCTTTCTAGTGCACTTGATTATCGAAAAGCAAATTCAAGTATTCCAGAAGTAAAAAAGCCGTTAAATATTTACGTGCTTCTCCTACAACAGTTTTCTCTGAAGGACAATTTAGCAGAGCAGGACTCATGTGCGGCAGAAGAAGAAGTAGAATTAACCCCGAAAGAGTTAGAATGCTAGTATTTTTGAATAAAAACTTATAAAATTGGACGGTTTTACTTTTAAATGTCTAATGTGTAGTTTAAAAGTAAGAACACTGTTTTAAATTTAGTCTTATTAAACATGTGCACTTATTTAATTTTATTGACGTTCCACAGTTCTCCCACCATTCTACTTTGTATTGAAACTAGAAGTAGAAATGACAGTATCGAGTGTCGAATTATCCTGTAC
The DNA here is from genome assembly GCA_030765055.1 of Mantis religiosa. Taxonomy (NCBI): domain Eukaryota; kingdom Metazoa; phylum Arthropoda; class Insecta; order Mantodea; family Mantidae; genus Mantis; species Mantis religiosa. Next base: position 129,885,148 of record CM060957.1, on the reverse strand, counting down.
GTGGAAAATATGTATTGGTATGGAGCAACAAGTATCGAGAAAAGCTGGTATCGACCCATCCCTGGGAAAAAAAAAAAAAAAAAAAAAAAAACATTTGCAAATGTTGACCTTAAATGAGCTAGACAAATTAGCTGCTTTAGAGTGGTTTGTAAATGGAAAATTAAGAAATGTTGGTAGAAAACATTTTTTAAATGCTTAAGGCAATGAGGATAAAATATTAACCGTATTATTTGGAACATTGAAACTGTAGAAAGTATGAAGATATGATTGTCAGTTGAAGGTGACCAGCACCTTTTGATATTGTATGTACATATATCCTAACCGGAACTTGTCATCAACGCATTATACAAACACCGCATCAGCTAGCAAGCTGGTGCAATACTGCTATACCTAGTTGCTGATGAACCGACGTCTTCCGGAACTGGAGCGCGACGTGTGCGCCCGAGCTTGCTTCCGGAGAGAAGACCCCACCCTATCCTCGGAGTGCTAACTCTTGTCCCGATAACGCCACACGCCATAGTGGGTCAGTCCCTTCGATAAGCAGTGCATGTTCTTTTGTAACAACACTTCCTAGTGACGTAAAACCCACCCTGACGACGTGTGATAACGCTTGAGCGAAAGCTGTTTGGCGTAGGCTTTAGCGGTCCCGTGCCATAAATTCGTCTCGCGAGCTGTTTGAAGTATTTGTTGGTCGAGAAAGTTTCCTCAAGCACTAGCTGTCTTGCTCAAATGCATACGTACACTGGGTGGGACAGTTTGTAGACACAAAGATTTGCTCAGGTCACTGATAGGAACCAGTTTCACCAGGGGTGAAAAAATATCTGCATCTTAATTACGAGAAAGGAAGTAATTCATCACAACCCACATTCTCTTTCCCATCCTGAAAGACTTTTTTTTTTTCCTTTTCATTTATTTAAATTATGCAATGACATGACTACATGCAAAGATAACAAGCAGAGTTACAAGAAGTGCTCATGAATAACGTTTAAGATAACAGGGCTAATAACAAAACACCGTAAGACTGTTATTGTTAAAAACACACTATCATCATCAATTATACTTAATAGTCACATAACTGACAAAATAAAATCAATGACAATTAATAAAACAAAAATGTATAAATTCTTAAACTGCGAATAAAAATTCACTTTCTCGGTAACTAAACAAAGATTTTACATTATTAAAATTAGACAAAATAAAAGTCGTTAAAATTATATCTCGTCATACGTCACACAGTTAGATAGAAATTGGAATTGATGATACGTTGTTAGAAGAAATTGACAGCAAATAGAGAGGGCCTTCAAATAGAGAGCTCACATGAAGTATATCTTGCCTAAACTCAGCTCTACCTGTTATGCTATTAAGCACTGCCTAATGAGGTCTATTGATACATTTAAATTTGTGTATTATGCATACTTTAACTCTATCATGAAATATGGAATACTGTCTCCAGGCATTGTTGCGGCGGGTGAGGCGAGGGTGTGCGAAAGAAACAAATAGTGCACCGCAGAGATAACAGCTTGCCGAAACAGAGATACATGTCTGGAAGTTTCTTCATTTCTGCTGCGGTCTTGATTATTACAGAGAGTTCCGCTAATTTATAGAAACAGTGACTGGAGATATAAAAGTGCCACTGCTGTCAACTCAGTGGTTCAGTTGTTAATGGAGTTGTGAGTTGAAAGTGCAGAACTGTTAATTGTGCACCGAGTGATTTTGTCTGTTTGTTTATGTGTGGCGAAGCAACCAAAGATTACTGTGTGTATGACACGCCACTTTTAAAACCTGTAAGAGGTGCACAAACTGTCTTTCTACGGAAATAAAGAGCACTTTGGATTTCTGCAAACTAGACTTTTAGTTCTACGAACCCAAAAAGTCAATATTAATTTGGTGAAATTCAGTAGAAAGTAACAAAGAAACAAATCTCGTGCAAAAGGATACACATAGCAGACGCTATGGCGATTCAAAAATAAACGAGGTAGCACAACAAACGTCTTTTTAGTTTCTATACCAAGTATTTACAGTAAGTAGAGAAAGTAATGCATTCTACGCTAAAATTCGATACTAAGATTTCTCCAGAAATATATGTTTTATTGTCCCGTGAACCCAAAGAAGCTTTTCCACAAAAATATCTGTCTGCATTGTCTTTGAACATCATAACTAAAAAAAAGGTTGGTAAAAACAAAAGTTGATATTCAAGTCCCACATCTTACTTGGATACCACTCAAAAGCTTTCAAGGAACTGCCTCCACACGAAACTACCCTTTACATGGCATATTTTTTCAGAAATTTTAATTTTTTATAAAATATACCCTAATGGTTTTCAATAAAATAGCACATTTTAAACAATTTTCAGGACAAATTAAATTTAATGGGAATATTTCTAATTAAGTACGCTCCATTCCAGAAGGCTTTTTATAATCGATAAATCCTAGGATATAGACAAAGTTTATAACATACAACAACGTAGATCGCAAAAATGTAAGTTTGGTGCACTTTTGGTGGAGATAAATATTTATAAAATATTTATAGTTACATTACTTAATACTTTTGTGACAAACTGTACAATAAGGAATGGAATATACTGGTATACTTAAAAAAAGTATTGAATTTAGCAACGTTGTCGTAACTTCGCCCCCTCCCCCACAAAATTTCGTATATTTGTGACCAACTGTTTAAAAACAATTGATAGTGATATAACCAAAAACGTATTCCGTTTAACGTCTTTTCTCTTAATGGAAGACGTGTCTTTCATAAGTGCACAACTCCAGTCAGCTAAGTTTCGAGAAAATAAACAATAACTTTACAAATTCTGAAAATGACGTGCCTATATTTTGATTTTTGTAACACATGAACTTTAGCTTATAGTTGTTTTACTGTTCAGTAATTTCAGTTACCATAGATACTTTGTTATAATACAAGGGGCGTCCAGAAAATAAGTTCTGTTTCAATTTATCTCCGCTGAAGAGCTGCGATGGCAGTTCCTCACATGCGCGGTAGACCCTCTGTATCAAGGAGAAGAAACGTGTGCCATTGTGAGATCGCTGTCAGCCAAGTACGCTTTGTTGTGCTTGTTTACAATGTCGGTGTTGATTGAAAATTCCGCCTCTTATGAAATCAGATCTGTGATTCGTTTTCTGAATGCTAGGAAAGTGAAACCAATTGAAATTTATCGGCAAAATTTGCGACGTCAAAAGGTGTTGTTTCTTCACGACAACGCACGACCACACACTGCAAATGCGACGGAAAGCATCCTACAGAGATTTGGCTGGGACGTATTTGACCACCCCATCCCCCTCGTAGAGCCCTGACCTCGCTCCCAGCGAATTTCATCTGTTTTTGCATCTCAAATCTTTCCTTGGCGGTCAACATTTCAGCAATGACGAAGAGCTGAAAGAAAATGTTTCCAACTGGTTGAAGACACAGGCGGCAAACTTCTATGAAGAAGGTATACAAAAACTTGTGCCTCGCTATGACAAATGCCTGCAAACTTTCGGTAGTTATGTGGAAAATTTGTTTAAGAGTTGTAAAATTTTGTGCAATAAATAGTTATTCTGTATCTGTAAACAACTTAATTTTATTACGAAACAGAACTTACTTTCTGGACTTACCTTGTATTTATTATGTATCTGTTGTACTTGTGCAATTATGAAACTCATCTGGGAGTACAAATGCAGCGAAAGGACTCTAGTATCAAATGCATAGAGAAATTACATCTAAAGCTGCAAAGAATGGTAAAAATATATTTAAGTACTCATATGTGTGTTTAACCAAGTTTTATTTGTAGCACAATAACAAAAATAGACATTGCATTCGTTCAGTAATCTAATCTGAATCCTACACTTCACTAACAGATTCTTCCGCATTAGATATCTGTTCTTTGCTATATTTATCACGCAATTTGAAAATATGATTATTTTTCAGCAAGAACTGAAGCAAGATAATTTGAAATGTCCATGGCTTTCGCAGTTTTCAGAGGAATTTCTTTATCGTAAGCTTTCTTCAGTATGGTTTCAGCAAACTCTCTGTCTCCTTTGATTAGGAATGTTTTTTTTTTTTAATTTTTTTTATTGATCGATCAGCAGTACAATGCTTTACAGATCAGAGTGAAAAGAATGTAACAGTACAATAAGAACAATAACACTCAGGGGTATGCTAACAGGCCGCCCCCTAACTACATTAAGTTAGAACTCCAATAATACTCTGAGAAATTATGTCAATATTGAAGATGTAAGACAGACATCAAGCACTAGAATCACTCGAATCAGATGTATCACTTAGAAGCAGGTCCTGTGGTGGTCTCCTCTTCAAGCGTGAGGGCTGGCGCGTGCGGACGCCAATGTTATAATGCACAGCTCCTGGAACTTCTTGCAGCGTGGAAAAGAAACGACGGGCGATCCTGTGAATGTAGTCATGTAGAGGTAGCAGTCCTAGTTCGTGATGGAGCTGCTGATTACGGATGAACCATGGAGCGTTGGTAGCGATGCGCATGAAGCGATTCTGTATGACCTGAAGATGACGCAGATGACATGTGTGTGCAGCCCCCCACACTTGGCAGGCATATGTAATAGGTGGACGAACGAGTGATTTGTAGAGTAACAATGAAGACTGTAAGCCGAGGCTGGAACGGCGATGCAACAGAGGTGATAGTTTTGAAAGTCGCCCGGAGGCCAGTGATATAAGACGAGCGATATGAGCACGCCAGGTCAGTCGAGAGTCCAAAAGCACTGCAAGGTATTTAAGGGGAGTTGTAGTGGGGAGCCAAGGGACATTGTTCCTGCCGAGACACAACGGAGTAAGCGGAGTATATCGGCGAAGAGGGAAGATTTTAGCTTCGGTTTTCTGAGGGTTCAATGTGATCCGCCTAGTGCTGAACCAATGAGTTAGGCGATCTAAAGAGAGCTGTACTACTTGTTGTGCGTGCTGGAGATTAACATGAGAATAATATAGTTCTGTGTCATCAGCGTAAAGAGCTAAAGAAGTCGGAGCTAAGTCAGGAATATCAGAAATGTATATATTAAATAGAGTCGGGGCCAATATAGAACCCTGTGGGACACCTGCGGTAATATTACGTGGGGATGAAAGCTTTCCACCAATGCGTACTGAAAAGCTTAAGTCGTAGAGGAAACTGTGGATTAGATGTAATAAGTAATTAGGAAGACCAATGCGGTAGAGCTTAAGGAGCAAACCATCATGCCAAACCCTGTCGAATGTGATTAGGAATGTGTCTGTTATTAAACCACTAGAGTTCTTGCAGTATCAATGTTTGATCTATACGCAATAATCTTTTATGTAGTCACTTTCCACTTCTCTTACTTTTCGGCCACTGGCATAGGTCCCTTCACCTTGCTGAAAACCATCTTGTAGTCCTTGCCCATAGACTGTTGAACATCACCTACTTTAATGTTGTTGGATGAGTCCTTTATTATGTTTATGCGCACGATGCCTGAGTTGCAGAACAACGTAAGTCCCTGGACTTGTGTAGCAATGAAACTCACTAGCTCAGTAGCAAGTGGAGATACCTGAAACTTGAGGTGCTTTTAATGCCATACGATAAAGCTTAGTGAGACGCTTAAAATGACTTATGAAAGTCATGTCTTCAATTTCTCCTCATCCCCCAAAAATGTGTATATTTATGACAAACTGTGTGATAATTTAATAGTGTTCTATGTCAATGTATTCTGTGTAGGAACTTTCCTTGTAATATCCTTCCTCCAAAAAGTTGTACAGTTAATTTGTTGTTTTTTTAAAAAGTATGTTTCATTTACATACAAAAGTACGTACTTGGCTTTTGAATCGAGATAGACTAATATTAGGTAGGATGTATTTCAGCATTCCAGATTTAACTCCTCATTTTATAAATCCAGTTATTCATGGGTATTTTATTATCTTGTTTAGTAATTTATTCATTAGGTACTTTACACTCTGTCAATGGCAACATGACTAAAGGATAAATAATATACTTGTAGAGGAACAAAGTTGAGATTACCTCTTAAAGAGAGTTTGTTTTCAGATCACACGACCTTATTTTAGCAACTCTTTTTAGAACTGGATTAGAAACATACCAGAACACAGATCAATCTAAATTAGTCTGCAAGACGCGAAGCGTGATGCACTTCTTGTGACCAGTTCTTTTGTAGTTCTTCGGCCAGGACTTGACTTCGTAGAAATGACGAGAAGATGACAGATTCGCTCTGGAATGTCGCACACAGGGATGCCTTGTTGGGTTTTTAATTGTTGCGCATGCGTGACTAATGGAGCGTTTCATCGGTTCATTGCTTGTGCAGGTCGCGAGTATTATTGACAGGAACGGTGCCTTTTTACGGATTCCTAAGGCGCCAACGGCTCATATAAGCTTTTCCGGTAGCTGTTGTTCCTGCGAACCGGTTTATAATAACGTTCAGCGCGAGATGTCCTTTCTGGGCCGCGGGATTTTCCACGCGATTAAGGGCTGATCAAATAATTATCATTATTTCCAAACAACTCTTCCCCTTCACTGCTTCAAGCGACTACTGGTTTGGAACTTGTAATCGTTTCCAACACCCTATTACAGATAAGGCGCAAGAGTAGCTACTACTAAACTGCTGAACAGCTGATATTGCTTCAGTAACATAAAAATAAAGCTGACAAACACGTAGAGCAACATCTGCATTTGCCTCTTAATGGTATGGGCAGCATTTGGCACAACTAAAAGCTATAGCTTCACAGCCAAACGTTATCATGACTAGAATTAAGTGCAAAAACCTAACACCTAATAAGTAATAATATATAAAGCACCAAATTGAAAATCTGGTTTGAATTGCAAGCCTATAGGTGGCTCAATAATTCACACATTTCTCTAAAACTGAATTAGATTTGGATTAAAATGCTATTTGGGGCCATTTCGGAATGATTAAGTTTAAATGCTTGAAGTATAGGTGTAAGAGAATAGAAATGTCGTACAGACTACTCAATGGGTCAAACACAAATTTATTATTCATTCTGATTATCATAATTTTATGCACAAAAAATTCTTTCTGAATTACGACTCAGCAAATGAAATGAAATTTTAGGTTTTAACAACTGGAAAGTTACTTGCAAGAAGCATTTAATTTTAAAATCAAATCAATTTAAATACATAAGTATTAGCTTTGGTTTAGTGAAGTGATGTAAAAGCATACTAAAATATGTATAGAAATTAAGGAACAAAGAAGATAATCTGTAAATTTATATTTATCCCACAATATGATATACCCTTTACAAATTATTTTTCTATTCATTATTATTCGAAAATGCGTTGTCTATGTATTAAACTATTTCTTTGTTATCTACCGTTTTACACGCCAAAAAATGTTTTTAGATGAACTGGCAGCCTCTCAACTTTTGGTTTCATAAAGCAACATGCATCATCAATATCTATAGTAATCTTAATAACTATTCAAATTTATTGTAACATTACAACAATAAGATGGCCTGAAGTATATTACCTTGCAGCCTTCACAAGTAAAGGCACCGAAATGGAATCCAGCTGCAGGTTCTCCGCACACTTTGCACTGCTGGTTCATCTGAAAATGCAAAAATTTGTACACATTGTAGGTCACTTGTCATTGAACATTCATCCAAATACAAATATACACAGAAAAATTATGCACATAAAGTAAATGAGTAGTAATTGGACAGTTGCAGCCATTTAAATTTATGCAAAATTTCTGCATGAAACTTGCTGTTAATAACCGGAATACTTACTTCACGTTAATTCATTACATTCTTATATTTTATTAAGCAATATTTTAAACATTGTACAGTAGTACGTGTTATGTGTCTGAATGGCTTCACCAAAATAAATACTGCTTCATTCTAAAACATTACACAAATAAAAAAATTAATGTTCTAAGCTCATATTTGTAGCAAATTGGATTTACAATAAACTACCATATGAGAAAACATAACTTCAGGCACATATTCATCACATATGCCACTTCCTCAAAAGGGCTTAAATTAGTTTTACATACCAATTTGAATTTTAACCAATTTTGAATTAAACAGGAGATTGAAAGTTCCAGTGGATTAAAAATGACATTTTCTGTTTATAGGGTTATATTATTATTTCACATTTTCTGAAAATGTTATACATAGTCTAACGTTAGGAACACATTACAAATATTTTAATATATTTTTGAAAAATTTTCTGAATGAAAATATAATTTTCGTCATTTCAGAGACAAAAACTCATAACTTCTGAACCAATTAAGTTAAACATATGGAATTTAGCTCTATTTATCATGGAATTTACGATACATCGACTGGAACCACTACTGCTAAGACAGCTGATGCCTGTGTAATTGAAAAAAGTAAATATTATGATTTTAAAGAGATTTTTCGTTAATTAATGCTGTCTTCATTTTAATATTCCAGCAAAATACATTTTCTGTAAAAAAGGTACAATTTTCTGGAAAACTATGAAAGATAATTATCTAAAATTTTCAAAAAATGCCAAGTACGCTATAAGAGAATTGTAGATTTATCTTTCTGTTGTTAAGTGAATGTTCTTGTAAAAAAAAAAAGGATTCTTTTTGTAGTTAATTAAGAAAAATTATTGTATAAAAATTTAACATTTACAAAAATGAACCTCACATCAAAATATTAGATGCACTTACTACATTACATAGCCTGAAAGAGCTGTAAAAATTCCACATTGATATCTGTAGTATTTCCAGAGAAAAGTGCATCTTAAGTACACCTTAATCTTTCCTCTTTAAAACAACAGGGTGACCGGTTTATTCTTAGTTCCATAAAATCTTATTGCTTCGGTTTAATTTTTGAAACCATCTTATTTTATTTCCGTTCTTTCTTAATAATTAAGTTCCACTGTTGCTGAAAGTTTCTGAGCCGCTTTGTCGATTCGCAAATGTCAACAAGTGTTTACTGTCACTGAACATTTTTCCGTGTCGTATCAGAGTAATGAATACGCCCCACGTAGTCTATTGTTGAGGATATTTCATTTGTTTCGTTTAAGTACCAAAATACTCAATAAAAGAATTAAATGTCTAAGGTATTTCGCAAAGCTCTGTAAAAGAATATTTTATAGAACTAATTAGGATGCAACTACTTCCAAAAATAATTAATAGCTAGGATACTCAATTTTCATAATCGACTGGAAGTAATCTTAAAAGTGTTCTAATGTTCTATTTTGCATCCATGTGTTGGACTTTACTGGAGCATAGATGATTTGTTAATAAAAGATGAAGCATACATACGTCTAAAGACGTAAGAACGGAACCTGATTCTCAGTACTGCGTTTAAAATGAAAGGATACTTTAGCGACACTCTTAAATTAGAATCCCCTAGTGTACGGCCTGTCACATACGACATTTTTACAGTTTGTATGTCAAGCTGATCCCACGGCCTTCTTACGACAGCGTAAACTAGACTGGCTGTTGATACCTTTAATGCAATCGATATTACAAGGCTCCATATTGCTTACAAGCTTAACCAGTTGGTTTCCTGCTCTTGACTTGATCTGGATCGCACGCATGCTCCAGACATGAAAACTGCGTTAAGATGCCGTGACGAGGTAGATTGCCTTGTAATGTGCTAAAGACGCCGCCGACATCTAATGCATAGCGGGTACATGATGTCGACATTCGAAACGCCTATTGACGGATCGTACATCAGGCTTTGACTTTTATTCAGATGGCTCGAGAATGTCTGCTCAGAAAGGAATTGCTTGTCGTGGCACTAGGTTCGTAACTCAGCTTTCTAAGTTGAAAATTATGTTCCCGATATCGGAACATTGTGGCCTTTGCGAAGTCGGCAAACACTGGGATATTAGATTCTCTACTTTTTTCAGGCATGAAAGAATGTGGTATCATAATAATTGAATTCACACCACTCGACTGGGGAGTGTCTGGTTCCATTCTAATGGCTGTTAAATTAATTCGGTGTAGCTGTTTCAATTTTAAATAAACATTTTAAAATCTTCCTTAATGAGTCAGTAGTTTTAAAAATAACCCTCCCCCCAAAATAAACGAAGAATTCGGTTTCATTCAGTAGACAGCGATTGTGATTCAAATGCATGTCATTTCTCTATCAATTTTCTCCTTAGATGAATAAAGTATTGTATTTTTACATTGCACACCAATTTACGTAAATAAACGTTGAAGATACTTACAACTTTTAGCTCTGTTTCCATTTTAATTAAAAAATTGATATACGTAGCAAATGTATTAGTCCCATCAACATTCGACATAAAAGACTCCTTTTTTCTCCCTTTGCGAAGAAATCTGTATATGAATTCTAAATATAATATAACAATGACATTGTATTTGTATCTTCACTTTTCTGTAAATATCCCCGAGTTCTTCTGTCCAATATTATGTAACAAGGAAATCACAAGACAACAAATTAGTAGCAATTAGAGCATGTAATTTTTCATATCTTAATTATTACTCAAATATTCGTTTAGGTAAGTTTAATTTTCAAGATCAAAGTCTACTTTGATCCACCGTTACTGTAACGTGTTTGAAAATTACCACTTCTGTTCTTTCACGTGATCTCGCCACCTGCAAATAGCGCTTAGAATTTGCTTTGAAACTAATTCTGTGCAAGTGTGTCACTATTGTTGTAAAACTGAAGCTTTTACATTCTATACAGAACATTTTCAGCATCACATGTCTTCCTTCATTAGATTACTCTTTTGTTTATTTACCTTTTTTTAGTTTGTTTAGCTTGGGTTTACAGGGAAATGTTTAGTGTATGTTATAAGTGCATGTATCTTGCATATTTACGCAATTAAAACATCGAAAATTCCCATGCATATTTATTTAAATGTGTGCAGTCCAACACGCTTTGCCTGGGTTTCAAAACATATTTAATGTTATTGAATGGTACATGAATCTAATCGAAAATTTCAGCTGGCTGTTTCTCTCTTATAGGATGATTGCATTAATGCAAAGGACACTCGTGTATGACATTTTTCATCCAATTGTTATAACATTTAGCGAAAGAAAAGTATATTTCTCCAAGAATAAGTAATATCATTCTCGTTGGTGTAATAGTGACGCAAATGCCTGCAGAGCTGTAATTATTAAGATACATTAGTATTATGGGAAAGGATTACAGAATGGCAGCATGGGTAACAATTATTATAGTTTGGGAAATAATTGAATGAAGTTTTAGGCATAGGTACCGCGTATGTATGTTAGAAGTGATAGTGGTTGGTAGCCATCACAGCTCTTTTTATGCTACAGCTGTATTTTGGTAGGAGTCCAGAGAGGTAAACACCGAAGAATAGTCAGGCTTAAATGCCCCACGCTTATGAGTAGTATCGAGATAGGAACATTCTATGACGAAACTGGAGCTGCCACGCTCTAACCCACTGCTCCACAACAGAAATCGCTATATATACTTTCCTTAGCTGTGCATTGTTAGGTGTATTTGATAAATGATTAAACTTCTTATTACGAAGTTTCGAGGGACTATCCATATACACTTCTCTTAATTAAAAGAGGTTCAAAATTGTCTTAAAATTTTTATAAAATGCCATCTTCATAAGTGGAGTGCTTCATGATTAGTTTCTCATGTACAAGAAGACAGCTCCTAATAGCAGTTAATCTCCAAATATACATGTATTCTTGCAAATTACAAATTGCCTATAAATCGATGTTAATTATCAACACAACACCAACTACAAATGATATAAGCGATTTTTAGTATCTTCTGAGCTATCACATATAGCTTTAATGTAGTATAATAAAATGGATGCATCTAGAGAGGTGTGCGGACAATACTGCACGCAGTGCATTGAAGTTGACTTAAACGTTATGATTTTGACAGCACATGCATTTAATGCTTTTGTCATTAATTATGCTTCGCTTTAATAATGATCGCCTTTTTCCGTTTGACTTGTGTAAATTCTAAGGTAAAAAAAAGCCTTTAAAGTATTACTTAACCTGAAATGTAAAATGTACGTTAATGTTTCGCATATTACGCTGAATAGTGACTGAATTATTCATTGTGTCAGAAAATGTGTTTTCCTCAAATGCTATAGACTTGAGAAATTACAGACCACACAGAGCTCCGCAATAAAAAGCAATAAGCAGGTGTTAATCCGCATAGCTGCGCTTGCACGTAAAGACAGCCCTGGGAGGTTTCTCACGTGGTACAGGAACTCACGCCTGGTGACCTGATGTCGATTAAACGGAGCTGTAACGCCGTGGGTGGACGACTGTGGTCGTAAAACATGTTAGCACAAAAGATCTACTTACGCATGGCCATAAAAGCGAAGCAATAACCCTAACTGAATTCAAGATTCTATTACCTTTCAAGTCAGGCAAAGAAGCAATTCAGATGAAATGCAACGCTCTGTCTGCAATGAGCACTTAATCCTTTGAGATTTTAGATTATAAACTAAACGGTGGGCGGTACGCTGTCTTTATCTCGAGCGCATTACACTGTGTTTTTATCCTCTTGAGTTAAATGCACGTATGCAGCGGACCACAAACACTAAAGAGTGAGGAGCGAGTGATTTCAACGCTGGGGGGAGCACGCAACCTTTCCGCATTCGTGTATTACAAAAGCAAACAATATTTGTCTATCCGGTGTAAAATACGACATTGACTTTGACGTCTTGATCTATAAAACCCATTTGTTTGTGGCAAAGTCCCACATTTGTGCATTGTTGCGATATAAAGTATGTAAAAAAAATTATGTGTATGGAAGTATGCCTTTTCCGCCTATATGCATTTCTGCAACGAGGGTTGCAGAATTATACATTTATATTACGTTTCAAAATAAAACAATAATTGTGCAGAAATAAAATGTTTGAATTTCTTATCTTGAACGCAAGATGTAGTTCCCATTTAATTCTTTGCCTTTCTGCCCCTATGTTGAGTATCGCAGCCTTGTATATAATGTGTGTTTTATGCTCATTTTATACTATCTATTATTTGTATATATAGCTTTTCTGTGCTTAACGGCATATTATCTTATATCTTTATAGTAAAAGGCGCTATCAATTCTATGATATTATTTTCGTCATTGATTATTAATTAATTATTAATTTGTATGCTGCAACTAATATTTCACACTCTCAGGTAAATATGCCACTGTTGACAACATGTCTGTGGATGCTTCTAGTACTGCTATTAGTTTTTAAACAGCTCCATTGTTCATATAAAAAGAATGGTTAGTTAGGACATTGAAGTTTACGGTAAATGGGAAACTGCAAATTAAGATTCATTGTTGATATATGCTTAGAAACATGATCAGTTTAGTATTAACTTATATAACTTTGACTTCGTTTTGTTATACTTTCCATGTGATTGGAAACATTATGCACTCCTTAAAAGACCAGACATTTCATTTCAAGCGCTTCAATAACTTGTTTAACGATAAACATAATGGACTTGATGATAAATTGCAAATCAACTCGGTTGAATAAAATTACTCAAGAGAGAAATTGCTAAAAAGTTATGTTTGTCTTAGAAATATAAATGGTATCTGAGGAGTGCGAATGTAAAGAGGCCTTATTCTTATTCTTCTTCATAACAAGGTTTAAACCTTCATACCTGTTCCGAAGCTAACAAAACTGGTCAGTCCATCTCTTCCGTTGTCTTCCAACACTTCGTGTTCTTGAAGGTTCATAAAATACGTAAAGCTTGCCTTATATCTTCAAGGGGGACATTCATAGAACATGTTCTTTCCATCAATTTTGCTACCTCTGAATATTTTCAGCAATATTTTCTTTCATTAACTTTACTTTTATTAAAGTGCTCCTAATTGTAACTCTTGTAGTAATTCCCAACAATGGTCGTAAAATATCATTTAAGCAGCTTCCCATCTTGACTTTTCTCTGATTCTTGATGTCCACATTTCATGAGTGCATATGCCCTGGTTTAGATGCTATATTGAGGAGTCTGATTTATTTCTGTCCTTGTTTTATGAATCTATTTCATCTATTGTATGTTTCAATATTCCCTTCAACATCTGCCTTTGTGATCAAAATTGATATTTTTTACACTAAGTCCTTTAATGTTGAAATTTGCTCTACAATTTTCCCACTAATAACCATTTCTTTGCATATCACTGAAAATAGCCCGCTCCGGTAGTGTGGTGGTAGCAGCATGTCTGCCTCACGTTCTAGAGGGGTCCCGAGTTCGAATCTCGGTCAAGGTGAGTTACCTGCATAAGGCTTTTCCGGGGTTTTCCCTTATCCTGAAAGACGAATGCCGGGTAACTCTAAGCTTTATGGACCCCGGGCTCATTTGAGCATCATCTCACCCATTCCATTCATCTTCCGATATGACTTAACGTTGAAGGAGGTAAATTCCAAAAAAAAAAAAAAAAAAAAAGATTTGTTTTATCGTAGAGATTCTCATATTGTACTTTTTCCCCATTTCATTCAATTTAGTTTCAATCTTTGCAGTTCCACCTCATTTTCGGCTAATAATATCTGGATATATATACAGTAAGTAAGATGGGCGGTAGACCATCTTAATACTCTATTAGCTTCTGTACTAACATAAGGTAAAGAGGTGGTAATACCTAAAAGAAAGACAAGGAAATAGTGAAGTAAAAATGAATTTAACAGATTGTATATGAGATATAGATATTCAATACATTTATTCTGTTCTATCAAAATATTTCGGTGGTAAATGAACAAAGTATAGTTTTCCACAACTAATATTGGCTATATTAGAAAAATTTTCAATTTGTTGTAGCAGTTATTTACCTATCTATTTTAAGATTGAGTGTCAATTGCACTGAGCTCTACACATAAGATAAGTCTCCCAGATGTAGGTTATTTCTGTCTGAATAGAAATGTAATACGCTCGCACGTGATCACGTTAAGCAGAGTCAGGTGTTATCACGTGGTCTGTAACTTCCCATGTAGGTACGTGCCAGTCTTTATATCCGTATGACAACATTTAAATTGCAATTAGAGTGAAGGTAATCTACTCCACTCCTCCTGATCTGAAAATAGATGCTACTTGTGTCATTCAGGATTACACGAGTGTAAATAACGCGTAATTTCTGGTTTATGTACTACGAGTTTTGGTCTGCACGGGAGTTTAAAATCAGAGCTTTATGAATCTACAAACTTCAAGTTGGCCACGAATTTCGTATATCCTTGTAGCGCTTGACTTTTCATGAGAACGATATGAAAGGGAGAAAAAATGTTGTAAAGGTGATTGTCCAGTTTTACCATTAATGCACAAACAGAATATCAAAAACACTTAATTTCATCACAAAAAATAAGGTATAATTTCCTTTATTTTAGCTGAATGTAGCTGAAATCAGAGCTAAAAAGGGATAACTGTTGTGCCATTTGTAGCATGGCTACATTGAATAACTCCTTGGATCACAGAATGCTTAAATAATAAAAAGTTTTAATTGAATCATCATTAGCATTTGAAAGACACTGCTCAAAATTTGAAAACATAAAACTAACTTACTGTTAGCCCGTAAAGGAAAGAAAATCTTATAATTTATTTCCTTTTGGACAGAATTCTCTACACTCATTTAATGTTCTTTATGAAAGTATATTAAGGAAAGGTGCCCAAATTATAGAGAATCTCTACGTCTGTGGAGAAATGCCACTTCACAGTTGGTTTTAAAGGAGTATTCCGCTTGTTTAGAGCAAGAATATATAATTTGTTTGTTTACAGGTTTTTCCCTGTAAAATTATTTCTCTAAGACAACTTGATGTCTTGCAGCTATCCCATTGTGAAAATGGGATCTTCTAGTACCGAAGTATAAAACTGGAAGACCTGAGCTCTGATTCCATAATATGAGTATGAATTTTTATACAAATCTTTTGCTCATTAGGTATATTTACCTACACATTTCAGCGTAAAACACTAATTTTAATTTCCTAAACACGACACTGGTATATATTTTCGGAAGTAGTTAGTAAAAGAACATTTTATTTATTTTCAATTGGAAAGCTGAACTAAAGATGTTCCTTACGTCTCTCAGGATTTTTTGCTGAAAGAACAGCAAACATGCGAGATTTGAGTAATAACTGAACAGAGTAATCACAAATCTAAGCATTACTCATAGCTAATTAATAGTACTACACAAGTGCTGGTTAAAGGTAAACAGTCGATGATTCTTTACGTACCTAGAAATGCAAAAGTCAACTCCCAAAATGAAATACAAATATATATAAAGTCGCAAGATATTATAAGCTCTATTATCAGCATTTCTAGAGGGCCTTATTAAATATCATAGAACGTAAAGAGAGATCGCCGTTCTTTTAGCATATCATTAGTTGCTTTAACTTGTTCCTCCCATCGTACAATTTGAAATGAAACAAAGTGGCATAAATATATCAGTAAAGCACTATCGCGATGGAGAAACGCCCCTACAAGGAATTCGTTACCTGTCACCGATGTGAAATCGATAACGCTTTCTGTACGAAAACCTATGTTATTTACTTTCTCGGGTATTCCGTAGCATTGTCTGGGGTGACCGTAGGGTCACAAGTTTGCATGAAATTATGTTGTACCTAGAGATCGATAACAACTCAGTATGTGGGTTAGAATATTTACTGTTGTTGAAATCAAGCACACTCGGTTTACACGAGTCATATGACACAATTCGTGCTATTCGGCTTGAAAGTTACATTTCTTAAGACTGCATGATTGAACTCTCAAACTGTGTTTTTCGCCTACGGAATAATTTGAAATATTTGGGTTGTTGCTAGAGAAATAATTGGAAAAAGCAGAAGAGATCAACTGAAGTCCTCTTTAACAGTACTTCACTGATTTATGCGCTTTGCAGTGAAGGTTGAGTTTACGTACTTTACGTATGATTAAAGCCGGAGAAGGTATGAAGAGCAAGAGAAAGATTAAAATATATACTAAGGCGTTATTAGCATTTTAGTAAACGAAGGTAATATGAAATACGTTAAAATAAGACCTGTTCCTAAACTCTTATTTATAACACCATGGCTAGGTATGGATATACTCAGTTTTGTTTTCTATGAGCCGCATAAAAAAGTACTGATTAGTAAACGAAGGTAATATGAAATACGTTAAAATAAAACCTGTTCCTAAACTCTTATTTATAACACCATGGCTAGGTATGGATATACTCAGTTTTGTTTTCTATGAGCCGCATAAAAAAGTACTGATTATTGGATTATGCAGTCCTAATGTTCTATATTGTTATATAGAAGGTTGCGGTAACAATTGACTTACAGAAGTGTAAAAATCATTTTATGATCATGTGCTTTGTGTTTATCATCATCATCATCATCACGATCATCATCATCAGTCGTTTACCGCAACAGTGATAGTGTCGCGGCGAAAAAGAACAGAAGTTTCGGTGCCGAGAGATAAACGCAGTTTGTGTACACAAAAGAGCCTGCAGATCAAGATAACAGTCGGATAGTGTTTCACTTAGATAACGAGCTTGCATGAGCAGATAGGCATAGCGCCGGAAATAAGAGACTTGCCGACAGATGTAATTATATTCTAGAACAGTCCAGTTTTATCTGGTGACATGTTAGAGAAACTTCCATAATAGTCTCGAATTATGAATGGAGTATTTAAAGAAGTGACGACTCGCCAAGAGTCAGTTGTGTAACAAGAGTGTTGTTTTAACGAGAGCTGATCAGAACGTTTTTTTGTTATTATCATCCACCTTGGTAGATAGTGGTGTAGGTATGTGACGTAATGTTGTTACCTGAGAATTTATCAGTATATTTCTACGGAAATGAAGAACATTTAGAATTTCCGCAAATTGGATTTTTAATTCTACGAACCCACAGAGGAGTTGACAGGCTTATCGATAGTATTACTGGATTACAAACAGTTGAATCCATTAAAGAATCCATTTATAATTACGACAATCAAAAAATTGAAAAACTATTTACGACTACATCAATTTATAGAAAGCCTCTGAAAGTTAGGCATATAATTTCACAGAAAACGAGGATGGTAACGGAGTAGTATTATAGTTTTATCGCACAAATAACATTCAATTTCTAGAATGAGTGACATGTTGAAAGATAGACTTTCAATGTCATCTATTTAAATACTTATCACGCTCAGCTGATGCCTATTGTGTGCTCTAGCTTTTGTTTTGTATGAATGTTATTCTTACCAACGCTGCTAGACCCTATAGTACCTTAGAAAGAAAAGTTGAGTATGGTGTGTAAAAAGTTGCCCTTTTTCCTCCGTTTTCTGAAACTTTGAGGCTGTTTTACCTCTGAATCAAAATACTTTACTAAATCGTATTCCTTTCCAGCTTGCTAGCCACTGCACCAAAGGAAGAGATAACAGCATTAAGAATTATAACTTGTATAAAGAGAATACGCAATTAAAATGTGCCATGAGATAGGCTCCAAAAGTAAATCATTTTGTTGTGTATTTTATGCCTATTAAAGATGTTCAAAGTATACGAGAGGAATAAGCAAGAAAGTAGAATTACAAAACTCTAAGTGTTAAGTATAAGGAAGAAAACTTTAAGCTGAAATTATTTGGTAAGATTTAGTAGACAGCCAGGTCTTTACCATTGCAAAATATCTAATACAAGTACCACTTTATATCCTGTAATCGTAGCTTTAATGGATGCTTATCATTTTTAGTTCATTGATGGAAATTAATCATTTCTTCACTCTATTAAATGGAGAATTTAATGTCATGGCGGCAAGTTGGCCATGGTAGCTCAGTGGGTCAGAGCTACTGGATGGAAATCAGGAGATCCGTGGCTCAAATCCCGGCCGTGGCGTTGAATTTTTCATGTTGACTCTATCGATCCTTGTCTTGTTCAGCATATCCTTGCTACTCTTTGTATACTTTCAACGGCTACAGTTCAGTAGGAGAGACAACGCTTCCTCTAAAATTATAGCCATTTTGCTCTTTAAGTCAGGTGAATGTCGGACTCAGAGACGATTGACTAAGTAAATGTGCATATTGTATATGGTATTTCTATAAGCAAGGTAAATGTAGGTAGTGTATGCTGTCTGCTTGTTTATCACAAGGTCGAGTTCACAGATGTAAATATTATCTTTACACAGAAGTCAAGATGTAGGATTGATACTTATACTATAATGCTTTTATTCTTGTTGGAAATTTGACAAGGTAATCAGTTGTATAATGGGATTGTACTCTATTGTATAAATGTGATGAGAAACTCAGTTGTTGAAAGAAAGTTGAAATTTCACTTATGTTTACAGCATTATGAGGAAAATCAATGGCATGCTAATATTTGAAACTTAACGCTTTGAACCTTCCGTCTTCATATCTCTGTTTCTCAAAATTATCTCTCAAAATTATCTAATTTTATTGAAGATGCTTGGATATAGTATATCAATATCCCGTAAGTTATGCTGTTAAACTTTTACATTGTTTAAATTTATTCAAATTCAAATAATAAAATTGTAGTTAAATTTACATTAAAATGACTTTTGCACATAACAGCAATAAACATGCACTTCGTATGTTAAGAAAGAAAAGTCAATTCTGTCTTAAGAAATAAATTCATCCGACACCATAAGAAAAATCTTATCATTAATCACTAATCATTAATCACATCACAAGTGGTTTATTTAGCATGTTCTTCAGACTGAATTTGTTTTGCGGTGCTAGTTTTAAGTTTAGTCTTTTGAAAATTCGTTCAAATTTTCTACAAGCCCATGGATGGTAGGTGAATTTTCTATATTGCCTGTTTGTGTTTTAAGTGGTGTGAGAAGTGGTCTTTTTTATATTATATTGAGTTTTTCCTTTCTATTCATCATGTTCCTTATGATGGCTGGCTAAATAAACCACTAAAATTACAATCCCCTACACTTCGAAATCAGGAATTTATCAGATAAACTGTGATATATGTGATAAAAGCTACATAGGAAAAACTAAGAAAAACTTGTTAACGAGGCAAAAAGAACATCATTTTTGGACAGAAAACCACAACACTGGCCATAACACAAAACTGTTAAAATCTTTAAGTACACCCATAGAATTGGATATTTGGGAAGGAATATTCATAACCAAAAACCGGTATAAAGTTATAAATTTTGAAATCCTGGTATTAAATAAAGTATTAAAACTTAGTTCCCCTAACACCAGATGGCAGAGGGATCGGAGCACCGTAGTAGTGGAGGAAGAAGAATGTCCATTTAGTTACCAAACAGCTGAGGATGAGATCGAATGATCTTGAAAACCTTTCTATTATACAACATAGTAAATGAAGTTGAGTGTAAACATAGTGACTCATTAATCAAACTCTTTTTGTAATTTACGTCCTCCAACTTTGAGTCATATCGAACGGTGAATGGAACGGATGAAATGATGCTCAAATGAGCCCAGGGTCCATTGAGCTTAGTTACCCGACATTCGTCTTTCAGGATAAGAGAAAAACCCGATGGAAACCTTATCCAGGTAACTAACCCTGACCGAGATTCGAACTCGGGACCTCTTGAACGTGAGATAGACATGCTACCACCACGCTACTGAGACGGGCCCAAAAATCGTTCAGTCATATTATAATCATTTTCTAATTTAAAAAATGCTCATGAAACGTCACAGCAAAAGGCAGGGCCATAATCTTAGAAAACAATTCCAGTAGCTACATTACGTCAGTAACTTGGCTTCATCTTTGGAGCAGGTTCGATGTATCCAAAGAGTTTCGTCCCCTAGAATGTGCATCGCCACGTAGAGTAATTATAAAATCCATCTGTACAATAACGTGAGAGTGCAATATACCAGAATGGGTGTGGAGCCAGTCACACCCACGAACAGGATAATTTACTGATCTGGTCCATACGGCCGAGCTCTTGGCATAAATTTACTAAAGACGACGCTGTCTCTAATATAATTACATCGAAACTTGCATTGAATATTCGATGCGGACTTTCCCACGAAGAGCCACTCTCGTAGAACCACCGGGAAGATTTATTCCAACAATTTTACCTCGTAAGAAACCAAATATTTTATCTTAATGGTTGCCCGCGCCATCGGGGTGGACTCGGTGACCTTTCGTTCGTATGGGGCCCAGGTTAACTCATTTGTATTACGGCGGTAAGGACAATCGAGTTGCAGGAAGTGACAGAAAATGAAGAAGTGACGGCTGGCACACCTACAACAACAACGACCAGGAATATATTATCGCTACATCCAGTTTAGCAAGCTGAATTCATCGCACCGTTCCCTCTTTGACAATATACGTATAGGTACAAGCTTATCAACGGACAGGAGAGCAAAATAAAAGCATAACTGTCGGCGAGAGTGAGCGTAAATGATGACCGGGTCACTTTCTTCTTGACCTATGCCCTATGTCGCCGCCCTCTACGGCAATTGACATATTTTGAACCGGCAGTTCCAATGTTGTCACAACTGGCAAACTTGGAAACGTGGTTTGGATTTATAATGTGACTTGTCTCATTTTCTTTTGGTGTCAGATCGTTAAATTTCTACGTATGCACAGTTTACGTCTGTCAGACTTGGCAAATGTAGTTAAAATACTAACATATTTTCCTAGGGATCAACTTTCTCTATCTGTGTGGTAACACCATAAGAAATAATACCATGTTTTGCTTACTAATATTTTCGTTATTACGTTTGTCTAATAAATAAACTATTCCAAAATAAAAGCGCAGGAAAAACACCATTTATAGCATCCTTTACGTAAGAGAGAGCTTGTGGATGGAACTACAGATATCACCATTACTAAATTTTGCTTCACAATTTGAAGAAATAGATTACTTAATCGCCTACTGTACTATTCAAAAGCTCCCACAGGGAACGAAGTAAAGGACACAGATCAACCAGGTATGTGATGGGATCCCAGATGTCTGCAGATGTTACTCTTATCGTGCGGGAGTCCACCTCTCCTCATGGATAGGTCTCTTGAGGTTCCGACATACCCCGAACGCCAGGGCACACATTTTCAAAGATCAAATGGCACCATCGTTTGCCTTGCCTCGATATTCTCAATATACAACCGCAAAACAGGATAAGGACATGATAAAATTACAAAATTCCCTCGAGCATTCGCATACCAAACAGGGAAAACTGAGAAAAACCGGAGGTTATTTGACAGTTGCAATGGAAGAATGCGAGATATACGCATTACAGCGGAGCTTCTGTTTCGATGTTTTGTGACTAATATGTGCATATCTTTCGAATTTAAAATATTATTTGCTATTAGCAGGCTAAGGAATTTCCAAGGATTAAAGCCAGAACGAAAACAAATTAATAACGGCCCGGGGTTTACCGTATTACATGAAAGAGGGAAATGGGAAACTTTTGGAAATTATGGTATAGTTTGGTATTCGAAGATTGAACTATTACCTAAGCTTACACTATGCTGTAAACCACCCCCCCCATTCCCGTTCATTATGTTGGCGTAGGGTTTTCCCGTATCGTACACTTAAGATATCTAAGATAATTACAAGCTTTGTAAACTGATAACTGAGTAAAATTAAGCGTATTTTCTCACGTATATAGAATAGAATGATCAGAAACCCAGTAGTCAAAGAACATGGATAAATAAAAACCAAATTTCAATTAGGCTTATGTAGACCGTCACGAGACCTAGAGACTGTTTAGTTAACTCATGTGCACGTCGGCCGCTGCTTTGACGAACCCTTATAATTGTTTTACAGCACCGACCCTCCTTCTCCCAGACCTTTCTCGATACGTCATGGGTTATCGTACGAGCTTTCGTCTAAATAAATTATCTTATGTCCATTACTGCATATATATATCGCCAAGCTACAGTTCTACTGGATTCCATAATAACCCTTATCTTATTCAAAGTGCGGTATTTGAAACCCAGCTCCTTTAAGAGGCCGCGCAAAGGGCATTGCCTATAAAGAAAATCACAAATTTCTAGTAAATGTGCACCAATTCGTCTAAGTTGGGCATTCTCTATTTTGCATGGAATCTACAAATTTCTCGACGAATTAAATTCCATGTGAAATTATCTACTTTAGAGAAACGTTTCCTTGTGTTTTCACACCTGACCGGCGTCTTTGGTATTCCTTTCGTCACAGTATTTCTTACTGTATTTCTGTGAATACCCAGAATTTATCATCAGATTCATTGCACGACCTCATAACAAGATTATTTTTCAGCACATATTTATATGTATTCAAAACAAGCACTTGAATTTGCTTAGAAGCAGTTCCCGTTACAACTTTTGTTATTTGAGGCTTTTGCAGTAATATAACTATTTTCATCACTTTGACTATTTTCACTTGACTGAAAGTTATCCACTACCTCATTTGCATTTACCTCTGCATTTCCCTTCCACGGTCTCCACATCGTGACACACAACGAATTTCTGCACGTAATGAAACAGATCAACTGGAAGTTGGAACTTTGGCAATTGAGACTCCACGTGCAGTAGACTGTCATGTCGACAAAATCAGGGTTATTGGTCCTCAACGTCAGTGCTGCATTTCTGAATTGTGGAGATAGATTTATGACGGTTATTAGTGGACGGGTGTGTGAGTTCCATTTGAGGGGCAAACTGCACTCACGTTCACTAGACAGACAGTCTTAAAACACTTATCAGCAGCTTAAACAAGGTGTGCAATACTGAATGGTTACGATACTGCCCCAATAAGCTTTCATAAATCAGAAACTCAGTTTCCTACTGTCAAAAATCCCTGGCCAGTGTTACTCTAAGTCAACTATATCCTGGTTAATATCTTGGGTCGAAAATGTACGAGTAAACAGGCTATTTTTGCATGAATAGCATAACAATAGCTTTTACACAATAATATCGTTTACGACCTTGACATACAATTACCGTTCTAGAGTATCGGATTTTATTTATAAATTCTTTCTGGCAAGCTACCATTTAAGGCAGTTCAAGGTACTTCTGCTGATCTTTCTTGGAAAGAAAAAAGTAATTAATTATAACGAGCCATAGCAGAAGTGGCTGTAATGTATATAAACTGATACAAATGGTAAAGACTTAAAGCAACCCAAATCTCATCAGCTAATATGTAAATCAAAATATGTAGGTATTTTATAGTCTTAAGAAGTATTGGTTGGTCCAGAATTGCACCATGGCCATTTTAACTTTGATCTTTAATACCGCTAGAATGTTACAGAGTGTAAATTTTGAGACCAATTACACGAGATTTATTCTGATGCAAATATTACAGAAGTAATACGTAACAGGATGGCATAGTCATTTAATTAAAACAGTCCTAAACCATGTTTACAAATCCATATACAAGTGATCGGATTAGTTGTGTACAAATATTTTACATTTCTTACACATTTCGATCAAACGACACCATTACCTATAACCGCTTTAGGAGACACGGGGACGAGATCGAACCTAAATGAAAAAGCAGCAAATATCGGTAGCAGTTTCCATACGTCTTCTGAATTGGGAGAGAGAGATGAACGCTGTTTTCTTATTATCAAGCAAAAATATTGTAGAGGCTGAATATCCCAAACTTATTCCTTGAGAGCTGTGGAAGGGTAGGTACTTCAAAAGTACGAAGTAGAGACATATTTCATCAGGATATTACCGAGCGGGATGCTCAGGTGGTAGCGTCCGTACACTGCAATCAGGAGTTCCGAGGTTGAACTTGTGACTTCATTGAGCATGGTTAATTCGAAAGTTTCTACTGGTGCTTAGGTGAATGCTAAGAAGATTCATCACTTCACACTTCTTCAGTTTGGTCCTTTCACCGCGTCGACAAATGTGTAGTTATTAACTTGACAGTAAAGCGTCCTGCTCCGGGGATGAGGTCTTCGGGTTCGAACCTTGTGGAGAGTATGTCCGGTTCCGGTTGTACTAGACGTCATCGAGGAGTTTCAATCTATAAATGCTCAGGACCCTGCCCTCTGCTGAGTCGGAGCTCCTGAATCGACAGTCCTGTCTCCTATCACCACATTTATTCCTCCCTGGGAGCCGTCATTTTTGAGGCATAGTTGCAAAAGTCCGAAGGGCCCATTGTCGATATTTCTGTCTCTCCACACTGCTGCGCGTAGCCTTAGAATTACACTAAATTAACTCATTTGTTTCTTCTTCAGCGAGATCGTGAATATCACCTGGGTGAGAGGGACTGAAGATGGAAGACTATTAACACTTAGTTCTCAGAACAAAACAATCGCAGTGCTTTCACGTGTAGAGGCAACATGTGCAATCAAGTTCAGAAAGGAGAGAGTTCACGTAGCAGTGAATAAAGTTCTTTGAGACTACTGCAGAATGACATCATACGCTAATGAGTTAGCATAACTTCCCTGGTTATAAAGTGCATTACGTTGCAATAAGGAAATTATTTGAAAAACAAAACAGTGCAACTGAATATCTTACGTGTACAGTACCTGGAACGAGTTGGAAAATCCAGAATCAACTTACTTGAATGAAATTAAAGCGCATATATCACCTAAGAGACCCGGATAATTTCTTAGATTCAAAAGTTTCAAGAAAGAAAACAGCGCGGTGATAAACATCAATGCCTGTGGAAATGTTTGTGCAGTGTTGACACCGAATTGGGCAAGAGTTGTTTTTCATGTGCTCTGCCAGGTGAAACCCGATTTTGTTCTCCGTCGCGTGGGCAGCTATAGGACCTTCGCCAAATAAACACAGATAATTTGTGGGATATGACAAATGAACAAAAGTAAAGCTAGTATAGCCAACTATAAAGGGTATTTGGCATCTTTCTGTAAGAGGTAAAACTACTTCACCATACCGGCGCCGTTCTTAGTTTAGATGGCGATGTAAACAAAGTGGGATAATGTATTACTCCACCAGCGACTGTGATTGGAGGAGATATTCTAGCTATGCTATTCCCAGGTGTCGAACTTGTGTACTATCACTTCTGTGTAAAGTTTTGTTTTGCCGTTTTCGATGTCAGAGTAGCTTCAGCTATTGCACTTCAACGTTAACATTACATGCAAATGTGTGTGTGTGCATGCGTGTGTGTGTGTGTACTGTGTAATATATTTTTTCTCTTTGTACCCTAAAAAGTGACTGAATGCTTACAATAATTAATGAAACTTTTGATTTCTTCACCTAACGTCACCTCACTTTGAATAAAAAGAAATAAGGCGCGAATCTTTCTGCGGAATAACAGTGCTAAATAGTTGCCTGTAGCCACTTTGGCATGCAACATAAAACAAAATTACGTACCTAATTGGACTCTGACAACGAACGAATTCCCTATACGATTTCCACCTCAGAATTTTCCTTTAATAATTCCTACTCCACAACAATACATATATCTTCACGCTTAACGATCATATTTTTTGCTGTTTCTGTTCACAAATTCAAAACTAAGTAATGAAGTGGTGTAGAAGCTCGTTTTTGTAAAGGTAGGCAATTCGGGGTTATTGTTTACTGCTTGAAGTGCTTTTGTAATTGTTTGTGGCTCGTTTCTTTCAAAGAAGCTATGCACCTTGCATGAACAGCACTTTTAAGAGGTTCGTCATATCCATCTGCCACAACTGGATTCTTTTCGATGATTTCCTGGAATAGAAAGCTGACCCGTTTTGATAACCTCACTTCGAGCTGCATTAAAACATACTTGGAGCAGAAACACAGGTTTATTGTGCTGACGAATTAAGTCCTCCATTGCTGAAGTAAGATATATTTCACACAACTTGCAAAACACGTTCAAATAATTGGCTTTTCACCACTTTTTAATGGTTTCCCTCTGTATGTTTACATACTGCACGGGAGCAGCCATATTGCACAACTGATCTTTCACTTCCTTCTCTTTCAAGCTGCGCCTGCGCATCCTGCACTCTAATTAATACAAATTAGTTACATTCACCAAATAAAATACTAATTAATCACTGTTTTACTGTCGTATTTGTAAAAATGTAAAGTTTTTTTAATATATTATGTATTAGATCTAACGTCTTTAAAATGATATTCGAACTATATTTTTCATTCGCAGAGAGTTATAAGACTAAACAGCAAACGATATCGCGAACGTGCGCGTGCTTTTGTTTACGTTACCAACTAAGGACATTTGCGGTAGGTTAGCATTTTAACATCTGCATTTTATTACTATAGTTTTTGGAACCTCAGAGGTCAAGCATAATGCACTTACTTGCTGTAAGGTACACTAACGTACATAAAAAAATGCCCCAATCACCTAGAACACGCTCTTCCGTAAACTTTCCACCTTAACATAACCAAATTTTAGCTCCACCAAAATGGTAGGTTTTAGTTCTCTAAAAACCGATGTATAAAGAAATCTAGACACATTTTAGGAACAAATGAACAATGTTACCTTGGACGTTCAGTTGGCGACTCTGGATAGACGTTCAGCTATGATTGTTGCATATGAAACTTTGGAGTAGCACAACATAGAAGTCAGGCATAAGAATTATTTGCTTGTGCAATTAAACTGAATGACTAATGTAACATTAATATGATAGCTTTGATCACTGATATGGAGGCAAAGACTAAAGTTTTTGCATATTCATTTCTATGTATTTCTATTGTATTTTACTTTTGCGTCTAAATTCAATTAAGTATTACCTTAAAGTTACTCCGCGAGTTCAGAACATGTAGCGCGTAATGTTGTCCTTAAGGCAGTTCGGCTTTATTTTGGGGGAGTGAAAGTATTCTGAAAGTATGTAAAAATCGTGCTAAAGAAAAAGTACTGGTTCCTGCTCTCAGAGGGTGGAGCTACATATATCATTATCAACATAATCAGCTGCGTTCTTTTATGGGCCACTTTTTATGCACGTTAGACTATTCAGAAAGTAGAGAGCAAACTGCGTTCCAACTTAAACTCAAATATTCAAATTTCACTGACTTAAAAAAGTAAACAATTCCCAAAAAGACATATGATGTATATGTGTGCTTGAGAGACAACAGAGAGAGAGAGAGAGAGAGAGAGAGAGAGAGAGAGAGAGAGAGAGAGAGAGAGAGAGAGAGAGAGAGAGAGTGGTATAAACTAAAACTCAAGTATTCAAATTTCACTAAATTAAAAAATGGAACAATTTCAGAAAAGCGATGTGATGTACATGTGTGCTTGAGAGACAGAGAGAGAGAGAGAGAGAGAGAGAGAGAAAGAAAGAAAGAAAGAAAGAAAGAGGAAGAGAGAGGACGGCATAAACTAGAAATAGGTAAATATCAAAGAATCCAATTAGAATTAAGTGTTTTAACTGACCATCTTCCACGGTTCCAACTAGAGCCCTTTCAAGACAATCCCTCCACCAAGAACTAGCCTTCCAAAGTAGATTTCTGGAGTATTTATATCCCTTCAAAATGTCTATTAAGAATTTTGATTAAAATACCCTGCGTTCAAGATATATTCTTGACAAATGACGTACAAATCATGACAATAGCCTCTGAAATTATTTACAAAGTCTTTTCTGAAAGACTGCATAACTGGTTAAGAGTAAGATATAGGCAAAATTTATTTAAAGAAATGATGCAACCCATTAAAACACACAATTAATAGAATTATATTCTTTGTGAAGTGAGGAGGCCAGGTTCGATTCCCATGGTCGAACAACCTGACCCAACGTTTTTCTTCGGATTTTTTTCCGGATCGTCAGGTGAACGCTGTGTAGGTTACTTACATACATCCTCCAAATTTCCTGTCCCTCCATTTCATCTCCAGTATCACTTCATATCATCTTTCATCTGGGGTCTCTTTTAGGATAGAAGTGTCGGCGGTTGTCTTGGAGGTACATGGATGATATGCTCTGAGGTAAGCTACTTCCTCCTCCGTTAAGTCAGTTGCCGCACTCCGAACTCAAGTTTCATGCCGGGACTGTTTCCGAACCGCAGCAGGGTGAGATATCGGTTGTACTGTCCTTCCGGGGAAAGTTTCTAAGTAAAATGTAGGGACCTTGCCTTCAGCACTGTCGTGGCTCCTTGGAACGGCCGCTCTCTGTGTGGTGGTGGTGGTGGTGGTGGTGGTGGTGGTGGTGGTGGTGGTGGTGGTGGTGGTGGTGGTGGTGGTGGTGGTGGTGGTGGTGGTGGTCATCAGAGCCCTATCCGTGCTCAGTGCCCTCCGAAATAATCCAGTTGCACTTGAATTCTTTTTAAATTTACGTCCTCCAACGTTGTCATATCGGACGAAGAATGGAATATTTGAAATGATGCTCAAATGATCCCAGTTACTATACAGCTTACAGTTACCTGACATTTGTCTTTCAGGATAAGGATATCCCCTGGAAAAACCCTTATGCAGGTAACTCACCCTGACCGAGATTCGAACTCAGAACCTCTTGAACGTGAGGCAGACACGCAACAATCTACGCTACCGAGGCGGGCACTTGGTGGAGTGAATGGGATATTACTTGGCAATTTTAATGTAGCTATAATTATTCTAACTGGAAATCATTATTTGGTTTATTTCCCATCTTCCCATGGAATGAGAAAAGGAATTTTAAAACGATCACATAACGACATCTCTTAAAATATTTGACTATCATTTAAAAGCTACTCCCCTACTGGCATTGTAGCTAAAAGAAAATATATTACAAAATAAGTTCTATAAAGCTTTCATAGGACTAGTTCTTCAGTAGGTGAAGTAAATAATTTAATTAAACTTTTCGGATTATTATAGTATAAGCTTAGGTTTTATCTTGAAACAATAGAATCATTGCTATAGCTAACTTAAGTATTGATTTGCATAATGTTGAGACACGAGGGTAAAGTTCTGTGGAACAGTTTAATTCACAGGTTCTTAAAACACATATGTCCGATTTCACCAACATATGTTAATACTTAACTCGGCTGTTAGTCTATTTAGCAATACTTATAACAAAAATTGCATTACACCAACATGTGTTAGTTTAACACTAGTGTTAAATCTTTTGTTAAACTAACAAGCCACATTTCTGTTGTTAAGTCGTTAGCAGTTGTAAAATTGTCAAAATGATGACCGTGAACGCAGCTTTTGACGTCGATTTCCTATATTTAAGGCCGTCTAAATCGCATATGTAATAGAGAATGGACAATGAAGATTTTCTATGGAGATACAGACTGTTGAAACAAGTTGTTATGAAGGTTGCAGAGGAAGTACAAGTGAGGCTAGAATATGCATCGAATAAGAATGTGCCGATCTCGTCTTTGCTTCAAGTACTAATAACTGCGATTTTATGATTCACTGAATTAGGTGGATAATATAATTTCCACATCCCGTTTTGAAACCTTCAAGTCTCTTGTCACTTCTGCTGTTCGCACCTCGTTGTAAACGTACGTAATATTGGCGAAGTTGCTTCATACTTCTCGTTGTGACATTTGCATTCGAATTAAACTAATTTCCAATTTTTGCCCAAGTCACATGTTTCTCTTTCACATTTACCGCATCCGTCCCCTTATTTTCCAAAATATCCTTATATTTATTTACTAATTAAACAAACACTTCTTGCTTGATTGATGAGAAATTTGTCTCACGGCTCCTGTTCTAATTTTTTTCACCAGCCATTTTTAAGTTGTGTGGTGGCGGTGTGTAAGCGAAAATAAAAACAAAAGCGCATCGCAGTACGCTCAGAAAATAATAAGATTCATCCACAGACTTCTATATCTGTAATATTTAAAGTCTCTCAGCGTCAACACGTGTTTAAAATGTTAGGAAAAATTTATGAAATGCAAGAATTTTAGCAGTTTTGTTAACTGTGACAAATGTTACGTTACATTTGTTAATGTCGATTTTAACAACTGTTGGTGAAATCGGGCACTAGAATCGTAAAACCAAATTTCACTCAATTTTTTTGTGAAAGTGTGAAAAATGCCAGAAATCATTTTGAGATCTAGGTTGCTCGTTCCATAATTGTTTACTTACCTGTTTTTCCGCTTTCCTCAGTTTTTACAGAAAATTATATCTATCTCATCGTAAAATACCAGCTGAAGACACATAAACAGAAATTATTTCTTATGCGAGAGCTTTTTAGACTATAACTTTCATGCCCAATCATGCTCACATCTCTAGAAGCGTGCATCTGACATATGACACTCGTAAAATTACCGTTGCCTGGATACAAACCGCACCTTTCCAGGTGCAGCGTCATTCTTTCCACTCCGGAAGTAGCGCTACTTGAAAGAAAGTGCAATGGATACAAAAAAGAACGAGGTTTAAAGAGACACGGTAATTTTCTGCGAATGTAGTATCTGCACGTAGAGGGAGTGGCGAATGTACCTACGTGCCGATACACGCTATGAGAACACTCAGCGATCGTTTTATGTACCTCGTTAGTCGTTTGCGCTTTATGGTAATTTGTTATTCAGGTACCGGGGCCAACTTCGTTCATCTCTTTTCTTAATCCACACACGGACATCTCCTCCTCTTCTTCACATTGACAAGTTAAACATGATAAGATTAATTGGATAGGATCTGTCGCGGCTGTTGTGTTCCCGACGTTGATTTATATAGTCGGATGCGTGGCCTACTATATGGACTTCTTTTTTTTTTTTTTTTTTTTTGACTCTGTTGTGCTTTTGGAAAGGTTAGCTCATGCATTTACCACAGCAGAGGAATCGTGAAGGCTACCAGCAGAGGGGAACTTCCTTGGGAGGCAGATGGAATGCTGCCATATTTTTTATCTGCCAATCTCAAGAGCTTGAGAGCACTCCAGAAGTAATGTGCCATATTTCATTCATGCAAATTAGTTCTTTTGAGCAGAATATAGATTTTTGATGGGAGAAACACATTAATTTTGACTAACATTGTGCAAACTACCAAATAATATATTTGGTATCTAACAAAGGGTCGGTGATACATACAGCTGCGATTTTAATTCCAATTACATCTAAAAGAAGAAATACTTGGCATTGTACTTCTCTCTTACAAGATGCCTTATTCGCTGATAAAATGGTATAGAGGTTTATTTTCTAACGGCTGTTTTTCCCCTCCAAAATGAGGGAGAATAATAAACACCCACCAAGCCTACATGCATCTGTGCGCAAGGCCACAGTAATGCCTTATAATCAAAATTGCATATAATGAAGACAAAATAGGCTCCAGTGACGCTTCATGTTTACCTAGCGATGGATGCCTGTAGGACGGAAGAAAAGAAAAATTGATAACACATAATTTTGTAAGTATCTTGATTTATACATTTTAAATACCAATGAGTGCAATTTGTAACTCGCTTTTCTTGTCATCTTTAGATTTATAGGGGTGTAAATCGAAAGATAAAATTTTCAATTTTCCAATTTCACTAGAAATCAGCCACAGTGTGACAACGGCTCCTTGTAACGTTAAAAATCCACATAATTAAGTGGATACAAATAATTTGGAAAATTTTCCTAGTTGTAGTTCATTAAAACTGTAAAAGCTACGGATAACTCTACTTTATCCAAGCTTTATTAACTTACCTACGTCCTTCAACGTTAAGTTATATCAGACTTTGAATGGAAGGGCTGAAATGTTACTCAAACGAGCCCGTTGTCTTTAGAGCTTAGTTACCAAACATTCATCTTTCAAGATAAGGGAAAACTCTGGCCAAAACCTTATGCGGATAACTGACTCCAACCAAAATTCGACCTCGGCACCTCTTGAACTTGAGGCGGCTCTATCCAAGCTTGGTCAAAAATGTCATCAGTAGTAATATCACCAGCGTGGTTTATCCTGCGGAACATTTCAGACGCACACAGCACAAAGGCCATTGCGTTTAGAGTGTTACTATTAAAATTTAGCCAATATATGTTTCGTACACAGACTTAGTTAAACTTATTGCAGAGCGAAGTGCTTTAAGAAAGTATTCTTCGGTTCTGTAAATTACAAATCAGTAACTGCTGCATCGATTTACGAGCAATTGTGTGAACCAGGCGCAACAATCTTATTTCGACATAATTTCAGTAATATTTTATGTTAAAAATTGTTTCAAACTGTCAAGGGTTGAACTTGATTTGTCAATACTGTTATTTTTTCAGAAAGTTTCAACCACTTAACAATAAAAACTGAAAAACTTGTATTTTAGACCTCCATGAAACTAATAAACTACTTGGTTACTCAAAAGCTAGTGGTTTTCAAATTTTCAATTGCTTTTTATAATACATCGAAAAATGTCGGCAAACAATACAAAAGAAGATATTTTAATTTTAACAAGCAATAATTAAGGACCTTTCTGTCATCTGTGGTTTTAACATTTCGTTTTAAAAAATGCATGTTTTGACATTTAGATGGTCCATACAGAAGTGAACTATGACTCAAACAAGGCATTTATCTCCAATCAGTTATTCTATCAACACTATACAAATCATTTTATAGAATGCTACAGAAACGCCGTTCCAAATATTTAATTTGGAATCACGTGATTCATTATCTGCAAAATTTGTCGGCCTCAAGCCTCTAATGCGAGTCATATTTTACGGATAGCTTGGTCCATTATTAATTAATTTGGAAAGAGACAGCACACTATGCTGTATTTCTATTTAATTATCAAGCCTTCGTATAAGTATGGCATAATGCAGAACTGGAATATCAAATTAAATGATTCAGTGTGATTCGAATTGAAGGCTACAAATCAATAATTCGACCGGAATCTGCTTGAGTTCCACATGGTTCTGTTTTACCGATGTAAATATATTTTTTAAGATATTGAAAAGCATTACCAATATCCAAATGATACTGTTTCATTCAAACTCCAGTTTGCACTGTTTGTTTTAATTCTGTCCAGAAATCTGTCTATACAAAAGTTGGATTTCACCATGGCGTACCTGGTTTTCGCTGAAGAACTGTTCACAGTTTCTGTCTGTAATACTTATTCAGTAAACATTTATAATTGTTAAACCTCTCAAAACCATTTAAACACCTTGGAGAACTTTTATGCCACATTTACTTTGAAAACTCACATTGAATATTTCAAAATACTTGCAGTTTAGATAAAAACAAAATGATAACCTATAGTAAACGAACGCTCCAGTCTAGCTCTGGAATACTGTATTAATTATTTATAAGTCTCTAATAGCATCTCTTTTAAAATACAGCTCTTGTATCGGGAGCAACAAGCAGTAGGTACACAATTCATAAAGTTAATGTTATTTGGAACAACTTTTTAGGAGCATTTAAAAGGGCTAGTTGGTTTATAAGAAGCCATCAACTGCACCAAGAACCGAGTATTCCTGTGGTATTCAGATCTTTATCTAATTCCTTCTACTCCAATCTCTAGCTAACGTCCCAGGAATGCAGAGGTACAAACTAGGAACAAGAATCCATTGAAGAGTAAAACTAAAACGAAAATTACTAATAAGATTCTCTTGACTGACGTTGAAGAAAACGTTATTATATTTAGCTCATGTCATATTCACACATTTTTATTGCAAACACATTTGTCAATTTGACCATCCAACATATTGTTTAATTAAATTTACTCTTGCCAGATGAAGCAGTACATTTGTAGTTTGGGGGCAGACAGGAAGAAGTGCTGTTAGGCGTAAGGGTAATGCATGTTTGAAATTGAGCTAAACAAGGGTTTGTCATTACCCTCAAGAGGGAAGGGGTAGTGCTAACTAGAAAACCAGGAGACAAGTCAATGCTCTACCTGCGGCACTCTTGTTCTGGACATCGATGGAGGCAATGCTGTTAGGATGGCGATGTCAAACTTAGCGATGTGTGCAGGTAATGCGTGTGTGTATGAAACACCAAACAAGAGGAGTAAGCAGTATTAAATAAAGAAAAGGGAAAAACGAAGCAGTCTGGTGTGTACCACTCCTGAGATAAAACAGCCGTGCAAAGATCATGAGCTATCTACGAACCCATCCTAATAAAGTCCGTAAAACTAGTACCCCCTCACAGAGCACGTATAATTTTCTCATCTGCCAATGTAACGCGTCCTTCATGGTATTGGCTGTCAGATGTGTAAGTCATAAGATGATCATGCTTCTGTCAGTCATTGAAAGCACTGATTGGTCCCAAGAGTCATCTTTTGTCAAAACGTAATTTTGGTTGCTTTTAAACTTTAGGAATCTAGTACAGATTTCCTGCAACATACTACATTGCGTCACTATCAACCCCAGCCATTCTTTCAATGGAAAATGGCCTCAATGTAAGTGTAATATGCAGCTGAACATTTTTATATAATGATAGGAAGTTAAAGGTATTGTCTATGGTATCAGAAAAATATGCTGAAATTATATACTGCAATAATATTATAAAAATAAAAGTAATAATAATTTTGCTATCGAAAATACTTAAGCAGTTTATAGGTTAGTAAATCATGTTTTATTTTCCCAATAAATGATCATCAGAGAGTCATTTTTACATCATACCAAGCTAAAAGACATTTTAATCATAAAATATAGCAAGAAAAGCCGAGTCATTGTTTTCCAAGGTATGCTTAGTACAGGTTGGTACTTAAATTATTATGATTACAGGCTTAGAAATAAAATTGCTGGCGTTTTTGCAATTGTTTGGAACAGTGTAAAGAACACTCTACTTAAGTAAAATCAGAGTATATTCCTTTTTATTTGTGCTGTGCTTTTGTACTTTTTTGTTTCTCGTACCTAATGTATCATGGCCAAACATGGTGTTTCACTGTTGCTGAAGTAAAAGGGATAAAACGCCTCCTGACAGCATGTAAAGAGTTAAAATATACGAAAGAACTAAGTGCAATAATTATAATTGACAAAATGTTTAATGAGAGTGCCTTCATAGTGAGTAAAAAAAATTATATTTATTTAAAAAGTGGCAGTAGAAAGTAATACGTAAGTCTAAAAGCAATAGAAGGCTCTAAGATAGTTTCAAGAAAACCCCTAGGATATCACTCCACATGCCCTATGATTACCGCTAAACTTTTTTGTTAAATGGCAACATTTATTTCTGCGCTGCTCCAGTCGTCAAGTCTGAGAACATATAAACAAATACCCTTTCAAACAGCAATTTAAATGTACTAGGACCTAACTTAATGTGTACTGAGCAAAGGAAAACTCAGTACTTCAAACTGAGTAGGTGTTGAATTAAACAATATAGTAGGCCTCTTTAATATGTGGCTTTGGATTGAATATATACAGATAAAAGCTAAGCTAGTAAGGGCAATTTTGCTGACTTCATTGCAAAGTCTTCCTGAAGGTAATTAGTCATGGCACAACTTGCATAAAGATAACAAATTGAAGTACTAATGATGATCATCTATGGCTATAGGAGGAGGAATCAAGAGAAGCTTTGTGTCTTGTTCAATGAAATTCATTCAGACGAAGAATTCCTCATTCTACGGTAAGGACAACTTTGAAAAAGTCAATGAAACTATAAGTGTTAACAATAAGGCAAAGTCTGGAAGGCCAAACGAGTTACAGATGGTGATAAAGCTCAGTGGAAGAAAACCCACATTTATCTACTCACCAGCACATTATGGAAGACAGGTGGTGAATCACCCAAATAGTGAATTTCCAGGAAGATGAATTGGCAGAAGATTTCCTGGCCTGAACCTCTTAGACTTTTTCCTGTGGGTATACCTTAAGTGGAGGGTTTATAAGGACCGACCAAGACATCTTACAGAATTAAAACGAAAAATTGAGCAACAAATGCATCTGATCGGGCGAACAGTGTTGCTGGAAGCGTTAACTAATTTCAAAGACAGACTTTGGCATTGTTTGGTAGTAAATGAAGGCTATTTTTAGCACTTTAAATTCATCATGGGTTACCAGACAGCTCCACTAATTCTGTTTTTAATGTGTCTTCTTGGTTTAAATTCATGTGCTCTAATACGTCCCAATAAATCTAAATTACAGTTTAAAAGAGCATCTAACTCTATGTTCCGAGGCCTGAGGACCAAACAAATAAAAAAAATGTTGCCATTAAAAACAGTCATGACCTATTTACAATCAAAGTAATATGAAAATTTGTTGATACCTTACAGCTTTTCTTAATAAACAAAACAATTTCACAAAACTATAACAAAGTTTCAGCATTGTTGCATACTTTTTACTCACCCCGTATATATAAAAAGTCCCAAAATTTATATTCCAAGAGCAAGCAATTATAAATTAGTGATAGAGCCTACCTAAGTAGTATTCAGCTCATGTTTTAGAAAAATCCAGTGCATTATATTTGTTAAACTGAAGTGCAATCGTGTATTTGATACTGAAATTTTGGATTAAAATAAGCGTAGGAATGGATTAAAATGTTTAATTACTATGTAATACTTGGATATAATTTACATCAGTTGAATGAACTATAAGTAAATTCTGAGTTCGTTAAAAATCGAACACCCAAAGGATTAATTTTCATTCAATTTACCGTAGCTCTTCAGGATTAGCTTACTTCTCTGCATTATAATGCACTGCGAAATAAACATTGCGTCATGAACAATAAGGCATGCAACTTAGCTGCTGCAGCATATATTTACATTTAAAATGTGCAGTACCAGGAAAAGGAAAATACATATCATAAACAAGAAGAAGGTCGTCCTAGTCGCTTAGTTTCTCAAGTTACGATGAGAGGTACTACTTCGCAGACCTCCCTTCAATTATTCTGCATCATACGTACATTACACGAAATAATACAAATTCTATTTTGGGAAAACTTTGTATTTATGTCCAGTTATGTAACAGAAAATTTAGAAAAAAACACATTTTATTGGTTTTATTTTATTTTTTATGTATTTTTTTATTCAGTATCATTTACCAGACTATAAGGCAAAACTCCTTCAAAACATTTACTTTTTTTAGTAATAATTCAAGAGAAAGTAATTTTTTTTAATTTTCTAGGTTATTAAACGTCTTTTTTAAGCTTGAAAATATTTGCATTGCAGTATTTCCTGCCTATGTTTTGAAAATTTGCCAAACAAGGGGAATTGGATGAAAACTAAGTCATGTGTAACGTTTTGAAGAAATGAATATGCTGGAAGAAATAATTTTCGTCAACCTCCAATTTTAAAATAAAAAATAATGTTTTGATGAGTATAGGAATTTATAACAAAAAATTACAATTTAAAATTTTTAATTTATGGTTCCAAAATGGCTTTAAAGTCGTGGAATACGAGGATCTGCTGATAAGCCCTGGGCCTCACATAGAGATGGTAGCACTGGGCCAGTTTGACGGATAACATCATATAGCTTAACCCTAAACTAGACGCCTAAAGAATTCAAGGAGGAAATGGACAGTACATTGAAGGACTCCCCCCCCCCCCACATATACAATGATTAAAGGGTGGGTTGCAGAGTTTAAAATCCGACTCCCTTTGGACTCCCTGTGGAATTCACAACTCCAGAGATAATTGAAAAAATTCATCCGTTAGTCTTGTAAGACCACAGATTAAGGTTTTTGAGATAGCAGCGGCTGTAGACATATAAAAAGAACGTGCAGGTAATATTTTAAGTAACGTTTTGGGTATTCACAAGGTATGTACAGAATGGGTACGGCGTTGGACACCTAATCAAAAGTTCCAAAGAAATACTATTTCTGTTAAGATCCAACTCCAGAAAGGACAAAGTCAATTTTGTCAGCCAACAAGGTTATGACGAGTGTTTTCTGGGATGCACTTATATTGATTACTTGGAAAAGGGTAAAAGTAACACCGCTGACTACTGCGTAAGCTTACTTCAACGTTTGAGTGTTGAGGTTAAAGGAAAAATACCTCATTTGGTCAAGAAAAAAATCTTGTTTCTTCACAGCAATGCTCCGGTTCATCGTTCAGTCATTGCAATGGAAAAATGCTGTGAATTAAAGTTCGTATTGCTTGAAAATCCACCTTATTCGTCACATCTAGGACCCAGTGACTAACACCTGTTCCCGAACTTCAAAAAATGTCTTAGAGGACGAAGATTTCACAGTAACGAGGAGGTCACTGATGCCCTAACAGCTATTTTGAAGACAATGATAAATCGCACTACAGAGATGGTTTAATGAAATTAGGACATCAACATGGCAAACGAATTAGTCTTTGTGGTGATTAGGTAGAGAAGTTTTTTAACTCTTTTATTTTTTATTATTTTATTTTTATTATATTTTATCTGCTTACTCTTTATGCTTGCAACTTATCAGCCGACCCTCGTACATATACAACTTTTTACAACATTTATGCGGAATTTCAGTGCAGTATTACCTTAAAGCAAAGAAAGAATTGGTCTTACACAAGGGGTAGCACAAGAATACGAGCAATTTTTCGCATTTCCTCTTAAAGAGGATTGGAGCCAGTTAAAAAGAAGATAAAAAGTGTTCATTTTTCACCCCCCTAATCGCAGTGACAGTTTCTGTGGCCGATGTGTCTAGGCTGCTCAATCACACAGAGATTCTGAAGATAGCAGGACCGTCAGTTGGGAGAAGACTTCACGCTGCGCTTTTCTCAAACAGCTCTTCCAAAAAATCTCAATAAAAGATGATAAAAATGAGGGGGGACAGAAGTTGAAAAGGAGTGGAACGTGAAAGAAAAGCAGTGCGGAAGATTATCATTATTCTATTTTGTTTGTGTTTGCGCGTCCGTGTGCATGAACCGCTTTAGGCTGCAGGAACTTGTGACCGCCAGGATTGGTACTGAGTTGAGGAAAAGTGACCTAAGTCCGTCAGAGCACTTTTTGCCTTCTTTGCTATTTAAGGTAGATAGGGGAAGGTATTGCATAACATTTATATAATACATATGAATATTTCACCCCAGGTGTATATTTTTTTTTGGGGGGGGGCGCTCTGAATCCAGAAAGCTTATTTTTGAAATAAAAAGAAAGAGTTCTGTGTGCGGCGCGTGCGTGTATGTGAAAAAAGTTCAAAGATGATTTTCATCTAACATTTCTCTTACGCCAAACTGTCCTTTCATCACCTTTTCGATTTTTTTTTCAATTTCTTTTTAACGACATTGATTTAAACGCTATGTATTCCATTACAAATTCTATATCTTGAATGTTCTAGAAATAGCAGATGATGAATTCTTAATTTTCAAAAGATTATATGGAACTTCGTATAGTGGCTAAACCACTGGATATTCCTATATACAGGCAAACACAAACGTTTGAAAATTAAAACTCTTTAAAACACTTCATTAATTTTAAGCAATGTTATCTGTAGCATCATCATCGGTATCTAAGAAGTACATCATTATTTATTATTATTATTATTATTATTATTATTATTATTATTATTATTATTATTATTATTATTATTATTATTATTATTATTATTATTATTATTATTATTATTATTATTATTATTATTATTATTATTATTATTATTATTATTATTATTATTATTATTATTATTATTATTATTATTATTATTATTATTATTATTATTATTGTTGTTGTTGTTGTTGTTGTTGTTGTTGTTGTTGTTGTTGTTGTTGTTGTTGTTGTTGTTGTTGTTGTTGTTGTTGTTGTTGTTGTTGTTGTTGTTGTTGTTGTTGTTGTGGTTGGTTGGTTGTTGTTGTTGTTGTTGTTGTTGTTGTTGTTACTGTGATGGTGATGGTGGTGATGATGGTTATGGTGATTATTATGATTATTATGATTATTGTTATTGTTTATTTATATTATTTATTATTATTTACTGTTTTATTGATTATCATTTTTATTGTTGTTGATTTTCATTTTTAATATTTTGTCAATTTGTCAACAGCTAACGACTATTTTTAAATTTATATTATTTAGGGTAAGACAATATTATGAATTTGTATGCAAGCATATAACAATTATCATCGATTAACTCCAAGTATCCCCTTATACCTGCAATGAAATTCTGAAATATCAATAAAAATTAACCTTAAATTGTAAGATAAATTTACATGATAAGAATTAGAAGTACGTATGTAAACATGAAGTGATACAGGAGAGAAAACATTAGAAAGCTACACGTACAACTTTACATTTTAAAATAAAAACACCGCCACTAAGTTCTTAATGACATAAGTATTACTTCTTTAAAATTCAAATTTCAGGTGGTCTTTTCATATTTATAAGGTTTAAGCTACTTTGCTGATAATCTTATTCATCAGTTTAACTTCTATCGATCTTAGCAAAGATTAACACCTGTTTGGGAAGGGAAAATATTGCAAAGATAGTGTTAGGATTTGTAGCTGAAGATGTATAGCTGGTAGAATTTAAATATAAACTCCAGAATAGTAGATATTTAAAAGCTCAATAAAAGTTGTAGGGACAAATAATATCGCCGGTGCTCAAGAAAAAAAAATGAATAAGAAGCAAAAAAAAAAAAAAAAAAAAAAATCTCTTACACTTTCACAACTTCGTCTGCTTTTGTACAAACTATGATATTGCTAATTTTCTCGTAAATCGAATTAGGAAAATAGAGTAGGCTTTAAGCGAGAAATCAAATATCTTTAAAGCTGTTCGCTATTTAATGTCTGAAATATTTTGTTCTCTTTGTTTGCCAAGAGATAAAGATGCATAATTGTAGATCTATAATACGAGTAACAATAAATATCTCCAAAGTGGGGAAAAATGTATTTTACAGAAATTGCGAGCTTTCTTCATTAATTTTGAACTAAGCTTTTGTCTTACTGTATATTTTGCCAGCTGTGTAAAAGTCATCTAGGACGAACACGGCTTCTAATGACATTCTCAGAATATGCAAGATATATATTTTATGTGACATAGATACCTTAAATACCTCTAATGTTACTCCAGTAGCGTTAAAATTGTTTCATTTTTGAGAAAATCGGAGATAACTATGATATTTCTATTTGGGGGAGGGAGACAGTGCACGAAAAGTTTCCTTATTTGTCAAAATCATCACCGTTCCTAATAAAATAAAAACGCAAGATTATTTTCTCCAATATATTTGTGCCACATCTCTGGAAGATTATCTTACCGTGGATTTATGACAGCAAAATGATCTCAAGCCCGATAATAAGGCCTTAACAAATTTGCAGTCTTTGACATCTAATACAGAATGTGACCTGAGAACCATGGCAATTACGCAGCATCCAAAAAACTCAATTTCAAATAATTACGTATAAGAATACCAGCACATACATCATTATTATCTAACGTTTTTGTATGGGTGATATACAATGTACAATCTCTAGAAAAGGGATCTAATTACCATAATTAGATTCCAAATACTGCAGTAGATTAGGCATATAGACGCTGGATTGATGCAGTACCTAGAGTCCCAAATATCCTACTCAAAACCAGGCAGTAGACATTGTTGACAAGAATGGTTATGGAGACTACGGTTCAATCCCGAATTGTCACGCCATAGCAGTAGACGAATAAAATAATATGTAACTATATAAAACGTCTGATTACGTGTGAATCTGCGCATGCGCTTGTAACGAAATTTTAAAGTCCATTTAATTTATTCCACACGTCGACTTTCTTATTTAGTAGAACAAAATGAAAATAGCCAGCCTTAGTAGCGTAGATGGTAGCATGTCTGCCTCACGTTCAATAGGTACCGAGTTCGAAATTCGGTCAGGGTGAGATAGCTAGATAAGGTTTTTTCCGGGGTTTTCCCTTAGCCTTAACGACGAATGTCGGATAACTCTAAGCTCCATGGACCCTCAGCTCATTTGAGCATTTCACTCATTACATTCATCGTCCGATATGACTTAAAAAGTTAAAGGACATAAAACACTTGTTATTCAACCCTCTTGTGAATTTTAAAGAACGAGATTTACTAAGGACGTATTTTCTTACAAGGTACTTTATTTACAAATGTTTTAGCAGTTACACCAGTTTTTCGGTATTGTTGTTCCTATACGAGTACCTGATCGCATTGTAAATACGACATAGGGGCAATATTTCTGTATGTTAGGCCTTTTACTCCTTTTAATTTTATTGACAGCCAATAAAAACATTTTGTCCATCACCATATGAAAGCACCATTATTTCCGCGATACTTTATTATT
Source organism: Mantis religiosa (assembly GCA_030765055.1). NCBI lineage: Eukaryota > Metazoa > Arthropoda > Insecta > Mantodea > Mantidae > Mantis > Mantis religiosa. The sequence goes on along the minus strand of CM060957.1, from coordinate 129,842,489 downwards.
GAAAAGTGGGCCTTTTACTGTTAGACATGAATGATCTCAGCAAAGAGTAGAATTATCTCTACCAGAGTCAATTTAGCAGTTCATTCAGAAGAATAAGGTTAAAATTTGAGAGTCAAAACCACACTATACTTCAGAAATATCTACTCTAATATGTCAAATAGATTGTTATATCTTTTGGTGTCAATTACCTTGTAGATGGCTTAATCGGATGTTCAATTTTTCTTTAGTTATCTAGGAAACATAAAACAGACATAAGACATCTCTACAGAGATTAGCAATTCGGGCTTCCTCAGGTTTAAAACTTTTGTCCACTTATTTTGACATACAGTTTACCATTTGTTTATTTTGCGTCACCATAGTTATGATTCTTTGCTATTCAAAACCTCGAATATCATCTTCCATCCAGTAAAAATTGATTCTAGATATTTTGTTGCACAATTTTTAATATTTTTATTATTCATAATTCAAGTTACAGGCCGCACCATGGTGGAGTGGCTATACCGTTTGGCTCTCACCTAGGCGGCCCGAGTTCGATCCTAGGCGACCACAAAGTGGGATTTGTGTGGACAACATGGCACTGGGGTGGGTTTCCTCCGGGTCCTCCGGATTCCCCCACCATCATTCCACCAATTGCTCCATCATTCATTCATCCCAGGTTGGGGCGACCCCTCGTTCAGCGAGCGACACCTAACATCAGCATTGGTGAGAAATGAAGAAAAAAAAAAAAAAAAAAGAATCAAGTTGGTGTTTTCTAAGGTAATGGATAAAATTAGTATGGAAGTAGCGAGGTTTGATGTTTACTCTGCCCTGGCTGTTACATTTTTTTACGCGCTAATAAACGTCAACTTACCCCGCAAATTCCATTTAGTTATTATTGCCCATCAAAGCATCACGTGACTTTATGCATAGGGAGCACAGAATAGTGGGAAAGAGTGAGAGTTGGAGAAGTAAATGACATGGTGGAGAGCGGGGGTAGTAGAGTTTGATTGGCAAGGAGCTAGAATAGATTTTTGTAATAATATATTGCATAGATGTCAGTAGAGACGTTTTGTCACACTTTGATAAAGTTATGATACCCTTCATGATTGAATAATGCATCTGCCTTTGCTGAAGGTTAAAGAAAGCAAATACAACCAATGAAAACGTATGATCCAGAAACTGCATTAGTTGTTTATCCTTTACTGCTGGACAC